>CP053127.2:0-1200000 GCA_022674325.2 Grapholita molesta | reverse complement strand
CGACTTCGTAAGCTAGGAAATCTGCTAGATTTTCGAGCTTCGACAAACCGGCGGCCTCGTAACGAACGGCATAGTCTACCCATTTGGCTCGCAAAAGTGGGGAAATCTTAGAAATGAGAGCTTGAAATAATTCAGGTGAAGCTAAATATTCCGTGTGTTCGAGTAAACGAATTATTTCCACACAATTGCGAACCCGACTGGCGAAAACAGCTAAATCCTTACCTTCAGCGTTCACACGCGGCAACGCGCGCACCGCGGCCACCTCGTGCGCCACCACCAGCTCAGGGCGGCCGAAGCGTGCGTCGAGCGCGCGCAGCACGACGCCGGGCTCGCGCGCGGACACCAGGAGCGCCGCCACCGCCTCGCGTGCCGCGCCCGTTAGCGCAGAGTTCAATCTTGACAGATTATTCGCGGACGTGTATGAACCTTGTGTATTTTCGAACGCTTTTTTCAAACTCAGCCAATCTAAATGAGACTTTCCGTCAAAACGAGGTAACAGAACACGATTTATTGCGTGGCCAATGCCTTTATTAACGCTATCGACTAAAACACCGAGACTCTTGACTAGTTGCGGGACATCCGAGCTTTCCGATGGCCCGGGAGGGGCCGCTGTCATCGCGGCTCCTTCGTCACGGCGCACGGTCGCTGTCCGCGCAAGGGACGCGACACGAACACGAGAAAGTTTATCCTCTGTATCCCTGAAAACATTATTAATTGTTAAGGTTTTATCTTGGTTAAATACAGCCTCGGATTTACAAAACCACTGGTCTAAATGGCTGCTTCTAGAGCTATGCTGGCTCGCGTCTGCCTCGATGGCGGCGATTTCAGCTTTTAGCTCTAAATCGGCGGTCGCACGTTCCAATTCGGCGAGCCGAGCAGCCTCCATTGCGGCGCATTTAGCAGCCTCAGCCTCACGCTTAGCGGCCTCAGCTTCACGTTTAGCGGCCTCAGACTCGCGACGGAGGCGAATTTGTTGCGCTTCTAGCTCGGCGAGGCGACGCGCATGCTGCGCCTCTGCCGCTAGTTTTTTTGCCAATACCGTGGCTGAAGAACGGGACGACGTACTCACGTGACTGGATCGAGAAGGCGCCGGTGGTACGGTTGTCGATGCGACAAGAGGGGCTGCGGTCGATGGGCCTGCCTCACTCTCCGTAACGGTCTTACCTTCTTTACCGTCCTTACCCGTTGATTTTAGTGATCGCGTCACAACCATTATTTTATTTTTGAATTAACAAACACACTGATAAGACCACACCATTCCATAAATTCCACGAAGGGCCACAAATGTTGGTGGTGGGAAATTATAGGCACTGGTTTCTATGATGTGGTTTATTCGGCGGCTGATGACACAATGATAATATGAAAATCAATCCAAAACCAAACAAATAAATATAGAACAATATGTAAAACAAAAGTACAAAAAAGTATAAAAAAGTAAAAATAATATAAAACGAGGTGCGTCATGCACAGAGAGAGTTACTTTTGCATCTATAGTATTAGTATGGATTATTTATTTATTTAATCTTTATTGCACAAAAGAAAACTTAATGTACAAAAGGCGAACTTAATGCCATAAGGCATTCTCTACCAGTTCACCTTAGGGCAAAACAGACAAGATTGTAGGCGATGCTTCTCACAAGTAAGAAGAAAGCTTAACAAAATTAAAATCAAAGATAACAGGATAACTACTACTATGATACTAATACATATATAAACAATATTGATACTTATAATAAAATATCTTAATTTCATAAGAGAAGAAACTAGAGATGAGAAGATAATACCTATACAGCAATGAGACTTTCAGCGAAAGAAAAGCTCGCACAGCTTTTTAAAGGCGTATGGAGAGGGAGCTTTCCTAATGTCCGGGAAAATACCGTTCCAGAAAAAAAAAATACAATAAAATAAAGATATAATTTGTTTATTGTAGACCAAGTGATCCATATTATGAACTTAAAATTACTTAATGCTAAACAAATAAAATTTATTTATAATAGGCAACGAGGGGCAATTGGGGCCTACTTTGCTCGATTATACTTATTTTTTTTTTTTTTTTTTTATGACATAAGGTGGCAAACGAGCAGACGGATTGCCTGATGGTAAGCAATTACCGTCGCCCATGGGCACCCGCAACACCAGGGGAGTCACAAGCGCGATACCGACCGTTAAGGGGGGTTGGAGCTCTGGGAACCTTACTCACCATCAGGAACACAACACTACATACCTGAAAGGTAGCAGTGCTATTATGGCTGTGGTCTTCTGTAAGGAGGAGGTACTTCCCCAGTTGGGCTTCTCCAGACTCGAGCGTGATGGTACTTCGCTGTGCCCTACCTCTCATTGTCGGACGTAGTTTAAGGACATACCCGGGTCCAGAAAGAAAGAAGAGGTTATTATTTGTATACAGAGATTATACTTATTACTTTGTATACAGAGACTATACTTATTACTTGTATACAAATGATCGCCTTCGCTCTGCATGTGATAGTCTGACTTTTGGAATAACCAAACTTGCTCCGGGCCGGCCAGACGTGTCGTAGTTATTATAAGTATAAGTGGATTTAATGTATAATCCATATTGATTGTATACCTTTTACACCGTAAGACACAGGACGATATATACAGGGTGATTTGTGAAACGTGAGTAGGATATAGACACAGTAAATGATATTGTATAGTTTTTACTGCACTTAAAAGTAAAAAAACTACATCTTTTTTCTTCTGTTACACTTTTTGTTAACAAACAATTCGACTCGTTTTGATAATGGGTACCAGAGTTTACCTGAAATATGTTGCCTAGTGCGATATAAGTAAACATGAGTTTATCCGTTTGTAGTGATATATTTTTTATTTAACTAATGAAATAAAACGTATTATATCACGAATATTAATTTAAACTTCAGCTCGACTTCATTTCTTATAAGCCCCTCTGGCATGTGCAATTATTATGTGCAAGCACTAAAATTGTTTTAGTAGTTTATGTATCTGTGCATAATGAAGGGCATTACAACAAGAGTGTGGGTTTATGAAACGAGCCGAAGGCGAGTTTCATAATAATATCACACGATTGTTGTAATGCCTAATTATGTATAGTTACATACACTACTTTATGTACACACATATCATTAAGTGTTTTAAGATGGGTTCAGAAACCGTAGGGAAATGACAAGCCATAGACAAGCGAATGAACTCCCTATTCTACTGTCACTCGAGTTCAAATGTCGTTCGATTTATATTAAAAAAACAACGAATTGGCGTTTCGTATCAATGGCTGTTTTAATATCTATAGATACTAAATTAGACACCCCACTTGAATTTGACAGCTGTTCCAAATTTAAATTCATAACCTACTGATTTCAGTAATGTTAACATTACCTACTGAAATCTTTCTGATGGTTGGTAATGCTGGTGATTGCCTACGGTTTCTGGACGCATTTTAGAGCACTAATGATATCTACGTAGATAAAATAATTTATATGTGGGTAGGTTTGCATATTGTTATTTTTGGGATGGAGGTAAATCAATATTTTCCCACCCGATGCCCGATGCTGCCAAAGGGTTCGAAACGATTAAATTAGTATACGCGGTATAATCCGTTTTGGATTTTTTGTTACATACTGATAAAACTTTTATTTTCAAATAAGCTAAGCTAATCATTAGAATATTTACAATAAATCGTCTCTACTTAAAATAAAAATAAGTTTCTGTCAAAAATTACATTTTTGGTACAAACTCATATTGCCGACTGTACCTTTTAGCTCAATAACCAACTATTAATCGACAGGATTCTAAACGACCTTATACGAGTTTGTGTGTTTTAGGACTTGCTATATACCTTCTTGTTCCAGCATCAGATTAGATCAGTTGTACCATAATATTGCATTGTCACGGAACGTCCATAAGTGTGCTTTTTCTGTTTTAAAGCATACTATTAAACGTTTGGCCAAGACAATCACAACGAATCCAAAATTGTTCAAATCGGTTCAGCCGTTCTGGAGTTATAAAAACCTGAACTAACACAACTTTCTTTTATTAATACAGATACTTATAACTCGTTACTGTAATACTGTAAATAAATGCTACTTGAAATACTAATGATATACTCATAATATAATTGAATTATTCGAAAAAAGAGAAGACTAAATTGTAGACAGCACAACTTCAAAGCGATGTATTCTCATTTGAATTATTCCGTAAATTGTAAAATGATATTGGCGCTCAGGCGAGATAATGTATTTAGCATTCTATTTTCTAGTTTTCTTTCATTAAGAATTTACCTGCGACTGTGAACAACATGTATACAGTCGCCATCAGATACATCGGAGCTGTGGAGGTGCCACAAATATCAGAACATGCACTTTATTGCCTGGACAATAGCGTTGTTCAGTTATTTGTGACCACCTCCACAGCTCCGATATATCTGATGGCGACTGTACCCGGGTAAAGATTTTAGGGGGGCCTTTAAGGGGGGTTGGGGCTCTGGGAACCTTACTCGCCATCAGGAACACAACACCACATACCTGAAAGGTAGCAGTGCTATTATGGCTGTGGTCTTATGTAAGGAGGAGGTACTTCCCCAGTTGGGCTTCTCCAGACTCGAGCTTGATGGTACTTCGCTGTGCCCTACCTCTCATGTACAGTACACAACCTCTACCACGAGACAGCAATCATGTACTAGCTGTCGTATGCTAACAATTTTTGTATGGAACAATTGTAGAGAGCCTAACAGACCGGCGTGACTGACGTCAACTGTAGTTTCTTGTGGTACAGGTACACAACCTCTACCACGTGACAGCAAGCATGTACTCGCTGTCGTCTGCTTACAATATTTGTATGTAACAATTGTAGAGAGCCTAACAAACCGGCGTGACATAGATCAACTGTGGTTGCTCGTGGTACAGTACACAACCTCTACCACGAGACAGCAAACATATACTCGCTGTCGTCAGCGTAAAATATTTGTATGGAACAATTGTAGAGAGCCTAACAAACCGGCGTGACGGAGGTCAACTGTGGATTCTCGTGGTACAGTACACAACCTCTACCACGAGACAGCCAACATGTACTGACAGTCGTCTGCGTACAATATTTGTATGGAACAATTGTAGAGAGCCTAACAAACCGGCGTGACGGAGGTCAACTGTGGATTCTCGTGGTACAGACAACCTCTACCACGAGACAGCAAACATATACTCGCTGTCGTCGGCGTACAAAATTTGTATAGAACAACTAACAAACCGACGTGAAAACGTATCGTAAGTCAATCGTGGGAGCTCATAGTAGAGGAAATCTTTAAGACGGATTACAGAATTAAGCAGAAGTGTTGTTTAAATAATGCCTGGTGATATTATTTAACCAAATACCTCGGCAGCCCCACATCAAAGGGCGTTGTCGTCTCGAGTCTCAGAGTAAACATTTATTGCCGTCAACACGTTAAGCACTTTCAGGCCTACTTGAGCGTTGGAAATCAACACTTGATTTGTTATGAAAAGCTGTGTATAGTTAGGTAGCGAGTTAGTTTATTAAAAACATGATGTTAGAGAGCGCAAGCGCGCCCAAGTTGTTCCAAATCCAATTAGTTATTATACCCCGACGATTTTATGAGAGGTAGGGGCACAGCGATGACCATCACGCTTGAATCTGGGGCAGCCCAACAAGTACCTCCTCCTCACAGAAGACCACAGCCATAATAGCACTGCTACCTTTCAGGGATGTAGTGTTGTGTTCCTGATGGTGAGTAAGGTTCCCAGAGCTCCAACCCCCCTTAAAGGTCGGCAACGCGCTTGTGACTCCCCTGGTGTTGCGGGTGCCCATGGGTGACGGTAATTGCTTACCATCAGGCAATCCGTCTGCTCGTTTGCCACCATATGTCATAAAAAAAAAAACATGATGTTAGAGAGCGCAAGCATGCCCAAGTGGTTCCAAATCCAGTTAGTTATTATACCCCGACATAAAAGAGTAGAAATTAAAAAGTGGCAACACTGTAGTGTCATCCCTTTCAAATCGTTGTAAGAAATAAGAGACGACACTACATTGTTTCACTTTTTAATTTCTACTCTTTTATGTCGGGGTATATGTACTTACATATTTTATTGTTTATTTAAACATACCTACAAATAATTATATTGTAAACGAGCAACAATGGCGGCATATAAACTGTACGTGGTTTTCGCTCGCTATTCCTGCTGTAAAAATTGATGCTTTTAATATACTTTAGTTAAAGAAAAAAAATATATATATATATATATACGATTATACGCATCGAAATAAGAGCCTCCTCCGTTATTTTCGTCGGTAAAAAAAGGTTTAAAATGTCAGAGTAGAGTGAACAACTCACAAATTTCCCCGAGAATGCGAGTAACATTCCAAATGATGGTACTGTTTTAAGGCATTGTGCAGTGTGGTGCAGTTTTGTGAAGGTAGTATCATCATCATCATTTGAGCCGTAATAGCGTTATCACACTTTGATTTGCAAGCAATTGCTATACAAAACTAGTACGCGGCGATCTTTCTGCGTATTCGCCTTCATACAAAACTTGCTTGCTAATCGCATGTGTGATATCAGCCTAAGACGTCCACTGCTGGACATAGCCTCCCAAATTATCTTGGGGAAAAATTGCCATAATCACTGGGTTGGCGACTTAGCCGAATCGGTTTTTCGCTTTGTCCCTACAACTTCCACGGAGATAGGGAATTGCTATTCTCAGAGCACATGGAGGTATCAGATCAGCAAGTAAAAAGTTGAGATTCTTTTTTTTTTATCCGTTTCTCGCCGTATGAAAATTCACGCCTTCGCAAACTCAGCCTAAACTTACGAAAAACTTCCCCAAACACTTATGGCCCCTTTTTGTACAACAATGGACCCAAATTTCGCTTTTGTTAAAAGAATGTTAGGAAATATGAATATAGGCTTAGAAAGTAAAAGTACATAAAAATATGTTCTTCGTGTTATTCTTAAGTAGCGTACTTTTTTGGGAGACTCTTACTTATACACTGTGTAACATGAGAAAATTGAACAACGTTTTCATGTGGCTAAAAAAGTAAAAGATACGAGTATCATATGACTTTTGGTCAACCGCGGCAAACAAAATGATTAATTAAAACGATTTTGACATAATAATTATATTATGTTAATGAAAAACCTATATACATGAAAACAAATAAAAACATTTTTTTTCCCTAAAATCTAAGTTTATGCAAATTGTTTCCTGTCGCATTGATGTCTGTCAACATCGTCATCTCAGTCACAAGTCGTCCACGGCTGAACATAGGCCTCCCCCTTGGACCTCCACTTGCACCGGTTAGAAGCGACCGGAATCCAACAGGAATTCTCATTTAGTTCTTGCTGGTAAAATCGCATAATTAAAATATATTTTTAATGATGTATGTATTTATTTAAAAACAATAATAAAATCACATATATCAAGGAGTAATAAAACTAACATAGTAATAGCTAAAAATAACTTTAAAACAACCTACATTTTGATCCATAGGAAAGGTAGATCCTACCAATCACGCAGGCAGCGTCCCCTTGTTGGATTGCGATGGTAGCCCTTTGTGCGAGAAAGTTGTCTGCGCGAAGGTCGCCTGTTGCCTGACGCGCTTACTTACTTTTTAAAATCTAAGTTATAACTAGGAAACGAGGAAAAATTCACAGAGGTTTATTGGAAATTGTAGTCTCTAAATATGGTCAAAATAACACTGTTGAAACGATTTTGTTTCCTGATGTTTACACCGTGTATAGCTCTAATCAAACTTGTTATAGAAAAAAAAACTTTGCGTTGGCGTTCTTTATTTGAATTTTGACGTACCTACTTAAGTTCGTTATGAATCACTAGCTGTGCCCCGCGGTGTTACTCACGGTTTATTAGGGAAACGTAGCCTATGTGTTAATCTAGGGTATCAGCTAACTCCATACCAAAATTAAAATCACTCCAGCCGTGAAGAAGTAACAAACATACACACTCACAAATTTTCGCCTTTATCATATTAGTGTAGATTTTCATAACTAAATACACATACTCCTCTATTTTCGTTCGTTCGTTAAGTAAAGTACTTACCTATGTTCAGGTGAAATCTTGCAACTAAATTTTGGAGCAGGCATATTTAACCTCAGCTCTAGTGGCCTAGCGGTAAGAGCGTGCGATTTGCAATGCGGAGGTTGCAAGTTCAAACCCCGGCTTGTACTAATGAGTTTTTTCGGAACTTATTTACGATATATCATTAATTATTTACCAGTCGCTTATCGTGAGGCGATCAGACTAATAAAAGCCTAGTTTATCCTCTGCGCTGGAAGGTCAAATTTTACTCACTTTCGTAAAAAATAGTTTCTATAGGTATCTTTACCTGGGTCTGAACCTGAAACTGCCTGCTCCGAAGGCACTCACCACTGGCTAGAACACCATATTTAATTTAGCTTCAAAACAGTTTTCATTTTATAATAATAGTCACGTTGTACATATACAGAAGCAAGCTCAAACAAGCCTGGCCTCTAGCCTAAACAAGCGTAACAGCCTCAGAGACTTAACTTCAAACTTGGAGTTTATTACGTTAAAATAAAGTACATAATTCTATGAAGTTTCAAATGGTGGTTACGTATTGTAAAACAGAATTGCTCTTTGTTCTACGACACGGAACTATAGCAGACATAATCTCCTAGAGCCCCCAGTGTTATTATTGTGGATTACGCTCAGAGCTCTCGAACGGCCCGATACGGTGTAGTATTGTGGGGAACTTTAACCATTACCGGGCCGTAATGTGTTCAAATTAAAACCCTATGCTGTATGCAGTAAGACGAAAAGTTGTGTGTTTTGATAGTAATTAACAGAACGTTGCCGATACCAAAGTATTAACACTTTAAATTAATTACATAACCGTTATTTTTAAGTGTGAATATGGAGCAGTTTTCAGTGATTCTATTGAGATTTGTGTTATTAGAGCTATTAAATATTTATATATTAAGCAGAAATGTATGTTATCAAAACCGCAATTCTAAGAAATACCTAAAGGTCATCTATCGAGTCTGTACTGTAGCCCATTTTTTTTATACAAGTTCGTAGACCATGTGCATGTGTTCCTGGTTTTTTTCAATGCCGTTTTTTTTTCAACCATTCTTTTACTTATACTTAAATTGGCCAGCAGGCAAGCCGAGAAACATTTATTAGGCTCTACACGGACAGAAACAATAATTTTCACCACAATATTAAGCTCATTGTCCACCACAGAAAATAAATTGTACGTCAAGGGCCAAAATATCTACACTGTTTTTTACCTTATATGCATTGGTATAAGGTGCAAAAGCGTATACATGTATTTGCCCGCAACTGTACGGTGAAGTTCGAGTCAGAAATATGTACACAATTGTACTCCTTATTCCAATCGAATAAGGCGAATAATGTGTAGGTTTACAAACTCGGATCTAATTCTGATTGATGCTAGTGTGTGCATCCTGCATCTCTTTCTTTCTTTTAAATGTCTTTATTTAGCAGCGGCCGAAATAAATGAAAATTTTTAGTACTAATAAATGCCCGACCCCATCTTCTGGTGTCGTAAGAGACGACTAAAGGAAAAATCCGACGACTGGGCAACAGCGTACGTCGAAACCCAATCTACAGCTACTGCGGTCGCCAAACCGCCTGCTAAGCGTGGCGATTATAGCACAGTGGTCATAGCGTGTCGTATCTATAGAGTAGTCCCTACATATACTACCTAGTCATATTTGGGGGTGGCCTATGTCCAACAGTGGACGAGTTACGGCTGAAATGATAAATGAACAGATAATCTCCATGGTCCTATCCTTCCAGTCTTCGTGTATTATCCCTAAATTGCAACCAGAAACCCCCAGAAGATGTTCAGCAATCTTTCTGCAGAAACGAGAGACTTGAAAGATACTACGATTGCCAATCCGCCTATTAAATTAAAAATAATAATATTTTAGATTTCTTTATCGTCTATCTTCTATATATACAAAAGAAAGTGGGGTTTGTTCAACCGCTTATAACTCAAGAACGGCTGAAGCGATTAAAATGATTTTGAATTGGTTGGAATCGTCACAGCCCTGATGGAGACATTAAGTACAAAAAAATCAATCAAATCGCTTTTTAGGCGGTACGAAGTTCGCCGGGTCAGCTAGTTTTTTTTAATTTTTTTATGACAAAGGTGGCAAACGAGCAGACGAATTACCTGATGGTAAGCAATTACCGTCGCCCATGGGCACTCGGAACACCAAAGGAGTCACAAGCGCGTTGCCGACCTATAAGTGGGTTGGAGCTCTGGGAACCTTATTCACCATCAGGAACACAACACTACATACATACCTGAAAGGTAGCAGCGCTATTATGGCTGTGGTCTTCTGTAAGGAGGAGGTACTTCCCCAGTTGGGCTTCTCCAGATTCAAGCGTGATGGTACTTCGCTGTGCCCTACCTCTGATTGTTGGACGTAGTTTAAGGACATACCCGGGTCCAAATATAGGTGGTAGTTTTATATAAAGTTCAAAGATATCACATAAGGGATGATGGCCCTCGGTAAGCTAATATATGCCTGTGTTGGGGGACACCGCTCTTCCTTAGGATAGGTTACTTATTTACAGTTCGAAATAGAGACAGAACACAGCCTATGACACCGGAACCTATGCTTAGAGCTCTCCCTGTGGCGTTCTATAGGAGAGGCCTAAGTCTAGCAGTAGAAGTTGAAATAGATAACATATACTTATCAAAAAAAAAAAAAAACGACGAGGACGTCCGGTGTCCGGTGTCGGTTGATTTGTTCTTAGTTTCATAGATGGCAGCATCATTTCTCTAGCTATATCAGAATCCCGAAAGGTATTCATATTATAGGAGGCGTAAACACGTAGTGTTTCACCTTAGAGCTGGTAAAACGGTGCCTAAAACCGTTAAACTAAACAACATCACATATACTAGATTAATTTCGACGGGTTCCGCTGTGTACGGGTGGCCAAATTGGTTAACCCTTTATAAGGCCGCAGTTATACAGATATGCTACGTGAAAGTTAAATACACTCCCATGTTTGTAATTCACTGGGGAACACATCTACGGCAAAAAAAAAACCGAAATCATTAATAAAAACATGTGGTCATTATATGCACTCAGCCCGTTAGTGCACTCGAGTTTTCCGAGGATCTGTTTCCAATACACCTATTCATTGACAGATACGTGACATGCAATGCTCAATACTTCTTCATGCAAATAGTTCTAATTACAATATTTATTGATATAACATGTAACCTTTTATAATTTTATTAATTTTAAGTGGCAAATGATACACTTTCCTGATACTACAAACAACGTAGTTCAGTTATTGCAAATATTGCAATTCACGATGGAGAGTGGATTTATCAAAATTAGACCTTATTATCATACCAATAACAGTCTCGCCACTTGCAATTACAGGAGCTATAATTGAAATTATTAGATACAGCGACTTGTGTATTTTAATAGTATAATGGAAACAGTGACAAATGCTTGCTTCCCTTAACGGGCACAGTGCATTCATTGACCACAAACTTTAGATTAATTAATTACACTAAAATTAAATTATGACCGAAAAAGTATAAATAAGAAAAGAAAGCCTGATATATTTGCTATATAATACCATTATAGTTAAATAAAAAAGAGAATGTTTTTTCTTTGTAAATGTTTATTAACTAAGTGGTTTCCAAATCGTCTCTGCCTTATAAAGGGTTAAGGCGTCAGCCGCGATAGCTGGAGATGCGGATTCGAATCCCGCCTCGAACACCGGAGGTCCTCGTCGTTTTTTCTTAAGTATATGTTATCTATTTCAACTTTTAATTTATATAGTAGCATTACTACTTAAAAACCAAAGCAAATCAAAATATTTCATACAAAATGATTTGATTTGTTCTTAGTTTCTAGCAGTAGACTTCCATCGCTGATAAGTAGGATGTCCTTTTCCAGGTCTTTATACCTTTTATTCGCACACACAAACACACAAAACACTATATACTCCGAATACCATAGCGTTCCATACTTGTGTACTATCGCTGACCAATTGTAAACTCTATCACAACGGCATAAGGTCTATTGACATGTGTGTTGCCGTTTGTACCTTTATCAGCACGTAATACGCAAATGAAAGTTTTGATGCCAGCATAATTATGCAAATTGAGTCCTTTATAATGAAAAATCCAGCATCACTCACGTACAAAAAGATTCATTAACATTTTAATAGCAGTAAGACTTCTCCTGTCCCTTCACCCTTTCTGTAAAGAGATGTTGTGACCTCAGATACTCATCTATATTAATAACCTTTTATTTTAATAAAAGAATGTAAAAAGTAACAATTATAAAAATATATATATATATATTTCGGAACAATCTAAAACAAATCGACCTAGTCCTACGGTAAGCTCAGTAAGGCTTGTGTTGTAGGTACTAGACGACGACATATATAATAGATACATACATATAAATACTTAAACACATAGAAAACACCCATGACTCAGGAACAAATATCTGTGCTCATCACACAAATAAATGCCCTGACTGGGAATCGAACCCAGGACCTTCGGCTTCATAGTCAGGGTCACTACCCACTAGGCCAGAGCGGTCGTCAAATTTTAATAAAAGTAAATATAGAGATCCATCCTTCCCAACAAACTTTCTAATTGAAACTAAATATTATTTTTTATTGAACAAATATAAATTACAATATAATACCTAAACCTTCTAAACTAAACTCACATTATTAAATTTAACTAAACTAAAAAAAACCTAAACTAAAACAAAATCTCCATTTTTAATAAAATATATATTAGATAGTGTAAATAAAAGAGAGATCTATATTTATAGACACATATCTCTTTTATTTACACGGGAGCGATTATCTTTTGTCCCTTGACATAGCTGATAGCTCATAGCTTACTAGCTCGCGGTGGGTACAGTGCCAAAACAATAAAGTCGTTATTGTTAAATAAGCTCATTTTTAACACCTAGGCCGCTGAGATACTTTTGCTGACTTTACAACAAAGAGTTATTAAGTTTTACGACTGAATCTGTCCCTGACATAATTTGAGGGTGCGGTGCAACCTCCCCCTCATAAAAGTAAATAGCTCCAGTTACTGACACAAACTTCTGTAGTTCATTTGCCGTCTGCTTTATTGTCTTTGTATAAAACAAAGAAACACACATTTATACACCGAGTTTTTATCTAAGACATATTGCTTGTCAGGGACTTCAATTGTTGAGCATATTATATTGGATGCCTAATAGAGTAAGCTGAGTAGGTATGAAATAACAAAAACTTGTGCCGTATGCGGATCAACAATTGCAGCGTGCCAGCTGTGGATCTGCGATCGCCAACCCGCCTGCCAAGCGTGGCAATTATGGCATTAAACCATGCTCAGAGTAAGCTTCTTGTGTCTATGGGAGAGCCCTATGGATGTCCGTGGTTGATAAAAAGATTACCACATTAAAAAATACTCGAAAGTTAAATAAGCCACAGAAAAAACGCCTTTATTTTACACCATTTTCATCTTAATAATTTAAGACTTTGACAAAAAATAACGAAAAATCATAAAACAACCATAAATTAAATTATCATAAAAACTGACAACATTAATATAAGAGTAAGTCTAAAAGTATGCCTCAAGAGTGCCACTATGGAATATGAAATCTATTGAGTTGGGATAAGATTCATAATTAAATAAGTTTAGAATGACCGTTACACCTTTTATGCTATTGCGAGCCATTGAAGTATAGGTGAAAACTTAACTGAAGTACCATGTCTATGTAGTTGTGCAGACAATTAATATGGAACTTACGTCAGAATTTGAATATAGAACATCAACATGTGTGTATACACACGTTACTACTACATAGGCCAGGTGCTTTAGCTAAGTTTTTCTATATATTCTCTGTTTCAAAGTAACTGATTTCATGTGGAGCCATAAAACATGACGTTTCAGCGTCGCTACAATTGGGCCATAAAACCCACAGCTTTCAGTAGTAATAGGGATCCTTTTAATATTCACATGAAGAAACTTTGCTCATAAAAACTTTATGCCTGTCTATGGATTAACGGCGAGGAATATGTTATCATGAAAATTTTGAAAAGTACTAAAGTCACAAATAAATATTGTAGGACATTTACAGGGCATCACTACACAAATTAAATATAATATAAATAAATAAATATATAAATATTTTCGGGACAATCTTACACAAATCGACCTAGTCCTACGGTAAGCTCAGTAAGGCTTGTGTTGTAGGTACTAGACGACGATATATATAATAGATAGATACATATAAATACTTAAATACATAGAAAACACCCATGACTCAGGAACAAATATCTGTGCTCATCACACAAATAAATGCCCCGACTGGGAATCGAACCCAGGACCATCGGCTTCAGAGGCAGGGTCACTACCCACTAGGCCAGACCGGTCGTCAAAATTGACTGAGCCCCACGGTAAGCTCAAGAAGGCTTGTGTTGTAGGTACTCAGCCAACGATATATATGTATAATATACAAATACATACTTAAAATACATACTGGGTGTGGCCTGTAATAGAAGCAATAACTTTAGGGAACGCTTCTACACCACAAACGAAGCAACATTTATACTACAACTTTAAAAAAATTGTGTGATGTAATTACTTGGGATTTTTTTAGAACAAAGTAAAGAGTATTTTCAATTAACAGTATCCAATAGTCTAATTTACGTTTACTATCAGTCTACAAACTTCATAGTTTTCACAATACATTGCTCGCTTAAGTAAATAATAAGTTATTTTCAAAAGTCGTAGAACAAATGTTGCTGGGTTTGTGGTTTAGAAACGATGCCAAAAGTTATTGCTCTTATTACAGGCCACCCCCGATATATAAATGAAATGAAATCGTTATTTTCGGGCTTGGCATGGCCCATAAAATTGTTAGTTTTCATATTTAAAATGACTTAAAATAACTATGTTAGTAGATTATAAAATTATAACAAAAGAAAATAAATGAATAACAAACTAAAACTACACACTTGACTCACATGCATGGACATCCAGTGTGTGATCTTCGGACTGTCCGTCCTCTCAGCAATCGCCTTCAGGAGAGTGTTCGGAAACACCCATGACTCAGGAACAAAATGTCTGTGCTTATCACACAAATATCTGAACCCAGGACTATCGACTTCATAGCAGGGTCAGTACCCACTAGACCAAACTAGTGGTCAAAAATATAATTAGGGCATAGACCGGCTCCGTTTCCGACAGACAGATGGACGGACGGACGAAGGACGGACAGACGGACAGATGGATAGACGACAGACAGAAAGACAGACAGACAGACGGACGGACGGATGGACAGACAGACGGACGGACGGGCGGACGGAGTGACGGACGGACGGACGGACAGACGGACGGACGAAGAAATGGTCGGGCGGACATGGTATAAGTACACGTAGCCTAGCCATTAATCACATGTATGTACAAAGCAACGTCGAATGTACCTAGCGGAAAATATTCGTTTTCTGGCCAGAATACATTTTTGAATTCGTTTGCTAGTCCCGGCTAGAGTGATCTACGACTACCATGTTCCCAGCATCCGCTATTCTTTGGTTAAACACGAATATTTTAGCGGAGCGATAACAAATGTTCTTCAGTTCGAAGCTACACTGAATTCTAAATATATTACTAATGTAAAAGCGGGTGCAGCGGCGGAAAGCACCGCAATTTTCAAACGTAACAAATATAAGAGCCTGGATAGAGAGTATCATATTGTACCGTTTGGTGTAGAGACACTAGGGCCATGGGGTCCCAGCGCGCACAAACTTTTTGGAAATCGCGAAGCGTCTTGATGTAACTTCAAGCTTAAACCGCTGAACCAATTGGGATGAATTTAGGTATGGAGAATTTGAGCTAAGAGAAAGGACATAGGACAATTTTTATCCCGCAACTACACACACTACAAATTTCTATGATTTCATGTTTCTAAAGGATTATTTCTTCATTTCTGACTGAAATTACCCGGGTATGTCCTTAAACTACGTCCAACAATGAGAGATAGGGCACAGCGATCACGCTTGACTCTGGGGCAGCCCAACTGGGGAAGTACCTCCTCCTTACAGAAGACCACAGCCATAATAGCACTGCTACCTTTCTGGTATGTAGTATTGTGTTCCTGATGGTGAGTAAGCTTCCCAGAGCTCCAACCGCCCTTAAAGGCCGGCAACGAGCTTGTGACTCCCCTGGTGTTGCGGGTGCCCATGGGCGATGGTAATTGCTTACCATCAGGCAAAAAAAAAGGTACGTAAAAGGATAGGATAATTTTGATACCGCAACCATACGAATAAATACCAAATTATTACTACGAAATGTATAGTTTCGACTTACGATTACAAATTTCTATCATTTCATGTTTCTAAAGTACCATTTCTTCGTTTCTGACTGAATTAAAAATGACACGATTCGAATATCAACGCTCAAAAATTGCCCCACAGGCGCTTTAGCTAAGATTTTCAGCTATACTTACTTGCTTTTTCGCGCAGCCTTCAAGTTTTCTTCAAAAGTCACTGGTAGTATAAGTTATCGCACTACCTTGTTCTACCATTTATAACTGCTCCAAGTATCATTAAAACAAAAACTCGCATAAATAATAGAATTGCATTCGTACAGTTTTCAGTCGGACTTCAGCTGTAAAATGTGGCCGGCGTGGAAAGTTCAGCAATAATAACAGGCTGTAAATCTTTCAGTTCTTTGTGAACCACAGACTATATACAGTTCCTGGGTTCTGGTTAGTTGTATCTGCTTTTTTTTCTCTTTATTCAAGAGCTTGTCACCAAAGTGAATTTAGCTGCTTGGATGTTTCAAATAATGTTTTTGAAGGAGTTTATTTATTATTAACACAAAAATGTAAGATAAAAACATAATAAAGATACTAAGAAAACTAAACTATAAATATTAAATTTGATCTAGATGCTGGTCATTAGGTAGGGTGCCCAGAAGGCTGGCCGCGATTCCGCGCTGGATAGCAATGCTAATCCGTTGGGCGAAATGGTGGCCAGCCCTCTGGTCACCAGAAACCTCTATAAACGACTACGAGTATATATGATTTTGAATGATAAATGATTGATACTAATAATTTGGAGTGAATGTGTAATGTTTTCTTCCTCCTCCTTAGTCGGCCTCTCAGGCCCGGTACCGCCAGCATAGAAGTTCATTTATTGCGAGCATCTTTCTCTTTTACTCCAATTAAGGCGTCATTAAAGTGATGGAGACAACCGTCCGAAATTAGACGAAACTCTAAGGCATTCTCTACCGGTAGATCTTAGGGCAAAACAGAAAAGATTGCAGGCGCATCCAATACAATTTATTTATTTACCGCCAGGCGGACCCTATGCTTATTTGCCACCGTAATATAAAAAATGAACTTACGGCATCTATTTTGAAGTAGCCTGTGCTGTGCACGCAGTAAAATCTTGGGTTGCCAGTAATAAAGCGAACATTGCACAGTTTGTTTCATTTAAAAACTGACGTTTTGAAAATTGAAACACCACTATTTTGATCTAAAATGAAATGGCGTCGGTCTTTTGAAAATTCAATAACGACATATAAACCATAGATTTTCATAAACAGAATCAGTCTATAACCATTTTAAATGTACGTACCGACAATTTTTTTAATATTAATCATCATCATAAAATGCTGGTGGCCTAGCGGTAAGAGCGTGCGAGAGCGTGTGACATCCAATCCGGATACTGATTTAAACTTTCACGGTTTGTACACATTTTTAACATGAACGGGACTTAACCGCGTATATTAACTTTAAAATTTACCTCCGACGTTTCGAAGACGATGTTGTCCTCCAGTCTTAATCCGAGACCACGAGGACAACGTCGTCTTCGAAACGTCGGAGGTAAATTCCAATCCGGAGTTCGGAAGTTCGAACCCCGGCTCGTACCAATGAGTTTTTCTGAACTTATATACCTATGTACGAAATATGATTTGGTATATACCAGTCGCTTTTCGGTGAAGGAAAACATCGTGAGGAAACCGGACTAATCCCAATAAAGCCTTATGTTAACACTCTGGGTTGGAAGATCAGATGGCAGTCGCTTTCGTAAAATAAGTACGCCAAATACTGGGATTAGTTGCCAAGCGGACGGAGCTTGTCCCATGAGCCGTGGCAAATGCCGGGACAACGCGAGGAAGATGATAAAGTGCTGGTGGCCTAGCGGTAAGAGCGTGTGACTTGCAATTACGTTCCACTATGATCATCGTCATCATCATCATCATCATTTCAGCCATAAGACGTCCACTGCTGAATATAGGCCTCCCCCTTGGACCTCCACATGTACCGGTTGGAAGCAACCTGCATCCAGCGTCTTCCTGCGACCTTAATGAGTTTGTCTGCCCATCTTGTGGGTGGACGTCCTACGCTGCGCTTGCTAGTCCGTGGTCTCCACTCGAGCACTTTTCGACCCCATCTGCCGTCTTCTCTGCGTGCAATGTGGCTTGCCCATTGCCACTTCAGCTTGCTAATCCGGTGGGCTATGTCGGTGACTTTAGTTCGCCTACGGAGGCTCTAGTGTAAGTTTCTTTTGACGTAAAAAAACGCGTAAGTGATAATGTTATTTATATGGGAAACGCAAACGCGTTCGTGACGTAAAGTTGCGTTAAAAACTTAAACTCAGGGCTCAGACCTCCTCTTTCTGAGTCGATCATGTAGGGAAACTCCGAGCATAGCTCTCTCCATAGCTCGTCGAGCCACTTTGAGTTTTGAGACAAAGCCGATAGTGAAAGACTACGTTTCAGAGCCGTAAGTCTTTCGTGATTGAAGACTTTCGTCTTGAGAGACCGAGATATGTTGGAAGAAAAGACATTACGTAGTATTACTATGATAAGAACATTTATAAGAATTAAATTTAAAAGTAAACTCATTGGCCCCGCAGGTAAGAAGGTCAAAATTAGATTGGCCCGACGATCTCGGAATACATAGGAGTCCAAACTGGACTAGAAAATTAAATTCCTCGATCCTTTTATTGACCCTATTAAAGTAACTAGCTGCGTTACCTACGTTTAAATTCAAGAACGAATTTTCTATTTGGACGTCACTATTTAGGATTCCATAATACGTAGTTAATTAGGAACTTACATAGTTTCACCATGTCTGTCTGTCTGAGGCATTTTTTTTGTTTTTTGTAATCTTTATTTAAAGAGCTTTATCACTTTTGTGACGATATCGCTCTGTTCATATACAATAAAGTTTTACACTATCTTCTGCTTAATCCTAAAGCAACAAGTTTATACAAACATTGGCAATGCTCATGTAACCGTTAGTCCAAGAGAGTTGTAAATTGGTGTGAATATGTAAATCACACAGACAATATGTAGTCAAATAAAAATAGGACGCTCACTGTACATGAGAAGTGGACGATATTTTTTTAAGTTGTTTTTGAGTTACGGGTCTTGTCAATATAAAAACCACGGAGTACAGTCAACCAATTTGATTTATGGGCACTTTGTTCCTTCTCACAGTGAAAATCTATATGAAAGACGCAAAAGATCAACAAGACAGAAAAAGGTTAACGTGACTGTGACAAGGTTCGAAGTGGCCTAGAAATCAAAATGGTTGACTATAAATGGGTTAGGTTAAGTTTCGGTACAAGAGCGAAAAACATCTACCGGCGTCAAGTGGCGTGAGCAGAGCCCTTACTGCTTACGGCTTAGAAGTTTTAGAGAGATGAATACCAAATTACCCCAATATTCTACTGACAGATCCCCTTACCCCTTCCTCGACTTTAGATATTAGGCACTGGTCCCACCGCGAACTAGTAAGCCATGAGCTATCAGCTATTTCAAGGGACAAAAGGTAATCGCTCCTTGTAAAGAGAGAGATATAGGCACTTCCTGTAATATATCTTATCGTCTGTTGCATGTTTTGTGTAAATAGTATGTGTTTTACGAATAAAATAATTTCTATTTCTATTTCTATATATAATTATAGCTCCTCGCCGGTACTTCGCAGTGCCCTCCCTCTCATTGTTGGACGTAGTTTAAGGACATACCAGGACAAAAAAACTATATCTTATGTCGCAGCTCGCAGTCTCTAATAGACAGGGCGCGTGCGCTGCATATCAAATCCCGCAATAATACTATTTCTAAAGTTGTATTGCCTCCTGGATGGAAGGACTTGTAACAATGTTAGGATCAGTTAGTTTCTTTCGTTATTGTCTGAGATCACGGACAAGTCCAAACAAGTAGTGTTCTCATTGCTGTCATATATATATGACCCTAGTTTCCATAAAAAAGTTTGTTATTAGATTGTTTCCATAAAAAAAGTATTTCTTTCCCAATGGTGGTTGAACAATGGTGTTTCGGATATTTGGGAGGCGTACGTGGAGCCGGATCGAGCCAACGCACAGAGGCCCTTTCGACAATTTAATGAAATGTAAGGGTTACACTAGGTGGATTTTGCCCCTGTCCGTATCATGGGACGCGCACAGAGAAAGCACCCACCAATAAAAAGTATTTTTATTATTGACGAGATGAAAGGTAACGATTCCCAAGATTTGAATAACATGTTTACCCGAGTTAAATACTCTAATTTTTATTTTGAATATGGCGTTCCGCGCGCCGCGCCCGCTGATAAATTGCTTGCACTTTTGTATAGGCGCTACCGCTACGTACACTCCTATGTAGTGCATAATTATCGAAACCAGTAACCGACAAGCACACCGAACTAACTATATCCACTTCAATGTCAAATCCCGAACTATGCTTCAGAAATAACAGGCCTCTACGCCGGCAATAACGCTTCTATTATCAAGATGATAAAGTGCATGTTCCGATATTTTTGAATACCTTTGTTCCTCCGATATATTTGATGGCGACTTTACAACGAATGTTTAAATGTAAAATACAGGGACATAAATCGATCTGATACATTCGTTTGTTAGTAAACTTAAATAGAATACAAATAAATTCAGCAGTATCGAACATCGCGGCGTTACCGGCAGTTATCTTGACTTCGAGTGTAAAGTGTACGGCAGACATTTTCTTTTTAACTACTGGAGATTTAGTTTCCGAACACAACGAGGAATCCCGGGAAACCTTAATAGATAGAAAGTGCAGTTATGTAAAAGATGCATTACGGATTTACGTCGAGAAAGTTCATTGGTTGGAGTGCGGTCTATGATCATGAGGGGTTAATGCAAATAAGTACAAGTACATTTTTTTTATGACATAAGGTTGCAAACGAGCAGACGGATTGTCTGATGGTAAGCAATTACCATCGCCCATGGGCACCCGCAACACCAGGGGAGTCACAAGCGCGTTGCCGACCTTTAAAGGGGGTTGGAGCTCTGGGAACCTTACTCACCATCAGGAACACAACACTACATACCTGAAAGGTAGCAGTGCTATTATGGCTGTGGTTTCTGTAAGGAGGAGGTACTTCCCCAGTTGGGCTGCTCCACACTCAAGAAGAAATAAGAAATAAAAATAAATAAGTCCCGCCGAGTTTCTTGCCCGTCATAAAAGTCAAAATGCTTTTCGAGTCAGAGGTGTAGGGTTAGTTTTTATTTATCTCTTATATTTTTTTTTATACAATAACCTCGGGATTGCTAGTCGTATTCCTTTACCGCTAGGCCATAATTAAATGCCCAATACTTATACCAATTTTAATTTTTAATTTAAGTGATGTTTTTTTAAACAATTATTTTTATTTAAACTTTCGTGAGACGTAAAATTATATAATGATAAACACGGCTCTACTCTAAGAGCGACGCGGACAGCGCGACGCACGTTAGTGCGTGACGGGCCAGCCACGCGAGCGGCGAACCGAACGGACACTCAGCACTCTTAGTGCTTGAAAATGGAGGCCTATGTTCTCTGAAACATATCGTGAGTGACTAAATAAACGTGAGGAGAGCCGTGTTTATGATTTATATAATTATTTATTTTATTATGAATTGAATTGTAAACTGTAGACGGTGATACTAAACTGTGCAAACAGTTTTGTGGAACTCAAAGTACCCTTATATTGTACCTTTTTGTGTAATAAAGTAAATTAAAAAAAATGAAAAATAGGGGCGCAGAAGGAAAGAATTTAACGAGAAAAACAAGAAAAAAAATAGCTATAGCGGCGCCTGTCTGTGTCTGTGGTCTACGAGCAACTGACGTTAAATAACTATCTATGGATCATTGTTATCTGAAAATAAATGTTTTTTTTTTTTAAGTGATCTACCAACTTCTATACAATTAATAAGGTTGAACCATGAGTTTTGTTTTTAAAAGGAAACTCATTTTAATATCCTTGGCAACACCGTTATGGAACCAGACATTATGGCAACAGACGACAAAACCTTTTAGTTTGCTTTAAATCAACGAATTAAAGAACACAACGCAAACGAACGTCAGTTCATTCTCTGTAATGCTGTGACAAAAAAACAACCTTTTAAATATACAACGGGTGTTCATTCTGACTTCAATAAATTGTATGTTGATAAGGAGTTCTATAGATGGCGTGGAAAATCCTTCCTCCGACCGAGTAGGCCGGGCAACAGTACCCTTACCATGAGTTGTGACATTGAAGTTTTCGATAACGAGTATCGAGTTTACTATCTGTGCATATCATTCACACTAAAACAGTACATGCGAGATGCACAGATAATAAACTCGATACTCGTTTTCAAAATCTTCAATGGCACAACTCATGGTAAGGGGACAGGGCAGGTGTAAGCAACGGCTCAGGGAACGACAGCCATCTCGCTTGCACCCTCAAAAATTAAATCAATATTTTTGAACTTACACATCTGTAGTCTTCAGCAGTCTTCATCATTACAGATACTTAAGGAGTTATTTTCCACTATTTTCTGTCCACGACTTCGTCTGCACACTTTACGTATTTTCTATGCGAGCTTATGCATGCAAGTTAAGTGAAAAAGTGACGTTTATGTTTTAATTATTCAAATGTATACGAAAAAGATAATCATATGGCTCAAGTTTGTTGTTTAAAGTTTTATTAAAGTGTGTATTTAAAAAAAAACACACACAAATATCGATTTAAAATATAGACTTTTCGAGCTATCCACCACAGGGAGAATAGCCCGGATATCCTAACCGCCGGCCCGCCTTCCTGCGATAGTTGACTGCTCGCACGTGCCACGCTGGATACGCCGGACCATTTTTTTATGACCAAGGCAATTACCGACGTCCATGGGCAACACCAGGGCAACAAGTGCATTGCCGGCCTTTAAGATAAGAGTGCGCTCTTGAAGGTATGAGGGTCGTATCACTAGACCCGGGTTTGAACTCTTGAAAATCACATGTTGGCCCTCAGGTCCACCGTGTATGAGGACAAGCCACTAGACCGGGGCCACCTGGGTTCATCAAATCAACAATCATGTATCTTTAAGTCGAATACGCTTCCAGTTAGTTAAAGCGTGCGAGCTCATTACGGGGACTTTTCAAAGCTTATCTTTATCCTTTAGTTTGTGACTATTTTAATGGGTTCCAGGAAAAGCGGAATAACAAACTGAAATGGAGTGATTGTATCTTTTTTTTACACAAGACCAGCGTTTGATCTTAGTCACACCTGATGGTAAGTGTCGACGAGATCGAGGGTGCAGCACTCTGGTTTAGGTTAACAGCCTATTGACTCTTGCCTTGAAAATACCCAATTTATATCTCTCCGGGAATACAGACGAAGGGAGCGAATTCCTTAGAATCTACATACGAGTAAACTAGTGATAAATAAAATAATGTATATACAAACAAAGTGTAAGACAGTGTTCAATTTAAATAACTTTAGAGAATAGTTATCACAAAAACTGAGAAGTTCAGCAGAATTAAGTGTCGGTAAGCCTCGCGGTAGTGGTTCCGCTAGAGATTAATTTTTGTAGACTCCGCGTGACTAGAAATCGTACCTACACTACATGCGTTGCGTTGACTAGGATGACGGTGCCAATAATGGACAAGGAACTAATCATGAACATTGGTACTTATTTCAAAGGAGTCAAGTGTTGTGCATTTATTGGTACATATTCAATTTATAACGTTATGGTTTTTGAATTAAGAACTAAGTGGCCATCATTGCTGCCTGTCAGCTTAAAGTGTCCAAAATTGGTGGACAATAAAACTAAAAACAAATCAAATGTTTTTTTATGGAATAATTTGTTTAGCTTTGATTTTTAAGTAGTAATACTACCTACTATATAAATTAAAAATTGAAATAGATGATATATATACTTAAGAAAAAACAACGAGGACCTCCGGCGTTCGAGATGGGGTTTGAAACCGCATCTCCAGCTATCGCGGTTGATGCCTTAACCAATTGGGCCATTGATTTGTTCTTAGTTTCATAGATGGCAGCACCATATCTCTTATAGCTATATCAGAATCCCGAAAGGGATTCATATAGGAGGTGCAAACACGTAGATAGTGTTTATCGCCTTAGAGCCGGTAAAACGATACCAAAAACCGTTAAAAATAAACAAGCTTTCATATATACTTCATTGATTTCGACGGGTTTCGCGTTGTTCGGGTGGCCCAATTGGTTAAGGTTAAGGTGTATAAATACTTAAATATTTATATAGAATAAACCCATGCCTCAGGCCATAAATGCTCTGACTGGGATTTGAACCCAGTACTTCAGAGGCTTCATAGGCAGCGTCACTATCCACTAGGCTAGACTGGTCGTCAAACGTCGGACCTTTACCCGTAAATGGCTCAACTATTAAAGTCCGTGACTGTACAGCCAAGGTAAAATATACAGAAGCGGTCAAAGTGCAAAAATTTGTATTCATGGCTTACTGTCCGACTATTAAGTTATATGTATAGATATTTTGGCACTTTGTTAGAATCGATATCTTTGACCGTAACTGTACCTATAAATTAGTTGTAAATTAATGTAGGTACAAGTACTAAGCTTTTTAAGTGTGCCGTCTGACAAGTGATCTTTGGCATTAGCTCACTGAGCAAACTTGCTGGCTCAGTCCGCTACTAATTAGCACCGACTTAGCTCCAAAACCCATTGCTTTTCCAAATCTAGCATTGTTTTCACAATCACAATCTAACTGACCAGTTATGACCTTTAACTCAAGTAGCTAAGATCTACATTCGCCAGTTAACTTGGTAAAAAAATTAGTTCAAACCATTGTCGACTTTTACCTGTAATTTTTGCAAGCATTTTTTTTGTCTGTGAGAAAAACTGGAAAAGCCTTTTTGCCACAGCAGATATGTCCGAGCAGTTTTGATACGAAAAACAACGCTTCCACGCCATGTAATAAAATATACAGGGAAAAATATGTTACTTTTTTTTTTTGTACAAGAGAGCATTTGATGTGGCCCGGTGAGAGGGCTCTAGAAAAAAACTAAACTAGGCCCGCACCTTTACCGGAGTGAAAATTATACTAATCTATATACCTGGGATAACTCGGGGCATCTATAAGTGTGTGACCAAATATTTTATCGATAAAAATTATATCGATGTTAATGACAAGATCTAAATTTTATTAGACATATATAAATATGATTTATTTTCTAGTCATTGTAAAATCTAAAAAAGGCCCTTTAGGCATTTTACCACGGGTATTTACATGTTTATTTTAGAATAGGTTTCATAATATTTTTTCCTTGTTCGTCGGTATTAATAATAGCCGTCTCTTGATGAAAATATCCATTTCAAACTGCTATACGTTCTACTATTACTATTTACTGATTTAAAACTCTAGTAATACAAATTAGTGACGTATCGAGTAGTAATGTATATCGACATATTTTTATCGATATCAAATCCCTATAACTTGTCCCGAGTTGGCCCAGGTCTGCTAATCTATGATTCTTGGAAATACAAGAAACATGAAAACATCAACTGTCTTGGATACTCAAACTCACGATTCAGGGATACACGACCACACTCTGGATCCATTTAATTGTCATAATTTATTTTGTCCTAACCTTAATACGCATAAAAAGTTTCGCATAATTTATTTACGCCGAATGTTAATGTTACCGAATTTTTATTAAGCATAATTCTGTATTAGCTGAATACTACTTTGTGTGAAAATATATTTGCATACTATTATTGAGGCCGAATGTCCGAAAGTGGGTTAGGTTACAATTGTGATCACAAAAGAAAAACATGGCATGGTATTTTGCTACTGTATAGTCCCACATAACCTACTTAAGACCCTACCCCGGGGCTGGGGGGATGCGTAAATGCATTTCACTTCGTCATAAAAAAAAGGTTAGGTTAGAACAGCGACCACGATAGAAAGGCACTCCTGGGAGCAAAAATCGTAATAACACCATTCGGTCTTTCCAAATTATGCGTACCAACCAGTCGGCTTTAGTTTAGTTCTGCATAATATAATTCGGCGAAAAAGAATTATGCGAAATCAGTTTCTGCTTATATACAACTTAAACCCGCTGTTTTTTAGGGAAAACGTAGCCTATGTGTTAAACCAGGGTGTCAGCTAACTCCACACCAAATTGTATTAAAATCTCTCTAGCCGTTTAGACGTTTGAAGTAACAAACATATACACTCACAAACTTTCGCCTTTATAATGTTAGTGTAGATTATGCCAACAATGGTTGTGATTTAAAATTATTACAAAACAAATTATGCGTAAACAAGGAAAACCCCGTCGCTCTACCGACTCACCAGAGACACTCACGATGCCAATTTCTCAACCATATCCTTAAATGCGATTCCTTTATATCTAAGAATTGTGTTTTCGTTAGCTGACGTTGCTTCATAATCCATACCAATATCATAAATGCGAAGGTGTCTGTTTGTTTGTCCGTCTTTCACAACAAAACGGAGCGACGAATTGACGTGATTTTTAAAGTAGACGTAGTTGAAGGAATGGAGAGTGACTTAGGCTACTTTTTTCTCTTCGTAACCCCCCCTTTCCTAAAATTGGGGGTAGAAGTTTGTACGGAGAATTCCGCAAATTTTAAGGTAGAAAGCTAAAAATTGGTATGCGGACCCCGATTTAGCGGGAGCGAAGCCGCGGGCAAAAGCTAGTAAAAAATAAATATAATTATGTCGTTCTATTTAACCATTGTTCCGGTATTACCCCTAGCTCATTTTAGAGGGTCCGTGTCGGACGTGTTCATTAAGAGAGCAGTTAGATCTCGTCAAGTGTCAAGCCCACTGATGCTGATTAACTGCTGTGTTCGTGTGCTGTGTGTGTGATGAATGCGTTTGTTATTTATGTTTACTCTTAACTAGCTAACTCTTAGCGTTCGGAGTCGGTAAGAAACTAAGGCCCCTTACACATTGCGACTTTTAGCAGCGATGCAGTCGCGCGTTTGTGAAACACGCGACTGCATCGCGACACCAGCAATTTTGCATCGATGCTGTCGCGCGTTAGTATCGCGACATCATCAATGTTTTTTTTTGCATCGATGCTGTCGCGCGTTAGTATCGATATAGTAGCGCGTTAGCATCGATACACACGCGCGACAGCATCGATACAGACGCGCGTTAGCATCGATGCAGAATTGCAGACGCGGGGTAGTGGGCAGTTTGCAAAATCTACTGATAAAGCAGTTCTAAAAGCAGCTATCTGATTTTAGAGCTAGATACTGACATATGATAAGTACATAATGACCACTTCTTAATCTTTCACTTTTTTTTTATGACAAAGGTGGCAAACGTACAGACGGATTGCCTGATGGTAAGCAATTACCGTCGCCCATAGGCACCCGTAACACCAGGGGAGTCACAAGCGCGTTGCCGACCTTTAAGGGGGGTTGGAGCTCTGGGAACCATACTCACCATCAGGACGACAACACTACATACCTGAAAGGTAGCAGTGCTGTTATGGCTGTGGTTTCTTGAAATAATTTTATATATTGATTAATGAAAATTCATAGTTTTATTTATTAGGATATATTAAAGAACTCACGATAAAAAATAACACAAAGAAATTAAATTAGCTTATTTTAATTTCATGAAATAAAAAACTTATTATGTAATTGTACATCATAAGTTTGCATTTATAAGAATTTCTATCATGATTGTCACATTTGAGAACTTCTAATAATTGTTGTCTCATAACAATAAAATAAAAAATAGTCGCCAATGGAAGTACTAAAGGTATTGTGCAGTCGACGTCAAAAATATGTTTACACTTTCGCACCGTATTACAGATGAAAAAGTGTAAACATATTTTTGACGTCAACTATACGTATTTCTTACGTTTTACGTAATTTAATATACAAATACAAAAGTTACCAATACTTGCTAGACTAGCACTCGTCTCCTCCAAACATCCGGAATTACCCCAAGGACATTTCCGAGACGGTCGGCCATATTCATTAAGAGCACAGTTGAACTCTTCAAGTGTCAACTCTGCTGGGGCTACTAATTACCTGTACTTCGTACGTTGTTTGTCTTAACTGTACTTTTGTGACTAGGGTTTAAGTCGTATTCAGAGCTAGAGATGTGTGCTGTGCTTTTTGTGTGTGTGATTAATAAGTTTTTGTACACACACAAACAAAATTGGTGTAATCATACGAATAAAACAATTTTTATATGTTTATACTTACAAAAGTCAACATGATGGAGTAAAAAAAGTTAAATGCGGTTTGAGGTTAATTTGAGTGCCGTGTGGTTTATTCGGATTTAAGTCCCGAAATTTATTTGTTATAAAATGTTATCCAAAACTAGAAAAATAATTAATTTTAGATAGTTCTGAATTTAACTGTTGTGTTAAAAGCTACAGCTTTTGTTAAAAAAACCAAGCAACCTTACGAATACCATCATTAGAAATATAACCGCGTATGTTAACTTTTAAAATTACCTCCGACATTTCATTTCGTTAAGTCCCGTCTAATGAGTAAAAACCATGAAGCTTTAAATCAGTATCTCACTAATATAATCTTCCCATCTCTTAAGTTGGTGCCTACCATCCCTCTGCATCCATTTGGTTTTCATTCAGGCTTAGTACCGCGAACGTCAAAATTGTACACCTATTTCTCTTTTACTCCAATATATGGCGTCATAAGGGCCGGTACAGATGGACTGCAATACGACTGCATTACGAAAGTGCAGCCAGCTTGCAGTTGGTATGCGGTTGACAGGACTGCACGACACCTGCAAGCGGACTGCATAATGGGTTTGCAGTTTTGATGCAGTTGCACCAGCTGCATCAGAACTGAAACTGCCACTTTGCAGCTGGGTTGCAGTTGAAATGCTGTCCGTCTGTACCGGCCCTTAAGAGTTGCAGAGACAACCGTCCGCAATTTACGAATATCGTTTCTCGCGGTTAATGTTGCGGTATCTAGAAGATATTCTATTTTACCCCTCATAAAAGGTAATTCAATATTGCCCCACTTCACCTTACTGCTTGAATAGACACGTTAAAATCACAAAACGCTCTGTTTTAGCTAATAATTGGATAATGGCGTGTGACATGAACTATTACAATAATGTAATAATATACAATATTATTTCTAGGCCAAATTGCGTAGCGTGTTTCTATAGAGAATACTATGGGGCACTGCTCATAGACTATGGAACTACTAGACAGCCCTTTACTAACTATATAGTTAATTTGTAAATATGTAATAGGGCTGACAATTCTAACAATATTAAGTTAAATAGATATCACATGAGCAATATATATTAAAAAAGAAAAAAATGTTGCCTACGCTAACAGTTGTTGGAGCTCTGGCAACCTTAAGGAACAAAACACTACATACCTAAAAGGTAGCAGTGCTATTTTTTTTTTTTATGACATAAGGTGGCAAACGAGCAGACGGATTGCCTGATGGTAAGCAATTACCGTCGCCCATGGGCACCCGCAACACCAGGGGAGTCACAAGCGCGTTACCGACCTTTAAGGGGGGTTGGAGCTCTGGGAACCTTACTCACCATCAGGAACACAACACTACATACCTGAAAGGTAGCAGTGCTATTATGGCTGTGGTCTTCTGTAAGAAGGAGGTACTTCCCCAGTTGGGCTGCTCCAGATTCAAGCGTGATGGTACTTAGCTGTGCTCTGTTTAACTGTATTAAAATGTTTTTATGTAATTAATTGATAAATTATCCGAAATATCTATTTACAATAGTTACAATGTTACGAGTACTATAAGATATATATTAAATATTATTATATAAGAAATATATTATAAGTTACATTAATTTATTATGCCATATTCCATGACTTCACTCTCATGTGGCCCCGACGGAAGACCAGCGCTGGCCCGCAGGTTAGCACCATACTGAATCGGGACCATTTCGTGGCACCCTAGTTTAGTCTGCTAGTTCTAAGCATGTAATTGTGTATGTATGCCTCGAATAAATGTTTCTTCTTCTTCTTATTCCCTACCTTTCGTTGTTGGACGTAGTTTAAGGACATACCCGGGTCTAATTAAGGATATACCCGGGTCCAAGTCATATGTGGAGGTGGCTTATGTCACGGTTGATATCAAAATGATGAGACCTCTGCTCTTACCATGTCCTGCGCTGTCTGTGTAGACAGTAAATACTCCAAACACTGGAGCAAGGATATTTTATGAGAAAACATTGTATCATTCGAGAGGTTAACTGCGTGCTCGCCGACATTAGGAAAGTTTATATCAGACGAGTTAGTTAATAAAGACTGAAAGAAAATGTGGCGATACAGAACAACTTTAGTGTCCGTATTACTAGCACGTTGACAGCTATACCCTGTCTACGATAACGAGCTATTATAGGGACCTCTCTTTCACACTATTGCATGCAGATGAAAGGTACAAAAAAGCAGTGGGTGTAAACATTTTCGCCCCGCTCTTGCAGCATTCTTTGTACTTCACCAAAAATTTGCCCAAAGCACTAGCAAGTCACAGTCCAGTAAACAAGCCGAGTCACACAGTAAGCAGTCCAGTACACAAAAAGCTGAGTCTCTCAAGATAGTCAGCACCGTACAATGACAGATGATGACTGACCTTTCATCCCCATGTAATCCCAACCGGTGCACATGCATCGCTCTTATCGCTGACCAATCACGTGCGTTTTGAGATTTCTAATACTAGCTCGTTATCGTAGACAGGGTATAGAATTGGCGGGATCGCTTCTATAGCTTACGGATTTAATGGCGTCATGTCGATAATTCTACATAACGTAAAAGTCCTGACTGCAGCATTGGTAAATTTTATATGGGAATGGTTAGAAATGCTAGTGTGCTTACAATGATGGTCCTGGGTTCACATCCCAGTCAAGGCATTTATTCATGTGATGAGTTCAGATATTTGTTCCTGAGTCATGAGTGTTTTCTATGTATTTAAGTATGTATTTGTATATGTATCTATCTATTATATATATCGTCGTCTAGTACCTACAACACAAGCCTCAATGAGCTTACCGTAAGACTAGGTGGATTTGTATAAGATTGTCCCGAAGTATTGATTATTATTTAATGAGATGGTAAGCAGAAGACATACACCTATGTACTAAGAACTAACAAATTGCGCTTGAATTAAAGATTGACACTTGACAGTCTATAGTTACTCGTCTCTGGTTTATACATTGTGTTATATGGAGCAAGTATACTTCCTTAACTCTCTTTGTAGCCGCCTTTTATATCTTTTATGTCGCTGCCTTGACTTATTCAGAGTCTAATCGCGTCGTTTAGGCGCGATTTAATACGAAAATGCGCAAATTAGGGTAGTATATCTCAAAAAAGCTTTCAGCCGACTCCAATAAGATTTTGCATGAGGAAATCGCTGTAATCGCTTACTAGATTTATGCATTAATCTTATTGTTCCTGCCTGTGTCTGTGTCTCAATTTTTTTCAAACATCATCATCTGCAATCTTGGAAGGTTTATCCAAAGTCAAAATGAGAATGACGCCGGTATAGTTGAGTTGAGTTGAGTTGAGTAGTCAAAGAAAATTTACACATTTGCACCTTAATACAAAGGATTAAGATGAAAAACTGTAAACATATATTTGACGTCTACTATACAAATCCGGCCTCGGACACTGTTGGGCAGAGGTTCTATAGTCACTTTTTCTTAAGTTTACAGGGTGTCTGACAATGGGGCTGTAAATGGTAAATGTTGTTTTGAGCTTACTTCCCACACTGCGCATATTTTTTTCATCAACTTTTCACTTTCAAGAAACACTTTTTTTGTTTTTCATAGAAGTTAAATGTTACATGAGTACGAATTCATTGAAACAAAAATCATATTTTCTGTGGTAAATAGTTAACGGCTTATGATTACAAGTTATGTAAGCCCACAAGAATGACGCAAACCTAATTGATCTATGACCAATATTCAAATTACACAGTCCAACAAGAAATTGACAGTATGCTACAGTCTCTTTTCACTTCAAAAAAGGATTTTTTTACACAACGACGGTGGCAAACAAGCATACGGCCCACCTAATGGTGATAATTTCTCACTATCTGTACGGTCTATGTTGGGACTTTGGCTGTTTGTAGATAAAATAAATGAATAAAAACAAGAAAGCTTTATATGATGAACAAAGCTATCGCGTCTTGGTACTAGCGAACTGTTCAGATAAACTCTTTTAATTATTCCAGAGTCTGCGATTTTTTCTAACTTCGGCTAATCGACTGAGTTCGTAAAAGAGCTTCGAGAAACTGTCGCCAACTCCCGAGTCTCAATTAGTATGTTAATATGTTGAAAACTGTTCAATGCATACTACTATGACAACTTAAAATAGATAGATAGATAGATACATAGATTTATTGGTAAAAAGTGATATTTTACATGTCAAATGATATTTATAAGTTTTACAATATTTTAAGTAAGTAAATTTAGGTACAATATTTCCTTAATTAACAAATTATTTATTATATATACATAGTTTTTTCTACTCCTTAAGTTAATGATGATACATTATTTTCTTATTATTAATTTCTTCGAAAATAAATTATTACATTTAATTTACAATGTTATTGTCCGTCTGTGAGGAACTCGTCAAGTGTGTAGTATGCTTTATTTAGGAGTAGGTAGCATTTTTAAATTACGTACAAACACTTGATCACTGTCAGAATCAACTATCGACCTGGGAAGCGAGTTGTATAATTTAGGGCCCATGACACTGAGCGACTTTAGAACCTTCGTCAGCCTGTACTTCGGTATGACTATCAGATTTTGTCGACGAGTGCTTCTGATATGACTTTGAGTGATGATTTTATAATCGTGCAGGTTTTTTCTTACGTATGTACAGGTAACTAGGATATAAATACATGTTAGCGTGAGTATTTTATGTTTTTGAAACAATTCTTTTGCCGGGTACTCTAGCGGTTTACCATCGATTATCCGTACTGCCCGTTTTTGTAGTATGAATAGCTTTTCGCGGTCGGCTGCTAATCCCCATAGGTCTACACCTTGAATAAGTATGGAGTGGAAATAGCCATAATAAGCTTTTTTTAGGTTTTCAGTTGTTAAGCTCTTTGCAAGCCTGGACAGGGCATATATTGCTGATGTCAGTCTGTCGCAGCGCGCATCAATGTGAGGGCCCCACGTCAGGCCAGCATCGATAATAAAACCGAGGTACTTACATTGACTTACTTGTGGGACCTTCATATCGTTAATCTATATATTTAATGCGTTAGTAAAAGTATTACGCAATTGGAAATGAACTAAGTTGGTCTTTTCAATGTTCAAAAGCAAGCCATTAGCTGTGAACCATTTGGTTATTTCAAGTATTGCTTTGTCTACATTATGTTTCAAATTTAATAAGTTTTCGGCGCTGACAATAACACAGGTATCGTCTGCAAACATGACATACTCAAGCTCTGGACATGCCGAGGTGATATCGTTTACAAGAATTAAAAAGAGATTATTTCCCATAGTCGATCCTTGAGGAACCGAACAATTCCCAATATTTTCGGGTTTTGATTTAGAGTTTAAAACATAAGTTGTTTGTTTTCTATTTGACAAAAATGAAGCAATCGTGTTATAAAATTTACCTCTGAAACCATAGCGTTCCAGCTTCTTGAGAAGCAGCGAGTGGTCAATCATCTCGAATGCGCGCGAGAGGTCACAGAATATCGCTGCAACCTGCCGCCCGCCGTCGAGGTGAGCGAGGACGCGTTGCACCAGGTCGCGCGCCGCGTCCGTCGTGGACCGGCCCGCTTGGTAAGCGAACTGCTGGTTGTTCAATAGATTGTTGGAAACAAAGTGTTTCATTATTCCAGAGTCTGCGATTTTTTCTAACTTCGGCTAATCGACTGAGTTCGTAAAAGAGCTTCGAGAAACTGTCGCCAACTCTCGAATTCTAATTAGTATGTTAAAATGTTGAAAACTGAAATATCGGCGACAATAGCATAAGATGTTGTTCTAAGTATGCGAGGGCAGTGTTTACGCACGGCTTTGTGTTGAAATGAGTAATAAAGTGGCACATAAAAGTGACACTAACGCTGTAGAGCGTAGCACAAAAACGTTTCTGTCTTGCGTTTTCTCGGCGTTTTCATATGAAATTACACGCTGTGGACACGCCGTATTCACGCAACGTGCCAGTGTCAAGTAGCCGCTGCTAGTGTGACCAGGCCGTTAGGCACTGGTCCCACCGCGAGCTAGTATAGCTATCAGCTATTTCAAGGGAAAGAAAATAACCGCTCCTGTGTACATAAAAGAGAAAATATACATTTATAACTGACCGATGAACTACGATCGCCTGGCTATGACATATATGTCTCTTTTATTTACACGGGATCTTTTGTCCCTTGAAATAGTTGATAGCTCATAGCTTACTAGCTCGCGGTGGGACCAGTGCCTTAGAGCGATATGTTCTAGGTATCTTTTGGGTGGTGGAGACTGTGGAAAATAATCATGAAAGTTGAATGATTAGGTAGGTTTAAATAGTTAACTCGTAGAGGGAAATATATGGAGAAAGCATATGTATGTATACTACATACTTAGATATAATTCTCTGTAAATACACAGATTGCTACATAATATACATAGATTACTTAACACTTTTAGTGCAGCAGGTCGCTACGCGCTACGCTCGTAGCCGATCCAGCGTTTTTCCGCTATGTAGAGGAAAGCCACTACAAACATAGAACTCCTCTGAGGAGTTCCTAGCACTCAATGTGTTAATAGTCAAATTTGTGTGACTACCCGACGAATAGATAGAAATTGTAAAACTAAATTGTAAAAAATCGTAGCTTAAACTCTCTCCATACGAATTTCATCTCAATTGGTTCAGCGGTTTAAACGTGAAGAGGTAACAGACAGACAGAGAGAGTTACTTATGCATTTATAATATCAGTATGGATATCCAGGCTTTCACGAGCTATTTTCCTGACGGGCCTCTTTTCGCTCCCGTTTAGCGTCCTTCGGGAATATTCCGCAAACGGTTACGATTCAGAAGAGACCAATCCTCACGCAATATTATTGGAATCTTCCACTGTTTTCTTTTATAATGAAGATATAAGTGCGGACAGAGAAACACGTACGTGTTTTGAAGGGATAGAGGTTTGTTATTACGTAGGATAATAACATAATTGAATCGGGAGGATTTAAATACACCCAAAATTTTGTTGTTTAGCAAAAATGTTTGTTCCTCGTCTGAGCTGTATTTATATCATAAACTAGCTTTTGACCTGACTTCGCACGCGCAGAAGAGCCCCTTTTTTAACCCCTTAAGGGATGAATTACAAAAAATGCTGAAATTTCTTTTCTTGTATTTAAATAAGGAGTATTTACGCAAAATTTCAAGTCTGTAGCTTTAAATTTTACACAATTCCCATACAAACTTTCAACCCCCTTTTTACCCCCTTGATGGTAGAATTTCCAAAAATCCCTTCTTACGGTATATAAACTTCCTATTGTGAAAAAATCAGCTATCTAGGTTAAGCGGTTTGGGCTGAGCGTTGATCAGTCAGTCAGTCAGTACTTTCACGTTTATATGTATAGATTAATTGTATCTATGTATACTTGTGTACGTAAATTCACACAACGGAACCAACTTTGCGTGTAAGTATTGGCAGAGTGCAAAGCGGGTGTAGGGGGTAGCCTAAACGATCAGAGCGCTCGCTACGGCTAAAATTGTCATCTTTGTCGCTGACTTGAGCTGTCAAATCCATATTGCAGTAAACATTTTCTAATCGTTTCTGAGATAAAAATATGGTCCTGGTAAGATGTGTTGTTGTGAATTGTAAGTCAACCAAGAACGCGACTTTAAATTTTACCAATTTCCAAGACCATGGTGGAAACGAGACCAAAGAAATAACCTAACCTAACCTCTAAAATTAATAGTATTATTCAATTTTAACATTATTGGCAACAATGTTACTGACTACCATTGTCCAAAATTGTGTAATATAGTAAAATAACACAAGATTTAATTAATATTTTTCACTATATTTACTTACTTCTTGTTTGACAGCGGTGACAATATTGTCCATAATGGCCGCCTGTCACGTGGCGCTGTCGTCGCGCTCGGTCCCAATAAATACCTAGTGATTATCTTTTATTGGTTTACCTTGTCAAATGTGGAAGCTGTATACTTGTATAGGTATAGGTGATAACTTAGCTAAAGTAGGTGCTTTACAATACATACATAGCTTGCTTTACGTGGATAGGCCGTTGGCCTATGTAGTAGTAACGTGTGTACACGCATGTCGGCGTTCTATATTCAAATGTTGACGTAAGTTCCATATTAATTATCTGCACAACTACATATAGATATGGTCTTTCAGTTAAGTTTTCACCTAGGTATATACTGTTTTTATGAATATTTTTTTTGCTTTTGTTTATTGGAATGACTCACGAAATTGTAAATGAAATTGTGTGTTATTATTGTCACTGAACACGCTACGACTCTTTTATTTGTAAAAGTATACGAATAAGTGGGAGTTCTCAAAAAATTGTACACCCAATAAGTGAAAGTTGTGAAGTTGTTTTGGACCCGGGTATGTCCTTAAACTACGTCCAACAATGAGAGGTAGGGCACAGCGATGACCATCACGCTTGAATCTGGGGCAGGTGGGCACCTGGGGAAGTACCTCCTCCTTACAGAAGACCACAGCCATAATAGCACTGCTACCTTTCAGGTATGTAGTGTTGTGTTCCTGATGATGACTAAGGTTCCCAGAGCTCCAACCCCTCTTAAAGGCCGGCAACGCGCTTGTGACTCCCCTGGTGTTACGTGTGCCCATGGGCGACGGTAAATGCTTACCACCAGGCAATCCGTCTGCTCGTTTGCCGCCTATGTCATAAAAAAAAAAGAAAAAAAAAAGAACAGTGAAATCACTGTAAATTTCGTGACGATAATTAAGCATTAAACGATAAAAACTTGTTTTTGATGTTTATAAACTTCAATCGATATTAAAACATCTTCAAAGAAGTCGATCTTCATAAAGATTTCATGCTTAATTGTCGTCACGAAACTGACAGTGATTTAACTTTTCTTAACTTTCGCGAATTTTGAAAACTCTCAAGTATGTTTGGAAGTGTAATAGCCTTATTTGAACTTTGTTCTTTAATTCGATTTAGATAGAGGATTATATTCCACTTTAGTGAGCTAACTTCGCGCGACCTTATTTAGTACAGTCAACGACAATAGTAGCGCATGAAACTGCGCATCAAAACCATTTACATTTTTTTAATTTGCGTCACAAAAACAGACATATTTCAGCGTGTTAATCTTTGAAACGCGAACTGTAGAAAATATCTTTCTTGTAAAAAAAATACACAGGGGGGCAGATATTGGTGCGTTGTTTCATATGTTACTATTCAATAATGAGAAAATGGACTGTAAAACTAAATAGTCCAACCGTTAAGTAGAAAATATATAAAAAGACATACACGTTACATAAAACAATAGCAAAAATAGAATAAAAGCATAACAATATAGACTATAATTAGACAACTATAAAATTATTCTTAGAAAAAAGTTCCGGGAAAAAAATTGTCTAGCAAACGACTTATGGTGAATTATGGTTTCGATTCTAATTTTAAAAAAATCTAAATTTTGACCTTTGGGTTAGGTCCCAGTCAAGCAGGCAGCGTTCCCGCGTTGGATTGCGATAGCAATAATTTGTGTGAGAAAGTTACGTAGTAAAAAGGCTCGGCTCGGTCCGGTGATGGGTACCCACACCATGAGTTGTGACATTGACGTTTTCGATAACGAGTATCTAGTTTATCTATGCATCTCGATTGTACTATTTTAGTGCGAACGAGATGCGCAGATAGTAAACTCGATACTCGTTATCGAAAACGTCAATGTCACAACTCATGGTATGGGTAGCGAAGGCGACGTGATGTCGATGCGATGTGAACGAGCGTGTGACGATCGTCTACTAGCAACAAATGGCTGGATGGAACGACGCTCGTGTTAATGTCAATATTCTGGTGTCGGGCCGCTAGGGCCGGGCCCCGGTGAGTGCCCGGTGGGTCAACGGAGGACTCGGGCTCGGGAAGATGACGTGCAGGAGACGCGACGGTGTAACGTGAGTCATTCTTAATTTGTCTGCAGATAGATCCGGCGGGAAAATCCGTACATAATGTCTAGAAACTAAATGAAAAATCGGACGCCTGTCTAAGAAAACAGCGGCGCTACCGCGAAACACGATAATCGTAAATTTCGGACGAATGTCTCTGTCACTCTTATGATGCCTTAATTGGAGTAAAAGAAAATGATGCTCGAAATATACGAACTTCGATGTTCGCGGTACCGGGCCTGTATAGGCGTGTAGTTATGTTAAGCTATCGATTTATTTTTTGTAAAGCCTGTTGCATGCAGAACCAATGGGCATTGGGGCGGAAAGGTTCTCTGGTGACCACGTGGGCAAGGTGGACAGACAACCTGGTAAAGATCGCGGGAATCCATTGATTGCGGGTGGCACAAAACCGGTTATTGTGGGTATATGGGTGAGGCCTATGTCCAGCAGTGGACGGCTGATACGATGATGGTGCTTATAGTCCCCCGCGAAAATTTTAACCACGTCCTTACCTTGTAACTTGTCTAAACAAGCTCGTAAACAAAACGGAACGCCATCACGGTATGCGTGTCTCGTTCTAACAGTTAGTCTCACTAATGTGTGTTGCCAACATTTTTATAGCGCTTAACTGCCATAAATATCCGAACGCAGCCGGTTTCGGCCCGCAGCGCCTTGGAGGCTTACCGCTGACGTATTGTGGTACCTCCGTCTGGCACAGACATGTTTTTGTAGACTACACTAATATCTACACCGCGGTTGGCTGGCGTAACAATCCGCCATTTGTAATTTTTATCATGCAATACATGATATAATGCCCTGTTATATGGGAGTTTTCAAAATTTGGTACATAGCAATGCATGCAAGAGAAGTTTCCAAAGTTGCGAAACTTTCCACATGAGAATTTCTCGGTAACTTCTGAGAATGTTCTCGAGAACGAGAATTTATGCAATTACTTAATAACTTCGTGGTTTTTACCATGAACATTCACCATAGTTTAGATGTAATCATTATAATATAAATATTTCAGGGGTTTGCACTCCAGTTTACTCCAGTTATCAATTATCATCTTATCAACGAACAGTAAAATGCATGTGTATCGAAGTAATTATAGTCATTGGCATTGTTATATAAATAAGGTACCACAACAAACACCTGGTTCGGTCGTTTAATAACATTTTAGTGTAACATATATAAATGAATTTAAAAAACACATTTGTTTTTGTACACAACATGGTAAGAAATTACTTATTGCAATGATCTGAACATTCAGAAAGGGACAGAGGTCTGTGTACTAGCCGTCCCACTCAGCTTGTTTTTTTCTTCATGTTCGGCTAGCGAAAGCTAACCTTAATGTGATGTTTATAAAGCACATTTTACTTCTTACTCCCACATAAAACTTCTTTCAATGTATATTAAAACTCCTTGCCCACTCGTTGACACAAGTCAACGCCTCAATTTGACACCACCAAAGATAAGCATCAAGAAATAGATCGGTAACTTAGTTTTAAATCTGCGGCGCTACCGCGAAAACCGATATTCGTTTTCGGACGATTGTCTCTCTCACTCTCATGACACCTTAATTGGAGTAAAAGAAAAAGATGTTCGCAATATACGAACTTCCATGTTCGCGGTACCGGCCCAAGGTTATAATTGTGAAGTCCGAAAGTCGAAATGTTCTCTATAATACAATGAGAATTTAAGGAACTTATTGGTAACTTATCACTTATAAACCAAATAGCTGACTGTAATAGACAATAATATATGTATAATAACATGTAGTTTTAAATTATGCCTATTTAAACTTTATTCCAGGTATATTCTCTTGTTTAAACAATAAGTTTCATGTTGCAGGAATGTTCTGCGAACATTCCCGAGAACGTTTCCGCTTTTTGGGAATGTTCTGCAATTTGTACACCCAATTAGCGAAAGATGTAAAAAAAAAATTAAATCACTGTCAGTTTCGTGACGACAATTAAGCATCAAATCTTTATGAAGATCGACTATGTGCCTTCTATTATGTTGTAACATCGATTGAAATTTATAAAACGAACATCAAAACCAAGCTTTTATCGATATTTAATGCTTAATTGTCGTCACGAAACTGACAGTGACTTAACTTTTCTTAACAACTTTCACTTATTGGGTGCACAATTTATTGAAAACGCCCATATGATATAAGGCATAAAAAACAAGTTTGGTTTTATAAACCAAGGGAAGCGTTTCATAATAACATGAAACAAGTATTTTTATGCCTAATTATGTACAGTGACACATACAAATACTTTATCAACACACGTTTTTCTAGAAACTTCCTGCCTCGCACAGCAAAACTCTGGAATAAATTGTCGTGTGTAGTATTTCCGGGCCGATATGACATCCAAACCTTCAAGAAAAGAGCGTATAGGGATCTTAAAGGCCCGCAACGTACTTGTGACTCCTCTGGTGTTGCGAGTGTCCATGGGCGGCGGTAGTTGCTTACCATCAGGCAATCCGTCTGCTCGTTTGCCTCCTATATCATAAAAAAAATAAGCTATCAATTTTCATCAAGAAATTTCTAAACCACAAACGAAAATTTGTAATGGGGGCGAATGAAAACTTTTCAAAATAACCGTAGTTTTTTTTTATTAAATAGACAGCACACATATTTGCTCCGGAGTCATGGGTGTTTTATATATGTATTTAAATAATTGTGTATTATATATATCGTTGGCTGAGTTTGTGCTTACCGTGGAGCTCAGTCACTTTGTATAAGAATGTCCTGTAATATTTATTTACATAATATATATTTATGTCTTCTTGAGCTGACTGTGGGGCTCAGTCAATTTGTGTAATATTTATTTTACATTTATGTCTAGGTTTGCTTATAACTCTTAACGGATACAACGCCATCAGACACTTTAGTCTCTCACGCATGAGAGTTCTATTGACAAATACATCTGTTCCTCCTAAAACAAGATTTATAAACAAATAGCCGCTATGGGAATAGTTTCGGTTCGATGCCTGGCGAAGGAACTCTCTAATCGGTCTAATTCGCCAGCTGAGACTTTTGGTAACACGTACGCTGTTCTGCGTATGCAAAAAAAAAAAGTTACAGAACATCCTTACACAAATTAACGGATCCCCACGGTAAGCTCAAGAAGGCTTGTGTTGTGGGTACTCAACCAACGATATATATACTGTATACAAATGCTTAAATACATAAAAATCACTCATGACTTACGAACAAATACCTGTGCCCATCACACAAATGCTCTTACCGGGATTCGAACCCAGGACCATCGGCTTCATAGGCAGGCTCAATACCATAATTTGATTATTTACCAATCGCTATTCTGACTCGGATAGGCAGTTTCGGGAAAACACGGCACCTCTTTTCTTATCCAATATCCCGCAGTGTCTCAAGACGAAAGTCTTTGACCAGTGTGTGTTGCCAGTGAAGACATATGGTACTGAAACGGGGTCACTAACTATGGTCTTATAAGAAGGCTCAAAGTCACCTAAAGGGAGAAAGAGTCAGTGCGTTATTATCGTTATCTCATGGTACAGTCAGCAGCAAAAGTGGCTAAGCGTTTGAAGTGTTTAAAACGCGCTCTTATTCTCTTGACAATAGAGATGTGTTGACCTCATTTTGAACACCTCAAACGCTTAGCTTCTGCTGCTGACTGTACGAGGGCAACATTCCCTTGTTTGACATTTGGCGTTTCTCAAAAGTGAAAACAGACAGTAGCATACTGTCTGTCATTTGGTGTTCGACTGTGAAAATTGAAAATAACATTTAAGTCGTATGATAATAAAATTAAGACTTAATGTGTTTTTTTAAGATTTAAGTGTTAGTTAAGTAATATGGCTAGATTTGTAAGTAGATATAGGTATGTTAATAATGCATGCCCAGATTGGGTAACTGTTAATACTAATGTACCTAAATTTCATCCTTTGTACACACACAGTTTGTCAATAAATATATTCTATTCTAAAGTTGCAAAACAAAATATGCTCAGTTTGAGGAGTGAAATCAAATCTCCATTTAAGGTGACGGCCCCATAATGGACAAGGAACCAATCATGAACATTAGAGCTTATTTCAAATGAGTTAAGTGTTGTGCATTTGTTGGGACATACCTATTCAATTTATAACTTTATGATTTTTGAAATAAGAACTAAGTGACCATCATTGGTGCCTGTCAGCTAAAAGTGTCCAACGTTGATGCCATTACCTTAAGCCCCATATCAAAGATATCCTGTATGCAGAGGCATGTATTTATATATCTAACCATAACTAAGTAGGTACTTAAAACACAATAGAAAATCCAGCGGCGCTACCGCGAAAAACATATTCGAAAATTCAGGACGATTGTCTCTGTCGCTCTCATGACTCCTTGATTGGAGTAAAAGAGAAAAATGCTCGAAATATACCAGCTTCGATGTTCGCGGTACCGGGCCGGTTCGTTAAGCACCGCATTTAACTAATTCACAAGACAAGGGTTATCTACACGAGAAATTATTTACAAATCCCCAGAATAGAAAATGCTGCTTTGAGAGCTTCTCAATTGCATAGAGAATCATGCTGTATTTTGCTTACACTACTACCCAAAAAAAATTGTGGTAATGTTTTTTTTTTATGACATAGGCGGCAAACGAGCAGATGGATTGCCTGGTGGTAAGCAATTACCGGCGCCCATTGGCACCCGCAACACCACGGGAGTCAGAAGCGCGTTGCCGGCCTTTAAGGGGGGTTGGAGCTCTGGGAACCTTACACACCATCAGGAACACAACACTACATACCTGAAAGCTAGCAGTGCTATTATGGCTGTGATCTTCTGTAAGGAGGAGGTACTTCCCCAGTTGGGCTGCCCCAGATTCAAGCGTGATGGTCATCGCTGTGCCCTACCTCTCATTGTTGGACGTAGTTAAAGGACATACCCGGGTCCGATATTGTATAGAGGAAACCTATTATCAAAATCGTATCAATGTTTCTTACCGTGGTAAGACATTTACGTAAAGTGTCTTATTTGGAGCGAGTACAGAACGGTACGGATTAGAAGAAATGGAGCGAGCAGTATTCTTACTAGCTTCTATTCTGAACTTGTCATTTGGGAACAAAAATAACTATAATATAAAAAAATCGATTATGTATTTCAAAATGTTGATGATTGTTATCGATGAATTCTCAATGTAAATTGAGACTTCGATGCCGTTAAGTGTTCAATACGCTGACGATAGATGTGACCACGAAGTAGGTATAAGATAGAAAAATTTGACAAGTCTAAGCGGTACTCGGATAGCACAGTTGGAAGTGCACTGGGCTAGTGATCCAGTGGTTGTGGGTTCGAGTCCCGCTTCGAGACATTTTTTTCTATTTTTCTTTCGATTTAAATATCGTTGATGATAAATTATTATAATTTGGAAATTAGAGCATAGGACACAGGTCAGATAAGAAAGAATACCAAACGTCATGCTAATTCAATTCTAAGCAGTCATACATATTTGGACTTGTAGGTAATTTTATCTTTTTTTATGGTATTTAATTACTGTAATTGTTTGATATGTTTTCTTACAGAATTACACATGTATGTTTAAGATTTTTTGTATACTGAAAAAATGAGTCCCGCCGAGTCAAAATACTTCTCGGGTCAGAGGTGTAGGGTCAGAACCGGTGTAGTTTTTATTTTTCTTCGTTTGTATACTCGACGTGTAAAAGTGCCCTTGTGGCCTAATTACTGAATAAACGTTTGAGTTTGAGTTGAGTTGAGTTAACTTTAGATAGCAATCTGATTAAGCACACTCGGCTCTGCACATGTCACTCTCCGTATCAATTATTTATTATTCAAAATAATTATTTGAAAATCAATCAGCTACTCCATCAAACCAGTAATGTAAATTTTGTGTTTATTCTACTCGGGATATCGAGCTCTTTCTAAAACAATAAGAAATAATTACAACTATTACTTAAAACGGAATAGTTACCATTACCATGTATATAATTTTGAATGAGTTCCCGATATTCCGGCACTGTTGCAAGCGCCATCCTCACGGAATATCGGGTTTTAAGTAATAGTTGTAATGTGAATGACCATGTTTAGCTTAAAATAATAAGAAATATATATATATATATATATATATATATATATATATATTTTTATTATGCAGAAACGAATAAGAAATAATATTGTCCAAACCTTAATTTTCCTATTTTGTTACCAACTTCTTAAAAACTTTCTTAAATTTTCTATTATGTAAAGCGGCATATATCTATGTTGTATCATCATAATCATCATATCAGCCGAAGGACGTCCACTGCAGAACATAGGCCTCCCCGAGAGCGACTTACAGTGATCGAATTTTATGACACCCGCATCCAGTGGATTCCCGCAATACTTACAATGGTTCACTTTGTGGGAGGTCTGCCCACGCTGCGCCTTCCGGTACATAGTCGCCACTCGAGAACCTTTAAGCCCCAACGGCCATCGGTTCTACGTACAATGTGTCTCGCCTGCCATTTCAGTTTAGCGATCCGGGCTATATCAGCTTACATTTTTAATAGCGGTGACAAAAGAAGAAATAAAAAATAAAAAACTTAAACTTATTGTTACATTTTTTTTGTCTCTTGGAACGGAAAGAGGTCTGTGTTGAAAAACATTTACACAAAACACATTTCATAAAAAATGCTTTTTTTTGAGACTCAAATGTTTTTTGGTTTCCTGTAAACAGCCTGGAGCGGTGCCATGAACATCGAAGTTCGTATATTTCGGGCATCTGTCTCTTTAACTCCAAGCAAAGCGTCACGAGAGTGACAGAGACAATCGTCCGTTTACGAATATCGTCTTTCGCGGTAGCGCCTCTACTCGCGTATTATGCATATTTCACTATTTCACCGCGAGCATACAGCTCCATTGAATCCTCTCTGGAACACCAATTAAGGTCAGAGCTGAAAGTTTTACAGGCCCCTTGGGGTCCCACTCCGACTGACCCTGGCCGACTGCCACAGGTACTCTCCCCACAGCTGCCACAAGCTACTATTGTTTTTTTTTTTAGGTGTGTTTAAAAATAATCTGAAATAGAAGAGCAGATTCTGTTAGTGCTAATTGACGACCGGTCTGGCCTAGTGGGTAGTGACGCTGCCTATGAAACCGATGGTCCTGGTTTCAAATCCCAGTCAGGATATATATTTTTGTGATGAGCACAGATGTTTGTTCCTGAGTCATGGTTGTTTTTTATGTATCTATCTATTATATATATCGTCGCCTAGTACCTACAACACAAGCCTTACTGAGCTTACCGTAGAACTACCTAGGTCAATTTGTGAAGATTGTCCCGAAATATTTATTTATTGAAGAGTGTTTTTTTTTTAAAGGCTAATTTCTTCATGTCAGCAGGGTTTATTTCTCAATGAAAACTAAACAGAAACAAACCTTATTGACATAAGTCCTTTTTAAAAGACACTTGTCAATCTCACTTTACACTTACCGTGTGTGTGTACCGTAAGTGTTAGATAAATGAATATATTGTCCAAAAAAAATGTATATCACTTTGTTTTGGGTTTACTACACCCTTATATATTACAAGGACATATTCCCTGTGTCATAAGGATAGTCCTACGGTAAGTTCAGTAATGCTTGTGTTGTAGGCACTAGACGACGATATATAAAAATGATTCATTCACTTTAAAATATTATAAAGCTACAAATTTCATCCCAATTGGTTCAGCGGTTTAAGCGTGAAGAGGTAACAGACAGACAGAGGGAGTTACTTTCGCATATATAATATTAATTGATAAAATGCTTGGACATTTAAGTATAGCTATAGTTTCCTGCAGCTATAAACTCGCCCGCCTGTCTCCGGCCGGGCGTCCCTACTCTAAATTTTTTTTAATTTTATGATATAGGAAGCAAACGAGCAGACGGATTGCCTGATGGTAAGCAACTACCGCCGCCCATAGACACTCGCAACACCAGAGGAGTCACAAGTACGTTGCCGGCCTTAAAACACACACACATCTACAGGCTCTAGTAAAATTGCAGAATTTGTAATTATTTAAAACTCTTTAATGTTTTATTGTAAACGCCGGAAAGGCAAACCAAACATGCGCTGGGAGGAAGACATCAAAAGAATAGCTGGGCCAAGCTGGAAAACAGTAGCACAAGACCGTGAAAAATGGACGTCCTTGGAAGAGGCCTTCACCTAAGGGGTTCCTAGAAATTGAATTATAAAACTAAATTAAGTAATACTTTGTATATGAAAGGAAATAAAAGGCTTTTTTTTTTATTATAATGTTTTATTACGCTAGTGAATTTAGAACATAGCTGCACTAATTGAGTTTTAATTAATGTTTTAACAAAGAATGAAATGCCAGGAAACCGGGTTTTATATATAATTTCGCTGTACTAAAACGGTTTATGAAGGTTTGTAATTAATGCAAAATAATACTTTAATTATTATATTCTCCATCCGGGCCTAATAGGAACAGAATTACCGGTGTTCCGTGTACTGTATTTTTAATATAAGTCTAATAATATTATTTAACGGAAGATTTCAGACAAAAAAGTGCCCGTAATTAAAGTAACGTCAAAAAATTTAATTGTCAGTTTATTAAGCATGAACTCTGTGTGTAAATTATTATATTGCCTTTTTAAAAAAACATAAAACATCTTTCTTTTTCAATTTAGGCACATTAAATGCACTTATGAACGTCAAACAAAAATCCACCACCCGTTCTAACCCTACACCTCTGACCCGAGAAGCATTTTGACGTTTATGGCTTATTTCAAGACAATATTACAAAAAAAAACGTAACATACATAAAAATGCGTTATTCTATAAGAAAACATATCAACTATCAAAAAAAAACATAGAAAACAATACTTACTAGTCCAAATCTGACTTCTTAGAACAAAACGTAAAGGACACAGCTCGGATAAGAAAGCATATCAATCCTACCCGATTGTCCTTTACTAATTTTCCAATTTCAATAATTCAGCAGATATCAAAGCCTGCCAATTCATCAAATAATACTGACCTCCATAATCGCTTTAGTGAGTTGTACATTATGTAAATAACTCACAAACAAAACTAAAATGGATATCGAAATTAATACTAATATTATAAATGCGTAAGTAACTCTGTCTGTTACCTCTTCACGCTTAAACGTCTGAATTGGGATGAAATTTGGTATAAAGAGAGTTTGAGATACGAGAAAGGATATAGGATAATTTTTATCCCCCAACCATTCTTTAAATACGGACATAGCTGGCCAACGAGGGAAATGCAAGTTTATCATAAGCAGTGATCGGTTATTTGGATTCTCCCTCGCGGGATATCATGTAGAAAAGTTAATGAGCTGTCAGTGTCAACACTTGTGGTCATTTGTTCGATTTGGACAAAAGAACGGCGAGTAAGTACGCGTGTCTATCAGCTACTAATGTTTTAAAGTGTAATAAAATAAACACATTGTATTTTTTTGTCTTTTCTAACAACCAGAGCCCGGATAATCCATAGCAAAACAAAAGACTGTCGCAATCAAACTAGTGTTAGAAACATTTTTTTATCGATATCGAGTTTATCGATGCCTTACGGAATACTAATTATCTGAAGTGAGGTTTTTTATTTGATGAGGTTGATTACCTCTTTGTCACCTGACTACGACCAAGCCAAAAGGGAAGGGTTATTACTTAACATGAAGTATAAGTAACGTCGATAATATAAGTTACGTTGCGTTTTAGATGAAATAACACATATAAAAAAACCCTACTTACCACTTCTTTTGCGATTGGCGTGAATGATTAAAAATAATGTAATTAAACATATCGGTATGATGTTTTTTAGACAAAACTTACTCGATATCGATAAAAAAATATTTCTATCACTAGTTTGATTGCGACAGTGTTTTGTTTTGCTATGGATTTTCCGGGCTCTGCTAACAACATATACTAACATAATGATTGAGGTCGTTCACCCCGTGTCTAATCCAAATAACCGATCACTGATCATAAGTCAGGACCACGTTTATATATACCTATATATAAACGTGGGTCGCAGCCCCCGACTCTAACAACATTATTAGCTGTGACGTGCATTAGTCCCATTTTTGAGCGGAGTCGCCGGGGTAATATTACGGACGCGGTCCGTCTGATTTATTCATACAGAGACCGACCGGGTCTGGCGCTCACTCAGCGGGAGAGAATACGCTGCCACAGATGCAAAAGTTACTCTGAAATCGAAAATAAAATATCGAAAACGGTTAAAACAACAAGATTATGACCCGGGTATGTCCTTAAACTACGTCCAACGATGAGAGGCAAGGCACAGCGAAATACCATCACGCTTGAATCTGTAGCAGCCCAACTGGGGTAGTACCTCCTCCTTACAGAAGACCACAGCCATAACAGCACTGCTACCTTCCAAGTACGTGTTGTGTTCCTGATGGTGAGTAAGGTTCCTAGAGGTCCAACCCCCTTTAAAGGCAGGCAACGCGCTTGTGACTCCCCTGGTGTTGCGGGCGTCCATGGGCGGCGGTAATTGCTTACCATCAGGCAATTCGTCTGCTCGTTTGCCACCGTTATCATAAAAAAAAAAGATTATATTTGACAAATTTCGTTGGGTTCCGCTGTGTCCGCGTGGTCTAATTAGGGCGTCAGCTTCAAAAGCTAGAGATGCAGGTTCAAATCCTGCTTCAGACATGCGCTAAGGGCAAGGACATTATATAAAATTAAATTAAATAATCATTTACTGTAAGAAGGGCCTATATAATGTACATTCTTACTCTTAATGTTAGTATTTTAATTTATTTTAACCAACTTTTGTCATATAACCAAGGGGGGCTCGGTTAACTCTGGGAATGCAAATATATTTTCCACGTTTTACCATACTTTATAAGATTCCTATTAAGATAGTAAATAAAGTTATCACTAATAATATAGGTTATATATAAACAAACAAAAGATAGTACATGCTTAGGCATTTCATGATATGGCGGATATTATTACGATCTAGAATCCACAAACGAATATGCTGTTTCTGTAGAAAAATCATACAATTTTCGTGCTTAGGATTATCATTACCTTACGTTTTGAGTAGAGGTTTTATTTTGAAAGAATACTGTGATTTTTATTTTAAATTTGACACAATTATTATATGTCGATTTATATTAAACGTTAAAAATACATAGGTAGGAAAATTGCTTATTATTCAGTTCCGCTTCTATGCCAATAATCTTATGGCACGGCTCCTTCCCGAGGTCGGGAAACTTGTATATTAAATCTGTGTCGGATCCAGGGATCTTCGGATATAGCATTCATGAAAAATATAAAACAGACTAAGAGCTAATACGAAAATGACGTCACAGGGAGTTACGTACATTTTGTAACCCTATGATTGTGGAGGGGGCAGCAGCGTCCGACAATATCGAGTCGATAGCTACTGCGGTCGCTTCGGCAACTCCCCCCAACTATGGTAACTCCCCAAAGATGATACAAGCCATATTTGGGGGAGGCCCAAATGATGATGTTTTGGACCCGGGTATGTCCTTAAACTACGTCCAACAATGAGAGGTAGGGCACAGCGTTGACCATCACGCTTGAATCTGGGGCAGCCCAACTGGGGAAGTACCTCCTCCTTACAGAAGACCACAGCCATAATAGCACTGCCACCTTTCAGGTATGTAGTGTTGTGTTCCTGATGGTGAGTAAGGTTCCCAGAGCTCCAACCCCCCTTAAAGGCCAGCAACGTGCTTGTGACTTCCCTGGTGTTGCGGGTGCCCATGGGCGACGGTAATTGCTTAACACCAGGCAATCCGTCTGCTCGTTTGCCGCCTATGTCATAAAAAAAAAAGTTCTATTTCCCCATACATTCTTCCTTCATCAACCCTCGAAATGGAAAACATTTTAAACAAATTAACGAAGAAAATTCCCTTAGTCGGTTTACGTTAATTTGCCTAATGACGTGCGTAATGCAATCAATGAAGGAGCGTAATGATTAATTACTTTAAGGTATCATTCCAATTGTAAATGCAAGCAGCAAACGTGCTTTAAATTAAACTGTAGGTTTGCCTGACTGTCGAGGTTTAGGTTATAGGTTTTATACTGTTTTACTGTTTTGTCTATGTCTTTATTTTTGAATCATGTTTTTGTACATATTCTATAGTTGCCTTTATTTTTTTCGCCATACGGTCGCCTTTTAGTTTTCTGCCCATTTTTAATACTCTTAGCTATCGAATTCTCTACACTGACATTTACAGATCACACACCTATCGCAGCCTACGAGCCGTAAAACATATAAACAGTTATCTTGAAGTCTATGTGATAGAATAAATAATGAGGATATCCGTAGAACCAAAGTACGACATACCCCGCAGGATTGCACTGATGAAGTGACAATGGGAATTGTTAGGTCATAAATATAGAATCATATTTTCTTAGTAGCGAATTTTCACATCGCGTTTTTTCTTGATCGCAAATTTATATATTCGCGTTTTTTCATGTAGCGTTTTTTCATAAATTGGTTTATAATGTTTTTTTATTTTTTTTTGACATAGGCGGCAAACGAGCAGACGGATTGCCTGGTGGTAAGCAATTCCCGTCGCCCATGGGCCCCTACAACACCAGGTCACAAGCGCGTTGCCGGCCTTTAAGGGTTGGAGCTCTGGGAACCTTACTCACCATCAGGAACACAATACTACATACCTGAAAGGTAGCAGTGCTATTATAGCTGTGGTCTTCTGTAACGAGGAGGTACTTCCCCATTTGGGCTGCCCCAGATTCAAGCGTGATGGTCATCGCTGTGCCCTACCTCGCATTAAGTCATTCGAAGTCATTGCCATCACGCCTTATGTCGACGGACTTTATATTTCTTATGTTGGCTTACGAGAACAATTGTTTAGGTAAGATGTTTGCAGTCGAAACTGGAATGTTACTTTTATTGCCGAAATCCGCGGAAGTGCGATGTTATAAACACTTCCAGTTAATTCTTTACGTATATATTTAATTATGTAAGCGCTTAAAGTCATCAAAAATTAATGTATAGGATACGTAAATCGATGGATGTAGAATGTACATATACATTTTTAATTTTCCAATCTAGAGAACAGAGGGACGTAGTTATGCAAAAATCTTGAACCCATGACGGTCCTGGGTTCAAATACCGGTAAGAGCATTTATTAGTGTGACGAGCACAGATATTTTTTCCTGAGTCATGGGTGTTTTATATGTATTTAAATATATTATACAGGGTGGAAAAATCGAATGCCAGATGTATGACAACTGCCTTTAATATTTTAAATAGCACATTCTGTGTAATGGAGACTTTCCTTTGTTTATCTTGTCAGTAATTTTTTTAGGGGGTCAGAGGTGTAGGGTTAGAACCGGTTTTAGATTTTTATTGACGTTATTAAGTGCATTGTAGTATGCCTAACTTGTATATTAAAGATCTAAATACTTTTTGCAGAATCGCGAAGCGTCTGGTTGATGTAACTGGTGATCGAAGAACTGGCGGTTTCCTCGCACAACGTATCAGCATTGCGATACAATGAGGAAATCCCCCAGCATCCTTGGACAATGCCTCTAGGGCCTTTTTTAGATTTTATACTGTAACTAGTTAAGTGTAGTTATCATAATACGATTGTAATTTCTATAAATAAATATCATATTTACATTCAAGATCAATTATCTTTTTTTCATCAGGCTTCCAAAAATAAATAAAAAATGAATTATAGGTAAAGAAAACTCCGATAAATGATAGGATTGTGGCGACGCGATTCGATTTCAAAGCTTTGCATTTAAATCAGGCTCATGCAGATGCACTTTTCATATTTTTCGTGCAATCCAAACTGCAGCTGCATTTATCATCCATCTCATAGACTATATTGGATAGGATTGCTTTGTGTGATAGCAGTGTCTCTGCGACTTCACTTAGAACTCAAATTCGAAACTCATATATCAAATTACATTCTCTTAATTAAATTAAAATATATATACAGTGTGGAAGTCTTATACGGGCGAATCTCTTAACGGAGGTAGAATAGGACATAAGAAATATATTTAGATAACTTTTACTTTTAGAAGTGCAATTAAAATTTTATCCATATAAAAAAATCGGCCCGCAATGTAATGCCAGCACACACTCGAGTTAAACACTCGTCGCAGTCCATTACTGCTCAGAATTTTTACAAAAAATATTTACATGTGTATAATGGGTATAATTAAAGAAAAACCTTTTGGTTACATACCTATATTACCGTGAAACAAATTGACTGAGCCGCACGGTAAGCTCAAGAAGGCTTGTGTTGCGGGTGCTTTTAAAGAACAAAACAGTTATTTCCGAACTAGTGAGGGCAAAGTAACTATTTTAGTGTGTTGTTATTAAAAAAACACAGGCTGTAAATACGGATTTACAATATTTTATTTTAATACTTATTGAAATATATCTCTTGAAATACGGCGAGCAATTTTAATCGCGATTTATTCGCCCGGACTCATGAATAATGCTATTAACGCAACGGTTACGAAAATTCACATTAAAATTCAGAACGATCACGCATTGGAATATTTTGGAAACGAAAATGAGGAGGAAAATAGAGCACTCTTCCATTTTAATTGATTTTAAGAGTTATATTTTATTTAAATATTTTTAGACCTGGTTATATCCAATTACGTCCAACAATGAGAGGTAGGACAGCGAAGTATCACGCTTGAGTATGCAGCAGCCCAACTGGGGAAGTACCTCCTCTTTACAGAAGACCACAGCCATAATAGCACTGCTGCCTTTCAGGTATGTAGTGTTGTGTTCCTGATGGTGAGTAAGGTTCCCAGAGCTCCAACCCCGGCAACGCGCTTGGGACTTGTGGTGTTGAAATTATTTATTTAATATTTAACTATAAAATTACAACTATATTATTATAAAAATACATGTAGACGAAACAAATCAAGCAATTTATTTGGAGATTTTCTGATACTAATAACTATTCCAAAGGCTATTCTTTAATAAGTATACGTCGTCTATTTAAAATTTATAATTTATATACCTAGTAGTGTTACTACTTAAAAATTAATGCAAATCAAAATGAAATGTTTGATGAAAAAGAATTAGATTTTTTCTTTATTCATTTTGACGATGTGTCCTGGGTCCAAATCCCAGTAAGGGCATTAATTTGTGTGTCGAGCACAGATATTTGTTCCTGAGTTATGGGTGTTTTATATATGTACCTAATAAAGTATTTGTATGAGTATAATATATCGATATATATCGTTGGCTGAGTACCCACAACACAAGCCATGTTGAGGTTACCGTGGTCCGTGGGGCTCAGTCAATTTGTGTAAGAATGTCTTGAATATTTCTTTCTTTCTTTCCCGTACACGGAACAATGGTGATCCGGACATTTGGGAGGCGTGTGCGGATCGAACCAACGCGCAGAGGCCCTTTCCATAATTCAATGATATGTAAGGGGTACACTAAGCAGACTTTGCCTGTGTCCCATGGGACACGCACAGAGACAGTACCCGCCATGGTGTATGGACTATTCAGTTTTAATGAAATCTTAAATGCACTGGGTGGATAGGATGGACTAGCTACTAGGGTATTGGATAAAAAATATATTATTAATAGTTAGTTATATTAGTATTAACCAACAACCAACTAATTTATATAATGAGCAAATTAATAAAATGAGCAAAATATATTTTAATAAATGCAATTATATTTTATACATAGGAGTTATTAGGTAAATTGAGCACATTTGTTTTACTCGTAGCTACGTAAGTTTAACTCAAAATTCAACTAGTGCATAATGATATTATGCACTAGTTGAATTTGAACCAAATATATCTTGATTGCTTTTGGTTTGAACACTACACCTCGTTTCTTAGAAAATGATTACATGCAAGAAACTTCTCGGGTCAGAGGTGTAAGGTTGGAACCGGTAGTATATATTTTTTTGACGGTTATTTTTTGTTTTGTGTTATTCTGTACGAGTATGTTGTTGTCTGTCGTGGTGTCTCTCACCTGATGGCCTCATCGGAAGACCAGCGCTGGCAACATGCTAGCAATATGCTGAGATGGGGCCATTTCGTGGCACTTCCTGTAATCTCTTATCGTCTGTTGCATGTTTTGTGTAAATAGTGTTTACCAATATTTTTTTTTTTTATGACAAAAGGTGGAAAACGAGCAGACTGATTGCCTGATGGTAAGCAATTACCGTCACCCGTGGGCATCCGCAACACCAGGGGAGTCACAAGCGCGTTGCCGACCTTTAAGGGGGGTTGGAGCTCTGGGAACCTTACTCACCATCAGGAACACAACACTACATACCTGAAAGGTAGCAGTGCTATTATGGCTGTGGTCTTCTGTAAGGAGGAGGTACTTCCCCAGTTGGGCTTCTCCAGATTCAAGCGTGATGGTACTTCGCTGTGCCCTACCTCTCATTGTTGGAAGTAGTTTAAGGACATACCCGGGTTCAAAAATGTCTATTTCTATTTCATTGTGTTATGCCACCAAATTAAAGAACTTACATCTTTTTTAAGCGTGATTCCCTCTAAATTCTTGAAATGCAAATTAGAGTCTGGACATACGTATACCTCGACAGAGCATAGCTCACCGCACGGCTAACAAACGGTGTGCAATCTAATTGATTTATGTCACCTGGTGGAACATTCCAGAAGATCGCGAGTGCCTCCAGTTTTCATACGACCAGTGTAATTCAAGTGTGGAATTCTGCAAACTTTGTCGGTGAATTTGATTCTTTAACAGATTGGACCCGGGTATGTCCTTAAACTACGTCCAACAATGAGAGGTAGGGCACAGCGAAGTACCATCACGCTTGAGTCCGGAGAAGCCCAACTGGGGAAGTACCTCCTCCTTACAGAAGACCACAGCCATAATAGCACTGCTGCCTTTCAGGTATGTAGTGTTGTGTTCCTGATGGTGAGTAAGGTTCCCAGAGCTCCAACCCCCTTAATCGTTGGCAACGCGTTTGTGACTCACCTGGTGATACGTGTGCCCATGGGTGACGGTAATTGCTTACCATCAGGCAATCCGTTTGCTCGTTTGCCACCTTTTGTCATAAAAAAAAGATATTCTTATTTCTGATTCTATGATGTAGAGATACTAATATAACTCTCCACGCTGAACGAGTCTGAGCCGTTATCTGCATCTACACTAATATTATAAAGGCGAAAGTTTGTGAGTGTGTATGTTTGTAACTTTTTCACGTCTGGAGCGATTTTAATAAAATTTGGTATGGAGTTACCTGACACCCTGGATTAACACGTAGACTAAGTTTTTTTCCCTAATAAACTGCGGGTAACACCGCGGGGCACAGTTAGTAACTAAATACATTTTTTTTTATACCAAACTGACTGCGTTTGACCAGTCACACCTGATGGTAAGTGTCGACGAGGTCGAGGGTGTAGCACGCTGGTTCAGTAACAGCCTATTCAAGTATTCACTCTTGCCTATACGACTCCCCAAGTTGCCCTATTATGATTTCATCGCGACAAGAATCCAGGGTGTACTTATGTCTTGGATGATATTACTTGTGACGTCCTAGCATGAGGTCGCTAAGCTGTATAAACGCGACGTGGACAGCGAGAGGCGTCTCAATTTGACCTAATTTATAACACCACCGCATCACAGCGTCGCTTACCGCCCCTGATGAACATGCCAACATGGCGAACTGGTAAATTATATGTATTGGACGATCCTAAATTAATCGGAAATATTATATAAATGAAAAGTACGGATTTACCTACGCATTTATTTAGTCACTCACGTGACATGTTTCGGAGAACATAGGCCTAGATTTTCAAGCAACGCAAGCGCGCGGCGGAGCGAATGGACACTCAGCACTTTAAGTGTTTGAAAAAGGAGGCCTATGTTCTCCGAAACATGTCGCGTGACTAAATAAACGTAAATATTAAAAACCGTTATTTTCTTTAAAAAATAAATGAGCCACGGTAATTTAAATACAAATTCTAATCTTAATAATTAATTCTAATCTCAAAGACTAATATTATGAATGCGAAAAGTAACTACCTGTCTATCTTTCTATTACCTCTTCACGCTTAAACCACTGAACTAATTCGGTATGAAGAGAGTTTGAGCTACTTGAAAGGATATAGGATATTTTTTATTCCGCAGCTACATTTTAAAGACGGGCAAAGCTGGCCGACGAAGTTGCGAGGAAAATCTAGTATTTATTAAATTAAAATAACGGATTTCCCCTCGTTTATTTAGTCAGGCGACATGTTTCGGAGAACATAGGTCTCTAATTTCACTCATTTCCATTTCGCGTGACACGACGCGAGCGGTTGCAAGTACTAGACGACGATATATATAATAGATAGATACATATAAATACTTAAATACATAGAAAACAACCATGACCCAGGAACAAATATCTGTGCTCATCACACAAATAAATGGCCTGACTGGGAATCGAACCCAGGACCATCGGCTTCATAGGCAGGGTCACTACCCACTAGGCCAGACCGGTCGTCGGTCTATTGTAACCTTCATCATCTTCCTCGCGTTGTCCTGGCATTTTACCACGGCTCATAGGAGCCTGGGGCCGCTTGGGAACTAATCCCACGATTTGGAGTAGGCACTAGTTCTATGAAAGCGACTGCCATCTGACCTTAAACCCAGAGAGTAAACTAGGCCTTGAGGGATTAGTCCGGTTTCCTCACGATGCTTTCCTTCACCGAAAAGCGACTGGTAATATCAAATTATATTTCGTACATAAGTGAAAAACTTATTGGTACAAGCCGGGGTTCGAACCTGCGACCTCCGGATTGTAAGTCTCACGCTCGTTTTAGAGACGAGGAGTTTAATCATAATCAATCAATAAATATATTTATTTCAAAGTACTAATGAAGACTTCATAGTATGTTAGTGTCTTATTCTAACTTATATCTATGTTATTTTATTACTAGCGACTAATAAATGACAGGAATTATAGTTTTACTCGTATAATAACTATACGGCTGTAAACATTTTTAATTTAATAATTATTAATTATTAAGCACTTCATTAATAACACAACGCAAAAGTAATTATCACCGCAATTGTTTCAAGTTGAAAATCAGGTATGTACATCAGTATTTAATTGCTCATCAAAATTGACAAAATAAATTACTTACAATTTTCAATTATTCATTCAAGTAACTAGTAATTGGGTACTTGATATATGTTGAATTTTATAACAATTATTTATATGGATATAAAATTTCCCATGTATCATTAAAAAGGTAGGTACATTAAAAAAATTCAATTTTTTCTTTCGATTTAAATATCGATAATATGCTAGCAGACGTTTCTGCTTAATATAAAAACAATTTAGAAAGGGGTAGCACATTGTTATCGATGAATTCTCAATCAAAATTTGAGACTTCGATGCCGTAAAGAGTTCAATACTCTTTGGGTAGATGTCGCTACACGTTACCCGTAATGACGTATACTAGGAAGGATATAGTAGAAAAATTTGACACGTCCCAGCGGTACTCGTATGGCACAATTGGTAGTGTACTGGGCTAGTCATCCAGTGGTTGTGGGTTCGAGTCCCGCTGCGAGTCAAATTTTTCTATTTTTTATTTCGATTTAAATATACATTAAAATGATAAAAACTACAGGATTTTTTAAATTTCATATAATTTTTAACTCCTAAAGTAAAAAAAAATTGCATCACTGGATTCCTTCCATTTTAAATGCAACATTTCACGGTTAAAATAGCAATTTTACCATTCATTAGGACTAGCACAATATAAGTACAGTCGCCATTAGATATATCGGAGCTGTGGAGGTGGTCACAAATATCGGAACAACGTCTCTATTGTCAAGCCGATAAAGTGCATGTTCCGATAATATTGTCTTCGGTTGCCGCGATAATTACTCATGAATATACCTAGATATTTTTCTAGCAGGAACGGCATTTGTTTTGTGCTTGCCACAATAAAAATATCGACAATCCTGCTATCGATAAGTACATACTACTTCAACTTCAAGATGTACACACAGTCTTATATCGGCTACCTACCTAGACGCCGCGTGTCACCGATCTTGAACAAATTAAACGTAATCCGTATACTTTTGATCCAATTTACGTTTATAATTTGCAATGAATAGTTCCAAATTGTTTTCTGAAGTAGGTATTTAAATATATATTGACTTTTATTATTGTTAGTTATTTTTAACCCTATTACCCCATATTTGTCTTTGTATTACCTGTATGGAAATTGAAGGGGTACTTATCGATAACAGGACTGTCGATGTTTTTATTTTGTCAATCACTTACAAGAAATCGTTCGTGCTAGAAAAATATCTAGAGTATACTCATGAAATAAAACAACTAAAACGGATTAAATCGCGTATACTAATTTAAACTTCATCCTGACGTTTCGAACCCTTTAGCAGCGTTCGCGGTCATCGGCTGGACTAATGGGACATCGGGTAATGTTTTGTTGGTGAACCATAAATTAATAAATTCAAAAATATGACTTAATCCGTTTTAGTTGTTTTATTTCATGCATGTTTTTTTTTTTTTTATGACATAGGCGGCAAACCGAGCAGACGGATTGCCTGGTGTTAAGCAATTACCGTCGCCCATGGGCACTCGCAACACCAGGGGAGTCACAAGCGCGTTGCCGGCCTTTAAGGGGGGTTGGAGCTCTGGGAACCTTACTCACCATCAGGAACACAGCACTACATACCTGAAAGGTGGCAGTGCTATTATGGCTGTGGTCTTCTGTAAGGAGGAGGTACTTCCCCAGTTGGGCTGCCCCAGATTCAAGCGTGATGGTCAACGCTGTGCCCTACCTCTCATAAATATTTCATGTTCCGATATTTGTGACCACCTCTACAGTTCCGATATATCTGATGGCGACTGTACACGTGGGTTTATCAGTTTCTAACTAGTAGTACGTAGTAACACGGCTCACAACCGATCTAATTAAATAAAAAATCAGGAAAAATATCATACAAATAAATGCCCTTACTGAGATTTAAACCTAGAACCTTCAACTACATATGCAGGGTTACTACACACTAGGGCAGACCTATCCTCAACAATTCGCAAGGAAAATGCGGCCCTAAGATGAAGATTTATATTTTACAATATACGTTTTTAAGCTATCATTGCAATTACACAAACTCGAACAAACGTTGAAATTATCATAGACTAGCGACCCACCCCGGTTTCGCACGGGTGCAATGCTGATATTAGTATTTCTCCACTATTTAATGGATGTTATTATACAAATAAACTTTCCTCTTCAATCACTCTATGTATTAAAAAAAAACCGCATCAAAACCCGTTGCATAGTTTGAAAGGTTTTAGCATACATAGGGATATAGGGACAGAGAAAGCGACTTTGTTTTATACTATGTAGTGATGATAACTACCTATCCCGTTTTAAGTATTAGTTGTTTATATTTCACTTCCATTGATCGGCACAATCTGCTAGTCTAATATATTCTGGTTTTTATAATTTTTCCACCATATCTCTCACGCTCCAACAAGTAGTGCGAAAGTCACGTATAGCGCGATAGATGATAAAATGGCAACCAATGACGTTCAGGAGCGGTACCGCGAACATCGAAGATCGAATATTTCGGGCATCTTTCTCTTTTGTTCCAATTAAGGTGTCATAAGAGTGACCCAGACAATCGTCCGAAATTTACGAATATTATTGTTCGCGGTAGGGCCGCTGTAATGCATGCAGGCTCCACGCTACCGACTCACAACAAACATTGCGTCTCACAAAGGTTAGCTTTGCATTTTTTTATTAGGGCAACTCGGCAATAAAATTCGAAAGGTTTTTCTTCCTAAAGTTGTGACCACACTGCTTAATAAACGGCGACGTTACGCAGTCGCAGTGACGCCGTTTTTACCGCACGCTCCACCTTGCTTAAAATGCGCAAACGGTACAGAATCGCAGTAATGTAAACTTCTCGACACGCTACTTAAAACTTAAAATATGCACAGTATACTGTAACTTGAGCTACGTCAATCATCTTTCGTATGCAGCACGTCACGGCGTACAAGTTGCGTCTGCGTATTTTGAGCGGCCGTGTGACGAGCATGCGATAAGTCGTGACCTACGGCACGCCGCTGCGATTCCGTACCGTTAGCGTATTTTGAGTTCTTACCTTGAGTTTTTTTTTTTCATGACATAGGCGGCAAACGAGCAGACGGATTGCCTGATGGTAAGCAATTACCGTCGCGCATGGGCACCCGCAACACCAGGGGAGTCACAAGGGCGTTGCCGGCCTTTAAGGGGGGTTGCAGCTCTGGGAACCTTACTCACCATCAGGAACACAACACTACATACCTGAAAGGTAGCAGTGCTATTACGGCTGTGGTGTTCTGTAAGGAGGAGGTACTTCCCCAGTTGGGCTGCCCCAGATTCAAGCGTGATGGTCATCGCTGTGCCCTACCTCTCATTGTTGGACGTAGTTTAAGGACATACCCGGGTTCAAAATTGAGTTGTGACTTTGAGGTTATCGATAACGATTTTACTATCTGTGCATCTCGTTCGCACTAAAATAGTACAAGCGAGATGCAGATAGTAAACTCGATACTCATTATCGAAAACCTCAATGTCACAACTCATGGTAAGGGTACTGTAGTGTGGGGAGCGTGCGGTAAAAACGGCGCGGATACGCTGCGTCTCTGCGATTCCGTACCGTCGCCGTTTTTTAAACAGTGTTGTGATCGCGCCTTAGCCCGTAGAACGGCGGTCCAGGCTTTTTTGTGCATATCACGCGTTATAAGTAAGATTTGACACACATATTCTGCATATTCTGGAGTTGAAACGCTAGGTCCATGGTGTCCCAGCGCGCATAAACTTTTTAATGAAATTGCGAAGCGTCTGGTTGACGTAACTGATGATTGAAGAGCTGGCTTCCTCGCACAACGTATTAGCATTGCGGTGCAACAACAAAATGCCGCCAGCAATGCTTTTGCCTTTTTTCATTTTTTTTTTTTCAGTTTGAGTTTGAATTGTAATTATAATACTGTGTGTAAGTCTAATACAGGCGAAGAATTAAAGCAGACATAGGATTTACCAGTATAATCATTAGGGCGTTTTCAAAAAATAGTGCACCCAATTTGTGAAAGTTTTTAAGAAAAGTTAAATCACTGTCAGTTTCGTGACGACAATTAAGCATTAAATATCGATAAAAGCTTGGTTTTGATGTTCGTTTTATAAACTTCAATCGATATTACAACATAATAGAAGGCAAAAGTCGATCTTCATAAAGATTTAATGCTTAATTGTCGTCACGAAACTGACAGTGATTTAATTTTATTTTACATCTTTCGCTAATTGGGTGTACCAAATTTTGAAAACTCCCATTAACCAAAAGGTTTTTCTTTAATTATACCTATTATACATATGTAATTAATTCATGTAAAATTTCTGAGCAGTAATGCACTGCGAACTTTACGCGATATGATCTTTTTAAACTAACTGTCAACGAGTGTTTAACTCGAGTGTGTTGCATTAAATTGCGGGCCGAATTTTTTTATTTGGATAATATTTTAATTGTACTTCTAAGCAAAAGTTATCTAAATATATTTCTTATGTCCTGTTCTACCCTCCGTTAAGAGATTCGCCCGTATAAGATTTACACACTGTATAGTTAAAACTGTTGTGAACTATGTTACTACCTACTTAGTTACAAACGAATAAACTCACGTGTATTTAGGGTGTCTGGCCGCAAATTTACTTTTTTTAAACCGATTATTTTAAAAAGTAAAGAACGATGCGAAACGTCAGATACGTCATTCGAACCACCGATTGTGCGGATTTGTTAGCCACAATGCCTCGGTGGTCAGAAGTGCAACGTGCTTTCCTTATAGAGTCGTTCTTTAATGGTGGTGATTCTTACGTTATCGCTCGTCGACAGTTTTGTGCACACTTCAATATTCGACGATTGAGTGATGGACCGAGCATGAATTTAATTCGTTCTTGGGTGAAGAAGTTCCGCACAACCTCTTCGGTTATGAACAGACCACGCCCAGGGCCTATCCGGACTTCAAAGACCCCCGCAAACATTCAACTCGTTGAAAGAAGTTTACGTGAAAATCCACGACTTTCGATACGCAAAAGGGCAGCGTCATTGGGACTTGTTAGAGCAGCGGTGCATGAAATTTTGAAAAAAGACTTAAAGTTCCATGCGTTTAAAATCCAGATCGTCCAAGAATTGAAGGATAATGACTTTGTGTTACGCAAAGAGTTTAGTGAGATAATGTTGCAAATGTTTCGCACCACGAATTCGATTTTTTGGAGTGACGAGGCTCATTTCCACTTAAACGGTCATGTTAATAAACAAAACTGTCGTTACTGGTCTCCAAAAACACAAAATCCACGAATCAAACATCAGAAGCCGCTGCATTGCCCCAGAGTAAAGGATGATTCACGTTAGACCGTCGCGCTTCCTACACGTCGACCTCACGAGCACGAGCCCACCGTCGACCTATCGCTTCACTTACCTCGACGGTCCGAGTCCGAACGGCCCGAAACTCGAATATTGACATTAACACGAGCGTCGCGTCGCCGCTCCGCTCACGAGGCCCACCGGCTCGAGCGCGAGCCACCCGAGCCGCCCGTCTCTAACGTCAGCCGAGCTGTCTAAGTCATTGTCACTTGATGTCAATTAAATTCCTTGTCAATAATAATAGCAGAACTAATAGAAAATAAGAAACAGAAAAATTTAGTTATTATATTAGCCATCACGGCTATAATAGCCAATGAAGAACAAGAAAAATCACGCAGACAATGAGGCATACACCCCTTTTGGTGCACACGTTTGCAGTACAGAGAATATGTGTTACTATATTCGTGACGATTTTGTATAATTTCCAAAACCAAGAGGAAATTAAGCACCGGTTGATGAATAAACAAAGCTCCAGAGTCAATATCCTGTAAAGATCGTCTAGCAGCCTACTTAAGGTAACCGATAATAAAATAATAAAATATATGTATAGGTATAATAAGTGCAAACAATATCGTGGTCTTTTCTCTTTAAGCCTATTAGGTTTAATAGTAGCCACGTATCGTTATTTCATAATTTTTCAGTTAAAAAAGGAAGTAGAACATGGTCTTTGGTAAGCATTTTTATTATTTACAATTTTAGGACGAGCATTACTTTTATTGATTACAGTGTCATCAAATGAACAATATATGAACAGAGGATACACAGTCTGCAGTTTGATGAGGAGGCATTGAAAAATTGCTGACATTCATCCAAAGATTGCTTTGTGCGAAACACATTCTGTGCTGACGCGCCTGCTTAAATTGCTACGGTATAGATATATATAATATAATATCCAAACAGGCTATTCTATTGTTCAATAAGTATATAATGATATATAACGAGATGACTTAGGTAGGTACAGCAACTCCGGAGATAAATTAGAGCTCTCTTACGAAGCAGATCCCATTCCCATCCCATGCCATTTCCTTCGTTTTTCTAACAAAGCAAGGATGCTGGTTCGGGAAAAATGTTAAGTATCGCTCAAAATACGCGAAGCGATTAATATAGATAGTTGCTCTAATTTTAATCGTAATGGTAGTTGGACTGGCTGCCTATAGAAGCCTGGCATGTATGGCCAAATTTAGAAGTGGAAGTTTAGTAAAGTATAGTTCCGAGCAAACTAACGACGCCGGTTGAGGATTGCCGTGAACCGGCCACAACATCGAGAGCGGCAAAGGCAGCGCAGCGCGCAGCAATTCGTTGAAGCAAACGGGTGTCGACACACAATGTTTGACAATAGTGTTGGAAAATTTAAACCATCTTATAAGTAAGGTACTCCAAAGCAGTTCGCGTGTGTGAGGCTGTGAAATGATACAGTGACTCACGAAACTTTAAATACAATATCAAAGGACCATAAACTTATTCTACCATAAAATTACATTATTAGTTGCTGTATTATAAGCATATTACAATACCGCAAAGAATAATGTACGTTTCTGACCTATTGAATTAAAAAATGAGCATTATTTTGTTCACACATACTCGTAGATAGAATATTAAACGTAGATCTTTCTGTTATAACAAAGATCTTTTTAATATTTTCTCCTTGGATAAAATAAAGTGCATAAAATACTGAATTCATAATGTTCATCACACGATTAGAAACAACGTGAGACTAGTGAGTATCTTTGGCGTGAAGGAATTTACAAAAACCCTAGTTTGCCTGTACCTTCATAACAGTATATATATACCGCCTTCTTACTATTCAAAAACTTTCTGTCAATATTGTCAAGCCGTCTAGTTCCTAAATAATTGTATGTTTAATAAGGGCAGGTCGTTTTAAAGTAAATCGTTTCTATTTAGATCATACAAGCACCAGAAAACTATAAAATAAGTGTAATGGATGTGACAGTGGTCAGTTTGTGCCTGTAGATACAGAAGTCAAAGGGTAATGTTTTTCCAGCGTAATGTAATAATTTCCAGTGCGACCTAACAGCCAAAGGTGGTCTCATAACAACCAAACAAATAGGACTATATACGACTGTACGTTTGTTTGTTAGTCCTAGTTATATAATCATTGGTAAGCAGTAAGTCCCTTACAGGAACTTAGTAAGTTAGTCTAGTTTACTTGAATAGTGACATACAAAACATAATTTCTTACAAGCAAACAAGACATCTAATACAGCGAACTCTCCGTGATAAGACTATTCATTTTAGGTCCTGTTTGTTATAATAATGTAATATAATGTACGTATTTAGGGACCGTAAGTATCAGGACATTGACAAGATCCTATTACTGTCCGTCTTTCTGCCCGTCTTTTTTTCTGCCTGTTAGCAGTTAGAATGTACCTATGTACTATGTAGGTACCTACTTTTACTGTCATCCATGTATGGTCCTGAGATAGCTCTATTCATCATCTTATCAATCATTCTAGTACCGAACCGTACCGAAGGACGTCCACTGCTGGACATGGGCCTCTCCCAAAGCAACTCACAATAACCGCCACCCGCATCAGTGGATTCATTCTGTCTTTACCAGGTCGCCAGTGCACCTTGTGGGGGTCTGCCCACGCCGCACCTTCCGATATATGGTTGGTACTATAACCACTTACCCGTGCGAAGACAGGAGAGGTTGCTAGTACCTACCAATAAATTATTATTTGTGTAATGACGTTTTCCGCAGTACTAGGTACTTACTGTGAATACTAACTACATAAGGTTTGTAGTTGCCTAAATAATGGGTACTTACACAGCGATTTGGGGCGTACGTTTGTAATGTATTTACAACATATTATATACTTTCCCGAGCAAAGGTGGTTAGTTGCGAATAAAATCAGATTTTACTAACGATGTTCTCCGCAGTGTTTGGTACTTCTTATCCCACTAGTGTTTTCTTGTAAGAAACATTGACTTCCATCAGTTATCATCATCAGCCTTGAGCCGTCTACTGTTGGACAAAGGCCTTAACTTCGGTGTTGCCGTATTGACCACGTGTGGTAGGCAAGTTGGGAATCGCAGTAAAATACACTGTAGACGCGGGTCGCTACTGCTCATACCGGTGGGCTTCGACGCAGTTTAAGGACATACCCGGGTCCATGTCTCATTAGTAATATTAATAAAGGTTTACTGCAAATTACTTGCAATTTTGTTGTATAATATTATTAATGTTATAGGTGTATTATGTAGCAGCCAAGGGAACTGGGCTGAATGACTGCAACAAGCGATCGACAGCCCGCCTGAGTCCGGCCGGGCGTCCCTACACTACATGCACATCTACATAAAGTATCAGTGATACATAATAAGTAAGCTTGTAGGATCTGTAGATGCCTTTAACAGTTATTTAATTTACCTAGTAGTCATTAAGTACGTAGGTTATGTTGAGGATTTTTAATAGAGTGTACCCCAATTTAGCCGAGGTACAGGCAGACTAAAGAAGAAATGGTGGGACGACGTAAATGTTTTTAGCGACTGATGGCAATACGCACTAAAGAGGACCACTGGACACAAACTAGGCTAAGAAAAAACAGTAGAAAGGGTCAGGACCATTATTGGTAATCTTAGTGCGGACTATTGATAGTAATTTAATATAAGTTGTTGTTGTATAATTAATTTAATGAATGGTTGCTTAAATTGTAAATCCATGCTGATTACTTCGTTCGTTTATAACATATATATTCAGGACAATGAGAATTTGACGATAGGTCTGGCCTAATGGATAGTGATCCTGCTTATGAAGTCCATGGTCCTGGGTTCAAATCCTAGTAACGTCATTTATTTGTGTTCTGAGTCTTCTGAGTACCCACAACACAAGCCTCATTCGTCGGTGTGTTGTGCGCGCGTACTTGTAGTACGGCAACTGTTGGTGTATAATCCTGGCTACGAGGTCAGTCTGGGCAAGTTCTCGCCGTTAGCAAGATGAGAACATAGAGAACAGAGGTTTTCCAACCCTAAAAGGGTTCCGGGCCCGATTACTATTACTAAGACTCCCCTGTCTGTACGTTTGTCCGTCTGTCTATCTCTCCATCTCTCCGTCTGTTCGTCCGTCCGTCTGTCTATCTCTCTGTCTGTCTGTCTGTCTATCTCTCTGTCTGTCTGTCTGTCTATCTCTCCGTCTGTCCGTCTGTCCGTCTGTCCATCCATCAGTCTGTCCGTCTGTCCGTCTGTCCGTCTGTCTATCTCTCCGTCTGTTCATCTGTCCGTCTGTCCGTCTGTCCGTCTGTCCGTCTGTCTATCTCTCCGTCTGTCCGTCTGTCCGTCTGTCCATCCGTCCGTCTGTCCGTCTGTCCGTCAGTCCGTCCGTTAGTCTATGTATAGGTCACCAGGCTGTATTACATAAAATGTACTGACCTCTATGTCAACGAATACTTATACTGAGTAAAATATTAGGCTCTATAATGTTGCGAACTTTTCAAGTTCTTACTAGCATTTGGCCGGTTTAATTTATAAGTAGGCAGGTTAACTAAGGTAGGTAGGCAAGCCGATAGAAATGGTGTTATGTAGACGCCATGCATAGTTAAGTATGTATATATATTAAGTTCATACGTTAATTTGAGGATTTTAGAATATTATAAGTTGATTTACAGTATGTATAAATAAGAGAGGCAAATACATAGTTAGGTATATTAAGTTCGTAGGTTAATTTGACCACATGATAATTTTATATTAATTCTACGCACAGGATACTGCAGCAGAAGGTAGTTTTTATCGCTCATATTGAGCAATATTACGAGTGGCTTTGCACAAGCGTCACTGACTAAGAATCTACTTTGTCTGGATTGAGGACATTGTCATTAAATATCATATTTCTAATTTTAATTCATCATTGCATCGGCCGTAACTAGTCCACTGCTGGACAGAGCCTCCCCAAATAGGACTTGTGTCATCTTGAGAGTCGCCTCTCACATTTCTGTTATTGACACAAAAACATTTTGACCGGCGTACTTGACACATTTTGACGCAAGAGGAAGAGCTTTCAAAAGCTTAACTCGTTGGCTGCCCACCTTATAGTCAGCATCAATTAGTGCATGAAGCAGCGCACCAAACGTATGTAGATACGTTTTATAATTTCTTCAAAAATAGTGACATATTTCTGAGTGTTGATCAGTAAAAATGCGATAAACTTTGAAACACGAACTGTAAAAACTGACATTTGTAAAAAAATACACAGGATGGCAGATGTTAGATATTGGTGCGTTTTGTTTCATATGCTATTGTTGCAGCATTCATCCCATACCCAGATACCCAAAAACATAAGCTTGTGATCCCACCAATGATGCTCATGGCCACACAGAGAAGACAACGTGATCCCACTCGTGATGCCGATGGCCACATGGGGAAGGTGATTTGATCCCAAGAATGATGCTCATGGCCACATATTCCATCCGTGATGCTCTTCGCAGCCTACGTGTTAAATAATCAGTATCATATCATAACGTAATTTGTTTTAATTTCATATATGACGTACATCGAGCGAAGTTCCAAGCTTCAACAAACTGGACAGCAGCGCTGACTATAACTAGATCGAGTACTAGCCCGAAAAAAGCGAGCCGAGTGAAATAGCTACTAGGCAGACCTTTGTCTCTTTCTATGGGGTGACAACGTTCATTTTAAAAGTTAGGAAAATTCCATTAATTACAATAGTGTTTTTATGTACTAAACTGGTGTAGAGACTACGCCGTCTAGATGCATGGTTAATTTACTACGAAAAATTTTGATACTTGTCATATTTTTTTCATTTTATTTTAGTCTAAGCGGTACAGTCAGCAGCAAAAGTGGCTAAGCGTTTGAAGTGTTCAAAATTATCTACCCGCCCTCTTATTCTCTTGACAATATAGATGTGTTGACCTCATTTTGAACACCTCAAACGCTTAACCACTTCTGCTGCTGACTGTACTCATGTAGCACAATTGGTAGTGAACTGGGCTCGTGATCCAGTGGTTGTGGGTTCGAGTCCCGCTACGAGTCAAAATTTTTATTTTTTTCCTTCGATGATTTAAATATCTAAGATAATATATTATTAGTAAAGGAGTGGTACGAAAATTTTTAGGGGTGGGTCAATATGATGACATATTTTGTACAAATATTTTTCTATATTTTTAATATATATCGAATAGGTACTAACAAAGAACTAGAAAAATCTAACCCCACTTTGGGAATTATTTTGACCCAAATTGCTATATGTATATACAATGACAACCATTTTACAAATTTTGATAAATATGTTTAATGTACTTTATCTAAACATAAACATTGTCCTCGTCTATGTACAAGCATGGTTACCCTACATTGACGTTACTGGTGACCGGAGAGCTGGCAGCTTTCTCGCTCAACGCGTCAGCGTCTACGGCACCTTGCCGCGGGGGGATCCTATATTTTAGTTATTTTAAGTTTAGTTTCTAGCTTTTTATAGTTTTAGTTTTTTAATTTATTTAAGTTTTATTATTATGTTTTAAGTTGACATTATGGTTACTGACATTGTATTATTTGTAATTTTGTTAGTAAGTAAGTACCTATATCAATTTAAATTGTTTTTATACTGAAACACAATTATAATATCTTATATTTGGAAGGGCATCATATCATTCATATTTGGCGAGCGAAAGTAAACCTATAAATGATGCTTATAAAACACATTTCACTTATTGATATTTTAGTCGCAGGAATTATTTCAGTAATATATTAATCTTTTGAACGCTTTTCCTCTCGCGTCAAAATGTGTCGTGTACGCCATGTTATGACTTGTGAAGAAAAGATATAAACTCAATATCCAATATCTGTCAGCAGGACTATTGCTTTGACAGCGTCCGCCATAGCCACTTTAGTGGTCGGTGGCGCGGCAGGCACGACTTCACGCGACCAATTTAGTAGTGCTTAGCGTTCAAAAGGTTAAAAATCCTTTTCATGACTTATGTATACAATATTTAAAAGTTATTATTATTTAGTTTAATTTGATTACTACATTTTTGATGTTTGTAACTTAGATAAGCTGCAGAAGACATGGTGTCAAGCTCTTTTACGTGTAAATAGGCTGATCAAAGCAATAAATTGTGTTTTCGTGTTGTTTTATTTCTCAGAGGTTAGGAAGAAGTAATTTAACTTTAGGTCACAAGGAAATCAATATATTCAATCAAGTCTAAGGTACCGTTCATTTTATTACAACTAATATCCTATAGATGGCATTCAAATATAGCTCGCCAATCCTTCCTTATGGCACTGGTCCCACCGCAAACTAGTAAGCTATGAGCTATCAGCTATTTCAAAGGACAAAAGATAATCGCTCCGATGTAAATAAAAGAGAGATATATATTTATTGCTCATCGCCTGGCCCGGCTATGACATAATTATATGTCTCTTTTATTTACACGGAATCGATTATCTTTTGTCCCTTGAAATAGCTGATAGCTCATAGCTTACTATTAGCTCGCGGTGGGACCAGTGCCTAAATACAAATATCTATATTGATAACCTTATTTTCCTTTGTACCTCATATACCCACCGTTATACCCTATAATATACCATTTGGACGCCAGACACGCCTTTACTGGTTTATTATGTTCGCCTTTACCAGTTGAGACGTTGCGCGTTTGCGAGCCTTGGTTCTTTGTAGATAATAATAGTATCTAAAATCAATAAAATTACAAATATTTAATTTGTTTTATTTTAGTAGTTGGTGTGAAAATTAGCCTGAAAAATAAAGGGATAGACAACGAAACAAATGTGCTCGCATAGAGTCTGGCTAACCAATTATTACTCGATTGTTACTCTTAAAGTTGAAAAATAAACTATACTCTTCCCTTTTTTGGGGTCGTAGTGCAAGCGAAAGAAAGAGACGGTATGATTCAATCGTCTATGCTTTAAGTGAGTAAACCAATTTTTTTCACTGGTTAAACTCTACTGCTAATACTTGGTCGCTGCAAATTTTAACGCCACCCGAAATAATATTATGAGATAATATACTGCCTATAGTTTGTACAGGGCGCGTTACTTCGTACACGTATATCATAGAATACAAATGTGTCGCTTAACTTCAAACTCAGGTAAATCTATTCTGTATTAAGGTTGAGTAAAAAATGTATAATAATCTGAATGCTAATCAACCTTAGAGCAAAATGGATTTACCTGAGTTTAAAGTTAAGCGACACAAATATAGATAGATGGTCCGAATACCGGTTATTAATTTTTTCTTTCCAATGCAAAAATATCTGGTAATATTTACAAACTATTCATTATTTATCTTTCTGGCAACATTTATGAACAGTAACAGTTGCCACATTGCCGGCTAAATATAATGTCGGTTTGGTATCCATATTTCAGAAAACAATTTGTGACATTTTGTAACGCACATAATTTTGACGTATATTCCGATTCAGATACATGAAAAACCTCTTTGGTGATTTCAATTCAGACTATTCAAACACAGAAAACTAAATAATAAAGACTGTTTATTGTTATTGAGGAATTCGTCGAATTATCTTCATACTGGTTTATAGTTATATGGTTATGTAGACACATGGTTAATTAAACAGGCGTTAATTAAATTAGTTAAGAAAGGGCATAAGAAGGGATTCAATTATTTGTTGAATTTTACATTTGGTATTTAAGAAAATTCATATACTATACCTATACCTAAACCCTACCATACCACTAGGGCCTACATCGAACTTTGATTTTTAGTATTATATTTTTTAAATTTAGTTTAAATATTTATTTTATGCGATAAATATTTATGTTATATGTTAAATGAGGTTTTGATAAAAAAAATATAAATTATGAGCCCTTTGCCTAAATATTCGGTTCTTTTATTTATGATTAACGAATATTTATTCTTTGATTATTTTTAAAGAAATGTGTCAACTCAGCACTCTTTGTTAATTCCTCGTCTCTGCACTAGTAATATAACCCGACTAAAGAAAGAATTATTTATCCCCTCATATTTAGCAAACAAATTGATGACATTTTGCAACCTCCGTAGTTCGGCCAATATATACCGTTCCATCCGAGCCATTATTTGCGACTAGGCGACCGTCGCACGCCCGTCGACATCCTGTCGACATCCCGTCGCCCTCACATCACCGGGCCGAGCCCAGCCCTTTGAACATAGCTGTAACGGCCGTCGCACGTCCGCCCCGTGCCCGAGTCGAGTGGATCGGGCGGCTCGGTGGTCACGTGACTCTTTCCATACAACGGAACGCTCGGAGCGGAAGCGCGACGGTCTAACGTGAGTCATCCTTAACTGTGTGGTGCGCTTTGTCGACGAATGGGATTATCGGACCTTTTTTCTTTGAAAATGCCCGGGGACAAGCGACGAATGTCTACAGCGAAAATTATGGAAGAATGATTACGGATTTCTTCTTACCAAATTTGCGAGCTCATCCATCGTTCTCGTCGCACACGTGGTTCCAACAGGATGGGGCGACCCCACATACGGCTAGAACTTCAATGAATTTGCTGCGACAAGTTTTCCCTGGAAAACTGATCAGTCGGTTTGGGGACATCCCTTGGCCACCGAGGTCACCTGATTTGACCCCAATGGATTTTTCCTTATGGGGTTATCTCAAAGAGAGAGGTTACAACAACAATCCGCGTACTGTCGAGGCCCTAAAAGAAAACATCCGTATCGAAATCCGCAACATTCAACCAGATTTGCTTCAGCTTGTGGCGAGAAACACTAGGCTTCGCTTCGACCAATGTCGGCAACTAAATGGAAGACATTTGGACAACATTATTATTAAAAAATGAAATCCGCATTATTTCTTAAACTGTGGATATAATTAACAAAGATGTATACTAAATATTACGTTTTTTATTTAACATTGAAATTGTAAATCTGCCGCCAGACACCCGTATATAGCACTAGGTGACTTGTTTCGGGTAATCTTTTATACCCATTTAAAGTTGAGTCAGGACGCACTGCTTGCGGAGTAGTACACGCATATATTCTATTCAAATATACGTAAGTTCCACATTAATTCTCTGCACAACTACATAGACATGGTCCTTTAATTAATTTTTCTACTCCGGTACTTTTATCTGTAAATTATATGCTCCCACGAACGAATATAAAAACATGTCTTATGCAATTTCTCAAAATTCTATCTAGTCTATACTTCATAAAGACCCTAGAGTTATTATGTGTAAAATGCAACTACTAGAGGTGTCTAGGCCCGGTATCGCGAACATCTAAGTTCGTATGTTTCGAGCGTCTATCTCTTTTACTCCAATTAAGGCATCATGAGAGTGACAGAAACAATCGTCCAAAATTTACGAATATAGTTTTTCGCGGTAGGGCCGCGGTGAATCCAACAGATAAAAAAAATAAGCAAACACTACACCGCCCCAAAGTCCATACGAAGAAAAAATAATAATAATAAGCAAACACTAAATTTAGAACGAAAATCAAAACTGCCAACCTAACCAACAACTGAATTTATATGGTTTGATTGAAGCAGTAATAGAACTAAAATAATTGCTGCCAACATAAGGAAAAACACAAGTACGTAAATGACAGTTGAAAAAATTATATATTTTACTGTGTCTATGATTACGTTCTGTCGGCTGTCATTTGTCAGCAGCGCTACCGCGAACAACAATATTCGTAAATTTCGGACGATTGTCTCTGTCACTCTCATGCTACCTTAATTGGAGTAAAAGAGAAAGATGCCCGAAATATGCGAACTTCGATGTTCGCGGTACCGCTCCAGTATGCAACTTCCCGCTCTTTTTTATGCTGTATTGCTGTGTTTGGTTAGCATTGGAATAGTTATATATTGCGTTTTATTTAATCCCTAGTCGTAGAAAAAGTATTGTATGCAACGTTATATAAAGAGGTCAAAAAAGGCTCATGGCGTCTACATTAACAATTTTCGGCTTCGCCTCAAATTGTTACACACGCCACTCACCTTTTTTGAACCCTCTTATACAACTATTGCATAAAGTACTATTTTTCACCTACAATAATAATGTAACGTTATTTTCTTTCCCTTGAAGCTCTAGAACCTACCTATACTTTTTTCTGGTTTATAGATAGACTAGTGGTCTTACAGGTGAGCCGTTAACTACCGCAGAGGATTAATCTAGCCCCAATAGCCGGCATCCGCAGAATTATATCCAGGTAGAAGAAAAGTTTATGGATTCTTGGAGCCTGAGCGTGTATTTTGCATTCGTTGCGAGTGATTGGTTGGTGATTTAGGAAAGACATCAGTGTTTTTTCAGATTATTAAGATAATATTGTTTTTTATGACGACCGGTCTGGCCTAGTGGGTAGTGACCCTGCCTATGAAACCGAAGGTCCTGGGTTCGATTCCCAGTCAGGGCATTTATTTGTGTGATGAGCACAGATATTTGTTCCTGAGTCATGGGTATTTTCTATGTATTTAAGTATTTATATGTATCTATTTATTATATATATCGTCGCCTAGTACCTGCAACACAAGCCTTATTGAGCTTACCGTGGGACTAGGTCGATTTGTGTAAGAATGTCCCGAAATATTTATTTTATTTTTTTTATTTTTTATTTATTTTATTAAGCAGAACCGTCTGCTTTTTTTTATGACAGAGGTGGCAAACGAGCAGACAAATTGCCTTATGGTAAGCAATTATTGTCGCCCATGGGCACCCGCAACACCAGGGTTGGAGCTCTGGGAACCTTACTCACCGCCAGGAACACAACACTACATAGGTACCAGAAAGGTAGCAAATATCATCTATATTAAAATCGAAAGAAAAATAGAAAAATATGTTCTGTATTATTATTTAGGATAGTATACAGAATATAGATACATCTAATTATAACATTAACTAGACAAATACTAGACTAGCTTAAATGTAACACTTACCAAGCTCAGGTTCGATCGTGTATGTTAGCTTAAAATCGTAAACTGAAAGGTTTTTTTAACCTAATTGCACAATTTGCACATCCAATATGGTACTAATGGCCTATTATCTTGATGTACTCTTTACCATTCGACCAACGGGCGATATGCACCGCCTCTGCGACTTGTCCCCACATGAGATCAGACATTCTTTTGTTCTGTTTTGATATAGTTCTGTGCCGGTGCCCGCAGCCGTAACTCGGGATTGCTGGATTCTGCTGATCACTACTGGAAATCTACGGGCGTGCTGTTATCGAAACCAATTCCGGTAGAACCAGTTTTTGAAATAGATATGTAGTAAAGCTATATTTACAATAATTTTATTACATGAAAATACGAGTAGATAACTAGTTATTAAATCTAAAAAAGGCCCTTGAGGCATTATACGATGATTCTGGCGGGATTTCCTCGTTGTATCGCAATGCTGATACGTAGCGATATGAGCGTTTCTGCAGAATAAAAGATAATTTAGAAAGGAGTAGCACATTGTTATCGATGAATTCTCAATGAAAATTGAGACTTCGATGCCGTTAAGTGTTTAATTCGCTGGTGGTAGGTGTGTTTACACGTCACCCATGATGACGTTTACCACGAGGGATAAATAGAAAAAAAATTACAAGTCTAAGCGGTACTCGTATAGCACAATTGGTTGTGATCCAGTAGTTGTGGCTTCGAGTCCCGCTGCGAGTATTTTTTTTTCTATTTATCTTTCGATTTAAATATCGAACAATTGAAATGAAATTTGGTATGAAAATAGTTTGAGCTCCGAGAAAGGACATAGGATATTTTTTATCCCGCAGCCATACTTTAAGGACGGGCACGGCTGGCCGACGATGTCGCGTGGTAAAACTAGTGCAAATGTAACTCTCTCTGTCTGTCTGTTACCTCGTCACGCTTAAACCTGATCCTATTGGGATGAAATTTGGCATGGAGAGAGTTTGAGCTACGAGAAAGGACATAGGGTAATTATTATCCTGCAACCATTCTTACAGACGGACAAAGTCGTGAGGAAAAGCTAGTATTAAATGATTATTTTTCTTTTATCCTGATATCAACAACCTGAAAAGTGTACAAATAACAAGTACAATAAAAACAAACCTTATATATGGCAATGCTAATTGACACTCAGACATGTGAACCCTATGGAGTTTGCATGTAGATTTAACACATTCGCTGCCACCCCCTCCTAAAATGTATGGAAATGAACGCACATGTGCGTTGGTGGCAGTGAATGCGTTAAGGAAGCGAAATGTGGCCATGCTAAATTGACGTCTCTCTCTCTCCCAGGGATATTCTCTCAGTGTAATATACTTGTCCCAGTGTGTAGTTTTTATTTTTCTCTTTTACTTTTTATATACTTGTCTTGTACAAGTGAGACGTAGGCCTCTTTCTTATTCCGTAAGTAATTACAGAATAAATAATTGAGTTTGAGTAACTCTTGCGGTTGATATGATGATGATGACAGATACTTATAAGTTATTTAGGGCTATTATCAAGAGAATCGTGGGTTGCTTTTCAACGAAAAAGAAATCTTTAATATTTATTCTTCATTCTTGAATTTATTAATTGTATACACTACTAAAATATTTTAAATCTCGTCAGTGATTGCAACAATTCGTACCTATTTGATACCAGAGCCCTGGGTGTAAGTTTTTAACGTAACTTTACGTTACGAACGCGTTTGCGATTCCCATATAAATATCATTATCACTTACGCGTTGGTAAACGTTTTTGTACGTCAAAAGACTGTTACACTGGAGCCTCAGTCCGTGATGGGCAGGCTACGCGAACAGGGGCTCGGGTCTTTAAGTGATCAGTATACATTTCATTCTATAGCATGTCATTAAAATATATATATCATAGAATTCGAATTAGCAGCTTATAATAATTTTGTAGACATTTGCCTAAATTAATGTTGTCAAATAATGTTATTATTAATACTTATTACTAATACTTATTTTATACTTATTTTATATATAAACTAAATATGTATATTGACATAAGTAGGTATGTCATTATATGACATCATGGTAAATATGACGGGTTTACGCGCTTTACGTGCGACATATTTCGGTGAATATTTGTGCTTCATAAAAAAACTAGCTGACCCGTCGAACTTTGTTCCGCCTTAATGGCAATAAATAAGCAGATTGTTTTTTTTTTTATTGGAAAAAATACAAAAAAAAATTAAATACCTACATTAATCATTCATTATTATTTCTGTATTTTAGTACATAGGTTGCTCTTCACTTAAGTACCTTGTGATACACGACATTTTTTGTTTTATTATCAGGCGCAAAAACAAACAACGCAGATGGTCTTCCGACCCGTGAACATGCCACGTACAATTGACCATGGGAAAAACATGAATGTTCTAGATTTAAACCACAAACTTTTAAGGATTGGCCTTGTGATTTGTTGATGGTCATGGCAAATGCAAGACGTATCGGAAATTGAAGTCTTTTAAATTCAAACGGCATATCGGTTGGGATCATCAGGGGTCCTCGGAATGAGAACTTCCTCACCTTTGAATTTTCCTATCATTATCGTAGCGTAAATTACATTGTTCATCAATTTTCTAACCACCAAACGCGTACCGTTGCACAGTTTTGGTTGGTTTGCTACCTCCCTACCAATTTTCAGCCAAATCTGTTCTGCCGTTCTTGAGTTATAAGTGGTGTAACTAACACGACTTTCTTTTATATATATAAGATATAGAAGTACCTACTTAGCTTTGCTTTTGGTTGTTTCATACGCTACAATTGAGACCTACTGTGCTCGTGTAAGTTATAGCGGCCCACGGCGCCTTGAGCACTTGAGACTACTTTAGGAGTCGTTGACGTTCAAAGGGTTAAGTCTTTATTCTAAACTTTCTTGGCTTCAGCTCGGAAGATAATATACATATTTAGGTTGAGAAAGGTTAGACAACCGGTCTGGCCTAGTGGGTAGTGACAGTGACCCTGCCTATGAAGACGATGGTCCTGGGTTCGAATCCCAGTCAGGGCATTTGATTGTGTGATGAGCACAGATACCTGAATCATGGGTGTTTTCTATGTACTTAAGTATTTATATGTATCTATCTATTATATACATCGTCGTCTAGTACCTACAACACAAGCCTTACTGAGCTTACAGTAGGACTAGGTCGATTTGTGTAAGATTGTCCCGAAATATAATTATTATTTATTTATTTATATTAAGGTTGAGAAAGGAATATAAAATCTTATTATATTGACTTAATTAAAAAAACATTATCGTTTTCATCAGCCGAAAAACGTCTACTTTTGAAAATAGTCTCTTTTTTTATTCAAGACCGACCAGTGTTTGACCTCAGTCGCATCAGATGGTAAGTGTCGACGAGGTCGAAGGTGTAGCACACTGGTTCAGTAACAGCCTATTCACTCTTGCCTTGAAAAGACCCAAATTATATCTTTCCGGGTATACAGACGAACGGAGCGAATTCCATGGGATCCCTTTAATTCCCATAATTTTATTATTCCGATTTTCGAAAGTCAGAAATTGTTACCCATATTTTTTTAAGTCATAACTATCATTAGTCATAATAGTTATCAGACATACACTAAATAAATATAATAATTAAATGCAATAATGTTACACGTCATATAAGACAAAAGTCATAAAACTAATCAGCATAATATCAAAATTCATAATCCTATAGAAACGAACTGTTACCAGAAAATTGGGTTAGGTTAGGTTAGAACTGCGACCCCACAGAAACGAACTGTTACCAGAAAATGGGTTAGGTTAGATTAGAACTGTGACCCCCACAGAAACGAACTGTTACCAGAGAAGTGGGTTAGGTTAGGTTAGAAATGTGACCCCCCATAGATCCAACCTGTTACCAGAAAAATGGGTTAGGTTAGAACTGCGACCCCCACAGACACGAGTCTGTGTTTTCTTCTCTGGTCAGTGTTACCAGAGAAGTGGGTTAGGTTATGTTAGAACTGCGACCCCCGCAGATCCAACTAGTATGCCTTTTGACTTTCTACCTTTCAATACAATTACTATATTGGACGTTATGACCAATAACGGTATGAAATTCAATAGTTATGACTAATGATAACGGGTAAAAGAAAATTCTGACTTTTGTAGTTATGCCTAATGACAATATGGCTACCAACGAGTATGACAAACATCGGTATGGATAAAAAAAAAAACGAAAGTTTAACATTATGGGAGTCAATATAGACCCCGAATTCCATTCCTTAACAGTCCGCATTAGGAAGGTAGAAGCGAATCGCTTCGTGCAAATGAATGAATTCACAACGTAAGGATGAAACCGCTCCCCTCGCCTGGACGTCCGGTGGTGGTATGGAAATGGGAGATTCCTACAACTGTGGTAGTTGCTATAGTCGCCATGCTTGTCAGGCGGGTTGGCGACCGCAGTAGCTGTAGATTGGGTTTCGACGGACGCTGCTGCCTATTCGTTGGTTTTGTCCCTTTGCGGCCTCTCACGACACCCGCGGGAGGAGATGGGGTGGTGCTGTTCTAGTTAGCCGGCACCACACAATGTATCACCGAGTTAGAATTACCTAAATCCAATATTTTTAACAGATATCGAAGTACTTTAGAAACTCATCTTCAGTTTACTAATTTATTTTCTTTGAAAGTTTTCGTTCGACGTAATAACAGTTTTTGTTTTTATCCTACGAAAAAAATAGGAAGTTGTTAAGACATCGCGTATAGGTATACATTTTACAGCCTTAGCCTAAAGTATTGAAAACTCCTGTATTTTACATATCAAATTACAAGTTTGAAATTTAAATACAAATATCAAATTTTGAATTGAAATGGCCTATTTTTGTAATAAAAAATTTGAAACATAAATAAGCCCTTACTGGGTTTTGAACCCAGGACCGTTGGCTTCATAGGCAGGGTCACTACCTACTGAGCCAGACCTGTCGACAAGATACAAATAAATAATAAATATTGCGGGACAATTTTTACACAAATCGACCTAGTCCTACGGTAAGCTCAGTAAGGCTTGTGTTGTAGATACTAGACGACGATATATATAATAGATAGATACATATAAATACTCAAATACATAGAAAACACCCATGACTCAGGAACAAATATCTGTGCTCATCACACAAATAAATGCCCCGACTGGGAATCGAACCCAGGACCATCGGCTTCATAGGCAGGGTCACTACCCACTAGGCCAGACCGGTCGTCACATATTCAATAAAAGATAGTTGACTAAATATAATTTAAGTACTTTAATACCTCTCCCTGTAAGAGGAACTTATACTTCACAAAATGTTTACAGACTTGGGACAAAATTATTAACATACGAGTCGCATTACTGGATACTGTATATGGACAACGTATACGCCCGTATGAAAAATACACACTGTATATCAACAGCCAGTAAGATGCCCAAAGATGTCCACAACGACCGAATCCTGTGCCACCGAAGGCCACATCGGACGACCTGATCGTCGATTCACCTAGTTGGGCTTTCCAATGCTGCATCTTCCGCCAGTCAAATACCTTTCTGCCCCATCGAACGAGCAATGTGCCCTGCCTATTGCCATTTCATCACCCCTTTCTAACACTGTATAACCTACAAAAAGGGGTAGCTATATGTCTATTCTACCACTTACTTTGGTAGTCAGACTATGTTTGCGCCCTAACTTTCCTCATATCATTCCATATTCATATAACATACAAGTTCTACGACTTGGCGGAACTAAAATTTTACAATCCCGCATTTCCATGCGAAACTTAACCCTCTAGCCGCCAAAGGTATTAACCCTATCGATGGTCACGTAGACTTAGTCCCTTTTTCTTCAGAGTCAGGGAAGGGTTAAGTCCATGTATCGCGTTAAGTAGTTTAATATGACCTTGCGGAATATTCCTATGTGTTACCGAGTGCAATACAAGACTGACCAGCGTTTGACCTCAGTTACACCTGATGGTAAGTGTCGACGAGGTCGAGGGTGTAACACGCTGGTTCAGTTCAAGTTCATATGGGTGCAGAATAATAGGGTATTAGTGAAGAAAGATGAAAAGGCAAAAATACATAACATTAAATCGGATGCAGATATCGGGAAGCTATTATCCCCACAAACAAAAAAAACTAGAGAATAGATAAGAAATCCACATGTTAGTGGGCGCGTACACACTACGTGATTTCTTAAAGTTTCACATTCACGGATACAATAAATAATATAAATGAAAATACAACTGCATATACAAAATTTGATAATATAGATAGCTGGAGTACATATATAAATAATACAACAAATGAATTAAAAATAATACACTTAAATATAAGATCAATGAGGAAAAATTTTGATGAATTCTTATGTATGATAAAGACCTGTAATAAGCAATTAGATATTATAATATTAAGCGAGATCAACATTAAAAACGAAGAACTATTTTTATACAGTATGGAAGGATACAATATACACACGCGAACGCGAGAAGGTAGAAGAGGAGGCGGACTATTAATATACACGAAGAATGAACTAGTGACCGAAAAACTAATTACTCGTGGTTGCTCATCTGAAATATTACACCTGAAAATCAAGAATTTCCAGAGCCCACTTCATATATTCGCAGTATATAGACCGCCAAATACAAACAAAAATCATTTTATACAAGAACTGGATAACATGTTAAATAATAACTTACGCACGGACAGCATCGTAATTATAGGAGACATAAATATAAACTTAATGTCAAGTGATAACGTTACTGAAAAATATAAAAACATCCTGTGTGGTCGCGGCCTAGAATGCGTTATCAACGAGTGCACGCGAGAGGAGATACTGGACGGGCAGCTTGTGACGTCTTGCCTCGACCATGTGTGGGTGCGCGCAGCAGGGGACTTGCGGCCGGCCGGCGCACACATGCTTACGTGCAAGGTGTCGGACCACTATCTCGTCGGCGTCAACTTATATATTAGTACAGCGGCCGGTACACGTGGAGGGCGAAATCGTTACGGTACAATAGGACAACAGACGCGTGAAGTGCAAATATTGAATACTAGTTTAGTCATAACGGAATTGCAAAAAATTGATTGGTCGGAAGTGTATAATACTCAATGTCCAAAAATAATGTATGAAAAAATTCACCTAATGTTCAGCACAGTGTATAATAAATGTAAAACGTTTAAACGGTATACCAATAAGAGAAAAAGCCAACCTTGGATTACAAGAAACTTGAATAATATGCTTATACGTAGAGATGAACTGTTCCGAAAATGGAAATCTAATCCAAAAAATATCAATTATAGACTGGACTATACAAGGTTTAGGAATCTAACTAATAAATGTGTATACTTAGCGAAACAAGAATATAAACAAAATGAAATATCTAATTGTGAGAATGACTTGAGAAAATTATGGGCTACAATAAATAGTTGGCTGGGAAATGAAAAACCAAGCTTAGATGAGGTTATACATAAATACTTAGGCAAAAATACGTCCATCGAGATGGTGTGTACTAACTTTGCCAAAACATTTACTTCCGAAATCCTAAATATTAAACATTATTGTAACCAAAAATTTCTTGCTCGCGAGAATTACGTTAATAAGAGTGATGTAACATTTCGGTATCAAAATGTATCAAAAACAGATATAGAAAAAATTATAGACGGTTTAAGTACTAGAAAATCACCTGGCCTAGATGGTATTCGGTGTAAAGATTTAAAAGTTATAAAGAATAGCATTAGTCCGGTTTTGGCAAAGTTTGTAAACAGTTGCGCATCGTCTGGTATCTACCCGGATCTGTTAAAAAAATCGATTATACGACCTATATATAAACAGGGTAATCACTTAGATTACACAAATTATAGACCCATAGCTGTACTATCAATAATCAATAAAATTGTAGAAAAAGTAATTGTGTCTCAAATAAGTAGGTTCTTAGAGAAAAACAAAGTGATAAATGACGTTCAGCATGGGTTTAGACGTATGCGCAGTACGTCAACCGCTTTGGCCGCGTTCACAGATGAGGTTAATGAGCAATTGAATAATAGAAAGTATATTGTCACATTATACATAGACTTCAAAAAAGCATTCGATACACTGGATCACGGACAGCTCATTATTGCTATGCAAGAGTGTGGTGTCCGAGGTCCGGTGCTCGAGTGGTTTAGAAACTATTTAACTAACAGGACCTTAACCACTGTGATCGACGGCAAGAGCGGGGAGGAAGCCAAGGTGGTCTCTGGCGTGCCAACCGGCTCTGTCTATGGTCCCGTGGGCTATATTATGCACGTGAACAGCATGACTAACGTGGTCCAGAATTGTTCGACATATATGTATGCAGACGACACGTGTTTAATGTATGCCGATAAGGACATAAAAAAAGTCGAAGAATGTGTGCAAACCGATTTTGTAAACATCATTAAATGGTCGCACGACAATGGCATTATTTTAAATTTAGAAAAAACCAAGTGTATGTTAATTAAATCACCCTACTTACAGGCTCCAAGCGAAAGCATTAATATTATAGGGCATACATACGATTGCTTACATAAGGACCTAAAAGACTGTAAATGTTCTAGTATTGAATTTGTAGACAAGTATAAATATTTAGGTTTAACCATAGATACTAAGTTCAGCTGGAGTAGCCATATAGACATAGTATGCAATAAACTTAGAGCAGTAATGGCAAAATTATATAGTGTTAAGAACTTAGTAAATAGGAAAATTTTGCACTCCTTATACCACTCGTTAGCAGAGTCAGTAATTAGTTATGGCCTTAATGCATACGGACGCACTTTTAAAACATACATTGACAAATTATACAATATCCAGGTAAGAATAATTAAAAATATTTTAGCAGATAAAAATGTCAAATCAAAATGCCAACAAAATTATAGATTGTTGTTTCAAAAGTTAAAAATATTACCCGTACATGAAAAAGTTAAATATCTTATATCTACAGAGAGCTATGGAGTTGAACGCTTTAAAACTTGCAACAAGTCGTTACGTAACTTTAGGGTAGGCATTAAGAGAAAGTACATAGAGTATAAGACTAACAACTACTTCGGCCAAAGAACGCGTAAACACATGGTACCTAAGATATTTAACCAACTAAGCCCAACAATAGAAAAGTCCACCAGTAAACAGGTTTTTAAAAAGAGATTAAAGGAATTATTGTTAGATAATATAATAGATACGTAGAATACTTATTACACCTAGACCTATACTTGTAAACAATATAATATTAGTAAATAACACCTTAAATTATAAGTTAGCGTAGGATAATGATAATAAATAGTTTTGATGTAACATAAGTATGTACTTGAGTAGGTATAACACAAAATTGTTGTTTTCTTTTTGAGCGCTCTATTCGCCAACAAACTGTCTACAGTTTGGCGACAAATGAAAATGTATACCTATTATTTAAGTTGCATGAAATAAAATAAAAAAAAAAAAAAAAAAAAAAAAAAAAGTAACAGCCTATTACCTTGAAAAGTCCGCCAGTCCGCATTAGGAAGGTAGAAGTGAATCGCTTCGTGCGAATGAATGGAAATTCACAACGTAAGGATGAAACCGTTCCCTTCGCCTGGACGTCCGTCAAAAAGGGTATTAATATCTTTTGGTGTACAATTAGGTTCAGTGAGGTAATGCTGCCAGTTTGACTTGGCTTTGACTGGGCCATAAGAGGGGTCCAGCTTCCTCGCATGGTCACCATCTGCTATGCAGATGACACGTTGGTGGCTGTGCGAGGAAGAATGCTAGAGGAGACTTTGCGGAGGGCTACGGTGGCCACAGAGTTGACGGTAGGCAGAATCGGGAGTCTGGGCCTAAAGGTCTCCCTCCCCAAAACGGAGGCGATTGTGTTCCGAGGCCGGGGTTGGCGACAGGGAGTGGGTCGCCAGCTCATGCTCGAGGGGGGTGCTGTCCAGGTCAGGGCCCACATAAAATATCTGGGCCTTGTTCTGGACAGGAGATGGGACTTTGGGGAGCACTTCGCAAGACTTGCTCCCCGGGTGGTTGGCGCAGCAGGGGCATTAGGGAGCCTCCTACCAAACGTGGGCGGACCAAATAGCTCCTGTAGAAAACTCTACGCAGGGGTGGTCCGCTCAATGGCCCTCTACGGGTCACCTATTTGGGCGGAAAGGTTGACGGAGAAGACAAGAGCCCTTCTCCGTCCACCCCAGAGGGTCGTCGCGCTGCGTGTGAGTCGGGGGTACAGAACCATCTCGCACGCAGCCGGATGCCTTCTTGCCAGTACCCCGCCGTGGGAGCTGGATGCTCGGGTGCTGGCAAAAAGATATGCTAGAAAAATGGAGGTCAGGGCGAGAAATGACCCCCCTGACCTCGAAGAAGAGGTGCGGGCTCGTCGTGAAGAAGACGAGGCCCGTATCACTCAGTGGCGCAGTGACCTGGAGGGCTGCCTTTATGGAACTCGCACCATAGAGGCTGTCCTCCCGTCGCTCAGGGAGTGGCTTGGTAGGGACCATGGGACCCTCACCTATAGAATGACACAGGTAATGTCCGGACACGGCTGCTTCGGATATTACCTGTGTCGAATAAGAAGGGAGGAGCTGCCGCTATGCCACGAGTGCGGCGCTCCTGAAGATACGGCACAGCACACCCTGGAAGTTTGCAATAGGTGGGATCAGGAACGCCGTATTCTAACGGCAGAAATGGGAAGGTGGGATAGGGATGACCTCTCGCTGCACAACGTCATCAAATTCATGTTGAGCAGCGAGAGGAACTGGGATATGGTAGCCTCCTTCTGCGACACCGTAATGTCACAGAAGGAGGCCGCGGAGCGGGAGCGCGAAGAGCGGGCCGATGCGCCCCAGCTCCGCCGCAGGCGTAGGGGTCGAAGGCGGGCGCGGTTCATACGAGACGCATGAACCGCCCCCTCCCCCTGTAGGGCTGGCGGGTGGGGACTCGCCACAAACATGCCCTACGCGTCTGAGGGGAGGGCTCAGTAACCCTCCCCTCCAGTAGGCGCTGCCCCCCACAAATAGGGGGGCGACCGGGGGGATGTCGTGGCAGAATGCTAAAAGCGACCCCGTGACATCCCCCACTGAACGGTCAGGCGAGTACGCCCGGAGTGTTTTAGTGGGTATACCCTTCCTCCTCCTTAATAGGAGAGGCTGGAAGGGCGAGTCCCACATACCCCCTGTAAGACCCTACCCCGGGGCTGGGGGGATGCATAAATGCATTTCACTTCGTCAAAAAAAAAAAAAAAAAAAGGTTAGAACTGCGATCCCACAGAAACGAACTGTTACCAGAAAATGGGTTAGGTTAGATTAGAACTGTGACCCCCACAGAAACGAACTGTTACCAGAAAAGTGGGTTAGGTTAGGTTAGAACTGCGACCCCCACAGACACGAACTGTTACCAGAAAAGTGGGTTAGGTTAGAACTGCGACCCCTACAGACACGAACTGTTACCAGAGAAGTGGGTTAGGTTAGGTTAGAAATGTGACCCCCCATAGATCCAACCTGTTACCAGAAAAATGGGTTAGGTTAGAACTGCGACCCCCACAGACTCGTGACTGTGGGGGTCAGTGGTACCAGAGAAGTGGGTTAGGTTATGTTAGAACTGCGACCCCCGCAGATCCAACTAGTATGCCTTTTGACTTTCTACCTTTCAATACAATTACTATATTGGACGTTATGACCAATAACGGTATGAAATTCAATAGTTATGACTAATGCTAACGGGATCCCATTATGGGAGTCAATATAGACCCCGAATTCCATTCCTTAACAGTCCGCATTAGGAAGGTAGAAGCAAATCGCTTCGTGCAAATGAATGAATTCACAACGTAAGGATGAAACCGCTCCCCTCGCCTGGACGTCCGATGGTGGTATGGATATGGGAGATTCCTACAACTGTGTGAAATTTGCTATAGTCGCCACGCTTGGCAGGCGGGTTAGCGCCCGCAGTAGTTGTAAATAAGGTGCCGACGGACGAAGCTGCCCATTCGTTGGTTTTGTCCCTTTGCCGCCTCTCACGACACCCGCGGGAGGAGATGGGGTGGTACTATTCTAGTCAGCCGACCGAGTTAGAATTACCTAAATCCAATATTTTGAACAGATATCGAAGTACTTTAGAAACTCATCTTCAGTTTACTAATTTATTTTCTTCGAAAGTTTTTGTTCGACGTAATAACAGTTTTTTGTTTTTATCCGACGAAAAAAATAGGAAGTTGTCAAGACATCGCGTATATACATTTTACAGTCTTGGCCTAAAGTGAGCACCCCTATATTTTTCATACAAATATAAAGTTTTGAATTGAAATGGCCTGTCGTTGTCCATATACAGTATCCAGTAGTGCGACTCGTATGTTAATAATTTTGTTAAATAGTTTTATAAAATAGTATTACCCATTTTAAGTCTGACCGGGCAGCAATGTACGCAGTCCAACTTATTTTGACATGACAAGTAATACTGACATGACATGTCGCATCGGTACGTCAATTATTATGGATGCAATACATTGCGTGCTGAATTATTAATGTATGAAAAAAAAAACCTATTTTTTTAACAAACTGAATTTAAATAGGTTCCCGAGGTCCAATACTAACCGCCACTACAATATACGCCCGTATGAAAAATACAGACTGTATATCATCAGCCGTAAGATGCCATAAAATGGGTAATACTATTTTATAACACTATCTAACAAAATTATTAACATACGAGTCGCATTACTGGATACTGTATATGGACAACGTATACGCCCGTATGAAAAATACACACTGTATATCATCAGCCGTAAGATGCCCAAAGATGTCCAAAACGACAGAATCCTGTGCCACCGAAGGCCACATCGGACGACCAGATCATCGATCCACCTAGTTGGGCTTTCCAATGCTGCATCTTCCGCCAGTCAAATACCTTTCTGCCCCATCGAACGAGCAATGTGCCCTGCCTATTGCCATTTCATCACCCCTTTCTAACACTGTATAACCTACAAAAAGGGGTAGCTATATGTTTATTCTACCACTTACTTTGGTAGTCAGACTATGTTTGCGCCCTAACTTTCCTCATATCATTCCATATTCATATAACATGCAAGTTATACGACTTAGCGGAACTAAAATTTTACAATCCCGCATTTCCATGCGAAACTTAACCCTCTAGTCGCCAAAGGTATTAACCCTATCGATAGTCATGTAGACTTAGTCCCTTTTTCTCCAGAGTCAGGGAAGGGTTAAGTCCATGTATCGCGTTAAGTAGTTTAATATGACCTTGCGGAATATTCCTATGTGTTACCGAGTGCAACACAAGACTGACCAGCGTTTGACCTCAGTCGCACCTGATGGTAACTGTCGACGAGGACGAGGGTGCAGCACGCTGATTCAGTAACAGCCTATTCACTGATTTTATAGTAAGCAGAAACGTCTGCTAGCATATCAAAGATATTTAAATTGAAAGAAAAATAGAAAAATTGACTCGCAGCGGGACTCGAACCCACAACCACTGGATCACTAGCCCAGTGTACTACCAATTGTGGAAGGATATACCAGGAAGGATAAGATAGAAAAAAATTACACGTCTAAGCGGTACTCGTATGGCACAATTGGTACCTAGTGCACTGGACTAGTGATCCAGTGGTTGTGGGTTCGATTCGAGTCCCGCTGCAAGTCAAATTTTTCAATTTTTCTTTCAATGTAAATAGCCTATTCACTCTTGCCTTGAAAAGATCGAAATTATATCTTTCCGGTAATACAGACAAAGGGAGCGAATTCCATTCCTTAGCAGTCCGCGTTAGGAAGGCAGAAGGTAGAATTTATTATATGTATATTCATTTTTGTTTTATGATGTAATGGTTTAAAAATATATATTTATAATTATACCGGGTGTGGCTTGTAACAGGAGCAAAAAATTAAACCATACACTCCACTCCTCAAAATGAAAAATATTTGTTCAGCGACTTATGAAAATTGCTTGTATTTTGGTTTTTAAATTACTTCTAATTCTGTAAGACGCAAGGTACTGCGACATTTGTCATGATTGTGAGTTGACAGGCGATACCAATTAGACTGATATTAACGTTCATTGAAAATACTATTTAATTTATATGAAAGAGAGAATAACTGAAGTTAATTTAATTTTTGAAAATTGTAGAACTAACGTTGTTCCGTTTGAGGAGTGTAGCCTACATTTAATTTTATTGCTCCTATTACAGGGCACCAGGTATAGAAGTGTGCTTAAAAATTAAAGCAAATCAAAATATTAAATAAAAAATAATTATTTTCATTTGTTCTTAGTAACGCTATTCTATACAAAAATACCCGGACCCGGGTATGTCCTTAAACTACGTCCAACAATGAGAGGTAGGGCACAGCGATGACCATCACGCTTGAATCTGGGGCAGCCCAACTGGGGAAGTACCTCCTCCTTACAGAAGACCACAGCCATAATAGCACTGCCACCTTTCAGGTATGTAGTGTTGTGTTCCTGATGGTGAGTAAGGTTCCCAGAGCTCCAACCCCCCTTAAAGGCCGGCAACGCGCTTGTGACCCCCCTGGTGTTGCAGGTGCCCATGGGCGACGGTAATTGCTTACCACCAGGCAATCCGTCTGCTCGTTTGCCGCTTATGTCATTAACAAAAAAAAAATACGATTCGGCTCACCCTTACTATATAAGCATTCACAATAACCCTATTCGAAACGATCGCAACTTGGCCGATTAACCCTTCCGCTGTCGGCACTTGCAACTTGCATTAGCTGAGATAACGGCTAGTCTCACTTTTGGGGATCGGTTTCCGTAAACAACGGGGGTATTTACGGCGTACCTGTTCATTATGAAACTCTATAACCAAATAGACACAATCACTATTATTTTAAGGCAAGAAGACGATAAATAATAAAGTGATATAAAGATCTGTGACATAAAATGTCTAGTAAATAATATTTCTACAGACAATGGGCTTACTCCTATACGAACAACCGAAAAAGCGGCACCAGAGGCACTTTTTTATATAAATAAATAAATATAAATAAATAATAAATATTTCGGGACAATCTGACACAAATCGATCTAGTCCTACGGTAAGCTCAGTAAGGCTTGTGTTGTAGGTACTAGACGACGATATATATAATAGATAGATATATATAAATACTTAAAACAAGTTTAATAAAATTACACGAATTATTCAAGAAAAAATAAAGTAAAAATAATAATAAACTAAACTATTAAAATAGCCCATCCCGCGTCGTTCCAGTTACAAAGGTGCCCATTACACTCGCTGCGTTGCCACGTTGAACAGCAATGGACAACCTTTGTAAGAGGAAAGACCCGGAGCGGGGGTCGAGGCCCTTATCTCGTAAGCGGCGTCCCATCTCCTTAAGGAAAACCTTGGCTTCCCCACACCACACACCAGAAGTTTCGACGACCAGCGGAACGAACAAATATCCGCCGAGTGCCGAATATTTGGCCCTCTTGTGTAGGGCCGCTAGCTCTGCGGCTGCGCCCGCGGCTCGTATTGTGTGACTCAGGTGCGAAGCGGCAAACGTGCTTACGCACGTGGCGTCCCACAGTAGGCACTTCCCCCTTTCCCACGGCACCAGTGTCAAGCCGTCGGGCCTTTTGTCATCAGATCGGCTGAGGCCCGGTGGTTCAAGCGTGCAGGGGACGTTAGCCGAGACTAGCGCCCTGCGGATGATGTCATTTAGTGCGTGGTGTTGTGGGAACCTCCCAACACATCGGCAACAACTCAGCGCGTGGTGACCATTGCTCTCCACCGTGGAGCCGCAGATGCATAAATGAGGTTCGCACACATCGCAGCCCAGGCGGAGAGCAACGGCCACCCGCAGTGAGTCGTTGTCGAGTAGTGTGCCAATGTTGGGACATGGAAGGGCGTGAAGCCAAGCACCACTGTCAGGACTCGCAGCCGCATTTAACCTGGCTCTGTCTACCCCAACAGCGTTTGCCAGCAAGTGGTTAAAAACTCGCTTCACACCTGCGTCGTCCCAAGACCGCTGATTATTTGGTTTTTCGGGGAGCGGCGAAGTCGGATTGAGTGTCACCCAGGCCGACTGGGCGTCCGCGGCGAAGGGGATAGAAGCCTTGTCTCCATCGAAGGATAATATTTTAGAGACAAGTTCTATCACCCCCGCCGAAGACGACAAGAAGGCTGGGAGACTAATGTCCCGAGCATAAATACATAGAAATCACCCATGACTCAGGAACATGATTCATTCCATACAAAATGTAGCGACAGTGGCCCCGGCTCGGCGACGGGCCGCTCTAACGTGAGTCAATCTCAGTGCCAGAATAGGGTTGCTTTCAAAAAATCTTTTTCACTTCTCATGCTCTAAAAGTGTGTCATATTATGCTTGCCAAGGCGGACTAAAGTAATACATTTAGCCTCTTGGGAAAATATGTATACATATTTATGATATACAAAACGTTTTAAATTGACCAACCAGAACACTTCATCTTATTAAATCCACCAATCACGACACATGTCGAAGTTAATCGCAACTCTATTCTTTTTTGGGACGAATACTGTTTAAAAATGTGAAATCATTAAAAAAAAACTTTGTATAAAGTATCAACCAATCAGACAATACCACAATATTAAAATCGACCAATGAGGAAACGCAATCAAATTGTCAAAGCATTAGGTGCTTTTTAGTTCCTACTTCACAAGCATTAAAAAAAGTTTTAATCGTTGGCAAACTCTTTGAAGCCCCAATTATACGTTGTCTATGGCATTTATTCACGGCGTAGATATATCCTATCTGTATCAAAGCAGTAAAAAAAATACAAAGACTGCCAAATTAAACATTTTTGACTCAGAATTCATTGCGGGTGAATAAAATTGTATTTGTTAATTGTTGAAATGTTATTTTATCTTATTTTCTCGCAATCGTAGTGAAAACTAGTATGCATAACTCGGGTCTAAACGCCATATTACCCCTCGAATAATTTTCCCTCACTTCGTTCGGGAAAATAACCATCTCGTGTTGCTATGGCCTACTTTAGCCCCTTGTCAAACAATCTACTATATGTGACTACTTTGCTGGTAGAACTGAAAAACCTTAGTATTTCTGTTTTGTAGAGTTTCATCTGATTTCATACCTGTATTCCCATCAGTTTATGTTAGTATTATGTATGTATGTATGTTTATGCGTGTATATTATATTAATGTATACAAAAAGTATGTTTAATTTATATTTAAATGTGTTTGGTTTATGTTTATTTTGTTTTTTATGAACCGCCTACAACTTCTGTGCTTTGCCTAAAGATTGACTGGTAGAGAATGCTTTATAGCATTAAGTTCACCTTTTGTACTTTTTTTTTTCTTATGACATAGGCGGCAAACGAGCAGATGTATTGCCTGGTGGTAAGCAATTACCGTCGCCCATGGGCACCCGCAACACCAGGGGTGTCACAAGTGCGTTGCCGGCCTTTAAGGGGGGTTTGAGCTCTGGGAACCTCACTCACCACCAGGAACACGACACTACATACCTGAAAAGTAGCAGTGCTATTATGGCTGTGGTCTTCTGTAAGGAGGAGGTACTTCCCCAGTTGGGCTTCTCCGGACTCGAGCGTCATGGTACTTCGCTGTGCCTTACCTCTCATTGTTGGACGTAGTTTAAGAACATACCCGGGTCCGAAAACTAAACGACTTAATTTATCCTTATGGAGAGCTAATTGCCTTCCAAACTTGCCATTAGTAACAATCCAAAATGGACTGTTACATTTAAACTTCGTATTTAGCTCAAAGAAGCCGATCAAGTTTCCGAGATAGAAACAGCTTAGAAACTTGCACACGGAATAGGTAAATATGCTTTCGGTCCTGTACCAATTTAACTAAGTTAGAAATCTAGATCAAGCCCAATTTAGTATTAATTACAATAATTTATTTATTTATTTAAAGTTTATTGCACAAAAAACAAGCTTACAATACAAAAGGCAGACTTAATGCTTAAAGGCATTCTCTGCTAGTTAACCATTTGGCAAAGCAGAGAGGATTGTAGGCGCGGCTACATTAAAATTAACACTTAGATATTACACACTACTTATAAGTAAATACATGAAGATACATACATTACTTACATATTATACATATAGTATATTAAATAAATAAATAAAATAAATATTTCGGACATTCTTACACAAATCGACATAGTCCCACGGTAAGCTCAATAAGGCTTGTGTTGCAGGTACTAGACGACGAAATATATAATAAATAGATACATATAAATACTTAAATACATAGAAAACACCCATGACTCAGGAACAAATATCTGTGCTCATCACAAAAATAAATGCCCTGACTGGGAATCGAACCCAGGACCTTCAGCTTCATAGGCAGGGTCACTACCCACTAGGCCAGACCGGTCGTCAATATTACATCAGAGGCCGGGAAAATGAGGATTTCCTATCACGGCCGGAGTGTTACGAAGCCGGGAATCCCTTTTCACGACTAGGCAAGTATAGAGCTTTTCTCAAACATACAATGAAATTAAAGAAATGCTTCAAAAAATGAAATTTGCAAAATTACAACTAACAATGAAATTGGAATGTATTAAAAATTATCATCTGCTGTTTGCTATGACACCCGCCATCTTTGCCTCTGTATGGATAATCGATAATCGTCTATAGGCCCAGGCCTGCAAAGTTATGTGAAATTCCATTTACGTCCCCTTCAGTTACCGCGCCCAAAAAAAAACCTACTTCCGAGTCTATTATAAGGAATGTAAAGACAATATTTCATTGCATGTTTGAGAAAAATGTATTTACGCATCCCCCCAAGCCCTGGGGTAAGGTCTTAGGGGGGTATGTGGGACTCGCTCTTCCGGCCCCTCTACTCAAGAGGAGGGGAAGGGAATACCCACTAAAACACCTTCGCCTGACCGTTCAGTAGGAGATGTCATGGGGTCCCATAACATTCTACCGCGAAGCCCCCCGGTCGCCCCTGGTATCTGCACCAATTCTTGGGATTACTAGAATCTACTAAGGAGCCGTAGCTTAATACCGAGACAACGCGAGGAAGATGAGAATGTATATATTACCGTAAAATGGGGTGAGTAGGTTTCGCGGGGAGAGATGGTTTACGAATGGGGAGAGAAGGTTTGAGAGGGGGGTGAGAAGAAATTTTAAGGCTACCGCTACAAAAATAATTTATTCCAATTTGAAATTGAGCTATAGTAATACGCATGCTAAAAAAAAATATCCAACTATCTTCCAAAATCACTTTTGTATAAAAAACCCTCTCACCCCAAATACGAAGCACTACGGGGTGAGGCAGGTTTTTCTCTTTATCGTCAAAGTTATGAAATGGAAATAACCAAAATAAAATAAAAACTAAAATACAAACGTCCGGAACACTTATTATATATATCATTCAGTTTTCATATGTAAAAATAAAATGTTATCGAGGTTTAAATTTCAGTTTTCAGCCAACTTACCCCATTTTACGGTAAATGTAATAATGTTTTGTTGGTGAACCATAAATAAACAAATTAAAAATATGAGTATTTAATACGAGTGAAAATAGAACAAATAGATCATAATTATATAACATTACGTATAATTTAAACTATGCATAATTTTCAAACGAAATAGTCCATTTGATCATGATAAACGTAATAGTAAGCCCAGAGGGATAATCCATTACGAAGCAGTAACACAGAAATTAGACAGATGTTGCGGTGAAACCCCGAAACTCCGGCTTTCCTAGGCTTGTCTAATATATTTTTTTTTATGACAAAGCTAGCAAACGAGCTGACGGATTGCCTGATGGTAAACAATTACCGTAGCCCATGGGCACCTGCAACACCAGGGGAGTCACAGACGCGTTGCCGGCCTTTAAGAGGGATTGGAGCTCTGGGAATCTTACTCACCATCAGGAACACAACACTACATACCTGAAAGGTAGCAGTGCTATTATGGCTGTGGCCTTCTGTAAGGAGGAGGTACTTCCCCAGTTGGGCTGCTCCAGATTTAAGCGTGATAGTCATCGCTGTGCCCTACCTCTCATAAAACACCTTAAACGAAATAATGATACATAGAAGTGACGTTTCAGTTGTTTTTGATTTTGTGACTACCGTTTCGTCTCTCAATTTTGACTTTTGATCCCGTAGAGACTTTCAATCCTCACAACGAAACAAAACGATTGAGACTTGTGAACGATTAATAATAGACAGTGCTCAGACAAGTCATCGCAGAAACAGATATGGAACAAGACTCTGTAGAATCTTAGTATTATTATTATCTAAAGCGGATAATATCGTAATTTAACATTTGACCTTTTTAGTCGCTTATCTGTCATGGATTTGTGAAAGAGGCATGTTTGAAACAGTTTTGTGGTGACAATTTAAATTGATTAAAATTATTTGCTTAATTATGTTTACTGAATATGTTAAATATGATGCAAATAAATACAATGCAACCATTAAAAATATAATGTTAATGGAAATACGTATGGTGAATTTTGGATTTCAGTAATAAATGTAATTAAAAACTAAATATGTACATAACATTTTGCGAAACATTTTGTACATAATGCGATTCTATGAATCTTGTTATATTGCCGTGTTGCTATTGTTTTGCGATGACTTGTCCGAACACTGATAATATTAAAACAATATATATTATAGATGAAGAATTAAGTCTGCATGATGACCTCACAATAGTTAATTTGTATACAAGGGAGCAAAGTTAGTGTTTACCTTTTCGTGCTTATATTGAGACTGGAGCTAGCGAAAGATTCCAAAGTTTAACCGCGAGCATAGCTAGTGATTCAATGAGTGGAATCTTGAGCGTTTAGAGGGTTTTAAGGCACTGCCGAGTGAAACGCAATTTTTTTCACCTCACTACCGAAAGCCGCAATCTGAGCCCTGATTGTAAGCTTTTAATGTAACTTTACGTCACTAACGCGTTTAGTGAAATAGATTATGATATATTTCAAAAAATATATAAAAAATGATTTGTTCCTAATAGCTAATCTGTTGTTACGTTTCGGGGTTTGACTACGACACAACAAAGCACGTTGTCAGCGGAAACCGCAAACTAAATTGTGGCTTCGAGTGTACTGGATGTGTGGCTTGACGAGGCGCGGGATAAGCATTTAACCAAGCACACTACGCAATACCAACTAGGCTTAATTTAAAAAAAAATCACAATAGTAAGAAGCTAGATTGCGGTCAGATTTTTTTTTCAAACTCAAACGTGTATTCAGTAAGTAGGCCACAAGGGCACTTTTACACGTCGAGTATCCTCGTAAAGCCCACCACACTGAAATATTCAATGGTAAAAACCAATCTTACTATGCAGTGAATTGGGTAGATTTTTCTTTTGTACTAAAACTAACGAAATAAACTAAATTCCACTCTATTCCCTTTTACAAAATATTTAAACTCCATTGAAAGGGAGTGTACATTGTAATACACACTGGGTTTTAAGAGGGTATACAAAAAGTAGAAGAGAAAAATAGAAACTGCACCGGTTCTAACTATACCTCTGACCCGAGAAGTATTTTGACTTGACCGGCAAGAACCTCGGTGGAACTTATTTTTTCAAAACAGTAGGTATATATTACAAAAAAAACTTTATAAAATCGATTTTCATACATTTTTAACGATTGTCTCTGTCACTCCAACTAAGCCTTCGAGTAAAAGAGAAAGATGTCCGAAATTTTCGAATTTCGATTTTCGCGGTAAGCTCAGATTCGTATTTTTTATGAACACAGACGCCATTTTTCATGAATTTAAATATTAAATATTATTAATACTGTTATAATTAACATGTTACTACTACTTACTTACACACGGACTAGACTTAGGACCCGGGCATGTCCTTAAACTACGTCCAGTAATGAGAGGTAGGGCACAGCGAAGTACCATCACGCTTGAATCTGGGGCAGCCCAACTGGGGCAGTGCCTCCTCTTTACAGAAGACCACAGCCATAATAGCACTGCCACCTTTCAGGTATGTGGTGTTGTGTTCCTGATGGTGAATAAGGTTACCAGAGCTCCAACCTACTTATAGGTCGGCAACGCGCTTGTGAAATACTGCCTCGATCTGTTGAGCACACCAAGCTTCTTCGAGTTGCTTACCATCAGGCAATCCGTAGGCTCGTTTGCCACCTTTGTCGTAAAAAAAAACACGGATAAACTCACGTGTAATTATATCGCACTAGGCGATATGTATCGGGTAACATTAAAATATTTAAATTGAATTTATTCTAATTAATATCATAACACAAAATCGGAATAACATTTTAACCAAGTTTGAAAAAGCATGTGTACACGCTCAATTATAAATTCTTTAACAGCTATTTCACACTTCAGTAAATATCCACTTTGAAACGTACTAATATTACATATTCAAAAGCAGTTCACCGTAAAATTAAGCAGGTAAAAGCTTACAAAGCTCCAAACTTAAATACTATACTTAAGACGTACTTGAAATATCAGTATATTCGTAGGTGCAAAAGCTTAGCTAAAGCACCCGGCCTATGTAGTAGTAACGTGTCGAACGTCGAATGTTTTTTTTTATGACATTAGGTGGCAAACGAGCAGACGGATTGCCTGATGGTAAGCAAGTACCGTCGCCCATGGGCACCCGCAACACCAGGGGAGTCACAAGCGTGTTGCCGACCTTTAAGGGGGGTTGGAGCTCTGGGAACCTTACTCACCACCAGGAACACAACACTACATACCTGAAAGGTAGCAGTGCTATTATGGCTGTGGTCTTCTGTAAGAAGGAGGTACTTCCCCAGTTGGGCTTCTCCAGACTCGAGCGTGATGGTACTTCGCTGTGCCCTACCTCTCATAAACGACGAATGTCGACGTTCTATATTAAAATTTTGACGTAAGTTCCATATTAATTCTTTGCACAACTACATAGACATGGTCCTTCAGTTAAGTTTTTCAACTACATACTACTGCGTAATACTTACGTTTAATTTGCATTTATTTGTGTGATGAGCACAGATACTTGTTCCTGAGTCATGGGTGGGTGTTTTCTATGTATTTAAGTATTTGTATCTATTCTAATTCGCAGCGTAGGTAGGCCTCCCACAAGGTGGGCCGACGACCTAGTTAGAGTCGCGGGATACCGCTGGATGTGGAAGGCGCGGTATCGGTCTTCTTGGGTCGTTCTGGGGGAGGCCTATGTCCAGCAGTGGACGTGTTTTGGCTGACATGATGATGATGATCTATCTATTATATATATCGTGGTCTAAGTACCTACAATACAAGCCTTACTGAGCTTACCGTAGGACTAGGTCGATTTGTGGAATATTGTCCTGTAATATTTATTATTTCATTATAATCATATCAGCCGAAATTTACAGATAAATCCCTCCGGATCGCTAAACTTAAGTGGCAGTGGGCGGAGCATATTGCACGACCCATGGTCGTTGGAGCGTAAAGGTTATCGAGTGGCAACCACAGGAAGGCACAGCGTGGGCAGATCCCCCACAAGATGGACCGATGACATGGTAAAGATCCCGGGAGTACGCTGGATGCGTGTGGCGCAAACCCGGTAACTAAACTATGGGTCGCTTTGAAGAGGTCTATGTCCAGCGATGTCATCCTTCAGATATGATGATGATGAAATTCTTAGCAATCCTGGGTAGGAAATGTCATTATTGGACACTTTAAGCTGACAGGCCCAATGATTGACACTTAGTTCCAAAAACCATAACGTTATAAATTGAATATGTACCAACAAATGCATAACACTTAACTTTGAAATAAGCACTAATTTTCATGATTGGTTCCTTGTCCATTACTGGTGCCGTCACCCTAGTTCCATATATTGCTTGTAGCAGTAACTGTGAGTGACTTTATTTCCTAGTGAGTGGCACTAGTTGGAACAAGTTTAGTGTGTAGGTAACGGGAGTGTACAGTGATATATGCCGATTGTCGAGCCAGCCGCCCAGTCGTATTTCAGTTTATGCATTATATACAGCAATGCCTAATCTCAGAAAGCTACTCGTATTATTATATTTGTATCCATAATTATTGTATTATACAAGAATGACAATATTATAATAACTATTCAACAATATAATTATTAAATCTAAATATTAACTATTGACAAAGCTGGCAAACGAGCAGACGGAATATGAAATTTTCATGTATCAATCGTTCTGACTGTTTATTAATCATTTAAATTCAAAATTATGAGACGAATAACTAATTCAGGCCAGTTCAACCGGTTCAACTATTATTCGCTACGGTGTGCCTCCTCGCCGGTACCCCGCCATGGGAGCTAGACGCTCAGGTGTTAACGGAAAGGTACCGGAGGAGGGCAGAGGCACGCGATCGAGGTGAGCCTCCGGACCCCGAGGAGGCAGAGAGGGCTGCGCGGCGCGCCCTGGACAGGCTCCGGGAGCGCTGGAAAACCACGCTGGAGGATAGCCCCTATGGAATCCGCACCATAGGTGCTATCCTCCCACACTTCGAGGAATGGCTGGGCCGCAAGCATGGGGCCCTCAGCTACAGGATAGTGCAGGTAATGACCGGACATGGGTGCTTCGGGCATTACTTGCACAATATCGGAAGGGAGGAGGGGCCCCAGTGCCACGACTGCGGGGCAGTTGATGACACGGCCCAGCACACGCTGGAGGAGTGTCCCCGCTGGGACGCGGAGAGGGCTACACTGCAAGCGGAGCTTGGAGTGCCAGATCTCTCGCTGCAAAGCGTTGTCGGAGCGATGCTAGGCAGCGACAGATGCTGGAGGGCGACTGCGACCTTCTGCGAGGAGGTCATCTTGCAGAAGGAAGCAGCGGAGCGGCAGCGCGAAAACGACGCGGATGCGCCACCGCTCCGGCGTAGACGGCTTGGGAGGAGGCGTGCACAGTACGCCCAAGCGAATGGCTAGCTCCTCCCCATTGTAGGGCTGTGGGTTGGGGAACTCACACTTTTGGCCCTACTCGTCTGAGAAGAGAGACATTTGCGACATGGCTCTCTTCTCCTAAAACGCGGGTGCCCGGCTATTGCCAGCTGGGCTGCCGGGGAGTGTCACCGTCGAGTGCGATCGTGATCCAGTGGCACTCCCCCAAACGGCAATGCGGACGTCGCCGCTGGGTTTTTAGTGGGTATTCTCCTGCGACAAAAAAAAAAAAAAAAAAAAAAAAAAAAAAAAAAAAAAAGGGTCACACTACTAGGCATCCACTAGGCCAGACCGGTCGTCGTTTTTTGTGGTCCCGTGAAGGTGGGACGGTGCCAGTGTATCCACACGGCGTTCGCGCGGCGTGATATTTTATATGGGAACGCCGAGACAACAGTGTGCAGTGTAGTAGTGTCCACACACCCTTACACACACTGATCTCTAGGAATGATAAAAAATGCGACAAAACATCGCGACAAGGACATACTGTCACAGTTATTATATAATCCGGTTTAATACCGCAAAAAACTGGGAAGTTCTGGGTATTATAGCCGATACATATAACTATCGTAATTATAACCTACCTATAGTTTGGGGCTGCGATTTGTGATATGTCATTTATTTATTAGTCAAAGGAACGGTCATTTATTTATTAGTCAATACCATTAAGTAAGGTAACCGGCCTAGTGCTTGACATATCAATGCCCTATAGTGGACAACCGGGAACATCGAAGTTCGTATTTTTCGAGCATCTTTCATCAAAGCGGAGGCTTATATTTAACAGTGGACGTCTTATGGCTGAGATAATGATGATGATATTTATATATATTAAAAGTTAACCCCTTTCGGTGTGAACCAAAGTTGTCACATATTAGAGTCAAAACCCAAATCTGCAAAGATCCCACAAACTGTCAATTTCAGTGATAAATAATAGAGATCCGTAAGTAAAGGGTTCAATCGATAGCTTACAAGAAGCTAATCCTTCAATTAAGTCCTCAACTCCCCCCCTCCCCCCTCGCCCCTGTAAACACGAGACTCTTTGCATTCGGAATTGAACTCAGGCAGACTACATTTTATTTGTTTCCGATGCTCATTTGAACAATCGATTTAAGGCAAAGTTCTCCTTGATATACTTAACATTTTTAGGGTTCCGTAACTTCCGCGCCAAAAACGTGATACGTCGGGTGGTGCTAGCTGACAAGAATAGCACCACCCTGTCTCCCGCGGGTGTCGTAACAGGCGACAAAGAGAAAAAACTGACATACGGGCAGCAGCGTCCGTCGAAACTCAATCTACGGTGACTATGGGAACTACCCCCAAAATGATACAATTCATTTTTTTTTATGTAGTGTATATGACATATATGTATTATATGTATGTTTATATTGTTATATATGTAGATTTATACTTGGTATATTTATACTTCCGGTTGGTATCATGAATAATCGAATGAATATATTCCTAGTTATCTCTTTGTACCATACTTTTTTTCTGTTTAGCCCTGTGGTTGACTGGTAGAGAATGCCATTAGGCATCAATTCCGCCATTTGTACATTCATCAAGGCAAGAATGAATAGGCTGTTACTACCAGCGTGCTACACCCTCGAGCTCGTCGACACATACCATCAGTTGCGACTGAGGTGAAACGCTGGTCAGTCTTGTATAAAAGAAGTTTTAAATAAATAAATAATAATATTTGGGGAAGGCCTAATGTCCAGCAGTGGACATCTTAGGGTTGAAATTCCACTGTAGGTTCGTCTCACTCTGTAGGTACGTTCTCTATTCCCGGAACGAATGACGACGACAGCTGATGAGTGGCTCAACAATCAATGTACGTTTTAAACACAAAACTATCGTGAGATTGAAACATATTAATTGTATAAAAGCGGGTAACTCACGTTTTATAAGTCGAATATTGCTCGACATGTTTCACTCCGTAGTCTGCGTCGGTTAGCCAACGCGAATGGCTCATGATTATGCTCCTCGTTACGGAGTGAAACATGTCGAGCAATATTCGACTTATAAAACGTGAGTTACCCGCTTTTATACAATTAATAAATCAATGTACGTGACTGTACTTGGATAGTTGACGATGATGATGATGGTATCAATTTAGCAGGTATGCAGCCTTGGCCAGAAGTATTTTGTTTGATTTATATATGAAGACTCGATTTTTTTTGGTACCACAAAGGTGCCAAACAAGCATGCGACCCGCTTCATGGTAGGCGGTCACCGCAGCCTATGGACGATTACAATACTGAGGCATCATTCACGTGTTGCCGACCCCGTAAGAACTACACGTATTTACACCTTTTCTGATGAAGTGATGACATATTATTATTTAAACTAATTAGGTATTGGTCGTTGTCAATAAGTCGCTCTGTTGTAGATCCGAATTTTTTAATGCTTTTTGTTTTCATATTTAATACGTAATTTAAAGTGTTTTTACGTACTAACTGTTTTTTTTTATGACATAGGTGGCAAATGAGCAGACGGATTGCCTGGTGGTAAGCAATTACCGTCGCCCATGGGCACCCGTAACACCAGGGGAGTCACAAGCGCTTTGCCGGCCTTTAAAGGGGGTTGGAGCTCTGGGAACCTTACTCACCATCAGGAACACAACACTACAAACCTGAAAGGTAGCAGTGCTATTATGGCTGTGGTCTTCTGTAAGGAGGAGGTACTTCCCCAGTTGGGCTGCCCCAGATTCAAGCGTGATGGTCATCGCTGTGCCCTACCTCTCATTTTCGGACGTAGTTTAAGGACATACCCGGGTCCAAATGGTCTCTTGTTGTGTACATATGTGTATATTAAGGTTTGAAATATCAGAAAATTGTTTAACTGCATATAGAAAGAGATGGCAATTCTTCTGGCCAAGTTTGCTACAGGCTTTACTTATCGAATACCTGAATTTCAAACACAGTATCCTTGAACATTACAATTCGTCTCAAATATCCAACCTAAAAAATAAACCATTGAGGAAAAATATCACTCCAAATTTCTCCAATAAAAAGGTCTGATTATAAAGAAATCCCGAAATATATCTCCATTGTACGTAATAGAGTTTCCACTGGCCCTTAACAGCTAATGAAGTATTTGGCGCGCTGTGATTGGCGGAATACTAAACGAGCCGAGGTGAATAGTATGCCATTTTGTCAAATATCTCATCTACACTATTCTGGAGTTGTATATCCAGCTACGGTAGGAATATTCGATTTCAATGGGCTCCATCAAACATAAATCTTGCAGGAAGCGAGGTAGCGGATAATTTGGCTCGGATAGGAGTTGATGAAGGAATCTCTGAAATGAAATAAAATGTTTTATTTGCTAGAATACGTACAAAAGGTCTTATATAAGGAACAGTATTTAGTTAACATGAAGTCAACATGCAAAATATTCTTAAGTGATTGTTTATTTTTGTCAGTATGCTTCACATTAATTGCCTTAATTCATAAAGTAAGTGAAATTATATTTGTTTATCCAACGAACAAATTAAAAACACAAGGAAACTTAAATAAAATAAAATACTAAAACTATAAATAACTAAAAACTAAACCTAAAATACCTATCTAAAATAAGAGATCCCTCCGTGGCATGGTGCCGTAAACGCTGGCAGCATTTCCTCGCTGTATCGCAATGCTAATGTGTTGAGCGAGGAAGCTGCCAGCTCTCCGGTCACCAGTAACGTCGATAAGACGTTTGGCCAAATCTTTGAAAAAGGCATGGGCACTTGGTCCCCACGGGCCAAGGGTCTCGACGCCAACAACACACACACAACACGTACACAATTGTATTCGGCCCCGAGACCTTCGACCTTCAAAGATTCAGCCTTCCCTGCAGCTGCCCCGGGCTTAACTGCCGTGCCATGGAGATGGGAAGGGGCCAGCGTATCGACGCAGGTGGCGTCCCACACTAGCACCCTTCCCAATTTAAGTTATATTTGCTAAATATGTCGTGGTAAACAAAGGCATCGAGATAAATTAATTAATTAACCTTTTGAACGCTTTTCTTCTCGCGTCAAAATGTGACGCCATGGTATGACATCTGAAGAACAATTATAAACCTTATCTGTCAGCAGGACAATTGCTTTGACAGCGTCCGCCATAGCCACGTTAGTGGTCGGTGGCGTGGCAGGCACGACATCACGCTACCACTTTAGTGGTGCTTGGCGTTCAGAAGGTTAAGAAATGCAAATTTTCAAACACTACAAAATAACAATAACAAATGTGGAATCCCTGTCAGTGAAAGTGAAAGAAATAATAGAATTCAAATTTAAACTTTAAGTAGTCCTTAACACTATAGAAGAATGCTCGTGTAGGCATTCAGTCAGTTTAATTTGAAACACGTTTCCATCTAACGTTCTTCGTTTTTTTATAGACTTACTTAGAAATGTTAAAGTAAATAGTGGAAAGAATATTTTGATTGAGGTCAGTAGAGAAATGAATTCATAACGTTAACAATAAAATACGAGATTATTACCGAAATTACTGAAACAGTTGATAAAACATTAGCAAAACCATTAGTTGGCGACTGGCTGGTTTGCAGCCTTTACTTTATATTATTCTACTTTTAAATTTAAAACCTTTTGTATGACATTTCTACGACAACTTCAGTCTGCCTTTGTGAGTCATAATAACAACTTGTGCTTGTAATAATATTAACTTGTAATAATATAAACCGAAACTATTTTATTTTAATAAATAAAATAGTTTCGGTTTAGTCAGTGTTTCCATCAAATTCCCATTATATTTATACAGTCCACTCCACTCGCTATCACCATTTTTTTGCCACTGTTATTTTTCTTACTTAAAATAAAACAAGGTATGGAAACGAGGACGCTAAGAACTCGCGGGTAAGATCCATTAAATTTAAAGAAAATTTATATTAAAGTCTACCCGGTGTCAATTTTCTAAAACGTCCATACATATTAAGAAACTTTTTTATATAATAAAAAATATTTTTCACAAGAATTTCCTGGATTATGTACAGTTAATGACTGCTGACTGCTAGCAGCTTCGGGGCATTACCGAATAATAATTAAATTATTATGGCGGCTTCAAACTTGGAGCGGACCTGACCTACCAACGACAGGCAAAAATAACTTCCTACTATAAATAATAATTTAAAAAAAACGTAAATAAAAAAAAAAGGCACATTACATGCACTTATGACTTGAGAAGATACCGGCAAGAAACTACGGCGGGGCTTATTTTTTCAAAACAGTGATACATCAAATCTTAAAGTACATAATTATGCGTAGTCCGAAAAGAAAACATATCAAACTGTTTATTACAAATATAACAGATCATCTACAAATATTACAGGGCATCCACAAATTGACCCAACGGTAGACTTAAGAAGACGTGGATACTCATCAATATAATCTACAAATCCAAAGAAAAACTCACTCGTTCTGACTCAGGAATAAATGTCCAATCAACCCAGGATCACTGGCTTCATAGGCAATGCCCCAATTAAGCCAACTCTTCGCAGTGCTGTGGAGCAAGAGGTCCCGGGTTCAGGCCAAGGCATACCTTCATATGTTTACCACAAATATTTGTCCTTGGGTTACGGCCGTTATCTATCAGCAGTGCGTATTTGGAAGCCGGTTCACACCGGCTTAAACTATGGTACAGTACAAGGCATACTTTTTATACAAGACTGACCAGCGTTTGACCTCAGTCGCACCTGATGGTTGTCAACGAGATCGAGGGTGTAGCACGCTGGTTCAGCAACGAAAAGACACAAATGATATCTTTTTTTTTTTCAATAGAATTCTATCTTTATTTTACCACGGGGTAACTCCGATAATACCAATCTGAAGTCCATACACCAGATGTCATTGCGCGTCAGTTCTCACTAGGCTGTTGTCCTATCAATTTAATTTTATTAATTTTATTTGTACAACAATAGAAGGGCCTGAGGGCTCAATCAACAAGTTTCAAGGGATTAAAATTTCAACAAGTTTCGAGGAAATATTGTTCCAAGTCGCTGTTCCTTTGTGATTGCCTGTTTGTTAGGTATCGTTATTAATGGTTCCTTTTTGATTTGTTTCTCAACTTTAAATTAAATGTCCGGTACAGTCGGCTGGGATACCAAGTAAACAACATAAATATATAATAAATCACGAGGTAACCGCTATGTGTACTAGTAGATAAAAAAAAGTCCCATTTATTCTTTACACCCGTCTTTCAACAAAACTGTATCGAAAATGGTCCCTCTACGAAATCACAGCGTAGCAAGCGTAGTAGCGTAGCACACGTAGCAAACGTTGCAAGCGTAGCGTAGCACGAACCTCGTAGCGAGCGCTTTTAATTTTGAACTAAGAACTAATAAATTACTTAGTTACAAACGGATAAACTCACGTGTAATTATATCGCACTAGGCGATGAGACACGTGAGTTTATCCGTTTGTAAATAAGTAGTAGTAGCATGGCTCACAATAGTTTTAATTGAATTAATAAATTAACCGAACCGAAACTTTTAACATAGTACTTTCGGATCGCGTTTGGCTAACGTCGGGCTCGCTCGGCATGGCTGGCAATGCCGCTCGCCTGACTCCGCCGCCGACCGCCGGTTACTGAATCTGATTCAGTGCTCATTGCTCGTTTCGACGTGTAATAAGTTATAACACATTAGTTAAAAATAAGATTGGTACTTTTTTTGTATAGTGGTAGACATAAGTGACGAACTTTATCGATATCTATGTATAAGTAGTTAATCCTAAACAACGAAAATGCTGAAAAATTGCTTGTTTATTTTTAAATGTAATCTACCTCTATTCAACGCATATCTTACATTCTTTATACATTGCCTTTAGGTCATTAAAAAATATTCTATAGATTGGCCTTCAAAATGCTCCTGTACAGCCACCTTCATCTTTTTCATCACTACCAAATCGCTTTTCCCTTAACTCTCTCTTTAAATTACCGAACAGAAAATAATCGCTAGGGGCTAGATCTGGACTGTTGGGTGGGTGGTCGATTTCATGGAAGCCGATTCCCTTCAGGGCCTACCTCGCAGCCTGGGCGGTGTGAGCGGGTGCATTGTCTATCAAAAATAAGATGTCTTTCCTCAATTTGGCCCTTTTTTTCTCAACTACCGCTTCTCGCACTTGTCTCAATAGATTGGCATAATAAAGTGCATTTATTGTAGAGCCAAGATGATATAAGTCATATTTGTGGGAGGACTATGTCCAGCAGTGGACTGCATATGGCTGAAATGTATGTATGTAATGTATTGTAGAGCCTTTGGACAAATCATTTATTATCAGAATGCCATCACAGTCCCAAAATACTGTGGCCATTAACTTAGATGCTGATATTTGCACTTTAAACTTCTTCGGCGGTCGTTCATCCTTTCTAATCCACTGCAAGGATTCAGACTTAGATTCAGGATCATACTGAGTGATCCATGTTTCATCAACAGTTACTGTTCGGGAGCAAACTTTATCTATATCATCTCCGCACAGATCTGAAAACGCCTTCTAAGTTTCAACACAACATGCTTTATCGAACGCCGACCACATTTTTGGTACCCAGCTAGCAGTCATTTTCAAATGTTCATGTAAAATTTCCCCAACCCGTTCTTTACTAATGTCTATAGATTCAGCTATTGCCAAACCTTAATTCTCCGGTCTGCTAATACCATTTTTTTTGACTCTACACTACATTTTCTTCAGTCACTACCGATATTGGCAGCTCTGAACGGAAATCGTTTTCAATCGAATCCCTACCCAGTTCAAATAAGTGACTCCACTTTTTGACCGTACTAGAAGATGGTCCAGAGGCAGCATAAATACTAGGCATTCCTTCGAAAATACATTGCGGGGATTTTGCCATTTTTGTAAGGAACTTAATTACAGCACGGTGCTCAAATTTCGTAATTTCAGACATGGTGATCTTTGCCGTTGAAAATCTCAAGAAAAAAACAAGCAAATATAACATATCAATATTGTTTTTAAAAATTGGTTTTTAAATGGCCTTTCTAGTGGCCTAGAAATACCAGGCTTAGGACTTCAGCCGCCCCTCGTAGAAACGTGTAATATTATATTAGGTTGGCGAGATATTGTACCTATTAATGAAATTTTAGGAAAAAACGGGCCTACGAGCATTTTCTTTTAACATTGTAACCAGATTTATAAAAGGTTCGGTTTCGGTTTCGGTTTCGGCCGAAACTAAAATCAAACCGAACCTTCGGTTTCGGTTACGGTTTCGGCAAAAAAACATGTTTCGGTCGGTCACTATAAATTTAATATATTTTCACCTATTTAGTTCAACAAGATCTTTTCTATTCATGAAAAACAGATAGCAAAGGGGCTGCAAGCGTCCATAGGCTACGGTAACTCCTTACCATCAGACGGGCCGTATCCTTGTTTGCCACCATCTCCGTATTTAAAAAAAACAAAAGTGCATGTTATTCACAAGAGTGCAAAATAATTTACTATAAAATTTGAGTGTCAATTTGACGTTATCTAATTGGATTTTGAATGATAAATGATGGAAATTAATTTGGAATAAATTTGTAATGTTTTGAAGTTAGTACCTGTGTCTGGCGAGAGGGAGATAAAAAACTTTTAGAACCACTCGTTATGCTCGTGGCTCAAGTTTGAAATATTAACACGAGTAAACACTAACTTTACTCCCTTTTAAAACAAAATTACTATCAATGCAGTATCACCTAATTACCAAGTATTACGACAGGTCTGGGGGTAGCGACCCTGCCTATGAAACGGACGACCCTGGGTTCAAATCCCGGTAAGGGCAATTATTTGTATGACGAGCAAAGATATGAGGTTCTTCAAAAAAGGAGTGTATAGGTTCTTAAAGGGAAGGCAACACGCATGTGAATCTTCTGGAGCTGCATTCGTCCATAGGCTATGGTAACTGCTTACCATCAGGCGGGCCGTATGCTTGTTGGCCACCTTCATTGTATGAAGAGAGTAGTTATTTACGAGAGGTAGGGCACAGCAAAGTACCATCACGCTCGAGACTGGAGAAGCCCAACTGGGGAAGTACCTCCTCCTTACAGAAGACCACAGCCATAATAGCACTGCTACCTTTCAGGTATGTAGTGTTGTGTTCCTGATGGTGAGTAAGATTCCCAGAGCTCCAACCCCCCTTAAAGGTCGGCAACGCGCTTGTGACTCCCCTGGTGTTGCGGGTGCCCATGGGCGACGGTAATTGCTTACCATCAGGCAAATAAAAAAGAAATTTGTTCCCGAGTCATGGGTGTTTCTATGTATGTAAGTATTTGTATTTGTAAATTATATATATATATATATATATATATATATATATGTATATATATATATATATATATATATATATATATATATATATATATATATATATATATATATATATGTATATCGTTGGCAGAGTACCCACAACACAAGCCTTCTTGAGCTTACCGTGAGGCTCAGTCAATTTGTGTAAGAATTTTTCCTTATATAAGGAAGTAGCGAAAAATAAATTCGAAAATTTGAAAAAGTAGGTGAAGTAAAAGACGTTGCGTATGCCGATAACAAAAACAATTTGTAAATGTCGAAAGCCTTTTGATATTGAATAATAAATCCCGTGTCATGGTGTGATAGTTTCCACCTCTGCTCGCAGATCACTTACCCAGTATACCACGAAGAAAAATTACAAGTCTAAGCGGTACTCGGATAGCACACTTGGTAGTGCACTGGGCTAGTGATCCAGTGGTTGTGTGTTTGAGGATTTAAATATCGAAGATGTTCGCTAGCAGACGTTTCTGCATAATAAAAAAATAATTGAATACGTGAAAAACTTAGTTAAAGCACCTGGGGCTTACTTCTCGAACACTTTGTGACTTACATTACGTTATACAAGCGTAAGTCTCTTTCTAACAACAGGTGTCAAAAAGTGACTTCCGCTTGTTTACAAGTAAAAGTGTTCGAGAAATAGGCCCCTGTTGTATTTAGTTGTAACGTGTGTACAGATATGTCGGCGTTCTATATTCAAATGTTGACGTAAGTTCCATATATTAATTTCCTGCACAACTACATAGTTAAAACTAAGAACAAATCAAATTATTTTTATGAAATATTTTGGTTTCATTTTTAAGTAGTAAATACTACTATATAAATTAAAAGTTTAAATAGATAACATATACTTAAGAAAAAACGACGAGTGTTCGAGACGGGATTCGAACTCGTCGTTTTTTCTTAAATGTATAATTATGTTATCTATTTCAACTTTTAACTACATACTTAGTTAAGTTTTTCAACAATAGACCAGCATAGGCTAATCCTCTTCGGAACAACTTATACGCCTTTCTAAAATTAAAATAAATACTTTGCAGGAATCGCGAAACGTCTGGTTGATATAACTGGTGACCGAAGAGCTGGCGGCTTTTTCGCACGACGTACCTATCAGCATTGCGATACGAGGGCCAGCATCTTTGATACAATGCCTATTTTATTTGAAAATAAATAATAGTAAGCATAACAGAAAGTTATACCTAAATACATGAAATCGTGTTAAATGTCACCATGTTTTGTAAAAAAAAAACGAAAACTTCATACATATGCTAAATCTAAATATATAAATATTACAGGACATCCTCACACAAATTGACTGAGCCCCACGGTAAGCTCAAGAAGACTTGTGTTGTGACTCAGCCAATGATATACTTAATATACATATGTGACGTTACGCGGGCAAAGGCACCTTATGGCGCATGGCGCTTACGTTGCGAAACATCACATTAATATTGAAGCGTCGTTAACAATAGCATAAGCGCCAATCGCCATAAGGTACCTTTATCCGCCGAACTTCTCAAATATTTAAATACATACAAACACCCATGGCGCAAAGCGACACATTACAAAATGTGTTTTCCGTTTCCGGATAAAAGTTCGGCGAGTAAGCAAAAAATCCTTTACAGGCAATTTAAATTGTTTTACTTTTGAACGATTTGTTTGGTGTCGCGGGAAACTGTTGTATCTACATTAACTTTTCTACATGATATCCCACGAGCGAGAATACAAATAACCGATCACTGCTCATCACACAAATAAATGCCCTTGAGCACTAGGCCGGACTTGTCGTTATACAATCGTAACGATTCGAATTAAGTGGCATCGACAATAAGGTCCCTTTTTCTAGATAACGCCTCATGTCAAGTCTATGGATGGTAGTCTATGACTCGAGGAAAACGTTTACAATGGATCATAATATTTGGACGACAAATGTTGAATAAACGTTATTTTATGGTGACACAGGGTATTTATAGTTATTTATACGCGAAGGTTATCTAGCGATCATGGTGGTTACAGAACAGAGGTTCGTTTTTATTTACTTTTTTATACTGATCTAGTAGGTCACCCCGCCTAAGAAGCCGACGGTCCTGGTAAGAGCCGCATGCGAACCCTCTACAGGTCGAGAGTTACAGGCCTCCATAGAATACAATCACGTAGCCATGTGGTGCCAGCTAACTAGAATAGATCCTGCCTCCTCCCGCGGGTGTTGTAACCGGCTACATTGGGAAAAAACCGACGTATGGGCAGCAACGAGCGTCCATCGAAACCCAGTACAATACAATTAAAATCAGTTAAGACTTCGGTTTTCTCGGGTATCATCGTTTAATTCCGGAGTCGGAAATGACACGATATACATTGCCGCGATTACTTTTAGGTAGCATTTAATTTGAAGTATCATAAACGCAATGTTAAGCACCTGCCAAGATGACATTATTAACCGGTAGACCTAGGAAATTTGTTATGCACAAGCGACATGAATTTAAACATTCATTATTTAATGAAGCTGAATACATACATGAGTCAATATTTTACTGTTTGGTGTAAGTAGGTACGATATTATGTCGCATTAATCATTGATAATAAAATGATCATAAAATTAAAATTTAAAAAAACCGGCTTCAACCGTTTTTTATTCATATTTCGTAAACGGCTTGGCCGATTTTGGTAATATTTCATTTTCATATAGTAAAACAACATTTTTTGTTTGAAATGTCTGCTTTTCGTAATTTTTCCTTGATCTAGGTGCTTCGTGCCAAATTTCAAGTTTCTGAATTCACGGGAAGTACCCCGTAGATTTTGCGAGTGTTGAAAACTCTAAAATTTGCACCATTAACGACTGTATCTTTTATTTGACACTAAGAAGGCAGACTGTCAAACTATACTTGCTAGCATCTTTCTTATTTTAATATAAAGGTTGTGTTAGTTTTGAGCTAAAAAGGAGGTTTCGTTGCTCATATCGTTCTTGTACACACGGCCACACTCCTATATGACCATTAAAGACGGAACTGAGAAACTGTAAAAAGAGATGAATATAGATTTTACATATTAATGTCACGTGCGGGACAGAGACAGTTTTTGACAGTTTGTCTTCAATGGTCACTCAGCTCTGTGGTCGTCTGTACCTACTGTATTCAATAAGACAACGAGTAATATATATAATTAAAGGTCAAATCTGTAAATTGATAACTCTATGTGATAGACGAGGGATTCACGACTATTACCGAGGTTGGCCGAAGTCTTAACTGATTTTAATTGTATTGTACAGCTAATGCGATATTTAAATCGAAAGAAAAATATATAACTTTTCACTCGAAGCGGGACTCCAACCCACAACCACTGGATCACTAGCCCAGTGCACTAAAAATTGTGCTATACGAGTACCACTTAGACTTGTCAATTTTTTTATAGTTTATCTCTCGTGGTATATGTCATCATGGGTGACGTGTAGACACATCTACGGCAAATGTTCAATAGTGATCCAGTGGTTGTGCGTTCGAGTCCCGCTTCGATTCAAAAAAATCTTTTTTTTTCGGTTTAAATATCGATGATTACCTAGCAGAAGTTTCTGCATAATAAAAAAATATATAGGTAATGCGGTCGTCGACCCGCCTGCCAAGCATGGCACCTATGGTAACTACCCCCAAGATGGTACAAGTCATATTTGAGCAAGGCCTATATCCAGCAGTGGACGACTTGTGACTGAGATGATGATGATAACCTACTCGTACGAATATTGACTCAAGCGGGCCGTATGCTTGAAAATAAATTAGTTAGATTTTTTTTTTACCTCACTAACTCGGAGAGAACTGTTTTGTTCTTTAAAAACAGATCTTTTGTTCTTTAAGAGCAAAGTTGCATTTTATTCACAAGAGTGCAAAGTACAAATTATTTATTACTAATCGAGTGTTTTTTTTTTATATTATCTGGTCGGAAGTTCTTTTATTTAATGATTAATGACGGATGCCAATGATTTTCAATATTTTTTAAGTTTCTTAATTTTTTTCCTCGTGGCAATGAGGTGAAAAAATATGTGTTTTTATTATATGATATAGAAGGCAAACGAGCAGACGGGTTGCCTGATGGTAAGCAACTCCCGCCGCCCATGGAAACTCGCAACACCAGAGGAGTCACAAGTACGTTGCCGGCCTTTAAGATACGCTCTTTTCTTGAAGGTTTGGATGTCATATCGGTCCGGAAATACTGCACACGACAATTTATTCCAAAGTTTTGCTGTGCGAGGCAGGAAGTTTCTGGAAAAACGCACAGTTGAGGACTGCCAACCATCCAACCAAATGGTGATGATGAAAGTGTTGTCGTGTAGAGCGCTGGCGGAAGGAGGCAGCAGGGATTAGACCGAGCAATTCCTCGGAGCACTCTTCATAATAGATGCGGTAGAAAATTGAGGCCACATCTCTACGTAGTGCCAAGGAGTCATGCCGGACCGAGATATCCTGGCTGCCGACAATTGTAGTCGCTCTCCGCTGGAAGAAAAGTGTGTTCCCCTCTCGTGCTTTGAGACCCTCCCAATGTCCAATTTTTGAATCTTTCGTTAGCTCGGACCTCAATACGAGAAGGTAAACACTAACTTTGCCCCCTTGTGTAACAAATAACTATTGTTGGTTACAAATAACCATTTATTTACAAACGCCAACAGTATAATTAAAGAAAACGCTACATAAATTCTTGCACAAACAGATCGTATAAATAAAATAAATAATGGCGCCGTTGACCCGGGATTAGGGGCGCGGGAAAGTTAACTCATTTCCTTGAAAAACTCTGGGTGGGTCACGTCTCACTCGACGAGGGCTATTCCCGACGACTTGACTTCTCGTTAAGTGTTTTGTGATTAGGAATCAAGGTTTTTTCGCTTATTATCTGGTCTGTTATTAGTTTGGTCAATCAAATAATACATTTATTTACAGAAATTACAATCGTATTATGATAACTACAAGTACTTAACTAGTTACAGTATAAAATCTAAAAAAGGCCCTTGAGGCATTGTACCAAGGATGCTGGCGGCATTTGGTCTATTAAAAATAACAAAATTTCAATTTATTTTGTAAATATTTTGATTTGCTTCGATATTTAAGTAGGAAATTAATATACTTGAGAAGTATATGTACACTAATATTATAAAGGCAGAAAGTTTGTGAGTGTGTATGTTTGTTACTTCTTCACGTCTAAACGGCTGGAGCGATTTTAAAATTTGGTATGGAGTTAGCTGACACCCTGTATTAACACATAGGCTACGTTTTTTACCTAGTAAACCGCGGGGCACAGCTAGTATTATATAAATTTAAATTTGAAAATGAGACCAGTTGTTGCAGCTTGCAGCAGTTAGGGTAGCCCTACCCGAAGCAAATCAAAATTTGTCAAGTATATGTAATCTTGTTTTTGGGCATCGTTTACCAACTCTAAGGCTTGCGCATTCTATACAAACCTCCTATGCGTGTATGTATATGAATATGCCTCGGACGACACAGCTCCTCGTCACTTTTTCTTAAGTATATGTCATCTATTTTCAATTTAAAAATGATTAAGTCATTTTTTTTCTTAAGTATTACATCGTCACCGGAGCGGTAAGTACTGAGAAAGTCCCCTTTGTTCAAGTGAATGCTAACAATTTTCACATCAGTAAAGATAAATTAAAGTAAAGAAAGAATCGATTTTTAGGGTTGCATACAAGATGATTTACACCCTCGAGACTAAATTGACAAAAAAAATGAACATCTTTTTCATCCTTCCCTGTTCCCACTCATGTGGGGTCGGGTCTCCTTGTTAGATTGCGCCAGAGCGGTCTTCAAGCGGTTCTTCAAGTCATCTGTAATATTGTACCACGTATTTTTTTTATGATATAGGAGGCAAACGAGCAGACGGATTGCCTGATGGTAAGCAACTACCGCCGCCCATGGACACTCACAACACCAAAGGAGTCACAAGTACATTGCCGACATTTAAGATCTCTATACGCTCTTTTCTTGAAGGTTTGGATGTCATATCGATGTATATCGTAATACCTACCTCTTCCTCTTGGATATTTGGGTATTTAGCATGCCATGTTACCGATATGAATTCCTTAAAAAAATACATAAGAATAAAACCGGTAAACCGTGATCGCAAATTCAAATTCAAAATTCGTTTTTTTTTAAATGTAATAATACATTTATTTACAGAAATTACAATCGTATTATGATAACTACAAGCTCTTAACTAGTTACAGTATAAAATCTGATAAAGGCCCTTGAGGCATTGTACATGGTGTGGTACCACGGATGCTGGCGGCATTTCCTCGTTGTATCGCAATGCTGATACGTTGTGCGAGGAAGCCGCCAGCTCTTCGGTCACCAGTTACATTAACCAGACGCTTCGCGATTTCTGCAATAAGTTTGTGCGCGCTGGGACCCCATGGACCTAGCGTCTCTACGCCAAACGGTACAAAATGGTACTCTCTGCCCAAATTATTTTATTATCGCATTCTGTTTTTAGTTAATATGTGTACTATTACAAATCGAGCATCATAAATAAATATTCATATAAACACCATTTTTTCCTTGAAACCTACTTGGCTTGGTCACGTCTCGCTCCTAACAAGGCTGGGCTATTCCCAAAGATTATTCGTTAAGTGTTTTGTCAAAAGTTACAGTTTGTTTATGTATTAATTACTAACTTTTCCTCGCGACTTCGTAAACCAGCCATACCCATTTAAAGTATGGTTGTGGGATAAAAATTATCATGTTTCGGACCCGGGTATGTCCTTAAACTACGTCCAACAATGAGAGGTAGGGCACAGCGTTGACCATCACGCTTGAATCTGGGGCAGCCCAACTGGGGAAGTACCTCCTCCTTACAGAAGACCACAGCCATAATAGCACTGCTACCTTTCAGGTATGTAGTGTTGTGTTCCTGATGGTGAGTAAGGTTCCCAGAGCTCCAACCCCCCTTAAAGGCCGGCAACGCGCTTGTGACTCCCCTGGTGTTGCGGGTGCCCATGGGCGACGGTAATTGCTTAACACCAGGCAATCCGTCTGCTCGTTTGCCGCCTATGTCATAAAAAAAAAATGTCCTTTTACGTAGCTCAAACTCTCTCTATACCAAATTGTATCCCAATTGGTTGAACGGTTTAAGCGTGAAGAGGTAACAGACAGACAGAGAGAGTTACTTTCGCATATATAATATTAGTAATATTAGTTTAGGGTCGGAAGCCCGAGTGTAATATTAGTTTAGGGTCGGAAGTACACGTCCATATGCCACGGTAACCACTTCCCATCAGGTGGGCGTGTGCTTGTCTGCCACCACAGTGGCATAAAAAAGTAGGTAATATGGATTCTTCTCAAACTGCTGCGTGCTGAGTGTTCGTTCGCCTCGCCGGCTCTGCACTAACGTGCGTGACAAGCCGGTGACGCGACCAGCGAGAATAGAAAAAAATCTATTACATAGAAAAAAAATTGTAACTTTTAATCAAAGTAATTTTTTTTTTTTTTAATATTGAAGTCTTTCAAAATTTGTAAGGGCTAGTCCCGTCCCTTACACTCGCCCTCGTCTAGCAGTGGGAACGTCACGGACATTAGGTACGTTTCCTCCTTGTAATTGCATTTGCTAATATTTTTGTTTCGCCCGCTTTAATATACCCCTTACAGGCTTACCAACCACCCTGTATAGTCAGGGCTATACTTAGTAGCAGTGAATTATCATAGTCAACTCTCATTTATAGACGTTGAAATAGATAACATATACTTAAGAAAAAACGACGAGGACCTCCGGTGTTCGAGACGGGATTCGAACCCGCATCAGCCGCGATAGCTGGAGAGCTTAAGTATATGTTATCTATTTCAACTTTTAATTTATATAGTAGTATTACTACTTAAAAATCAAAGCAAATCAAAAATATTTCATAAAAAAAAATTGATTTGTACTTAGTTTCTCATTTATAGCTTTTTACCTTAATATACTTCTTAGTTACAAACGGTTGAATCACGTGTATTTCGTTTGTATTCCCGGAAACATATAATTTAGGTCTCTTCAAGGCAAGAGTGAGGCTGTTACTGAACCAGCGTACACCCTCGACCTCGTCGTCACTTGCCATCAGGTGCGACTGAGGTCAAACGCTGGTCAGTCTAGTTAAAAAAAAATAGTACTAGGCGACATATTTCGGGTAACATCTGGTACCAATTTTCAAGCCTACTCATGAACTCAAGGCACACCGCTGAGTAGTGAGAATACACCTGAGTCCATTCGTTAGTAACTAAGTAAAAGTAACATTACTCATGACATGACTCATGATAATGACATGACATAAATAAATAAATATTTTAGGACAATATTACACAAATCAACCTAGTCCTACGCTAAGCTCAGTAAGGCTTGTGTTGTAGGTACTAGACGACGATATATATAATAGATTAGATACATATAAATACTTAAATATAGAGAAAACACCCATGACTCAGAAACAAATATTTGTTTGCCACCGTCGTTGTATAAAAAAAGTAATCTGGTACGGCTAAAACATAGGCGCAATAGTTCCAGAATATTTTGGACCCGGGTATGTCCTTTAAACTACGCCCAACAATGAGAGGTAGGGCACAGCGATGACCATCACGCTTGAATCTGGGGCAGCCCAACTGGGGAAGTGCCTCCTCCTTACAGAAGCCATAATAGCACTGCTACCTCAGGTATGTAGTGCTGTGTTCCTGATGGTGAGTAAGGTTCCCAGAGCTCCAACCGCCCTTAAAAGCCGGCCACGCACTTGTGACTCATCTGGTGTTGCGAGTGCCCATGGGCGACGGTAATTGCTTACCACCAGGCAATACGTCTGCTCGTTTGCCGCCTATGTCATAAGAAAATAATATATACATATAGATTTGGTCAAGATATTACGTAGGCTAGTACATTTTTTATCTCTAATGCTCTTTGTTATGCCTTGGGAAATCAAATAAAGCTAAATTGCGTTTAAGGGGATAGTGCACTAAAAGGAATTGGGTTTACAATAAAATATTTGTTACCCTGTTGTGGTATAATGGAGGGCTTACGTCCAGCCAACGATACATATTAAATTCATACTATATAATATACAAATACTTAAATATAGAAATAGAAATTATTTATTCGAGACATATACAGAAATAACAGACGACAGAAAGATACATAATTAAAAGATATATAATATTGTCTTCGGTTGCCGCGATAATTACTCATGAAATAAAACAACTAAAACGGATTAAATCGCGTATACTAATTTAAACTTCATCCCGACGTTTCGAACCCTTTAGCAGCGTTCGTGGTCATCGGGTGGACATTAAATTATTGAAGTTTAAATTAGTATACGCGATTTAATCCGTTTTAGTTGTTTTATTTCATAAAAGATATATACTCAGCATGAAGCTGGTGTGGCAAGCGCTGGTCTTCCGTAGGAACCACTTAAGTGATGTGAATGTCACGGCAGACAACATGAACAATTTAAATAAAGTAACTAAATTAAATACTTATAAAAATAAAACATCCATGACTCAGGAACAAATATCTCAACACACAAATAAATGCCCGTAGGATTCGAACCCAAGACCATCGGCTTCATAGGGCCACTACCCACTAGGCCATACCTGTCTGTATGGGTATATATACATGAATTAACTACCGCTATCCTCTTAACTCAACGGATAGATACATATTTATTCAACAGCTTTTAATCTATTCAGAACTTCATACATACATTTCAGCCGTATGCAGTCCACTGCTGGACATAGGCCTCCCACAAATATGACTTGTATCATCTTGGGGGTAGTTGCCATAGTCGCCACGCTTGGCGACCGCAGTAGCTGTAGATTGGGTTTCGACGGGCGCTGCTGCCCGTCCGTAGGATTTTTCCCTTTGTCGCCTCTTACGATACCCGCGGGAGGAGATGGGGTGGTGCTATTCTAGTCAGCCGGCATCACACGGTACTATGGCATAGCGCGGTAATAAAAAAAGGAGTTTATAGATTTGAATATTTTTTTCACGTTTAATACCCAACCTATTGTCCCCGGGCAGTATTACCTATTTTCCTGTATTTCGAAGAATTATTGTTACATTGTCAGACATTTTTGTTTAATACAAAATCAATTTTACATACAAACGCTCTCGACTGATTCCTCCGTACAAACCACGAGAGCCGGTCGTAGATTGTAGAAATCATTTTAGAATTCCAACGATGGATAAAGGCGTCGGAATCAGTGGGATATACATCTGTAGACTATTAAATTTCCTCAAACTGCACTATCGATTTCAGTAATTATTTGTAGGCTGGACTGCAAAGGCGGTTGTCACACTGCTCCGCGGCTCGCAGCGACGTCCGTTGATGCGTTTTTTTACTTTGTATTTAGAATCTGGATTTTTTAATGGAAAAACGCATGGTACGACACACTTTTTTATACAACGACAGTGGCAAATAAGCATACGGCCCGCCTGATGGTAAGCAGTTACCAACTCCAGAGGATCCACATGCGCCTTGCCTACCTTTTAAGAACCTACACCCTCCTTTTTTGAAGATCTTCATACTGTAGTCCATAGGGAAAACCACGGCAGGGAGAGCGTTCGCGGGATGAAATTTCTTTTAAACCGCTTAGTGCGAGACCCTTCAGGCTCTGGTGCGGTGGTAGAAAGCGGCCGTTGGCATCATATCAAACAGTTCTTCAGAGCATAACCCATTGTACAAGCGATAGAACACACATAGGGACGAAAGACTTAGATTCCTTAGACGAAAAATTTCTCCTTACACTCAATGGTTCAATATCGCTCGTGAGTTTGGGATCAGCAACACTGGCTCCGCCTCGACGCGCGAAGGAGTGAGCACGACGCAGAGGCACATTGCGTGCCGGAGGGTATGTCACACCTAGCTCCGCAGTGCCGAACGGATTTTACTACAGGAGAGAACATAGGTGCAATTAAATATCGACCAATCTTTCTCCTTAACGTTCGAATGCGAGACGGAAGCAATGCGGGACGTCGCGCATCCCAGCTCCGGACGGAGATGCGTTGAAAACTCGGACGTTGGTGCGTTGTCTCCGCATGCGAGTCCGCTGCCCCGCGTATCGCAACGAGGCGCGTCGACAGTGTGACAAGCGCCTAATGCATTAGGAGCCGACATCGTCTGCCTAGCTACCGTGTATGTTATCTTGCATTCATATCCTTAATATAGACTTGGTGAATTAAATTAGAGACCGGAGACTAAAAGGTAATGGCGAGATAATTATTTAACTACCTAGTGGGTAGTGGCCTTGTCTTTGAAACTGACGGTTCTGGTTTCAATTCCCAGTAAGGGAATTTATTTGTGTGATGAAGTATACAACAAAAAGCCCTTCGGGTAAAAGACTCACTCTGCCCAGGTTTTTTACTTGTTACGTTTCAATATTTAGGCGCTTTACTGCGCCCGCTTTGACGACTGGTCTGGCCTAATGGGTAAGTGACCCTGCCTATGAAGCCGATAGTCCTGGGTTCGTATACCAGTCAGGGCATTTGTGTGATGAGCACAGATATTTGTTCCTGAGTCATGGATGCTTTCTATGTATTTAAGTATTTATGTATATGTATCTATCTATTATACATATCGTCGTCTAGTACCTGCAACACAAGCCTTACTGAGCTTACCATAGGACTAGGTCGATTTGTGTAAGATGGTCCCGATATATTTATTTATTTATTAGTTCCTTGGAGATGGATCGGGGCTAGTGTAGACGCAGATTTTACTCCAGCATCCTTCCCAAGCTTTTTTTTTATGACAAAGGTGGCAAACGAGCAGGTGGATTGCCTGATGGTAAGCAATTACCGCCGCCCATGGGCAACACCAGGGGAGTCACAAGCGCGTTGCCGGCCTTTAACGGGGTTTGGAGCTCTGGGAACCTTACTCACCACCATGAACACAACACTACATACCTGAAAGGTAGTAGTGCTGTTATGGCTGTGGTCTTCTGTAAGGAGGAGGTACTTCCCCAGTTGGGCTGCTCCAGATTCAAGCGTGATGGTACTTCGCTGTGCCCTACCTCTCATAAAGCACCAAGGAATCAAAGACACCTCATCAGGCCTCTTGCCATCCCTGACAATGCCAGTCAGCTTAAGAAGAACAAGCCATTGAAATGTATACGGCGAAAAAGCTTATTGGTTGTCCACCATAAAATTACGATATCATAACATAGAGATATTGGTTACTATAAGCGATTCCGCTAGTTAAACTTTAACCCTTTTACGGGCATGATAATATCAGGAATTATACGAAATGTAAACTTGTCACTTTTGCATTAAAGTTCAAATGATCCTGAGAAATATATTCCCTCAGCCTTATAAAAGTAAACTTTCCCATATAGTTGAAATTCAAATTCAAATGATTTATTGTACGAATGTGAGTAATATTTATAAAGGTTGTTATATAACATAAAGTGCGTCACAATCTGCCAGTGTTTGGCGTACAATATGTAGATTCTATCACATTTCATGAAATATTATATGTCAACACAGAAGTATCTGTATAATTATGTAGGTATAAATAAAAAATTACAAAATGAATATATCAATGTCAACAAATACAACAATCGAATTATATACAGAGAGGAAACTTGAAAATAAAATAAAAAGAAATAAACATATTTCAAGGTGGATAAGAATTCATTATAAATAAAATCAGCAATCAGCATTGAATTTTGGTAACATTTTCATAATATTCATTTAAATTATAAAACATTCCTGACAATCCTGTGTACTCTAACACACAAGATAAAATTATATCGCTTGATTGCAATGAATTGAGGATTCCACTAGCCAGCATACTTTAAACGGATGGACGTGAACATATTTTACAATTCACCGAGCTCTGTTGGACATGAATGTATGAAATTATGGACGGTCCTTAACATAACTATCCAAGAAATATAACAACTAAAACGGATTATATCGCGTATACTAATTTAAGCTTCATCCCGACGTTGATTTTTGAGGATGGAGGTAAATTAATATTTTTCCTCAGTCCACCCGATGACCACGAACGCTGCTAAAGGGTTCGAAACGTCGGGATGAAGCTTAAATTAGTATACGCGATTTAATCCGTTTTAGTTGTTTTATTTCATGAGTAATTATCGCGGCAACCGAAGACAATACTATAACTATCCAAATAAATAAATACATAAATATTTTGGGACAATCTTACACAAATCGACCTAGCCCTACGGTAAGCTCAGTAAGGCATGTGTTGTAGGTACTAGACGACGGTATATAATAGATAGATACATATAAATACTTAAATACATAGAAAACACCCATGACTCAGGAACATGAATCTGTGCTCATCACACAAATAAACGCCTCGACTGGGAATCGAACACAGGACCATCGGCTTCATAGGCAGGATCACTATCCACTAGGCCAGACCGGTCGTTATACATTTAATCGAATAGTACATTTCAGCCGTATGCAGTCCACTGCTGGACATAGGCTTCCCACAAATATGACTTGTATCATATTGGGGGGTATTTGCCATTGTCGCCACGCTTGGTAGGCGGATTGGCAACCGCAGTAGCTGTAGACTGGGTTTCGACGGACGCTGCTGCCCGTCCGTAGGATTTTTTTCCCTTTGTCGCCTCTTACGACACCCGCGGGAGGAGATGGGGTGGTGCTATTCTAGTCAGCCGGCATGACACGGCTATATATCCGATTTCTACCCATGATTGGATACCCAAGAAGTAATTATGTTTGCGATAGAAACGGTTTATGAAGAAACACTTTGTTGTTATTTTATGCTAAAAATATGAACATAGTCCACGACCACTAGATGAATCCAAAACCGACGGATGGGTAGCAGCATCTGTCGAAACGCTATCTACAGCTACTGCGGTCGCCAACCCGCCTTTCAAGCGTGGCGACTACCCAATTAGATACAAGTCATATTTAGGGGATGCATATGTACCTACAGCAGTGGAAGACTTAGGGCTGAAATTAAAAATGATAAATTTTATTTGTTGATGATGATGGCTTCCAGATTAAAAACCTAGGATCATATATTTTTGATGAACACACAAATAAATCTTGCCAGGATTCGAATCCGGGACTGCTATTTCGTAGGGTACTTACTTAGTACATTGGTAGCACTAAGTTTGTTAGGATTTATGTTGCCCTTTATCACTATTAGTGCAGTAAAAATTAAGGTGACTTACGACTCAGTATCCGCCCCATCCAGTCAGCATCACATATTTACTTAGAAGCACTGTTAAAGTAGCCTAATATATTGTAACACCCCTTACTGCTATACAATTTTTTTAAGTATCACGACGGTGGTAAACCAGCTTAAGAAAGACTTACGTTACACCGTCACGTCTCCTACACGTCACCCTTCCGAGTCCGAGCCTTCCGTTGACCCACCGGGCACTCACCGGGGCCCGGCCCAAGCGGCCTGACACTCGAATATTGACATTATGACATCCAAACCTTCAAGAAAAGAGCGTATGGGGATCTTAAAGGCCGGCAACGTACTTGTGACTCCTCTGGTGTTGCGAGTGTCCATGGGCGGCGGTAGTTGCTTACCATCAGGCAATTCGTCTGCTCATTTGCCTCCTATATCATAAAAAAAAAATAACACGAGCGTCGTTCCATTAAGCCATTTATTGCGAGTAGACGATCGTCACACGCCCATCGACATCACGTCGCCATCCCTTCACCGGGCCGAGTCGAGCCCTTTTACTTAGCTGTAACGGCCGTCGCCAGACCGGCCCGAGCTCTGGGCGAGTCGCTTGGAGGGCTCGGTGATCACGTGATTGTATTCCACAAAAAATGTAGCTATGGTGGCATCGGCTCGACAACGGACCATTCTAAAACGTGAGCCAATCTTTACAGGCTGCCGCGACATCAGTAAAAGACAAATTATCCATACTATACAATTTAGAACTTTAATTTAGCACAAGTTACATAGGTACAGTCAGCAGCAAAAGTGGCTAAGCGTTTGAAGTGTTCAAAATGACCTACACGCGCTCATATTCGCTTGACAATAGAGACGTGTTGACCTCATTTTGAACACCTCAAACGCTTAGTCACTGCTGCTGACTGTAATATCGTCTGTTTGTCTCTGTTCGTGTATTCTGTGTGCTTAGCAGTGATCGGTTTTTTGGATTCACCCTCGCGGGATATCATGCAGAAAAGTTAATATAGATACGACAGTTTCCCGCGATACCGAACAAATTAATCAAAAATAAAACAATTTAAATTGTGTGAAAGGGATTTTTTACTTACTCATCGAACTTTTGTACAAACGGTACAAAATATGCCGATTTGGTGGCAGCAAATGAGCTGTCAGTGTGAAAACTTGTGCTCATTTGTTCAATTTGGACAAAATAACGGCGAGTAAGTCGCTTGTATATCAGCTATTTAGATGTTTTAATGTATAATGAAATAAACACAATGTATTTTTTTTTTGTCTTTTCTAACAACCTAAAGCCCGGATTCCCGGGGTATTTCCATACTAACATAATGTTTGAGGTCGTTCACCCCATGTCGAATCAAAAAAACCGATCACTGGTGTTTAGGCTTGTGCTAAATTAGAGTTCTACTTACTACAGAGTTAAAATTACTTCCACACGCCAACTTAACTCCACAATTCCAATATTTATCATAAAACTTTTAACAGCGCTAAAAGCACGGGATTGTCATTCATAACTTTAAACGATAATATTTTATTCATGGCGCAAGAGCCGATGAATAAACGACGACAATATAACACGGATAAACGACGGTTGTAAACAAGCATAAGGCCGGTTTGATAGTAAGCAATTGCCGTAGCCTATTGACACCTTTGCCTACCCTTTAAGGCTATGGTCTCCTACTTATAAACTCAGTCGGCCGCTTACAGCTTCCCGAAAAGCGACTGGTAAATATCAAATAATATTTCGTACGTAAGTTCTGAAAAACTCATTGGTACAGTCAGCAGCAGAAGTGGCTAAGCGTTTGAGGTGTTCAAAATGAGGGCAACACATCTCTATTTTCAAGAGAATAAGAGCGCGTGTAGGTCATGAACACTTCAAACGCATAGCCACTTTTGCTGCTGACTGTACAAGCCGGGGTTCGAACCTGCTGATTGTAAGTCCCACGCTCTTAGCGATTTAGAGTGATAAATTATTCCAACTAAACAATTTTGAACAGCACACAAGCTTCTTTTTTTTTATGATATAGGGGGCAAACGAGCAGACGGATTGCCTGGTGGTAAGCAATCACCGTCGCCCATGGGCACCCGCAACACCAGGGGAGTCACAAGCGCGTTGCCGGCCTTTAAGGGGGGGTTGGAGCTCTGGGAACCTTATTCACCATCAGGAACACAACACTACCTACCTGAAAGGTAGCAGTGCTATTATGGCTGTGGTCTTCTGTAAGGAGGAGGTACTTCCCCAGTTGGGCTGCTCCAGATTCAAGCGTGATGGTCATCGCTGTGCCCTACCTCTCATTGTTGGACGTAGTTTAAGGACATACCCGGGTCCAAAACACTGACTGTACAAGCCGCGGGGATCGAACCTGCTGATTGTAAGTCCCACGCTCTTAGCGATTTCGAGTGATAAACTATTCCAGCTAAACAATTTTGAACAGCACACAAGCTACTATCAGACCAGAGTTAAAATTACTTTCACACGCCTTAACTCCACAATTTCAACAGTTAACGTAAACCATTCAGCATCGCTAAAAGCACGGAATTGTCATTCAAAACTTAACGTAAATAATTCAACAGTGGAAATTTCAAATGTCGTAAGTCGCATATAAAAGTATGTCCCTTACGACATTTGAAATTTCCACCGTCGATATTTTATTCATGGCGCAAGAGCTGATGAATTTTCAACACAGATAACAGCTTTTATTGTCACTGTGTGTAAATAACTGTCCATGTTCAATCATGTACAGAAATCACGTACAAACCGATGAAGGCTATAATCCAATCAATTATTACAGCTCCCTCCAATCCCGCAATATAAAAATGTAATCCTAAAAATACAGCCATTTGCCGCTTGTTTGCGTAGAGATAAATGAGATATTATTCTTTGCCTCATCAAGAACGTTCGAGAATTTAAAAAGATATAGCTTTAACTTAACTTTTAGACAGTATTTGTGACGAGAAATAGGATAAACAATACGAAAATGTTTATTTGCTTAAAAGTATTCACCGGTTTCAACTCAAACTCAAACGTTTATTCAGTAAGTAGGCTACAAGGGCACTTTTAAAAGAAGAAAAATAATAACTACACCGGTTCTATGAAAGTAGGTAAGAACAAATCAAATTATTTTTTATGAAATATTTTGATTTGCTTTAGCGGGCCGCGATAGCTGGAGATGCGGGTTAGAATCCCGTCTCGAACGCCGGATGTCCTCGTCGCTTTTTTCTTAAGTATATGTCATATTTCAACTTTTACACAGGTTCAGAGCTGAGTTTGAGTTTGAGTTTGAGAGTTTGAGAGTTCTAATTCTAACCCTACACCTCTGACCATCTGGTAAATGTTAAATAATATTTTGTAGTCGACATCAGCTATATCGGAGCTCTGTCGGGATCACACACACTCGAAGTCAAGATAATTGCCGGTAACGCCGCGATATTCGATACTGCTGAATTTATTCGTATTCTATTTAAGTTTACTAACAAACGTTGTTGTACATTCGCCACCAAATATATCGGAGCAGTCAAGGTATTCAAAAATATCGGAACATGCACTTTATCGCTTTGACAATAGAGGCGCGGTTCAGATATTTGTGATCACCTGCACAGCTCCGATGTATCGTATAGCGATTGTACCGAGCACAAGTTGGGGAATCTGATTGCGGCCAGGGTTTGAAGCTGCGACCTCCGCTCCGGATTACAAGTCGCACGCTCTTACGGCTAGGCCATCAGAGCTTAATTTCATTTATGTTGATTTTTAAGCACTGAAAAATGAATACGGAAAAAAAACAAATCCATAAGAAAATATTCTCTATGCCAAATTTCAATTTGGAAGCAGCAATATATGCAGAAATTTTGAGAGAATTCTGCAACTTGTACATTCCTAGTCTCTATTCAGAAATCCGATATGGTTTATGTGAATCAATATTGAGATTATCCCAACATTTAAATAAGAAGTAACTTCGAAGTCAGTCGACCCAAAAGTCAATTTTGCTGCCGTCTGCCAGTTTATAGATGTCTATTGTGAAAAGGGTACACAAGGAAAGAGCAAAGCGCAATTGATGGATGCTGATTATATTATCATTTTTGTAGTTTACCTGGTCCTAGATGAGAATAGCACCACCCCATCTCCTCGCGCGTGTCGTAAGAGGACGGAACAAACCGACGGATGGGCAGCGTCCGTCGAAACCGAATTAATAGCTACTGCGATCGCCAACCCGCCTGCCAAGCATGGCAACCCTATAACAATCAACACACTGAAATTGAGTATCGGTTAAGTTATATAAAAATAATACCAGTATTCGATTATAGGTGAAAAACTTTTTTTGGACCCGGGTATGTCCTTAAACTACGTCCAACAATGAGAGGTAGGGCACAGCTTGCAGTCTGGAGCCCAACTGGGGAAGTACCTCTTCCTTACAGACGACCACAGCCATAATAGCAGTGCTACCTTTCAGGTATGTAGTGTTGTGTTCCTGATGGTGAGTAAGGTTCCCAGAGCTCCAACCTCAATTAAAGGCCGGCAACGCGCTTGTCACTCCCCTGGTGTAACGGGGTACGGTAATCGCTTGCCACCAGGCAATCCGTCTGTTCGATAGTACCTTTGTCATAAAAACGACAGCTTTTAGATTTTTTTCCAAAAATTCGCGCGACGATAATCGCACGATTTTTCTAATCCTAAATAAACGAGCTTATAATAGCGGAGCAGGGTAATTCAAATTCTCCCCGATAGCCAAATAGTCAATTTGAATATTATTTCAATTTGAAGGTATCTCGGCGACTTAGCTATACGTTGTCTCGGTTGCCATGGCAACGGGTTCAATGCGATCTGAATTTAACGGCAAGCGCGACACGTGTAACAACTTCTATAAATATCAGAGGCGCTACCGCGAAAGATGATATTCGTGAATTTCGGACGATTGTCTCTATTGCTCTCATGACGCCTTAATTGGAGTACAAGAGAAAGCTGCTCGAAATATACGAACTTCGATTTTCGCGGTACCGGGTCGCGGTTTCTCAAACACTAGTAACTTGTAATACAAGCGGAAGTATATTTCTAAGAACAGGTGTGGAAATGTTCGAGAAATAGGCCTCTGTACATACAACAAGTTACCACAGTTAAACAAATAAATATTTCAGGACAATCTTACACAAATCGACCTAGTCCTACGGTAAGCACAGTAAGGTTTGCGTTGTAGGTACTAGACGACGATATATATAATAGATAGATACATATGTAAATACTTAAACACATAGAAAACATCCATGACTCAGGAACAAAATATCTGTGCTCATCACACAAATAAATGCCCTGACTGGAATTCGAACCCAGGACCATCGGCTTTATAAGCAGGGTCACTACCCACTAGGCCAGACCGGTCGTTAACAGTTAACATACGAACGGTTTACGTCGATTTTTTTAGGGACTTTATAATTATACAATGGTAAAATAGTACATTTCGATACTAGTGAAAAAAATTTTTTTTTCGACTAGGGTGAAAGTTGGAGCCCGAGTGAAACGAGGGTGACAATCACCCGAGTCTTAAAGAAGTTTTTACACGAGTATCGCGAAGCGTGCGAAAAGTGCACTTTTTACGCACTAGTTAGGAAAAAAAAAATAGAAATACAGCCAATAAATTACCAGAAACTTACAACTAACATGCAATAACTAAGTGGGAACTTTATAATATAATATGTAAAAAAAAAATCTTTACACCTCACTAAGAACTGGGCCGGTTGGGTAGGTACCGGGAACATCGACGTTATTATATTTCGAGCATCTTTATCTTTTACTCCAATGAAGGCGTCATGAAAATGACAGAGACAATCGTCCGCAATTTACAAATACCGTTTTTCGCGGTAGGGTAGCCGTTTTATTCCAACGACAGATAATATATCAAAGTTGTATTATATTAAACAATTTTATACAAATTTTATATCACTAATTAGCTGGTTATTTGGTTTATTTTTTACTATGCAGAAACGTCTGCTAGCGAATAAATGAATAAATTAATTTAGAATTTAGAATGGGGTAGCACATTGTTATCGATGAATTCTCAATGTAAATTGAGACTTCGATGCCGTTAAGTGTTCAATACGCTGGCGGTAGATGTGACTACACGTCACCAATGATGACGTATACCACGAAGGATAAGATAGAAAAATTCGACAGGTCTAAGCGGTACTCGGATAGCACAATTGGGAGTGCACTGGGCTAGTGATCCAGTGGTTGTGGGTTCGAGTCCCGCTTCGAGTCAAATTTTTCTATTTTTCTTTCGATTTAAATATCGATGGTTATTTGGTTCTTTTATTTATTGTTTTTAATGATACAAACGATGGACATCATTCATTTTGATTAACTTTTAATGTTTTAAAGTAATCTTTACTTACAATAATTACATTAATTAAAATACGAGTACTTAACTATAGCTCGGGTCTTCAATTAGCACAAGGGGCTAAACACTACATTTGCTTCCTTATAAAATAAATAACTATAGGTACCTAATAGCCCATAGAAATGAAAAAAACATCTCATTTTATTGCTGCTACTTAAAAGTCTGGTAGAAAACGAGCAAAAACGTTACTTACCTGCATTATTAGGAATCACGATATCTGTTTTAATCCCAACATCGGCATGAGAGAAAAGCAAATGGCGACTTTGTTCTTTAATCTTTCAGGTACGTTTGATCATCATCAGATCATCACCGGGCGAGCGGTCTGGCTTAGTGGGTAGTGACACTGTTTATGAAGCCGATGGTCCAGGGTTCAAATCCCAGTTAGGGTATTTATTTGTGCGATGAGCACAGATATTTGTTCCTGAGTCATGGGTGTTTTCTATGTATTTAAGTATTTATATGTATCTATCTATTATATATATCGTCGTCTAGTACCTACAACAGAAGCCTTACTGAGCTTACCGTAGGCACGTAGGACTAGATCGATTTGTGTAAGAAAGGCCCAGAAATATTTATTTATTTATTATTATCACTGAAGGATGTCTACTGCTTAATTAATAGACTTAACTAAAAACAAATGAAATTATTATTTTTATTAAAAAAATTGATCTGCCGTGCCAGTCTTCAAAGTATGGTTGCGGGCTAAGAATTAGGTATCCTATGTCCTTTCTCGTAGTTCAAACTCTGTCCATAATAAATTTCATCCTAATTGGTCCAGCGCTTTAAGCGTAAAGAGGTAACAACCAGACAGAGAGAGTTACTTTCGCATTTATAATATTAGTATGGATACATTGAACATCGATGGCAATTACTGAAGAAAAAGTGTCCGAGGGTCTCGTCACTTTTTTTTTATTTAAGTATAAGTCATCTATTTTCATTAAGAACTCCACCATAAGTCGTACCGCTTCTGATGCCTGGACACCTGCGGCGCTACCGCGAAAAACGATATTCGTATATTTCCAGGATCTGTCAATCATCATCAACAGAGACAATCGTCCGAAATTTACAAATATCGTTTTTCGTGGTAGCGCCGCTGATACTTTTGGTTACTCTTAAGTTTTTATCGTTTTCCATTTATTCCTCACGAAACTTCTTTCACTGGCGAATGAGACGAAATCCGCCGTTCACTTCCAACTTGTCCGTCGTCCGTAATGGCTTCAACTAGCAGTTCCATTCAGTTCAAGCCGATTATGAGCGGCTGTAATACCCATTACATTGTCGTTCAGTTAGCGCGATGCGTGATCATTTGTCAGTAGATACCGCATTCACTAAGGAACGAATACAACTTATTCAAATGAAAATTCAAATTATTTTATTCGCGATAAACTACAAATGTGTACATAAAAAACAATTAGTATATTAAAAAAAAACATTGTAAATTAAAAAGTTTACCACGAAATGGACCCGCCTCAGCATAAATGCTGACCCGAGAGTCAGCGCTGATCTGCCGGCGGGACCATTTTTTTTTGTACTACATAATATGGCCAACAAGCATAGCGCCAGATGGGTAAGGAGTCACTTGAGGCTGACGCCTGTTACTCCAGAGGATCTGAAAGGTTAAAAGAAGCCTTAAAGGTTTAAGGCTCGGAGCTCTCTGTCCTTTTCAGTTGTTATATTTCATGAATACAATATGATATTGTATGTTGTTTTTATGTATTTATTTAAATGCTTGTTTAAAACGGACAGACATGGCAACATTTTTTTTATGATATAGGAGGCAAACGAGTAGACGGATTGCCTGATGGTAAGCAACTACCGCCGCCCATGGACACTCGCAACACCAGAGGAGTCACAAGTACGTTGCCGGCTACGGAGCGTAATAGCATAAACACATTGAGTGCCAAGAACTCCCCAGGGGAGTTTTCTGTTTGTAGAAGCTGTGTAATGCAGAGGAAAGTCCGCGAAAACGCTGGAATCGGCTACGAGCGTAGCACAAAGCTACCTTTTGAATGTTGAACAATAAATCGACCTATTCCCGTCACTTTCTGTATTCTTAACGAAAATGGATAGCGAATGAAGTTCAAATATGTACCTATTTCGAATTTGTAATACCTACCCCGAAAAATTAAGTGGCAGTTTATCGCCTTCGCTAAATTACGGCACGGAAACTGAAGCAACATCTATAAAGAGTGATCTGAGATCTTGATCCTTGTATGGACAAGGTGCTATCAGCTATAGTATGAGAGTCGTTTAAGACCTTATGTATCTCCCACTAGCCAAGCTGTCGTATTCTACGCCCAATCAAACGGACCCTGTTTGTTTTACTAGCTCAAACATGTCTGAGTCTACAACTGCTATTGTTTTAGGTGTTACAATTTGGTTAATCAATAAACATCCCCCACACAAGATGGCCTACCTCTGCCGTGGGTTATATCCTATTCTGTGGGGAAAAGACTTGTCTTATATTATTTATCAGTAAAGAATGACTATGACTATGATTAGATGGAAAAAATATCTATATAAAATATCTACTCGCATACAACTCGCATTGACGACCGGTCTGGCCTAGTGGGTAGTGACCCTGCCTATGAAGCCGAAGGTCCTGGGTTCGATTCCCAGTCAGGGCATTTATTTGTGTGATGAGCACAGATATTTGTTCCTGAGTCATGGGTGTTTTCTATGTATTTAAGTATTTATATGTATTTATCTATTATATATATCGTCGTCTAGTACCTACAACACAAGCCTTTCTGAGCTTACCGTAGGACTAGGTCGATTTGTGTAAGATTGTCCCGAAATATTAAAAAAATGTTATATTATATCTACTAGCTGTGCCCCGCGGTGTTACACGCAGTTTATTAGGGAAAAAATGTAACCTATGTGTCAGCTAACTCCATATCAAATTTGATTAAAATCGCTCCAAGCGTTTAGACGTGAAGAAGTAACAAACATACAAACTCACACACTCACAAACTTTCGCCTTTATAATGTTAGTGTAGATATACAATTTTTAACACAAAACTATGAGTAAGACTAACATTTTTTTTTATACATGGCCACCAGCGTTTGACCTTCGTCACACCTGATGGTAAGTGTCGACGAGGTCGATGGTGTAGCACGTTGGTTCAGTTTGGGACGATGTGAAGTATTTATTTTTTAGTAAATTCATTGTTTTTATTATATCATCAATGTGCCTTCTGCTCTTCTTGAGCCGACCGGCATTGTCAGAGATGATTTCCTTGGAGCCTGGGACGAATGCTGGTGTGGGATGCTACCTGCGTAGACACCCTAGCGCTGTCCCATCTCCAACGAACTAATGTAAAAGCGGGTGCAGCGGCGGAAAGCGCCGAAATTCTTAAACGTAACAAATATAAAAGCCTGGGCAGAGAGTACCATTTTGTACCGTTTGGCGTAGAGACGCTAGGTCCATGGGGTCCCAGCGGGCACAAACTTTTTGCAGAAATCGCGAAGCGTCTGGTTGATGTAACTGGCGACCGAAGAGCTGGCGGCTTCCTCGCCCAACATATCAGCTTTGCCATACAACGAGGAAATGCCGCCGGCATCCGTGGTACAAAGCCTCAAGGGCCTTTTTCAGATTGTATACTGTAACTAGTTAAATACTTGTAGTTATCATAATACGATTGTAATTTCTGTAAATAAATTGTATTTATCTCAATAAAAAAGTTAATAAATAGGCGTTGAAGTCATATTGACGACGGGTGTTTCCTAGTGGGCCGGGCCGTGACCGTATGAAGCCGTTGGTTATAAAACCCCAGTTTGTGTGATGACCACAGATACTCATAAGTATTTGTTCAAAGGCTTCAGAATACTAGATGAACGAAATGCAAAAACCGAGAACTTTTCACAGGAAAACTCGCAATTTGCGAAACTTCTTGTCGCTGCTTTGCTATATACGACGAATTAAATTATTAAAATGCTTGACGGTTGGCTGCGCCGAAGATATGACAGCAGAATTTCGTTTGTTAGATACCATTTTAGTATAGTTAATCCTTATTCTTAGTCTATGTGCGTCGTAAGTTACATATTTAGGGATTAACTAAATAAATCATACGATTCAGAAACAAGATTACTTTAATTATTTTATATTAAGCAGAAACGTCTGCTAGCATATCAAAGATATTTAATTCGAAAGAAAAATAGAAAAATTTGACTCGCAGCGGGACTCGAACCCACAACCACTGGATCACTAGCCCAGTGCACTACCAGTTGTGCTATACGAGCGCCGCTATATTCAATACTCTTCGGTAGATGTCGCTACACGTCACCCGTAATGACGTATACTAGAAGGATAAGATAGAAAAATTTGACACGTCTAAGCGGCGCTCGTATAGCACAACTGGTAGTGCACTGGGCTAGTGATCCAGTGGTTGTGGGTTCGAGTCCCGCTGCGAGTCAAATTTTTCTATTTTTCTTTCGAATTAAATAAGATTACTTTAATTTTACTTTATAGAAATTACATCCAAAGTGACCTCTAAAAAAGATAGGATTCCCTTAACACGTTGCGAATACTATACAGAATGTCATATTTTTTTCAATATAAAACACAATTACTTATTTTCTATAACGCATACGTGTTACATTTGTAAAAAATATCATTTTTTTAATAATGCGAACGAAAATTCCTAAATTCGCGAGCGGTTCGCCCATCCTTACCTGAGCTGCCATGGTTAGATTCAATGAGTAGCGCGAAAACTCGGTGCCCCTTAAGCTTGGTGCTCAAAAGGGTACGAATTAATTCGCTACTTTTAAACTAAAATTGACTAACCCCGGCAACGAACTGTGTACACAAAATATCTCCGAGCAATTAATTTAGCTCTAAAATATTAATTTTATTTAGAATTGAAAATCTGAAACTTCAGTATTATAAATGAGCCGTGAAATTAAATTTATGTTTATCTTGGAAGGTAACTTTGAAACAATAAACATCTGAGCATTCAAATTTAAAGATGTTCCACGTAAAATATAATTTTAGGGAATATGAACTTGATTAAAAATCCCGGGAATTTTATTGGGTAAATACATCCCTATAAAATTATAAACAACTTCCTTATCTCCAATAAAATATATGAGAAGAACAATTTTATAATAACTACATGTACCTACAGGTCGATTCACGAGAGTTGGCACGAATGGATTGAATGAAACTTTCATTGTATGAGTGACACTTGTATCGGTATACAATCGAGCCACTATTTTATTGGTTAATGTGACACACACATAGACATTTTCATTCAGTCATTCATTCCATTCGTGCCAACTCTCGTGAATCGACCTGTAGGTGAAAAACATAGCTAAAGGCCTTCTAGTAGTAACGTGTGTACACGCATGTCGGCGTTCTATATTCAAATGTTGACGTAAGTTCCATATTAATTTTCTGCACAACTACATAGACATGGTCCTTTAGTTAAGTTTTGCACCTATACTATAGGTAGTTTCACGAGAGTTGAAGTCACACAACAAATCTCATGTAATGACAGAAAGATTTTGAAATTACTCATTCATTTCATTCATTCAATCAGTACTTCATACCTGTGTGCGTAATCCATTCGCCTCAACTCTCGTGGAACTAATACCTAGGTAGGTATATATCAATCTAAAAAAAGGCCCTTGGGGCATTTTCATTGGTAAAATACCAATGAAATTTAAATAAATAAACATTATAACTAACTTCCACGATATGCAACTCTTGCCTACTTTTAAAATATTGCCAGATTTAAATAAAAGAGTATCGAGAATATTAATGAACAGTTAGCACCGCTAATGAGCTGCCCGCGAAATGTTAAAAAGGCCATTGCATAATGGTTTTAAGTTTGCAAATTATATTAAAATTGCGAAAAATTAATGTGCTTGGCGGCGAGGCGTTAGCAATGCATCAATTCATATTTTATATGGCCGAGTTTTTTATTAATTAAAATCAGAAGTCTACTGGTTTACCACGGAATGTATTTTAGACATGATATTGACCGATCACATTTTTTTTGTCGTAGTGGGGAATCCCTTTACGCATGGTCTCCCCTGACCGCGGGCAGGCCATATTGGGGAGTAGGTATGTGGGGCTCGCCGATCTTGTCCCCTCCTCTGAGGAGGGGAGGTTGGCCCTACCCACTAAAACTCACTCCGTTTCATCCTCTTAGCCGTTTGCGAGGGCGCCATGGGATCGCGAACAATATACCGGCGTTCTAAAACAATGGCATTAGACGTAAAGGTACCAGAGGATGACCCCTGACTGGGAGAGTTTGAGATTTTTGAGAGTCGTTCACTTGAATCCGAATACTTTGAAGACGAAAATAGTTGCAATATGTTTCAATGCCTTGTAGTGCCGGCTGGCTCAAAAGCACCACCCCATCTCCTCCCGCGGGTGTCGTAAGAGGCGACAATGGGAAAAAACTGATGGGCAGCAACGTCCATCGCAACTCAATATACAGCTACTGTGTACTCCAACCCGCCTGCCAAGCGTGGCGACTATGGCAACAACCCCGGAAGCTGATACAAGTCATATTCGGGGGAAGCCTCTGACCATGAGTGAACGAATTACGGCTGAAATGATGATGAAGTACAATTTCGATATTATTAAATAGTTTGTATCATTCAGTTTACTTCTGGCCAACAAGCACACAGCCCGCCTGATGGTAAGCAGGCACCGTAGCCTATGGACGCCTGCAACTCCAGATAATTCACATGCGCTTTGCCTACCCTCATTACTACCATTATCACTTACTTGGAGACTGCGCTTGCTAGTCCGTGGTCTCCACTCGAGCACTTTTCTACCCCATCGGCCATTCTGCATTTGTCCTGCCCATTGCCACTTCAGCGTGGGCTATGTCGGAGACCTTAGTTTATCTAAATATACAATATGATAATATTTACCCCGGCTATCCCCCTTTTCAACCCACCCCAGGTATTTCTAGGAATCCGCAACTTTTTCATTTAATCCAGTTAGAATCCCTTAGTCCCTAATTAGAGGAATCGCAGATAGAAAGTTCCGACTACTCTAACTTCCGACCAATCCATAAAGGATTCCACGGGACGCGAGAAAGTTTCACGTTTTTCTCTCTTTTCCCCGTTAAGGCTGTGGCTTGTATTCGTACAACCCGCTTAAGGCGATTGGGAGGGGACCTACTAGAAATCGTCTCAAACGGGAAAATACGAGTATACTTAAATTTTTAGATTATTAAAATATTACGGTAAATTGAAATCGATCATATGTACTTTAAAAAAACTCTTGCTACCTATATAAGAATCGTGAAAGTGTCTGCTGGACATAGGCCTCCCCCTAATATGACTTGTATCATCTAAATCAACTTGAGGGGTATAGTTTCCATTGTCGCCACGCTTGGCAGGCGGGTTGGCGACCGCAGAAGCTGTATATTAGGTTTCGACGGACGCTGTTACCGTTTGTCGCATCTTACGACACCCGCGGAAAGAGATGGGGTGGAGGTGTTTTAGTCGGCCGACAACACGGCTGAAAGTAGTTCAGTAGGTAGTTATTATACATAATCCTTGTATTTTTTTTTACGTAGCTTATGTTGTGTCCCACTGCTGGGCAAAGGCCTCCCCTCGCTTTAACCACTCGTCGCGGTCTAGTGCATGCTCCCGCCAATCGCGACAGAAACCATCCTTGTATATTATTCAAAAATAAAGTATAAAAATACTGACTTAACTAGGTAAGTAGTCAACTGTCACCCTCTCAGAAACTACATTTTACATACGTTACATAGATACATGTCAGCCGTATGCAGTCTACTGCTGAACATAGGCCTCCCACAAATATGACTTGTATCATCTTGGGGGGGTAGTTGCCATAGTCGCCACGCTTGGCAGGCGGGTTGGCGACCGCAGCTGTAGATTGGGTTTCGACGGACGCTGCTGCGCAACCGTACGATTTTTCCCTTGGTCGCCTCTTAACACCCGCGGGAGGAGATGGAGTGGTGCTATTCTAGTCAGCCGGCATCACACGGCAAGAAAAGAAACTACAGTTGTCGCGATTTCTTTAAAACCTCTGACGTGTTGGTCATAGCTTTAGTCCCTCAACGTTTCGCTATCGACTAACGAATAATCGACTTTCATTAGTACTCTTCTGATTTCTCCGAGGAAGATCGATCAAGAGCTCAGCGACTTAAACGATTTAAAATCGCTCGCTTCAACAATGGTGTGAAAAATCCTGGTTAAACGGTACATGTTTCATACAAGTTGTATGGCGGTTGTGACGTTTTTTAATAGTTACATTGACTCGGCGATTCAATGGTACAATCACCATCAGATATATCCGCTCTGTTAATGTGGTCACAAATATCTGACGACGCGTCTATTGTCAAAGCTATAGAGTGCATGTTCCGATATTTGACCCCCTTCTGTAAAAATTAGGAGTAGTTAATTGAGTATACTGTCGACCGAAAATAGTAATAAATTCACAAAGATAATGTTATCTATAGATATAATGCTCTCTATAATGTTGATCAAAATGTTTTCGTAATTAAAATAATTATAACGCTCACATACAATCAACAAATTCTTGGCCTTCCAACCGGCCCAGGTTATCATCTAAATCTTAAACCTGTTCACCGGCCGTCAAAAATATAACAAAATAGGAGAGTAGCAGTAGCACCGGCCTCGTAACAACTGTCTACATTATGTATACTCGGTCGGCAACCCCTTACTTGTTTTCGGCCTCTGTAGGTAGTGGTAGCGGCCTATGTGCTATTCATATATAATATAATAAATTAATTAATTATTAATTTGGACCCGGGTATGTCCTTAAACTACGTCCGACAATGAGAGGTAGGGCACAACGAAGTACCATCACGCTCGAGTCTGGAGAAGCCCAACTGGGGAAGTACCTCCTCCTTACGGAAGACCACAGCCATAATAGCACTGCTACCTTTCAGGTATGTAGTGTTGTGTTCCTGATGGTGAGTAAGGTTCCCAGAGCTCCAACCCCCCTTAAAGTTCGGCAACGCACTTGTGACTCCCCTGGTGTTGCGGGTGCCCATGGGCGACGGTAATTGCTTACCATCAGGCAATCCGTCTGCTCGTTTGCCACCTTATGTCATAAAATATAACAAAATAGGAGAGTAGCAGTAGCACCGGCCTCGTAACAACTGTCTACATTATGTATACTCGGTCGGCAACCCCTTACTTGTTTTCGGCCTCTGTAGGTAGTGGTAGCGGCCTATGTGCTATTCATATATAATATAATAAATTAATTAATTATTAATTTGGACCCGGGTATGTCCTTAAACTACGTCCGACAATGAGAGGTAGGGCACAACGAAGTACCATCACGCTCGAGTATATATATATATATATATATATATATATATATATATATATATATATAATTGGCCTCATCCGAAGATCAGCACTGGCTATTCGCTAGCAATTATGCTGAGATGAGGCCTTTTCATGGCACGTTTTTTTATATTTATATTTTATTGCTTTTACCTGTACTCCATTATAATAAAGAGATAGAGTCTCCTGTTTATAAAAGGTATCGCAATCCAAAAAGACTACGCACACTTTTAAACATTGCGCCGATAAAAGCCGAAATATGTTCCTAAACTCTTTTTTTTTAAACAGCCGCTTCCCAGTTTTACCTTTTTCCGTCTGTGAAACTGCGCTATATGCCGACTGAGAACAAAAAAAAAACTGGGAAAGTTTCGAACAACGGCGCCATTTTTTTTCTACGAATACTCGCCCGACCCAGTTACTGCGCCAAGCTGTTTTTAATAGAATATTGGGTGGGAACCAGTTGTTTACATAGTTTTTTTTTTTATGACAAAGGTGGCAAACGAGCAGACGGATTGCCTGATGGTAAGCAATTACCGTCGCCCATGGGCACTCGCAACACCAAGGGAGCCACAAGCGCGTTGCCGACCTATAAGTGTGTTGGAGCTCTGGGAACCTTATTCACCATCAGGAACAACACTACATACCTGAAAGGTAGCAGTGCTATTATGGCTGTGGTCTTCTGTAAGGAAGAGGTACTTCCCCAGTTGGGCTGCTCTAGATTCAAGCGTGATGGTACTTCGCTGTGCCCTACCTTTCATAAAGTCATAGTACAGTCAGCAGCAAAAGTTGCTAAGCGTTTGCAGTGTTCAAAATGACCTACACGCGCTCTTATTCTCTTGACAATAGAGACGTGTTGACCTCATTTTGAACACCTCAAATGCTTAGCTACTTCTGCTGCTGACTGTACGACATGTTTGGCCTAGTGCAGCGGTGCGTAACCTTATTCTGCCGCGGACCCCCGAGGAAATCAAGCATAATGCCGAGAAAAAAAGGTGCAATTTTCGGACAATATTATATTTTAGTATTCCTTCATTAAATTAATAAACAAAAAACGAAACTAATATTATAAAGGCGAAAGTTTGTGAGTGTGTATGATTGTTACTTCTTGACGTCTAAACGCTAGGAGGATATAACTAATATGGAGTAGCCATTGCGTGGCCATGCCAGGCGTTCCCTTCTGCCAAAATTACTCGGCCGAAGGTCATAGTTCTTGAACTTGTGTGAATATACTTTCTACTAGTGTTTGATAATTTTGTCGTGTGCGTGTGTAGCGACGCACACAAAAAATGCATTAAGTAGTGTTAAATAATGTTAACACTAATACATTTTTTAACACGTGTTACATCACCCCCCCGCCGAAAACGGCAGAATTTTTCCGATAGAAATTAGTGCATGTGTCGGCTCCATATTGGTTATATCCTCCGCCTCCTAGTCTAAACGGCTGGAGCGATTTTAATAAAATTTGGTATGGAGTTAGCTGACACCCTGGATTAACACATAGGCTAAGTTTTTTCTCCAATAACCTAACCTAACCTAAACGGTGGGTGACATCGCAGGGCGCAGGTAGTAATATTGTAAATGCTAAAGTAACTCTCTTTGTCTGTCTGTTACCTCTTCGCGCTTAAAGCTCTGAACCAATTACGATGAAATTTGATTTGGAGAGTTTGAGCTACGAGAAAGGACATAGAGTAAAAGATACAAAAGAAATATCGTGAGAGTCGTGAGAAAAAACTATAGTTACCTATATATTCACTGCAAATGAATATAAAAGTATTTTCTCATATGCCAATTGAATGAATGAATACTTTATTGCACACCTCAAAAAGTAGAACAATATTACACAAAGGAATAATAAAATAAAAAGAAAAGGAGGCAAACAACAGACGATCTTATCGCTAAAAAGCGATCTCTTCCAGACAGCCTTAGGGTAGCGAAGCAAAATAAAAAAATAGAAAACTACAGGGAGGTACAGGAAATGAGAAAAACATTGAAACAAAAATAAAGCCAAAGAAATAACATATGAACATATATGATACACAAATGAATAAATACATATAATTAAATGTATGACATAACATAAAATACATATAAATAAATACATAAATCAGCTAAAAAGATAATGACGTGACAACCCCAGCACTAACGAAGAGACAAATAATAGTCCTCAAGATTAGTCTTAAAAATTGCGAGTGATTTAGCATGCCTTAATTCGACAGGGAGAGAGTTCCACAAACAATTGCCTTTTTTTCTTAGAAATTCTGTTAGTCAGTCATATTATTAGTTTTCTATTGAACCCGAATATACATTGCAATTTAAATAAAAGCTTGTAAACACTATTTGGGATTTACAGAAACTGTTGTATCCATAACTTTATTTTATTTAGGTCAACTCGCTGGTTAATCATAGCCACTAAACTCTTCATTAAAGGGGATAAAGTAGCGGCAAATGCCGTCACTGGCCGGCAAATAAAGTCACGCGTCAAGTCGCGTCAGAGATGCAAGCCCGGCTCCCGCGGGTGTTTTCTCCATTTCCCTCATCTTTTTGATATTCTGAAGTGAATAAAAACGCTCATAGGTAAGCCATGCGACTTGCAATCCGGTGGTAGCGGGTTCAAACCCCGGCTCGTACCAATGAGTTTTTGGAACTTTTGTCAGACATGTTATTTGACATGTATGCTTTTTCTTGTCCCGAGAATCGATGACAGGTTTTGACAGTCAGTGTCATATAGTTAGTTGCAGTCAGTATGGCCAAATATATCGATACAGATCTTTATTGATATAGCAGTAAGGATGTTTATCGATATATTTGGCCATCATTGCACATTGGAGTATAAGTAATATACTTGTATCTTACAGTTACCAACTTGCCCTTACTAATTTTTTTTTATATACAAGACTGATCAGTGATCAGCGTTTGACCTCAGTCGCATCTGATGGTAAGTGACGACAAGATCGAGGGTGTAGCACGCTGGTTCAGTAACAACCTATTCACTCTTGCCTTGAAACCAAATTATATCTCCGGGAATACAGACGAAGAGAACGAATACATCACAGACGATTCACAAGGCGAGTATAGCGGTAGCGCCTTCACAAAAAGTGCAAGCAATTTCTCTAAGTTATACTATAGGTGAAAAACTTAGCTAAAGCGCCTGGCATATGTAGTAGTAGGGCAATTTCACTTTCAGGGACACCCAATTAACTTAATTGTCAAATAAAAGTTAAATCAGTGGTCAGTTTAGTGACGACAATTAAGCTTGAAATTTCAATATAATCTACTGTTTTATGTTCAATCCATAAATAATACGTGTTATTGTAATAGAAAAACGCAAATAAAGATGATTTACATAAACATTTAAAGCTTAATTGTCGTCACTAAACTGACCACTGATTTAACTTTTATTTGACAATTAAGGTAATTGGGTGTTCCTGAAAGTGAAATTGCCCAGTAACGTGTGCACACGGTTGTCGTTCTATATTCAAATTTGACGCAATGTTCCATATTAGTTCTCCGCACAACTACATAGACATGACATGGTCCTTCAGTTAAGTTTTTCGCCTATAACATGACTCACAACAGTTTTAATTATATTAAAGATAAAGTGACCTAACAAAAACTAAAGATGTACTTCAAATGAGCTCTCATTCCCTGTAGTTTTTGCTCACAAAGACTCGCTTGAGTGCACCTCATTCGGAGATAGCTTTGTGAAGTAGTGTATTTGTTGAGCCGCGGGCTATTTGGTGCCAAAAACAGGCAGTCTATCTACTCAACTGTTTCTATTCGACATCTATTCTAGGTACCTACAAGCGTTCTAGGGTTAAGTGTGGGATCTTGAAGGTTAAGAACGGTTATATTTTTTGTATAAAGTAAGTGTAGGGTGATGGCACTAATGTTGGATGCTTTAAGCTGACAAGCACCAATGATGGATAAATAGTTAGTTCTTAATTCAAAAAGCGTAAATTTATATCAACAAATGCACAACAATCCTTTGAAACAGTCCTTTGAAATAAACACTAATGTTCATGATTGGTTCCTCGTTGATTACTGGCGCTGTCACCCTAAAGCTAAGACAAACAAATAAGGTACAAAATCTAAGATATATCGCCGCGAGATACTGTCACCAGTGTCACCATATATGCTAGGCTTACTGAAGGAGTCGGCAGTAGCCCTGCCTACACATCTAGAGGTCCTGGGTCCAAACCCCGGCTAGGGCAATTTATTTGTATATATAATGTGTCATCGTTTCAACCGTAACTTTTTCTTATTTGGGGGAGGATAATGACTTGTATCATCTAGTTACCATAGCGCCACGCTTGGAAGACGGGTTGGCGACAGTAGCTGAAGTCGCCTCTTGCACTGAAATGGGGATTTGTTTGTGTATTCTGTATATTTGTTTTTGGGTTATGGACATTCTCTGTAGTGGCAGTCTGCTTTATCTTGAACTTTATGTTCTGTTATAATATTTCTATCTTGTTTATTCGTTAAAAAACTTGACATAGACACATTTTTTTTCTTATTAGGTATCTGTCTGCAATCAGCCTTACGGGCCCTACGGCTATAATCAGATTTGAAGGATTTTTGTGGTTTTCAACATATTGAGAGTGCTGTAATGAGTTATTTCTTATTCTAGTTTAGGTAGGCATATTCCTTTTTAGTATCGTCATATCACCTTATAGTTTATACCCGTCTTTAAAGTATGGTTGCTAGACCAGTAAAAGTACCAAAACCTGGACATAATTCGATAACTGTAATTTTCTTTTTCTATGAAATAAAGTAAAAAAGAAAAAGAAAATTACAGTTATCGAATTATGTCCAGGTTTTGGTACTTTTACTGATATGTTTTCGTAATTTTACTGGACTATGCGGGATAAAAATTATCGGTCATCCTTTGTGGCAGCAAAAATTCTTCATCGGGTCAGAGGTTTAAGACAGACAGATAGAGAGAGTGTTACTTTGTCATTTATAATTTTAGTATGGATTCCTGCCATGCTGAAAAAGCAATCTAGTAGTTCTAGTATATTCGGATTCAATAGAAAACTGAAAACATTTAAACCAACCCATTTACCATAATAGTTACGCAATTTAAAAAAAAGTCCAAAGTTTCGTTGTCATTGTATACATATACATTACTTCCTTCTATTCTTGTTTAGTTCAAATATGCGATAATGACCAGTATTCAGCGAAAACGAATGTATACAACAATATTTTATAATATTTTGTGCCGTGTGATGCCGGCTGACTAGAATAGCACCATCCCATCTCCTCCCGCGGGTGTCGTAAGAGGCGACAAAGGGAAACATCCTACAGATGGGGACAGCAGCGTCCGTCGAAACCCAATCTACAGCTACTGCGGTCGCCAACCCGCCTGCCAAGCGTGGCGACAATGGGAACTAACCCCCAAGATGATACAAGTCATATTTGTGGGAGGCCTATGTCCAGCAGTGGACTTCATACGGCTGAAATGTCATTTTGTAATGTGACAAATGTTTTTTTTTTTTACTTTAAAGTTTAGTAGTCAGTCCGCCATATTTGTTTATCTTATTTTTCTATTCTATTGAACCTGAATACACCTATTTGAATTGTATGTCCTGGGGGCACCATTTTGTCAATTCATTTTATTACTGCGAAAACAAAAAAGCTGCCAGCCTTTGAGGGATTATTATATGTACTGAAGCTAGGTAACAAACAAGGTCAAAGACATCGATGCGACCAAAGTGTCAAAATATGTATACGTGTAGAACACGTGTTATTCTTCAAAAAAGGCGTGTATGTATAGGTTCTTATAGCGTAGGCAACGCCCATGTGAATCCTCTGGAGTTGCAAGCGTCCATAGGCTACTGTAACTGCTTACCATCAGGCGGGCCGTATGCGTGTTTGCCACCGTCAATGTATTTAAAAAAATACACTTGCAGTGGTATTATGTGAGATTATGACAAGGACGGACGAAAATAGCGCCGTCTCTGCCATACCTATGGAAAGTTACATAAGACCATCTTCACATCCCTTTTTTTTTTTGTTTGTCTTTTCCGTACACGAAAAATGGCGTTCAGGACATTTCGGAGGCGTACGCGGAGCCGTATCAAGCCAACGCGCAGAGGCCCTTTCGACAATTTAATGATATGTAAGAGGTACACTATTTATTTATTATTATTACTTAGCACGCTCCGTCTTGTTTAATGGTATGCCTATGCCTTTGAGTATGCCTTTGCCTACGTTATGATGATGATGAACAAAAGAGTACAAAAAAAAACAAAATATTTAATACGCACATTTTATTTTTTTACATACATTTATATCCTAACAGACTATAGTCTTTTCAATTCAATTAATTACCTAATGGATACGGATTCACTAGATTAATTAAAATTAGTTTATTTATAGAGTAACTTGCTACTGGCAACACTAGAGTACTTACAATCTTACATTTTATACAGGATGCCAGAATTCGGGGACATAAATGTAAAAAACAATTTTACGCCTCAAAGTAAACAATGATTGGTTTCAAGTGACAGCTTTCTGGAATTCAATTTTCTTTTGATAAATAATTTATCCTTACTTAAACTTGAAATTCCGCAAGAATAAATTTTCTAACTTGAAGTTAATAGATTAGGAAGTTTGTAGACCAAAGTAATTTATACAATTAGAAACTAATCAAATTATTCCTTTTTTTAAGTAAGTCAATGTGGGTAAGACCGGCATACTATATTTTTAAGGGAAGTCCGTCATATGACACTAAATACCTTTGAGATAATGTAGGAAATTGGTTGATAGACGGTCTTTCCAGGTAGACGGTCTTACCCACATGGACTAGCCTTAAAGGTTAAAGGTTCCAAACACAGTTAAGAGATTGCTTCAACTTGAGAATTTTCCATGGATTCCGTTTGTGACCGAGTGGTCTAATTGGTTAGGGCGTCAGCCGCAAAAGCAAAGGTGTGGGTTAAAACCCTGCCTCTGACATGACATGTATTTTAAAATACTTTGAAGAGTAAATTTAATTTAGAGCCCCAACGCCATTACCTTGTATGGACTTGACTTTAGACAACTTAAAAATACGCGAAATTACACCTTAATGCCTTTGGATTAAAATTAAATTTCGCATTTGGTAAATTCAGATTAGTAAAGTATCAGTAATACGAGTATGACATGCTATGCATATTCTATGGCTTGCATATATTATTTACACTGGTATGATATGTTAGAATTTAATATAATAAAAACTGTTAGTTACAAACGGATAAATTCACGTGTAATTATATCGCACTAGGCGACATGTTTCGGGTTATTTTTGTTACTCGCTGGTGAGTGATACACACTCACCCCTCACGGTGTGTCCTGACTCGGTTTGAATATGGGTACCACTTCTTACACGAAATATGTCGCCTAGTGCGATATAATTACACGTGACTTTATACGTTTGTAACTAATTATATTATAATTTCCTTATTTTTATAGATATGTATCGCTAATAAACATAAGAAGTATGACTTCATTGGTTAACGCTCTAATCAATAATTGAAATAAAACATAAAATAATATAAACATATATCATATTTCAATTCTTTAAAATAAAACAACAAAGTGTTTGTAACACAATGGATATTGATTTGTTACACAAAGGAAATAGTGTTGAATGTACACTTTTGTATTGAATGTGACGAAAAACCAGGGCACAACTAAAAGATAATACGCAATAGTTAACTAAGCGCCTCGTGGATTCCACGGGTGTCCAGGGGGCTGGCTCATTCCTCGCCCAGAGAATTAACATCGCTATTCAGTGCAGGAATGCTGCTAGCCTTCTGGGCACCCTTCCTTGCGGCGCTGAGTTGTATATATTTTATATGTGTATATTTACTTTTAAATTAATTCCAAATACTTTTTTATGTGTATTTATATTGTATTGTTTTAATTTTCTATATTAAATTGTGATGTCACTTCAGTATTCTACGATATGTTGTAATTAGCCAAATACGGTTTTGAAATATGATGTTACAAAACTTATGACTAAAATAATTGGGATATATTTTTTATTATTTATATATTAGATTGGATATTTACAAACATATGAATGTCTCGGATGAGTTACTACAGTTTAACTGCATAACATAACGTAACACAGCTGACGTTACACAAAGGAATAAAATCTGACATTAACTTTATCACGAGGATTTAGCTATAATTAATATATTTTAACAACCTACTAACATTTTTCTGGTACCCTGGTACATATAAACATATTACAAATATCGTATCCTAGATCAATGCTGTACAATAAAATATTTGATAACCTTTTTTTCGTCTGTTTATTTTAATTCCAATAAAATATCCAATTATGTACCAGACATATTGTATTTAATATTCAAATATCTAAGTTGACACATACACAGGGTGATTTCTGAATCAGGACTCATAAAGTTCAAACCCAAAGTTAGACCCAAAAAATTCATTGCAAAAGTATACCTAAAAAAAAACATCAAATATAAAACAATTACTTACAAAATAAACCTATTCCTTAGATATCTACAAATATCACAGGAACTTCTGAGCCTTCTGTTACACGCTCAAATATGGGATCATGATTTCATAATTTCGATTGTCATAATTTATAATTTGTCATAATTTATATTAAACCATAATTCTTAGAAATGAAAGAAAAATTGAGAATTCAACTGCCTGCTGCATTATGCGAATGAAGAATTATGTCAAATGGTGAATTATGAGAATCGAGATTATGCGAACCAATATGGACCCCTTAAATATTGCTAACATGAAATGAACGTGACATATAATATAGACATAAGTATGAATAATATCATAAAGCTGCCAGCGAGCTTAAAATTACTTATTAATGAGCTTAATATTTAAAGCTAGGTTTTATAAAAGTTCCAGAATTGATACTACAGAATTTCATAAAAGGTAACTAGTTGATGGCGTCAAAAATTAAGGCAAGCCGGAGCCTTCTCTTTCCCCATGACTATATAACGGCTTTTTTAAATTAGTCAAGCCTATGATTACTTCAAAAAATCTTAAAGCTATAATATAATGACAATTTACATAATAGGAAAATAAAATATTAATATTACAGTTTAGTTTGGCTAAAATAGCATTTAATGCTTTCAACTTTCTAACTAAAATCTCTTATAACAATTAATTTCAAGGGATTATTTGCACAAGCCCACATTCAAACGAATATAAAAGCATGGGTCAATCAACTATTTTGTGTTGTCATTCGGTCCCATCAGCCAGGGGACAATCGACGTACAGTTTATTATAAGAACGCATTGTGGAAAGGACGTAAGCTACAAAAATGCATATTTAGTGGCTTTTGGTGTCATACAACTGTATTACAAGAGTGACCCAGGAGACATTATGTATCCTGGGTCACGTGAACGAGTGACACAAAACAGTTGATTGAGCCATAAATACATGTCACATTAACATTGTAAATAAAAATATATTTTGATCCGTTTCTCGCTCTAAATATTATTTACTCCACTACCTCTCTTGTACAGTCGCCATCAGATATATCGGAGCTATGGAGGTGGTCACAAATATCTGAACATGCACTCTATCGCCTCGACAATAGAGGCGTTGTTCAGATATTTGTTACCACCTCCAAAGCTCCGCTATATCTGATGGCGACTGTACGTAAACTATGAAATTATTTCAATAAAGATGTATAGTCAACCAATTTGATTTCTAGGCCTCTTCGAACCTTCCGGAGGGCGCCAGTGTAGAATGTTCGCGATTCTATGGCGCCCTCAAACGCTAAGAGGATGAAACGCCGGAGTGGGGTTTAGTGGGTAGGGCCAATCTCCTCTCCTCAGAGGAGGAGACAAGAGCGGCGAGCCCCACACACCCCCCAATATGGCCTCCCAGCGGTCAGGGGAGACGATGCGTAAAGGCATTCCCCACTCCGACAACAAAAAAAAAGGCCTCTTCGAACCTTGTCACAGTGACGTTAATAAGACACTTTTTGAGTCAACTTTTTGACAAGGAACCAAGTGGCCTATAAATCAAATGGTTGACTGTACTTATAGAAAAGTGTGAAGATAGATAAGAAGATGTTATAACACGTGGCCAGCACTGTCAATGTTTAAAACACTGCAATTATATAATTCCAGTGACTGAATATACAAAGATTCCAAAGCAAAATGGCACCCACAAATTGCCCCAATATTTTTTCTGCCAGTAATCCAATCCTTCTTTGGCTTTAGATATTATCCAATAAGCAAATTCCAGCTATTCAAAGTTGTGAAAGTTTTGATTGGCAAAAATAAAATGTCTTCCCTCAAACCTACTACGATCTAGCCCTCAAAAGAGATTGTGGTCACTAAGCTACAGTAGGGCCACTAGACTGGGTAGATCTGTACGCTGTCTCATGAATCGTAAGTATGACGTCACAAGTCTATTAGGGTTGTGGGTATGCCCATCGTGCCCATAACAGTGGATCAGCCCTTGCCTCATGCGCGGTTGAAGGACTATCTTTAGGACTCCGCCTTTGTGGACCAGCTGTTGGGTCATTATGCCTTCCTTCGTCATCTACGTATATTAACAATCGCTGTTCTTAGCTTGAAGCAAAAATTACAAAGATGTTTTGTTCTGAGCTCATATTAGCTATACAGAGAATAAAATTATCCAATTCGGCATTAATATGACCATAAATCCTTAAAATACAACAAAAAACGCATTGCTTGCGAAATCGCGGCGTAACGCAAATTTTAATAACAAAACGCTATCCATTCGTTCATTATTTACAGTTCATTGCACTCACACGAACGTTCTAATTACAAAATTCGATTGTTTCCTAAAATTAATTTTAGTTTCTTTACGTTGGTACCAGGTTGAGTCGAATCGCTAAGTGAACAGAAACAGCGATGAAAATTAGTTGAAGACTTAGGAACGTATTGCTGGCCTTCCCTGCTACAGAGCATTCCTTATCCCGATATTCGTAGCAGAAATTCTGAAAAGAATTACATTTATTAGGAACAAACATAAAGAAAACTAAAAATAAATAAATATCTAAGAATTTACATAGGTACTATTTCAAATGAACTAAACGTAAAAAAAACAAAAATGTAACCGTAAAAGCGCCCATTATGAATAAATAAATATTATAAGACATCCTTACACAAATTGCCTGAGCCCCACGATAAGCTCAAGAAGGCTTATGTTGTGGGCCAGCCAACGATATATATAACATCCAAATTTCCAAATACTTAAATACATAAAGAACACCCATGAGCCCATGATTCAGGAACAAATATCTGTGCTCATCAGACAAATATTACCCTTACTGGGATTTGAAGCCAGGGCCATCGACTCCGTAGGGCAGGGTCACTACCCAATACACTATAATATATAGGTAATAATAAAAAAAATGCTACCTACATCTACCCGCGTGAAGTTGGGGCGGGTGCTAGTTAATCTATATATAAACGTGAAAGTCCTGAACTGACTGACTAATCAACGCCTAGCCCAGACCTAGGTGTTTTTTTCACAATAGGTGGTTTATATACCGTCAGAACCCACTAAGAAGGGATTTTCAAAATTCCACGATTAAAGGGGTAAAAATGGGATTGAAAGTTTGTATGGGGATTGTATAAAATTTTAAAGCTAGAGACTAGAAATTTTGTGCAAACACTCCTTATTCCAATACAAGAAAAGTAATTTCAGCGTTTTTTGAAATTCATCCTATATGGGATCAAAAAGGGGGTTCTTCTGCGCGTGTAAAAAGCTAGTAAATCTATAAAAATCAACACTGAGCAAAAAACCAATGAGATTAAAGCATTTGCAAGACTTTTTAATTGTGTTGTATCCCGCTCGCCCGGGCAGAGGGTGGATTAATGGAAACTGTTGCTTCTCCCTCTAAAATACCATTTTTTAACAATGTACAAGCTTAAGTTCACAACAACTACAGACAGAGTTGATAAAATTCAGTGCTTCTATTTGTCAGCTGTTTTTAGCAACAATGTGAACATCGCTATTTCTAGTGGAGTGAATGGGGTATAATAAATAAATAATAAATATTTCGGGACAATCTTACACAAATCGACCTACTCCTACGGTAAGCTCAGTAAGGCTTGTGTTGTAGGTACTAGACGACGATATATATAATAGATAGATACATATAAATACTTAAATACATAGAAAACACCCATGACTCAGGAACAAATATCTGTGCTCACACAAATAAATGCCCCGACTGGGAATCGAACCCAGGACCACCGGCTTTAGAGGCCATAAGCTGCCAAATTGTTTATAGAGGGCGCTTTTATATATATTGTTCGTTTGACATTTGGAATCGTGTTTACTGACAAGTTGTCAAAAGGTTATAACTTAAACGGGACTTGGGTATAGGTGATAAATTTCACTAATGGACCAGGGGGTGATTTTTGAGCGTAGAGTATTCGAATCGTGACATTTTTAAACTCTGACACGTGAATGGTAGAAATTAATAATTTTGGGTATCGAAAATATACACTTTGTGCAAAAATGATGGTGAAAAACATTTGTGTGCGATATTTTTTTTCTTTTGTGCAATGTGAAATGTCCAGCTGGGAACAAACCTTGATGATGTTGGAAGCCATCTGCTTGAGGAACTTGCTGGTGAAGACGTCAGTCTCGTCTCCGCACGTCCGCTGACCTGCTGGAGCAGACACGCGCTGCTGGGAACAAACCTTGATGATGTTGGAAGCCATCTGCTTGAGGAACTTGCTGGTGAAGACGGCGACCTCGTCTCCGCACGTCCGCTGACCTGCTGGAGCAGACATGCGCTGCTGGGAACAAACCTTGATGATGTTGGAAGCCATCTGCTTGAGGAACTTGCTGGTGAAGACGGCGGCCTCGTCTCCGCACGTCCGCTGACCTGCTGGAGCAGACATGCGCTGCTGGGAACAAACCTTGATGATGTTGGAAGCCATCTGCTTGAGGAACTTGCTGGTGAAGACGGCGGCCTCGTCTCCGCACGTCCGCTGACCTGCTGGAGCAGACATATGCTGCTGGGAACAAACCTTGATGATGTTGGAAGCCATCTGCTTGAGGAACTTGCTGGTGAAGACGGCGGCCTCGTCTCCGCACGTCCGCTGCACGGTCTGCTCGGAGCACGACATGAACTCCTGGAATGAGCTGGAAGCAGAAAATATAGAAATAAACTTGAGGGAGATAGAGAGAACAATTTTTTATTAATAAATTTTTATTTTATTTTTTATTATGCAGAAACGTCTGCTAGGGAATATCTTTAATATTTAAATACCACTCGGACGGGACTGGATATCCAGTGTTTGTGGGTTCGAGTCCCGCTGCGTGTAAAATTTTTCTATTTTTCTTTTGATTGAAATATCGATTTTTTTTATTTATTACACTTTTCCAAAAAAAATATCTGAATAACCCGCGCTATATTACAAGGTTTTTTATACGATGCCAGTGGCAAACAAGCATACGGCCCGCCTGATGGTATGCAGTTACGGTAGCCTATGGATGCCTGTAACACGCGCGTTGCCTACCCTTAAATAACCTAATCCACTCCTTTTTAATAACCTCTTATTATTAAATTAATTTTCACTCCTGCTCGAAACCTTGAATTTGGTTTTGTTGGCAACTTTTTCTCAATAATTTATGGATTTGACAGATCCATAAAGATCGAAGACCTGTCTGGGCTAGTGGGTAGTGACCCTGCCTGTGAAGCCGATGGTCCTGGGTTCGATTCCCAGTCAGGGCATTTTTTTGTGTGATGAGCACAGATATTTGTCCCTGAGTCATGGGTGTTTTCTATGTATTTAAGTACTTATATGTATCTATCTATTATATATATCGTCGTCTAGTACCTACAACACAAGCCTTACTGAGCTTACCGTAGGACTAGGTCGACTTGTGTCAGATTGTCCCGAAATATTTATTTATTTATAAAGATCTATTATTTCACAAATGCATATTTGTTTTCCCAGGTACTGTCCCTAAACAATGACCTGAAACTAACAGGGACGGGCAGCAGCGTTAGAGGGGTGGAATATACTGCGATTGCCAACCCGCCTGCCAAGCGTGGCGTGCCCACCCGATGCTGCTTATGATGCTGTTTATATTCATTTTCATTACGTGCGGTTGTTTATAACTTTTATAGGTATTATAAACCTTTTTAGACCACAGAAAGTAACAAAAAAAAATCTATTAATTCTCACAGCAATTCTTGGAAAAAAATGGTCGGCCATTTTTTGTTTATCTTTCCATTGTGCCCGAGCGCAGGCAGCGATGTGTAAATCCTATGATAGAAGAATATTTTTAATGGGGAAAACTGGCCAACTGTAGGGATGGGACTTTAAATAGAAAAACGTTTTTTTTTACAATCGATTATTTGTCTGTACACTAAAACTACTTTCTATACTCTATTTTTCACCTCACTAGCTCGGAGAGACCTGTTTTGTTCTTTAGAAACTGATAGCACAGTTGCAATTTATTCAGAAGAGTGAAAAGTAATTTTATACAAATTATTACCCTCCCAATGCTCAATATTCCACCACTTCTGAACCACTCGCTATGCTCTTGGATAAATTATGGAATCTGCCGCTAGCTCGGGTCTCAATATTAGCACAAGAAGGTAAACATTAACTTTACAAAGACGTTTTAAAACCATAAAAGTAAACCGAATTAATATATAAAATAACAGCCTAATGCGGTAGTTTTGTATTTAGGCATCATTACAATTTGCCTTGTGATGCCGGCTGACTAGAATAGCACCAACCCAACTCCTCCCGCGGGTTTCGTAAGAGGCTACAAAGGGAAAAATCCTAAGGACGGGCAGCAGCGTCCGTCGACACCCAATCTACAGCTACTGCGGTCGCCAACCCGCCTGCCACGCGTGGCGACTATGGCAACTACCCCCAAGTTGATACAAGTCATATTTGTGGGAGGCATATGTCCAGCAGTGGACTGCATACGGCTGAAATGTATAATTACAATTTTAAACAAATTAAACTATCTAGAGACTCAGCCGTATTAATTGTATAGAAGCGGGTAACTCACGTTTTAGACAAGTATGTCAAATATTGCTCGACATGTTCGCGTTGGTTGACCCACGATAAACATGATTAATGATTATAATTACATAATAATAAAACAATAGAATTATCGATTGTTTTCTCATCCCTAACGAGCGGGATGGAAAAGGTGCGGTAACAATATTTGTTTGTATTATTAAAGTGCAGTCGCCATCAGATACAACGGAGCTGTGGAGGTGGTCACAAATATCTGAACAACTATATCGCCTAGACAATAGAGGCGTTGTTCAGATATTTGTGACCACGTCCAGAGCCCTGATATATCAGATTGCGACTGTACGTTTGTAATAGTTTTGCGTAGATCGGAGTGGATATTTATTCATCTCAAGCATACTACATTAGTTATTAAAAAGTCGATTTGTTTACAAATAAACCATTAAATAATAAGAAACTTGCTTATAAATAAATAAATAAATATTTCGGGACAATCTTACACAAATCGACCTAGTCCTACGGTGAGCTCAGTAAGGCTTGTGCTGTAGGTACTAGACGACGATATATATAATAATAGATAGATGCATATAAATACTTAAATACATAGAAAACACTCATGACTCAGGAACATACCTGCGCTCATCACACAAATAAATGCCCTGACTGGGAATCGAACCCAGGACCATCGGCTTATCATCGGCGGTCGTCACTTATTTTTTTTTTTGGTTTTCGTAAAATGAATAACAAGTTTCAAAATCTTTACACAACCTTTTCGCCTTAAACCCGATTTTATGTTCATGCTTAAGCAGCCCGTAAACATAATTAATAATTCCGTCAGATTTCTCATTATCTAATACGGACATCTTCAGATTGGCCTTAGACAATTTGATTTCCACAAATTAAACTGTCCGAGAACTTATCAAGGGGAATCCGAGAGACGATCTTACCCCAACATGCGTAAATACCGTCTAGAAACTCATTCGATTGTAAACTGTATGACAGTGGAATTAAGTCCAAATTGGAAGTGTATTTCCAAAGGCAGTTACGTCTTTTAAGGGTGATGGGTGAGTGTTTCAAAGAACTGGCAGTTGAATATTGAATAGTCTCGTTAGCCGTTAGTCAAATATTTTACGGAATCGAACAGTTTCTTACAAGTAATTACGGGGCTGGGTGTGAATCTTTGAGTAGGCTGGGATGAGATTGGACGAATATTTGCTAGATTTAAAGGATTTTTTTGTGATTTATAATCGGATAATCTGAATTTATAAGTAGGAGAAAAAAGGAAGGAAAACAGTACCTACAAGGTTTTGGGTTTCGTTCCCTCGACAAATAGTCCCCTTATTATAACGAAACTTTTGAAAATTATACGAATCTTCATATGTTTTTCTCCAATTAATGTTTGATTATTGTCTGTGATCATTTAAATCTTACACTCAAATTACATTTAGCGACTGTGTACTAGTAGCTATAAGTTAGCCTTGTAGCTGGCTCTTACGATACGACTATTTTTTTTTGTAAAACTTACAACATACAAATCCGTTCTTGCTACTAAATACCGCAGAAAAAAGATTCGATCTACTGTACACCCAGAACATTAGTTCGCAATTCGTAATTGAATAACCGATTAAATTTATCAACCCTTTTGTCCTCATCGCACCTACACATTACTTAACAATAGACAAAGAGTTACTGCACAGGGTTAGCTTCAAACAGAAGAAATAGAAGCAGGTATAAGCTAGATCAAAAGTCAACTTTTAGAATTGTCTGGACTTGTCAAGTTCGGACTTACCTCAACATACCCTACGAGTATTCTAAAATAAAATAAAATGGAGAATCGTCTCATTGTTTCTGTTTTTGTAAGTCCCGTCGACCGTACTTTGATAATATTTAAGGCTTAATAGAATATCATTAGGTGCCCGGCGAGGAGGAGAAATTGAAAAAGGCCCGAAACTCATTTTGAAGATAGTATTTGTAGAAGTTGACTAATATTTCTGTATTTATTAGTAAATTTACCGTTAAAAGCAACATTTTTCAGTAACGTTTATTCAGCTTCATTTTATTACTCTCTTTTTTAATAATAATATCGTCAACATATTTGAAGCTTTTGTTGAGGTTTATGGATTAGCTTGAATACATGTGTTAATGAGTTATAAATAAAATATAAAAATTTCGGGACAATCTTACACAAATCGACCTAGTTCTACGGTAAGCTCAGTAAGGCTTGCGTTATAGATACTAGATGACGATATAATAATAAAACACCCATGACTCAAAAATAACAAATGTCTGTGCTCATCACACAAATAAATGCCCTGACTAGGATTCGAATCCAGGACCATCGCCGACAGCAGAGTCAAAATAATAACTTGATTATTTTTCAATAAATACTGTAAAGTGAGCTACTACCTACATAGGACACTAATACTACTAATACACCTTTTTATCATTTTGTAATGAGTTTCACTAGCGTAAAGTCCAAATGATAGACTTTAAATACCATTTTTCATTGTCGTCTAGCTATTATACCCACGAACAAAAAACTCGTCAAGCCTATTGTAAACAATATATTTTTTATTCCTCGAATTAAACAATAGCTAACTATTCGCACAAAATCATTAGTAACCGCCGCCCCATAATAAATATCTGACTGTCCACAATCAATCAATTTTATCGCAGTCCGTAAACTCCCCATTAGCCGATTTTTCCCCATTAGCCGATTTTTCCCCATTGTGACCGCTCAACTGTTTAAGGATTCTGCTTGAATTTTATATCCGTATTAGGGACGTTCAGTGTTAATGACTTCCTTATCAGCTTTCGATTGAATCGTTAATTTATCGATAATGTTTAAATTATTCTATATTAGCTTTCCCTCGCGACTTCCTCGACCAGCCATATCTTTAAAGTATGACTGCGGGATAAAAATGATCCTATGTCCTTTCTCGTAGCTCAAACTATCTCCATACCAAATTTCATACCAATTGGTTCAGAAGTTTAAGTGTGAAAAGGTAATAGACAGACAAATAGAGAGAGTTGCTTTTACATTTGTAATATTAGTATGGATGCAGATGAATCAGCAAAAAACTTGTGTTAAATTTCATCAGAGGAAAGACGTTTTGCTGACAAAGACATAAAAAAGACCAAATATTTAATTAATTAATCTGTTTTGTTTCCACTGGTTGTTTAGCTTCCGCCTGTGACTTCGTTCGCGCAAGTTTAGTACATCGCCAAGCCTATTTTCTTAGCTCAATCAAGTATTTTTGCCACCCCTGGTTTGCAATCACTGCCATGGTTACGGTCCCCTACTGAGTCACTCTTAAAATAAATAAAATAAATAAATAATAAATAAATATTTTGGGACAATCTGACACAAATCGACCTAGTCCTACGGTAAGCTCAATAAAGCTTGTGTTGTAGGTACTAGACGACGATATATACAATAGATATATACATATAAATACTTAAATACATAGAAAACACCCGTGACTCAGGAACAAATATCTGTGTTCATCACAGAAATAAGTGCCTCGACTGGGAATCGAACCCAGGACCATCGGCTTCATAGGCAGGGTCACTACCCACTAGGCCAGACCGGTCGTCAAAATACAAACATTACAAAAACCACACTTGCATGGCATCTAAACTCAAAAACTAAGTATGCATTTTTGTAGTCGTTATAATGGCTACCTAAGCCGTTGTCCGAATCACGCTCACAGAGCTACAGGTGTAGTGCAAAAAAACTATTTTCCATCGACAAAATTCGTATTTCAATCGAATTCCGAGTTTTGCTTATGGAAAGTAGTATTGCTACATCTGTAACAGCAATAACACCTCAGTCCAGAAAGAATGGATCGGTCCGACTGCACGACCCATCATTGTGGAGGCCTATTACCAGCAGTCGACGCGCCTGATCTGATGATGCCGACAAGTCTGTTCATACACAAACAATCTTACCAGCAGACAGTCCTCAAGTAATCCTCATGACTGGTGCTAATATCGTGCTCCTCGACAGCATATTGCGTGTTCTTCTGCGGGCTGTTCAGATGCGTGAGGGTCCCTTCATACTTCTTGCTGCACTGTTCGTAGTCTGCCCAGAAAATCTTGACGCATCTGGCGTGCTTGAGATACTCGTCCTGGTAAGCTCCTGGCGTGCACAGTTCTTTCATGCCATCGCTGATGCCGGAGTAGATTTTCCTGAAGACCGTCTGTTCGTGTTTGCTCATGCAGGAACTGGTGTAATTGTCGATGCACGTTATTCCCGAGTGGAGTTTTCTGGAAAGAATAAGGGTATCGTTAGCAAAAATTAACCATCAAAGATGTACGGTTGTAGTGCATCGGGGTAACTCGGATTTCGAACGAAATGTCTGTACTGTCAATCAATGGTTGTATTCGTTGTCAACTTTATTGTTTATTGTCAAATATTTTTTCACTTTGACGTTAGACACTGAACAATAAAGTTCCATATTAATGGATATGAAAATGTCACTCATTAAATACAATAATTGGTTGTCAATTCAGACGTCGTCGTATGTTGATTAATATGAACAGTCAGCAGCAAAAGTTGCTAAGCGTTTGAAGTGTTCAAAATGACCTACACGCTCCTTATTCTCTTGACAATAGAGACGTGTTGACCTCATTTTGAACACCTCAAATGCTTAGCTACTTCTGCTGCTGACTGTATATACTACTAGAACGACAAGGCGTAAACACAACTATTATAGACTTATATCAGCTGCGTGCCACCGATCTTGTATAAATTGAATATAATTTGCAATGAATAATTCATTTTTTTTTGTCTGAAATATGTAAAATGTAAACAAATGTATAGTTATGTTCAAGGATCGGACAAACGCCCGTCATTTTGAAAACTTAACCCTGTTCCGCACAACGGAGACTTCCTTGTGATACTAATACATATATTCTATTTTATATTGTTTATTCATTAATCGTTATTTTATCCGACCTGAATTCAATCGCCTCATCCAATGATTACACAAGTGAAAAGATCGAACAAATAAGTCATTCTTTTTTGATCACGACAGTTAATTTTTCACATAACATCATCCATTCCAGATTCATTCATTCATTTTATTGTCGCTGAATGTATTCTTATAAAAAAAGTTTAATATAATAATATTTTATAATATAATGAAGTCTCGACGGCGCTCAAACTTGGTCATTGACTGAATCTCTAAAGTCCAAACTCAAGGTTTGCCAGCGAGCAATGGAGCGTAGTATTTTAGGTGTTTGTAGAACTGATCGAATCAGAAACACGGAACTACGCTCCAGAACTCAAGTTAGGGATGTAGGTGTTAAGACCGCCAAGCTAAAATGGGACTGGGCTGGACATGTCTGCCGCATGCACCCGGAAAGGTGGGCTAAAGTGGTTACAGAGTGGGACCCACGACACACCATAGACAATGCACACCGGAGTGCAGGCAGACCGAAAAGGAGATGGCGGGATGACTTGGACGCATTCTGCACACAGTGGCGGGATCTCACAAGTGACAGGGTTGAGTGGAGAAAAAGAGGGGAGGCCTTTGCCCAGCAGTGGGACATAAACACAGGCTAATAAAAAAAAAAAAAATGAAGTCTCCGTAACACGGAACAGGGTTATGTTTTCAAAATGACGGGCGTTTGTCCGACCCTTGGTTATGTTATTATTCTCTATTTTTTATCACACCCTATTACCCTATATTTGTCTTAGTATTAACCGTATGACGTTGAAGCGGCACTTATCGATAACAGAACTGTCGATGTTTTTATTTTGTCAATCACAACAAATCGTTCGTGCTAGAAAAATATCTAGGTATAGACTTTTTTTTTATGACAAAGGTGGCAAACGAGCAGACGGATTGCCTGATGGTAAGCAATTACCGTCGCCCATGGGCACTCGCAACACCGAGGGAGTCACAAGCGCGTTGCCGACCTATAAATGGGTTGGAGCTCTGGGAACATAATTCACCATCAGGAACACAACACTACATACCTGAAAGGTAGCAGTGCTATTATGGCTGTGGTCTTCTGTAAGGAGGAGGTACTTCCCCAGTTGGGCTTCTCCAGATTCAAGCGTGATGGTACTTCGCTGTGCCCTACCTCTCATTGTTGGACGTAGTTTAAGGACATACCCGGGTCCCAAACTTATATACACAATCAATAATCTATCAACTGAATATGTTAAAACAAGTAATTAAACTGTCAAATTATAAGCAAAAGCTTGGTTTAGTGGCGGACATGTTAAATTATTCTGTTTTAGCTATATTTGTTTTAACGTATTAATTAACGGCTCGCTAGCTCGCAAATACCAATAACAAATCACTGTTTGTACAAGCGAATTCCTTTCTCATTAAAATGTATTGACAGTAAATATGTACAGTCGCCATCATATATATCGGAGATGTGGAGGTCTTTTTTTTTATGCGAGACTGACCAACGTTTGACTTCAGTCGCACCTGATGGTAAGTGACGACGAGGTCGAAGGTGTAGCACGCTGGTTCAGTAACTATTCACTCTTGCCTTGAAGAGACCCAAATTATATCTTGCCGGGAATACAGACGAAGGGAGCGAATTCCATTCCTTAGCAGTCCGCATTAAGTCACAGATGAATAACTCCTCTATTGTCAGGGCGATAAAGTTCAGATATTTGTGACCACCTTCACAGCTCCGATATATCTGATGGCGACTAAACATGTATATGTTGCATTTATTTTGAGGTAAATATTAGATTTATATCAGAGCTTACGTATTGAGTGAATATTTGATTTGCTGTGTAAATAAATGTCTGCGATGCCTGGCCTGATGCCGTGGACATCGAAGTTCGTATATTTCGAGCATCTTTCTCTTTTACTCCAATTAAGACGTCATAAGAGTAATTAGAGAGACGATCCGAAAGGACACTCAGCACTCTTAGTGCTTGAAAATAAAGGCCTTTGTTCTCCGAAACATGTCGCGCGAGTGACTAAATAAACGTGAGTAGAACCGTGTTAATTTTTTAATAGTTAATTTTTGTACTAAAGCAAGTTTAAATACAAACGTCATGAGAGTGACAGAGACAATAGTCCGAAAATTATGAATATCGTTTTTCGTGATAGCGCCGCCTGACTACGTGTTCGCGGTGACAGCAAGCTACACACTTTACGGATGGCTCGCTGCCAGCGAGCTCTCACCTCGCGGTATCCGAAATTTGAGGCTAATGGGTGTTTTGGTGCAGCTGTGTCGTTACTATAATGTAATTCATCCCGTAATCCTATGACAAAGAATGTTGCAGAATATAACAGCATAAGTTGAAACTTGATTTCATCCCCGTATCCAGAGCGCTGAAGAATTCACTCGCCATTCAGCCCTGCTATTCAACGCTAAGTTAGTCGGACAACTAGTTAAATTGCTATTTACCGCAAACAAGAACACTAAATTAAGATGAGCTAACTGCGTACCATTCCGAGGGAGATATTCAGATTAAAAAACCTAGACATTACTGTTACGATCTTATTTTGATACGACCGTGGTACGGAAGGGAGTTCGAGGAGTGACATTTGAATCTGTACCCTTACCATCTCGTTCGTACTAAAATAGTACAAGCGATATGCACAGATAGTAAACTCGATACTCGTTATCGAAAACCTCAATGTCACAACTCATGGTAAGGGTACTGAGCCCTGAGTGTAAGTTTTAACGTAACAAAACGTCACCATCGCGTTAGAGTTTCCCATATAAGTAACATTATCACTTACGCACTCGAGACGTTTTTTTACATTAAAAAAAATTTACACTAAGTATAGTATATCGTTGTAACTTGTAGCCTATCTATAGCATGAGATTTCGTTAAAAAAATGAACAACTAAGGTTGAAAAGGTTAGGTCAATGTGGGTAAGACCGTCTACCTGGAAAGACCGTCTACCAACCAATTTCCTACATTATCTCATAGGTAATTAGTGTCATATGACGGACTTCCCTTAAAAATATAGTATGCCGGTCGTAACCACATTGACATATTTTTAAAATTCACATTACAATGCACTTATGAACGTCAATAAAAATTCTACCACCGGTTCTAACCTTACACACGAGAAGATTAATACCGGTAAGAAACTCCGCGGGACTTATTTTTTCTAAAAGTTTTTAGAGTGTATGCTCGATACTTTTGGCCAAGGCTGTTCTATTAATATGTCTTTTTCTTTTAAATATTTCGGGACAATCTTACACAAATCAACCTAGTCCTACGGTAAGCTCAGTATAAGGCTTGTGTTGTAGGTACTAGACGACGATTTTTATAATAGATACAATACTTAAATACATAGAAAACACCCATGACTCAGAAACAAATATCTGTGCTCATCACACAAATAAATGACCCGACTGGGATTCGAACCCAGGACCATCGGCATCATAGGCAGGGTCACTACCCACTAGGCCAGACCTGTCGTCAAAATACCGTGTGTCGCCGTCATAGGAGCTTTAACTTTGAGGCTCGCTTCTGCACCACGAACGTAGCAACATTTGTTTTACAACTTTAAAAAAATATTTAATTTATTACTTGTGATTTTTTTGAACAAACTAAATAGTATTTTCAATGAACAGCATTCAATAATCTAGTTGACATTTACAGTCAGCCTACAAACTTCATAGTTTTCACAGTACATTGCGTGCTTGACAAATCTTCTTTCTTTAATAGTAAGTGAACTATAAGTTATTTTCAAAAGTCTTAGAACAAATGTTGCTACGTCCGTGGTGCAGAAGCGGTCGCCAAAGTTAAAGCTCCTATGACGGCGACACACGGTAAAATAAATATCATATTGTAAACATCTAAATATGTCATATTGTAAGTTAGAATTCGCCTCTGTCGAGCTGACGCTGACGCCGTGAGTCTTCCACAAAAGTTAGCCATTTTGCCGAAGTTACCCGGTTTTCACAAAGTTGAGCGTTCCGTAAATGAGTGAGTGAGCTATCTTCTTAACTACTTAACTGTTAAACGTATAATAGCTTGCTTAATTATTAATAGAGGGGTACTTTGTTTGAGCTTCACTTTGGAATTGGACCCGGGTATGTCCTTAAACTACGTCCAACAATGAGAGGTAGGGCACAGCGATGACCATCACGCTTGAATCTGGGGCAGCCCAACTGGGGAAGTACCTCCTCCTTACTGAAGACCACAGCCATAATAGCACTGCTACCTTTCAGGTATGCAGTGTTGTGTTCCTGATGGTGAGTAAGGTTCCCAGAGCTCCAACCCCCCTTAAAGGCCGGCAACGCGCTTGTGACTCCTCTGGTGTTACGGGTGCCCATGGGCGACGGTAATTGCTTACCACCAGGCAATCTGTCTGCTCGTTTGCCGCCTATGTCATAAAAAAAAAAAATTGGGAATGTTACCGGGTGTCCGACAGCGCTCCAAGGGTGACACTTTCAATGTTCATCATCTTCTTCGCGTTGTCCCACGGCTCATGAGAGCCTGGAGTCTACTTGGCAACGAATCCCAGGATTTGGCGTAGACACGCCTTTACGAAAGCGACTGCTATTTGACCTTCCGACCCAGAGGGTATAAAAGGCCTTATTGGGATCAGCCCGGTTTCGTCGCGAATTTTTCCTTCACCGAAAAACGACTGGTAAATTATCAAATGATATTTCGTACATAAGTTCCAAAATACCTTCGGGTTTGAACCTGCGACCTCCAACTATTCCAAGTCGTACGCTCTTACCGCTAGGTCACTTTTTTGTCACAATGTTAAGTCTTTGTTAATAGAAGTATGATTGACAGCCATTTGAGACGGGTCTCTTTAGTATGATTGCGGGATAAAAATTATCCTACCTCCTTTCTCGTAGCTCAAACTCTGTCCATACCAAATTACATCCCAATTGGTTCAGCGGTTTAAGCGTGAACAGACAGACAGACAGAGTTATTTTCGCATTAATAATATTACTTGCTTTCCCTCGCGGCTTCGTCGGTCCATGCCCGTCTTTAAAGTATGGTTGCGGGGTAAAAATTATCCTATGTCCCTTTTCGTAGTTCCAACTGTCTCCATACCAAATTTCATCCCAATTGATTCAGCGGTTTAAGCGTGAAGAGACAGACAGAGAGAGTTACTTTTGGATTTATAATATTAAGTAAGTAAGCAAATATTAGTAAATATGGAAGGCAGGCGGTTATTGTTGCTTGCGATCGTGTTGGCAGCAATTTATCGCTTACATATCGCCATCGTGAGCTCTTTGTATTTCAAATAACACTATCGTGAAATTCAAACATTAATTGTATAGAAGCGTGTAAGTCACGTTTTATATGTCAAATATTGCTCGACATGACGTTTCACTCTGTAACGAGGAGCATAATCATGAGCCGTTCGCTTTGGCTAACCGACGCAGACTGTATGTATGATAATAATTCAGTAACAGATAACAGATAAAGCAAGGTTTGATATATAATATTATTTGACCATATTATTTGCGTCATTGATTTGATTATGTATTCATACCAAATTTACAGCTCTCTAGGATTAACGGTCGCTGAGCAAAACCGGAGACAGATAGACGGATAGACATGGCGAAACTATAATGACCCCTAGTTTACTACGGAACCCTAAAAACGCCAAAAAAAAACATTTGTTGTAAGGGAGCCCAGTCATATATTTACTTCATTTTGTTGTTGGTATTCAGTTATTTATAGCGGTTACAGTACCCTTACCATGAGTTGTGACATTGAGGTTTTCCATAACGATTATCGAGTTTACTATCTGTGCATCTGTGCATACTATTACGGCACTATCCGTTATCTAAAACCTCAAAGTCACAACTCATGGTAACGGTAATAAATCGAGATCCCTCTTAGGTATTGAAGGATATGGTGGAGAAATTGCCTTTAGGCAAGCCTCTGTAGCTCTGTTGGTAGAGCGATGAGGATATATATTCTTAAAGAATAACGCATTTTTATGTAATATGTATAAGATATCTTTTGTAATACTGTTTTGAAAAAATGAGTCCCGCCGAGTTTCTTGCCGGTCATAAAAGTCGAAATGCTTCTCGGGTCAGAGGTGTAGGGTTAGAACCGGTGTAGTTTTTATGTTTTCTTCTTTTGTATACTCAACGTGTAAAAGTGCCCTTGTGGCCTACTTACTGAATAAACGTTTGAGTTTGAGTTTAACAGTAGCGAGTTCGAATCTCGCCCGGGGCAGTTGATTTTTCCATTTTTCTTTATTTCTAAGTTATAGAAATCTTTGAAAATATCAATTGTGTAGCTATCACGGTTCATGAGATATATACAATCTCAGAGGCGGTCAGCGTGGGTAGTCTTAGTAATAGGGTCCAATATTTACCCTCTGGGTAAGATATCACTTTAGATATAAAAGAAAAATTTTGTATAGCTAAAAAAAATAACTTTTTTTTATAAATATAAATAAATATATATCGGGACAATCTTACACAAATCGACCTAGTCCTACGGTAAGTTCAGTAAGGCTTGTATTGTAGGTACTAGACGACGATATATATATAGATAGATATAGACCGGTCTGGCCTAGTGGGTAGTGACCCTGCCTATGAAGCCAATGGTCCTGGGTTCGATTCCCAGTCAGGGCCTTTATTTGTGATGAGCACAGATATTTGTTCCTGAGTCATGGGTGTTTTCTATGTATTTAAGTATTTATATGTATCTATCTATTATATATATCGTCGTCTAGTACCTATAACACAAGCCTTACTGAGCTTACCGTAGGACTAGATCGATTTGTGTAAGATTGTCCAGAAATATTTATATTATATTTATATTATTTATATTTATACATGTAAATACTTAAATACATGGAAAACACCCATGAATCAGGAACAAATATCTGTGCTTATCACACAAAAAAATGCCCTGACTGGGATTCGAACCCAGAACCATCGGCATCATAGGCAGGGTCACTACCCACTAGGCCAGACCGGTCGTCAAACAAAAACAAAAACGTTAACTGAAGGACCATATCTATGTAGTTGTGCAGATAATTAATATGTAACTTACGTCAATATTTGAATATAGAACGCCGACATGCGTGTACACACACGTTACTACTAGGTACGTACGGTCAGGGATTTTAATTGTTGCGCCATTTAGGGTTCACTTCACATTGGGCATTTCATGTATTTAGTACTAAACAAAAGACTATCGCATGAACCGTAAGTGGCTCAACAATTAAAGTCGATGACTGTACATAGGCCCGGTGCTTTGGCTAAGTTATCCACATACAGCGTGTAACGCGTGGATGGCAGATTCAAACCCCGGCTTGTACCAATTAGTTTTTCGGAACTTATGTAGCTTTCATTAGATATTTACCCGTTGGTTTTTTGGTGAATGTAAACACCGGTTGGAAGGTCAGATGACAGTCACTTTCGTAAAAAACGTGCCTACGCAAAATCCTGGGATTAGTTGTCAAGCGGACCCCAGGTTCCATGACAAAATACCGAGAAAACGCGGAAGGATGATGACATGACTATTTATACACCCAAAAACAGAGTTTCAAAAAATGGCTTCCATCAATTCTGATGATTTCGCCTGTGCCAAAGTAATTGTAGCAAACCAATCGAATAACATAACTGAAGGAAAACGAGTTTCAGCGTGTATCGCGTGTGTATAAAAGATTTACAAAAATCACAAATCGCTCAGTGAAAAGGATTATTTAAACGTATTGTAAACTGCATCAGTTTTATTTCAGGTGCAGCCAATCGATTATCTGCAATTAAATACATGCATAATTCAGCAATCCGTGCTTCAGCGCACGACGGTCTATTTACAATGCAATTTATTTGCAGCGTTCAAGTTGAACTGCATTTTGTATGGAAGTTTCTAGATTAAACTAGACAGCTAACGCTCTTTTTTAATGCTACTATTTATTGCAGCTCTGTGGCTCTAGTGTAAGTTTCTTTTGACGTAAAAAAACGTTTACGAACGCGTAAGTGACAATGTTATTTATATGGGAAACGCAAACGCGTTCGTGAAGTAAAGTTATGATAAAAACTTACACTCAAGGCTCAGAGGCTCTAGTGTAACATTATCACTTACGCATTCGTTAAAGTTTTTATACTTCAAAAGTAACTTACACTAGAGCCTCAGAGTTCTGAGTATAGTTCTTAACGTAATATTACTTTACCATCGCGTTAGTGTGTCCCTTATAATTAGCATTATCACTTACGCGTTCGAAACGTTTTTTTACGTCAAAAGTAACTTACACTAGAACCTCTGGTGGCCAAGCGGTAAATAAGAGCGTGCGACTTGCAATCTGGAGGTCGCAGATTCAAACCCCGGCTTGTACCAATGAGTTTTTCGGATACTTACCAGTCGCTTTTCGGTGAAGGAAAACACCGTAAAGCAACCGGTCTAATCAAATCTCAATAAAGCCTAGTTTACCCTCTGGGTTGGAAGGTCAGATGGCAGTCGCTTTCGTAAAAAACATGCCTATGCAAAATCCTGGGATCTGCCAAGCGGACCCCAGGTTCCGTGACAAAATACCGGGAAAACGCGGTAGGATGATGACATGACTATTTATTGACCCTAAAACAGAGTTTCAAAAAATGGCTTCCATCAATTCTGATGATTTCGCCTGTGCCAAAATCTAATAACATAACAAGTTTGCTCTTAGAGCATGCCAGTGTACGGTAGTAGGCTTTACGTTTTGTAAAGTTGTAGCTGAATTTTACAGAGAGCCAAGAATACCCATAAAAATACTAGGTATGTAGGTACGTCAGCAACAAAAGTGGCTAAAGCCCCATTAAGACCATGCAAGAACTTGTATACGATTTTCATTACATTGCGGGGTTATATAAAGCGACCGAATTCGCCGTAAGCCGATAGCCCGCAATGTAATGAAAATCGTATACAAGTTCTTGCATGGTATATGAAAAGGACACGGGATTGTTGTAAATAACACACCAACAGCTTGGAGCAACGAAATATACTGATTCAAAAACAAAACTAATAAATTGACATACAAAAATCAAACATGACAAAATAAGTTAAAAATCGAAACATAAAAGAAATAATAAATACTTAAAAACTATATACAACCTCAACAGTATAAATTGGGCTTAAGCGTTTGAAGTGTTAAAAACCTACACGCGCTCTTATTACCTTGACAATAGAGATGTGTTGACCTCATTTTGAACACCTCAAACGCTTAGCCACTTCTGCTGCTGCCTGTACATATGATGGCAGGCACAAACATGTAATGTTCTGAATATGCGCATAGTAAGTTGATATAGCAGACTACATTTCACAGTTATGGGGATACCCTAAAAGCCGGCATTGCATAAAGTGTCGGTTGCCGGTCAGTCTGTAAAGTGTAAACTACCATTTTCCATGTAAGGAAATGGGAATAGAATTTGAATCTGGTTAAATAAATAATTTATGAAACGAGAAAATATTAAATAAGGCGTAATATTATGATTGAAAAAAGAAAGTATAATTGACAAAAGACAATATGATTGAAAAAAATACAGTATGATTGAAAAAAAGACAGTTAGACTGGGCGCTCAGTGGAGTTCCGTTTGCAATGACACAGGACCACGAGCGCGCGCGTCAACATGGCTTTTTACGTTGTCGAGAGCATCAGAGCCCTGGCCCGGTACCGCGAACATCGAAGTTCGTACATTTCGGGCATCTTTCCCTTTTACTCCAATTAAGGCGTCATAAGAGTAACAGAGACAATCGTCCGAAATTTACAAATATCGTGTTTCGCGGTAGCGCCGCTGAGTGTAAGTTTTTAACGTAACTTTACGTCACGAACGCGTTTGCGTTGCCCATGTAAATAAAATTATCACTTAGTAAACGTTTTTTACGTCAAAAGAAACATACACTAAAGCCTCTGGTAGAAGAATCACAAAACATTTCGCGGTCCCCTATTTTTGCACACGAAAATCTCCTTGTAGCCTGCTCTAAGTATGATTGACAAAAAAGACAGTATGATTGAAAAAAAGACAGTATGATTGAAAAAAAGATAGTGTGATTGAAAAAAAGACAGTGTGATTGAAAAAGAGACTGTGTGATTCTCTGTTTCTCCTCGAAGTGCACAAACTATAAACTCACATGCAACTCTTGTCCAACTCCTCCCGAGTGAGTGCGAAAGAGATCTCCGGCGAATTCAGGACGGGCAAGTCCATTGCACATCGCTGTAGCATATCCTTGTTGCAGTTTTCATTGGCTCCTGTCGACAAAAAAAAAAAAGGTTTTTCACAAGACTCTCCATTGAAAACTATTGCGAAAATCGAATTTACAATACATATGTTGGTACATTTCCGCTAGTGCAATTATGAGAACTCGTATTGATTTTAGAGCCCTTCACCTACTACTACCGATTTATTGGTAACATAATTAAAAATTACGACATTTTATTATTAAAAGTAACGTCTTGGTGGCAAACAAGCACACGTCCCGATGGTAAGCGGTCAATGTAACCAATGGACGCCTGCGACGTCAGTAATTTACATATGTCGGTGATCATACCGTGTGATGCAGGCTGCCTAGAATAGAACCACCCCATCTCCTCCCCCGGGTGTCGTAAGAGGCGACAAAGGGAAAAATCCTACAGACGGGCAGCAGCGTCCGTCGAAACGCAATCTACAGCTACTGCGGTCGACAACCCGCCTGCCACGCGTGGCGACTATGGCAACTATTCCAAAAGATGATACAAATCATATTTGTGGGAGGCCTATGTCCAGCAGTGGACTGCATACGGCTGAAATGTATGTAATGTATGGGAATCGTGACAATTGTCGGTGTGGTGAAATATGGGTAATCGTAGATAAAGCCGATCGTTATTTTTCTAATCTTAAAAAAAACGAAATACAGTCACATCAGATTAAATGTAAACATATAAATCAGTCACCACATTACTGATACAAGGACAAGAAACAATACACAATCAATTTAAATTAATGTTCACTTTGTACTGAAAAATACGTAACGCAAAATGCTCATTAAGATCTATCAGACGTAATGGCAGAAACATGTGTACCCTTCCTCTCCCTACCCCATTATTGTAATATGAAGACCTGAAGCCCTACCGCGAAAAACGATATTCGTAAATTTCGGATTTGCCTCTGTCACTCTGATGAAGCCTTAATTGGAGTAAAAGAGAAAGATTCTCGAAATATAAGAACTTCGACGTTCGTTATATATAAAAAAAGAATCGCATTTTTTATGACAGAGATGGCAACCGAGCAGACGGATTGCCTGATGGTAAGCAATTACCGTCGCCCTTGAGCACCCAAGGGAGTCACAAGCGTGTTGCCGGCCTTAAGGGGGGTTGGAGCTCTGGGAACCTTACTCACCACCAGGAACACAACACTACATAACTGAAAGGTAGCAGCGCTATTATGGCTATGGTCTTATGTAAGGAGGAGGTACTTCCCCAGTCGGGCTTCTCCAAACTCAAGCTTGGTACTTCGCTGTGCCCTACCTCTCATTTGTAGTGGTTGTACGGGAAAAAGGAAATTTCAAATATAGAATGCCTATAACCAAGGACCGGAATTTTTCATAGCAAAAATCTAACTGTCAGAGGGATTGACCAAACTGTTTAATCGACTTATCGATGTTACGGAATAATATCACATTACCAACTAAAAATATTGTTCTGTAACATTTGACCTCTTTGATAAGCAACTTGCATCTCTATATTAAAATAAATCACCTCAATGTCACGTATGTCACATACATCACTTGAGTTTTCATACGTGATTCCCCTACCGTGTTAATAAATTGGTTAATCCTAAAATAAAAACAAACAGTCAGCTAATTAGAGACACGGTTTTGTTTCATTACTTTAACTTTGTTTAGTTAAGTGACAGCTATTTATCGATAAGTAGATAAAACATCATGGTTAATCCCTATGATAGTTTGATTTTTGCTATGAAGAATTCCGGTCCTTGCCTATAACAATACCACTACAGTCTACAGGTGTAATTCGACGCTCTCGCTAATTTATCGTATACATGCTGTATACATGTATCTGCTTGGCTGTACCGTCGCTTGCAGTGACCATTTGTGAGCTTTATTGTAAAGGAATAAGGGCTACTACTGGTCACCAATGTTGCTCGTAAACACAATAATCAAACATTGCATACGTCAATGCAATCGTAATTTAAAAGGTCGTATGTGATATGAAGTTTCGTGGATGTAAGACGTTTTAGTCCGGGACGGTGGCTCGAATGACGTTCGCTTTAAATGAATTGGGCGCATCTCCAGATGACTGGAGCAACAATGATTTACGCATTTTGTTTTGCAGAAAATATCGCTATATTTATACTATGTGAAAAGTGGAATAATTAGACCCCGAATTCTTGTCGCGATGACGTCACAATAGGGTAACTTTGGAAGTAAATGGAACGGTGGAAAAAAGAATACATGGACAAAAAATAAGATACGCAAAAATATATTTATTAAAAATCCTCCGAATCGCCAAACTTAAGTGGCAATGGGCAGGGCACATTGCGTGCAGAACCGATGAGCGGTGGGGCAGAAAGGTTCTGGAGTGGCGACCACGAACTGGAAGACGCAGCGTAGGTAGGCCTCCCACAAGGTGGACCGACGACCTAGTTAGAGTCGCGGGATACCGCTGGATGTGGAAGGCGCAGGATCGGTCTTCTTGGGTCGTTCTGGGGGAGGCCTATGTCCAGCAGTGGACGTCTTTCGGCTGACATGATGATGATGATGATGATATTTATTAAATTCGATTTTCGACAGACCATTATGTATAAAAGAATATATATCCATCATCAATTACCCTGTGGGTAATGACCATGCCTATGAAGACGATTGTCCTGGGTTTAAATCCCAGTAAGGGCATTTATTTGTGCGATGAGCACAGATATTTGTGAGTCATGGGTATTTTTTTATATATATATCACGTATATCGTTGGCTTAGTAAGTTAGTACCCACAAAACAAGCCTTCTTGAGCTTACCATGGGACTCAGTGAGTTTGTGTAATTATGTTCTGGGAACATATATGTGACATTATCTATGAAAAGGGACCTTATTGTCAATGGCGCTTACGCCGTTGTTCAAGATGACGCAATACAAACGCAACGCGATTCGACGTAAGCGCCATCGACAATAAGGTCCCTTTTGCTAGATAATGTCACATATATTCGTGTTCATTTTGAGATGAGTCAAATTACGCTTATAGAGAATAGCAATATACCATAATCATTATCATTGTCACATCAATAACCACAAACGTCATACGACGCATTAGGTCGGAAACACTTCGACCATAATTAACCTTCAGAGAGCAAACAAGATCGCACACAACTAGATAATGTAAGCGAGAGTGATCATGTTCTTAGTCTTATCAGAAGCGTTGAGGAATGCTTCTTATCTGTGGCAATTCGCATTGTCTATTGGGCGCCGAGCGATCGCCTCAAACAAACCACTATTAATAAGTACCCTGCTACCGCAAAAAACGTATTCGTAAATTTTGACGCCTTAATTGGAGTAAAAGAGAAAGATGTGGACCCGGGTATGTCCTTAAACTACGTCCAACAATGAGAGGTAGGGCACAGCGATGACCATCATGCTTGAATCTGGGGCAGCCCAACTGGGGAAGTACCTCCTCCTTACAGAAGATCACAACCATAATAGCACTGCTACCTTTCAGGTATGTAGTGTTGTGTTCCTGATGGTGAATAAGGTTCCTAGAGCTCCAACCCACTTATAGGTCGGCAACGCGCTTGTGACTCCCTTGGTGTTGCGAGTGCCCATGGGCGACGGTAATTGCTTACCATCAGGCAATCCGTCTGCTCGTTTGCCACCTATGTCATAAAAAAAAAATACAAAGCAAACGCACAATTGTCTCTGTCACTCTCATGACGCCTTAATTGGAGTAAAAAAAGATGTTGTCTCAATATACGAACTTCGATGTTCGCGGTACCGGACCTATCGACAAAAAAAAGCCATTTCAAGCCATTCGGGGTTACAGTAAAAATGGCTTGAGCCGTCAACCCGCGGTACGAATGTGAACACAGCACCCTTACCATGAGTTGTAACTTTGAGGTTTTCGATAACGAGTTTCGAGTTTACTATCTGTGTGTTCACACTAAAATAGTACAAGATATGACATCCAAACCTTCAAGAAAAGAGCGTATAGGGATCTTAAAGGCAACGCACTTGTGACTCCTCTGGTGTTGCGAGTGTCCATGGGTGGCGGTAGTTGCTTACCATCAGGCAATTCGTCTGCTCGTTTGCCTCCTATATCATAAAAAAAAAAAGCGAGATACACAAATAGTAAACTCGATACTCGTTATCGAAAACCTCAATGTCACAACTCATGGTGAGGGTACTGCGCAACTACGGTTGCAGATTTTTAGCATTTCACATTTTTTTAATCGTGGGCACTCAAGTGGTTAGAGCGGTACGCGGTACTTGGCCAGAGGCGCTACCACAAAAAACGATATTCGTAAATTTCGGACGATTGTCTCTGTCACTCTCATGACGTCTTAAGTGGGGTCTTAATGCCCGGAATACACGAGGCTAGTTTTACAAGCCAGTATAGTAAGCTAGTTAATAAGCTAGTAAGCTAGTAAAACTGTCCTGGCTTGAACCCAGGCTAGTGCTGTCTACATGATGCCAGTAATTTTAAGTCAGTTCGAGTGCCAGTACGTTTGCAAAGTGTCGTAAAAAAAACGTCAATATGAACGTAATTCGTAAAAAATAACATAGCATGAATGAAACAATTACTTAAAAAACTATGTAAATGTGTACTAGATGAATTACTTGAAGATATATTTAAAAAAACGTGTATGGACAAATGGCACTAGCCGGACGGATACTAGCTTCACCGGCCGCACGAAGATAGTACACAAGCCAGGCTAGCGAAATCGGTGGTGGGGGGCGCTACTAGCTCAAAAAATAGAACGGCAAGCTATTAAAACTATCCTGGCTTCAGCACTAGCTTACTAGCCTGAAAGTTAAGCTAGTTTTGTATACACGAAGATAGACGCACTAGCTTGCTAGCTTACTATACTGGCTTGAAAAACTAGCCTCGTGTATTCCGGGCATAAGAGAAAGATGCCCGAAATTTACGACTATCGTTTTTCGCGGTAGCGCCAGTGGCCAGGCGCCGGCGCAAGTCATCTGTCACGAGCCGCGCACGCGCTGTCAGCTGTTCACGCACACGTGATAAACTGCGCGGGTTTATCTCGGCATATTCATGAACTTGTACTATTATCTATTAATTCTAGGTTAAAGGTGAAACTATGAAGGTCAAGACAAAATGGCTGATAAGCCGTGTTTTGTTATAGTTGCAAATTAAACATGAGGTCAACACGCGTCAACATTGTCGCTATCGCATCATGCTTCCTTCTCGCACTCACGCGCTAGTTATGTGAGAGCCATGCCATGGTGACTCAGAGTAATATTATCAATCATCACCATTTCAGGCGTATGACGTCCACTGCTGGACACAACAGGCCTGGGGGGTAGTTGAAAGAGTCGCCACGACCGCAGTAGCTGTAGGGGTTCGACAGACGCTGCTGCCCATCAGTCGATTTTTTCCCGTTGTAGCCACTTACGACACCGTCGAAACCCAATCTACAGCTACTGCGGTCGCCAACCCGCCTCCCAAGCGTGGCGACAATGGCAACTACCCCCAAGATGATACAAGTCATATTTGTGGGAGGCCTATGTCCAGCAGTGGACTGCATACGGCTGAAATGTAAGGCGTCATGAGAGCGACAGAGACAATAAGCGAGACGAAAACGTAAGGAGGCGACTGAAAATAATTATTTTCTTATTTTCGCAATTTTTTAGACCTTAAAGTTTATCATTTTAGGGTCAATTTATCTTTGAAACATTACAGTATTTTTATTCAATATCGTCGTTATTAATACAAATTGCTCATACAATATCTATTTAACTTAATTTTTAGAATTTGTAACATGTGTCATGCCTATTGTTCTAAATTTACGAATATCGTTTTTCGCGATAACGCCACTGATATCATCGTTTTGATATAATAATATAATATTTTTCCGGACAATCTTACACAAATCGATCCAGTCCTACGGTAAGCTCAGTAAGGCTTGTGTTGTAGGTACTAGACGACCATATATATAATAGATAGATACATATAAATACTTAAATACATAGAAGACACCCATGATTCAGAAACAAATATCTGTGCTCATCACAAATAAATGTCCTGACTGGGAATCGAGACCCAGGACCATCGGCCTCATAGGCAGTGTCACTACCCACTAGGCCAGAGCGGTCGTCAAAAATATCACAATCAGAAACCCGATAGTAATTGAAAGTATAAGCAGTAATTTACTATAAATTATATTACGTGTTAAGTGTGAAAAGTGGAATGCATGCGACATAACCGCGGCCTCGAATAATCGCCAGAGCGTATGTCCTGTTAAACAGGTAGTTATTTTTATAACTGCCGTTCTAAGAAACATACATTCCTAATGACATTATCTACGAAAAGGGACGTTATTGTCGATGGCGCTTATGTCATTATTCAAGACGATGCAATACAAACGCAACGCGATTCGACGTAAGCGCCGTCGACAATAAGGTCCCTTTTCATATATTATGTCACCTATAGCGGTGAGCCGAGCCCACCAATACGAGCGCTCCCATTGGCCGGCTGGCATCGTATGATGTTTCGCGTGTGTGGCGCCCGCGTCGGTACACTAGCATAATTGCCGACGCTTGCGTCTGCGTTCGACGTATGACCTGCGTGTGATCACATTTAGCACTCATCTAGATGCCAATTTACACTGGTGTTCAAAATACAATTGGAATACGCCGCACACATCGTCCAATCGAATGATCGACCAATTTCGTGTAGATATGTAGAACCGTCAATTAACTGTGGAATTGTTAGATGCCTTACAAGTCTTGCCTTGACATGTGGTTGTACTTTTTATTGATGATTGTAAACATTTTTTTTTCTGACTAGAATAGCACCACAACATCTCCCGCGGGGAAAACTGACGGATGGACAGCAGCGCACAGCTAGTGCGGTCGCCAAACCGCCTGGAAAGCGTGGCGATTATGGCAACTATTACCACCCAAGATGATAAATAATGTAAATTATTATAGGACATTCTTACACAGCTTGACTGAGCCCCGCGGTAAGCTCAAGAAGGCTTGTGTTGTAGATACTCAGCCAACCATATACAAGTACTAAATATATAACACACCTTTTGGATTTGCAGGCTTCCATAGGCTACGGTAACTGCTTACCATCCGGCGGGCCGTATGCTTGAATGCCACCGTCGTTACATAAAAAACCCATGACTCAGGAACAAATGTCTGTGCTCATCTCATCACACAAATAAATGCCCTTACTGGGATTTGAACCCAGAACCATCGGCTTCATAGGCCTGTCGTCATCGATACAAGTCGTATTTTGTGGAGGCCTGTCTGGTTGGCTGGAATGATGATAAATGATGGATTGTGTCTATGGAAATAACTTCACAGTAAAACCTGCCATGTTCCCTAAAGGTTTTCTAGAAAGTTTCCATTCTAACTCAATTTACAAATGCGAATACAGACGGCTTTTGTTTTATCAGCGCATTACCTGTAAATGCATCTTATCTGAATATATTTAATAGCGATGTTAAACAAAAAGTAATAAAAAGGACACATGGCGTCATCGCATGATTAAAATGTTTGTGCATTGATTTGGAATCACGATTTTCTACTTACAAGCAATGCACCATGCGGTTTTCGCGTGAATTCCTATCTATCGCCGCTTCATTTGGTGGTGATAATGGAATAATTTAGAAGGTGGAATAGATGGGAATTATTTGGATGGGGGCACTATTCCCATTGGTTGCAGGTTTTACGAGTATAAGGTCGATTCACACACAGCGCGGGCGCGGCTCGGGCGCGTGTCAAGGCGGGCCCGCCCGCGCACGCCCGCGCCCACCGGCTGTGTGAAGGTGTTCAATTAAAACTAGCTGAACAATCGCGCCGTGGGCCCAAGTTGTCACGCACCCGACCCGCGCCCGCGCTGTGTGTGAATCGAGCATTATCCCGGTGTGAGAGGTTTTTTTTCGGCGACCGCCATCAACGGTGAACACCATCCTCAAATCTCAGGATGAATTTAAGAAGACCGTACAGTCGAGTCGCCATCAGATATATCTGTGCTGTGGAGGTAGTCACAAATATCTGAACAACACCTCTATTCTCAAGGCGATAAAGTGCATGTTGAGATATGCGTGACCAGCTCCACAGCTTCGATATATCTGATGGCGACTGCAGTCTCCACCACGTAAGTATGTGGCACTGAATTGGCACATCGTAAACTAAAGGCTTCGTCACATAGGACGCGTTTTATGGCGTGGCGCAGCGGGGCGCGACGCTGCCGTCCGAATGTGTGGCTTATTTCGTTACATTAGCCACATCGCTGTCACGCCCCGCTGCGCCACGCTCTCAAAACGCGCCTATCTGCCCAAGCCTTAAAGATCATTCTAATAATATATATCCTATAATTAGCATGACCTTACGGACACGCCCTGCGCCATTCATACGTTAACATTTCAAGCAGTGACGTCTTTAAAAAAAAAAATACATTAATACTAGCTTTTCCTCGCGACTTCTTAGGCCAGCCATGCCCAATACCCCATCTTTAAAGTATGGTTATGTAGTAGGTAATCAGACTCTTTCCATTCGAATAGAAGCAAAAATATTGTCCCAGAGAAATACATAATTTATTTTAGGTCACACTGGGCGGTAAGGGAGATTTACCGCCCTAGGGCGCGACGGAAAATCTCACTTTACACCCAGGTGAAGACGTAAAACTATGTACGCACCACGGAGTGACCCTCATTTTACAGTTACTTGTATTATTTCTAGGCAATTTTACTGTTTTATTATTACTTCTATATGTCCTTTTTGTATTATTTTTTTACTTTTTTCCCATTAATATATGTATTTACAAAAAGTAACCCAAAAATGTATAAAAATAAATCACTTCATATTTAAGCGTAATGAAACGGTTCAATAATACTCGGTAACTAACATACCATGAAGGTTACTCCAATCGGACATTCTCGCACAGCTAGTTCATAATTATGTATACATATTATAACCTAATTCCATTGACATAAGGTGGAAAATCGATTACATCTTTTTAATCCAGACAGCACGTAGAGTTACATATAGACGCAACCCACGTGGAGTCGCGCCAATATTTACAACAAATAAGATAAGAATTAGTCGACTTGTTTTTTTGTTTTTGTTTTTTTCGACTACTTTTTTAGACCATGGCCAGTGTAACAATGTACAAGTATACGTGAAAAACTTAGGTAATAGACCGGTCTATACAGTGTGTAAATCTTATACGGGCGAATCTCTTAACGCATTCACTGCCACCGACGCACATGTGCGTTCATTTCCATACATTTTTGGAGGGGGTGGCAGCGAATGTGTTAACGGAGGGTAGAATAAGGACATATAAGAAATAGATTTACATAACTTTTGCTTAGAAGTACAGTTGAAATTTTATCCATATAAAAAAATTCGGCCCGCAATGTAATGCAACATACTCGAGTTAGACACTCGTTGACAGTTCGTTTCAAAAGCTCATATCGCGTAATGTTCGCAGTAGCACTGCTACCTTTCAGGTATGTAGTGCTGTGTTTCTGTTGGTGAGTAAGGTTCCCAGAGCTCCAACCCCCCTTAAAGGCCGGCAACGCGCTTGTGACTCCCCTGGTGTTGCGGGTGCCCATGGGCGACGGTGATTGCTTACCATCAGGCAATCCGTCTGCTCGTTTGCCCCCTATATCATAAAAAAAAGGTTCATTTTTAGTTTACATAAACTAAACCTCCTATCCCCGAATAACCTCAGGTGTTCGAAATAGCTCAACAGCGCAGTAAGATTCTGCATAGAATTTACACCACACGGGATTATATTATAACTTGGTAAACTCCAGAGAAAATGGACAAAGTTTTGGAGCAACTGACCGGAGCACTCGGCGTCTGAATAACAGACTTTCCAGCACAAAATGGCTCCCTCAGCCCTGTTCTCAGTTTAGATATTATCCAATAAGCATACTGCTATTAGAAAAATGTTGTAATTAATCCATCAAACTTTGATTCATGAGTGCCGTGTGATGCCGGCTGACTAGAATAGTGCCGTGTGATGCCGGCTGACTTTCTAGTCAGCCGTCGAAAATAGTCGAAACCCAATCCTCCCTCAATTATGACTTGTATCATCTTGGGGGGTAGTTGCCATAGACACCACGCTTGGCAGGCGGGTAGCTGTAGATTGGGTTTCGACGAACGCTGCTGCCCATCCGTCGGTTTTTTTCCTTTGTCGCCTCTTACGACACCTGCGGGAAGAAGGTGGTGGTATTCTAGTCAGCCGGCACCACTGGGCGCGCATTGCATCGCATTTTTCATCTATCTATATTATCATCATCTCAGCCATAAGACAACATAGGCCTCCCCCTTGGACCTCCACATGTACCGGTTGGAAGCGACCTGCACTGCATCCAGCGTCTTCCGGCGACCTTAATGAGGTCGTCTGTCTTCTTGTGGGTGGACGTCCTACGCTGCGCTTGCTAGTCCGTGTAGTCTATCTATATTATATGTATTCTCAATCGCCGGGAGAACCTCACAGGAGTTCATACCACAATGCACTAGCCGTCTTAAATCGACCAATTACTTGGGTTAATAATATAACCTCTGAGTAAAGTTCGTTGAGTGGACAGTGGCCCCTTTTAAAGGGAACTCGATGTATCATCTGTGGCTCATTGTTCAATACGAGTAGTCTGATCATGATTACAAAGCTGGAGGTCTTTGGTTTGAATCCTGGCAAGGGCATGTGTGTGCACTAGGAACGTTATTTATTATATACTAGCTGTGCCCCGCGGTTTATTAGGGAAAAAACGTAGCCTATGTGTGGATCCAGGGTGTCAGCTAACACCATATCACATTTTATTAAAATCGCTCCAGCCGTTTAGACGTGAAGAAGTAACAAACATACACTCACAAACTTTCACTTTTATAATATTAGTGTAGATTAGTAAAAAATGATATTGTGTTCGCCCATTAATGTGTATACGAGTACCTATAATCAAAGTCAAGGGATTCCTGCGGCGCTACCGCGAAAATCGATAATGGTTTCGAGTTTCTGTCACTCTCATGACGATGACGCTTTAATTGGAGTAAAAGAGAATGATGCTCGAAATTTACAAACTTCGATGTTCGCGGTACTAGGGCTGCCCAATTTTTTTGATTGAACGGATTAAACTTGTGGACCCGATGACCACGAACGCTGCTAAAGGGTTCGAAACGCCGGGATGAAGTTTAAATTAGTATGCGCGATTTAATCCGTTTTAGTTGTTTTATTTCGATCATGAGTAATTATCGCGGCAACCGAAGACAATATTAAGGACTATCGATGTTTTTATATTGCCAATCACTTACAAATCTTACAATACAACTAATTGACTCGTTCATGCTAGAAAAATATCTATTAGGTATACATAAACGAAGATATTTAACTTAGTTTTGGACCATAGTTGTGAACTTTTGTACTAGTTTTACGGTTCAATTTTTGTTGAAGGTTAGGTTTTATAATCTGATTTGCATGTTCTACATAATCCTTGCGTGACTGAGTAGATTTCCTTGCTAAGTTTTAATGGTTTTGGCGATTTTATCTAAACAGTCTCATCATCATCATTCTTTTAAGAGCCGGGCTCTTGTCGGTGTAGCTAGATGTAGTTGTCTCCATTTCTGCCGGTCCGAGGCCAGCCTCTTGATGTCCTGGTACGACACGACGTTTACCTGCTTCTTTATCTGATTTATATAACTTTTCCGTGGTCTGCCTCTCCCTCTCCTTCCATTTATCTTCCCTTCTATTATGTTTCTAATGAAATCGTCGTGCCGTAGCAGGTGCCCCAGCATTTTTCCTCTCCTATCCATGATTGTACTCAACAGGCTCCTCCTTTCCTTCACTCTACCAAGTACGTCTTCGTTGGTCACTCGCTCTGTCCAGCTTATTCCTTCCATCCTTCGCCAGCACCACATCTCGAATGCTTCCAAGTATTCTTCATCTCTTTGTGTTATTGTCCATGTTTCGCATCCGTATAAGGCAATGGACCATATATAAGTCTTTATAAATCGCTTCCGTATACCTATTGAAATTTTAGACTTTAGCAGTGTTGTCTTTTTATAGAAGATCTGTTTGGCCATTGCAATTCTTGCCTTTATCTCTGGGGTACACCTTGAGTCTTCTGTTATTATACTTCCAAGATATTTAATTTTTTGGACTTGCTCTACATCTCTCCCGTCTACTTTTATCTCTCCTTTCATTTTTCCCTCCTTTGATATAATCATGAACTTAGTTTTGTCGTTATTGATTTTAAGTCCAAATTCTCTAAATATGGTGTCCATCGTGTTCAATATCTTTTCTAATTCTAAACTGGTGCCTGCGAAAGCTGCAATATCATCCGCGAATCTGACAAATACCACTCTTTTACCATTAAATCCAATGCCTCCTTCCACAGACTCCAATACCTTCACAATGGCTGCTTCTATGAAAACATTAAATATGAGTGGCGATAGTGAGCATCCTTGTCTCACACCCTGCATTATTTTGGCTGTTCCCTTTTCGTTCTCTATTTCTATGATCGTTTCTTGTTTCCTGTATAGTTCATATATTATCTTTCTATCTCTGTAGTCTATACCAATATCTTTAAGTCTGTTCATCATTAATCTCCAATTAACTTTATCAAAAGCCTTTTCTAGGTCTACAAAGGCTACACACGTATTGAGACCAATGTCTAATCGTCTGTCCAACGTTAGTCTCAATGCCAGTATCGCTTCCCTTGTACCCTTTTGCCTTCTGAACCCGTACTGGTCTTCTCCCAAATTATGCTCTATCTTTTCTATTATGCGATATTGTATTATCTTTAATAGTATTTTTGATGCCTGTGATATCAAACTGAGCGTTCTATATTCCTCACACTTTAAAGTATTGGGCTTTTTTGGCAACATTACAGTTTTCGTTGTTGTAAAGTCTTTGGGTACTTTTCCAGTAGAGTACATGCTTGCTATGAGTTTAAAAATTTCATCTAGTAGGGTGGGATTGTTAGAGTATTTAATCATTTCAATAAAAATCTCATCCTCACCTGGAGCTTTTCCATCTTTTATTGTTTTAGGGCCTTATCAAATTCTTCTCTAAGAATATCTGGTCCCATTTCATCCAGGTCTACCTCGCTTTCCTTCTCTATGTCTCTCTCATTTAAACCATCTCCATCATAGAGTTGTTCTACGTACCTTTTCCATCTCGCTAGTACCTCTTTACTTTCTGTTATTATATGACCTTGTTCATTTGTTATTATTGTTGACTTAGTTCTGTGTTTCTTATTATGTTTCCTTACGATTGCGTATGCTCTGTCTATGTTTCCTTTATTTATGTGTTCCTCAATCATTGCGCAGTCTTTTTTCATATCTTCTATCTTCGCTTCTGTACATAATAAAGTTATTTTGTTTGTGAGCTTCCTATAGTTATTCACACTTTCATCATCAGTTCTGTTTCTCAATTTTCTTCTTTTTATCATTAAATCCATAATATCTTGTGTAAGCCATTTCTTCCTTGGTATGATATTTTCTCTTTTCGCTGCATTCCTTGCACTATCCTTCATTATGTCTCTAATACCGCTCCATCTTTCTTCTACTTTATTATTAATATTATCTGATGTATATTTATCCTTATATTCTAATAATTTATCTCCTACTGAGTTGCTATATTGCACTTTGGTGGTGCTATCACATTTTAATTTCTGTATGTCTATCGTCTTATTTCTACTTGCTCTCTTGGGTTTTTCCAACTTAATTTTAATATTGCACATTACTAGATTGTGATCAGTATTTATATCGGCCCCTGGATAGCTTTTGCATTTTGTTACATATTTTCTGAATTCTTTTTTTACCAATATGTAATCCAGTTGATATCTGGCTATATCACCGGGCATTTTCCAGGTGTAACGCCTTCTATAAGGTTGTTCGTATAAAGTGTTTGTGACTGTTAGCTCGTGCTGCTTGCAGAATTCTACTAGTCTTTCCCCTCTTCGGTTACGTTTTCCCAGTCCAAACTTGCCAACTGTCCCTTCCTCGCTACCTTCACCCACCACTGAATTGAAATCTCCCATAATGATTAGTTGTTCTTTCCTTCTATTTGTGTTAATTAACATTTCTATTTGTTCATATATTTCTTCCACCTCATCATCTGTATGAGAACTTGTTGGCATGTATATTTGTATTATTAGCATGTTTTGGGGTTGTGCCTTAATTTTCAATGCAGTTATTCTGTCATTCAGATGCATAGTATTTTCTATTTGTTGCCCCCACTTCTTATTTAAAATGATGGCTGTTCCGTTTCTTCCTCTTTCCTCTCCTGTGTAAATTATTCTATAATCATCTTGCCAGTAGTCCCCGCTTCCTTCCCAGCGTGTTTCACATATTCCTAGTATGTCTATATTTAATCTACTCATTTCACTCGTCAGCTCTTCTAGTTTTCCGTCGGGCAGCATAGTTCGTACATTCCAGGTTCCAATCTTCATTTCCTGACAAGGGTTTCGCAGGATGACGACCGAAGCAGCCTTGTTTCTGCCCCTGCCGGACTCGGACCGCCACGGTATTTTGCTTCGTGGTAGCCCGTTGTCAAGGACTATATTTTCATTTATGTTACTTTCCATCATTGCTACGGGGTTAAGGGAGTATAGTGCGGTGGTTTCCCCTTTCCTTCCGCACCGCAGTTCAGCAAACTTCTGTGCGCCTACTGATGTCCTTTTCTGAGCCCTACCAGAACCTGCTTCTTCGGCCTCTTCGTGGTACTGATGTTGCTGCTGCCCAACATCAGAGGAACGCTTATTTAGTGGCGGCGTTTTCTCGCCACGTCACAACGTCGTCAACAAGCCTTTTGTGTTATTTTATAGGAAAACCCGTCCCACCGGACTTCCCAACACGCTCTGATAACATTGCCGCTATTTGGTCGGGGACTGCTTATTGGTTATTCGCAGCTAACCACCATATCTGATGGCCGTTCCATGATCCGCCACCTATGGACCCCGCTAGTAGCCTACAGCTCAGCCCCAGCCTAAACAGTCTATATTAGGCAATTATAATACGGGAAGTTAAAATAGTTGTAATTAATCAACGCGATTAGAGCTGTATATTGGCTGAGGACTTGAGGTTTTTTTTATAACCAATGTGAAATGTATTTTCTTAAAGGCTTGGGCAGATGGGCGTGTTTTGCGAGCGTCGCGCCGCGGGGCGCGACAATGTTTTTTTTTTATTTATTACAAAGGTGGCAAACGAGCAGGCGGATTGCCTGATGGTAAGCAATTACCGCCGCCCATGGGCACCCGCAACACCAGGGGAGTCACAAGCGCGTTGCCGGCCTTTAAGGGGGGTTGGAGCTCTGGGAACCTTACTCACCAGCAGGAACACAACACTACATACCTGAAAGGTAGTAGTGCTGTTATGGCTGTGGTCTTCTGTAAGGAGGAGGTACTTCCCCAGTTGGACTGCTCCAGATTCAAGCGTGATGGTACTTCGCTGTGCCCTACCTCTCATTGTTGGACGTAGTTTAAGGACATACCCAGGTCCAAAAACCGGGTCGGTGTGGCTAATGTAACGAAATAAAGCACACATTTGGACGGCAGCGTCGCGCCCCGCTGCGCCACGCCACAAAACGCGCACTATTTGACCAAGCCGTAAAGTTTTCAAGTAAGGATGCATTAAATGACACAAAAATATGTGCCATCGTAGTTTACCTCTTTGTATAAAGGTTGTCTTTACTATAATACTTTTTTTAAATATTTATTTACAATAATTACAATATTACGAGTATTTAACTACTTAGCATAGCACTGCTACCTTTCAGGTATACGTAGTGTTATTCTTGATAGTGAGTACGGTTCCAAGAGCTCCAACAGCTTTTAGGTTAGGCATCGCGCATGTGAATCCTCTGGAGTTGCAGGCGTCCATGGCCGGCGGTAACTGCTAACCATCATGCGGGCCATGTGCTTGTTTGCGACCGTCGTTGTATAAAAAACGTAGAGTTTTATGGACACGTCACAGCTGACGTAGCATATTTTTGGCATCCGGATGTTTACTACAGACGTACCTGTCATTAGGATAGCCGTCTTGGCATGCAGTCCAACTAAATGCAAAAAACATCTTATAAACACATTTTAATTTATTTCAATACTAGCTTTTCTTCGCGAATTCGTCAACCAGCATTGGTCACATAGGGCGCGTTTTGTGGCGTGGCGCAGCAGGGCGCGACGCTGCCGTCCGAATGTGTGCCTTATTTCGTTACATTTTTTTTTGCGACGAGGGAGGAAATCCGCATTGGATACGGCCAGGCCCGTACCTGACCGCATGCCCGACTCGACTGGGAAGGAACCCAGTCGCTTACGGACTAAAACCTCCCCTGGTCCGTGTGGAGTGTGAGATTGGTGTGTGTTAGCCACACCGCTGTCACGCCCCGCTGCGCCACGCTCTCAAACGCGCCTATCTGCCCAAGCCTTTAAAGCATGGTTGCGGGCTAAAAATTATCCTATGTCCTTTCTCGTAGCTCCAATAGCATACCAAATTTCATCCCAATTGGTTCAACGGTTTAAGCGTGAAGAGGTAGCAGACAAACAGAGAGTTACTTTCGCATTTGTAATATTTTAAAGTATGGATTTCTATATCTATTGTAGTTTTGTTTGTGAGTTGTGAGTGAAAAGCGACTGGTAAATAACAAATGTTATTTCGTAGGTACAGTCAGCAGCAAAAGTTGCTAAGCGTTTGAAGTGTTCAAAATGCCTACCTACACGCGCTCTTATTCTCTTGACAATAGAGACGTGTTGACCTCATTTTGAAGTGCTTAGCTACTTCTGCTGCTGACTGTACATAAGTTCCGAAAAGCTCAATGGACAAGCCGGACTTGAACGTGCGACCTCCGGATAGCAAGTCGCACGCTCTCACCGCTAGGCCACCGACGCTTCATATATATAAAGAAATAGATATGATGAATAGATGATCATTGATCACTTTGGCCTTACTTGTAATTATGTCCCTTGATTGATACAATGGCTTCCACAGTGAGCAAATGTCTCTTTTGCTACTGTAGACAGTTATTTATTTAGTTTTTATTACACAAGTGGAATATAGCCCGAAATGTTTCATTCCGTAACGAGGAGCGTAATCTGCGTCGGGTAGCCAACGCGAGCGGCTCATAATTATGCTCCTAGTTACGGAGTAAAACATGTAGATCAATTATTTTTTATTACGCAAAAATGTCTGCTAGCGAATATCTAAGATATTTAAGTCAAATGAAAAATGGAAAAGTTGAATCCTGCTTTAGAAAAAATTGAATCGAGTCCCGCTTCGAGTTATTTTTTTTCCATTTTTCTTTCGTTTTTAATATCTATGTAGATCAATATTCGACTTAGGTATAAAGGTCAATTCACACAGCGCGGGTGCGGGTCGGGCGCGTGTCAACGCGGACCCGCGGCGGGCCCGCCTGTGTGTGAAACGAGCATAAAACGTACTGAAATACCCATAGATTTGAATCTCGCGATAGTTTTGTGATTAAAATTGTAAATATATGTTCTATTTCTATACTATAACATAACATACATAAACATACATAATGGGCGACATATACATATATATACGATATGAAACATGTCGAGCAATACATAAATCATCACATACATTTCAGCCGTATGCAGTCCACTGCTGGACATATGCCTCCCACAAATATGACTTGTATCATCTTGGGGGGTAGTTGCTACAGTCGCCACGCTTGGCAGGCGGGTTGGCGACCGCAGTAGCCGTAGATTGGGTTTCGACAGACGCTGCTGCCCGTCCGTAGGATTTTACCCTTTGTCGCCTCTTACGACAACCGCGGGAGGAGATGGGGTGGTGCTATTCTAGTCAGCCGGCATCACACGGCAATATCCGACTTATAAAACGTGCTTCGATACAATTCATATATTTACATAATATATTGTACCACAATCAAGCCACGCACTTGTGTCAATATTAAACTGTACGTGTTACAAATACACACTGAAGTGAACCGGTTAAATAAACTTAATGCTACCAAGAATTTTAATCATATATTTAGACAGAATTATCAAATTTTACAAGGCTGCGCCGCGCCGAAGAAATTACAGCATAATTTCGTCTGCTAGAATCCTTTTTGGTACAGTCAGCAGCAAAAGTGGCTAAGCGTTTAAAGCTAAGTTTAAGCGTAAAGTAGGCCCGGTACCGGGAACGTCGAAGTTGGTATATTACGGGCCTTTTTCTCTTTTACTCCAATTAAGGGTGTCATGAGAGTGACAGAGACAAACGTCCGAAATTCACGAATGTCGTTGTTCGCGGTAACGCCGCTGAGCCGCCGTGATTGAATTGAATCGAGTAGCCCAAAAAACTCGGCGCCCAAGAAACACTAATAGCTAATAAATAACTTTACGTCACTAACGCGTTTGCGTTTCCCATATAAATAACATTATCACTTACGCGTTCGTAAAGGTTTTTTTTACTTCAAAAGTAACTTACACTAGAGCCTCTGAGTGTAAGTTTTTAATGTAACTTTACGTCACTAACGCGTTTGCGTTTCCCATATAAATAACATTATCACTTACGCGTTCGTAAAGGTTTTTTTTACTTCAAAAGTAACTTACACTAGAGCCTCTGAGTGTAAGTTTTTAACGTAACTTTACGTCACGAACGCGTTTGCATTTCCCATATAAATAACATTATCACTTACGCGTTCGTAAAGGTTTTTTTTTACTTCAAAAGTAACTTACACTAGAGCCTCTGAGTGTAAGTTTTTAACGTAACTTTACGTCACGAACGCGTTTGCGTTTCCCATATAAATAACATTATCACTTACGCATTCGTAAACGTTTTTTTACTTCAAAAGTAACTTACACTAGAGCCTCTGAGTGTAAGTTTTTAATGTAACTTTACATCACGAGCTCGTTTGCGTTTCTAATATAAATAACATTATCACTCACGCGTTCGTAAACGTTTTTTTACGTCAAAAGAAACTTACACTAGAGCCTGAGAAAGGATTATATGCCCACACTCTGATACACTGCTGGGCGAAGAGACCGGGATGTCTTCCAGATCCTCCCTTCAAGATTTAGTGCGATTTTTTTTTTCAATTTATTGATTTATTTCAGACAACAGCATAGGTTTTTTTTTTTTTTTTTATGACACAGGCGGCAAACGAGCAGACGGATTGCCTGATGGTAAGCAATTACCGTCGCCCATGGGCACCCGCAACACCAGGGGAGTCACAAGCGCGTTGCCGGCCTTTAAGGGGGGTTGGAGCTCTGGTAACCTTACTCACCATCAGGAACACAACACTACATACCTGAAAGGTAGCAGTGCTATTATGGCTGTGGTCTTCTGTAAGGAGGAGGTACTTCCCCAGTTGGGCTGCCCCAGATTCAAGCGTGATGGTCATCGCTGTGCCCTACCTCTCATTGTTGGACGTAGTTTAAGGACATACCCGGGTCCAATACAATAGAATTTACTTAAAATTTAAAGTTTAAGTAAATTAAGCAAGACATGTCAAATATGCTGTATTAATATTATTCGTTCAAAATATACTATTTCAAAAGGTACACAACTTATACAAGTAACTGTTTTATAATAATGATGTACAGTGCCAACTTATCACAGTTTGGCGAAAGAAGTTCTAAGTAATTGTTGTACATATCATCTTTACAATTTTATTAATTTCATTTTATAAATAATTTAAATATAAAATAGAATAAAACATTATAACTTGAGTTTAAAGAAAAATAAATTAAAATTAAATTTTGGATTATTACAATTTAGTTGAAAATAAAATTATTTTAATTCATATTTCTCTGCTTTGCCTAAAGGTAGAAAACGCTTTATAGCATTAAGTCCGACTTCTGTACTGTAAGTTTTCCTTTTTTTTTTTTCAATAAAGATTAAATAAATATATATTTACTATAGTCTAACCTCGACCTAAAATCGACCAGGCGTACAGCATGCTTGAAATCTAAAAGTACAAACATAAAATATAAAATTAGAGGGCTTAATACCAAATAGCAATACCTGCCGGTTAACCAGCGGAACACTTATCGAAATAGTCCCTCAAATAAACAAGCATTTTAGTCGAATATCAAAGCCATTTATACAGGTATGAAGAAAAATATGCCAAATAATCTATGGATTTTCTTTTACCGAACACTAATCAGAATTTATTGCGCATAGTACCAGAAATTCCGATCGGGCGAATTGTTTATCCGAATTTATGGCCCTGAAGTACGATTTAATATTTTCGGTAAAACGAGAAACAAATAAATACATTAAAGGTAAGGATGGGACAGAGATTATGAATGGAGAATATTCCTAGTTCTGAGAAGTTTCAGGGTATTAATTTGAAATAGGGCCTACCCGGACCTACTGCCAGTACCCGGTGTAGACCAGAAAGTGGTTTCCAACGCGTTGGAGACGAGTTATTCATTAGCTTCACAATTCTTTTTTTTATGACAATGGTGGCAAACGAGCAGACGGATCATGGACACCCGCAACACCAGAGGAGTCACACGCGCTTTACTAGGCTGGAGCTCTGGGAACCTTACTCACCATCAGGAACACAACATTACATACCAGTGCTATTATGGCTGTAGTCTTCTGTAAAGAGGAGGTACTTCCCCAGTCGGGCTTCTCCAGACTCAAGCGTCATGGTACTTCGCTGTGCCCTACTTCTCATTGTTGGACGTAGTTTAACGACCAAAATTCTGCTTTAGATCACTGCATAATAATCAATATTACACACTAAAATACGTTAATAACCAAAAACAAAAAATATATTCTCAAGACGACTTCGCCATTTTGAGGCTAAACAGCAAGTCCCGGTGTATAAGAGTAACTGGGCGGACGTTATATTTTTTTCGTAGGTAACGTATGTTGAGTCCCACATCTGGGCAAAAGCCTGCCCTCGCTTGCACCACTGCTGGTCACCTAATGCATACTTCCCATGCGGCCGTTAAATAGCCAAGTCTTATTTTTAGGATTAGAAAAATCTTGCGTTTGTCGTGCGATTTTTTAGGAAAACAATTGAAAAGCTATCACATTTGTTTCTTATTTTCTTCACTTAAACGTTAAAAATGGAATCTTAAATCTTACCACTGTGATACCCCGTCACCCGAGCGGAGTGTACTGACTCGGCTTGAAAATGGGTACCAGAGCATGAGTTTATCCGTTTGTAACTAAGTGGTAGCAGCATGGCTTTTATTATATTACAATAAAATTGCTACCCATCTATATCTTTTAACCCCTTTTACAGACCACACCTATCCAAACGGTTTTTGCATAAATCCCAAATATATTCAAAATAGTTACTATTCGATTATTCATTTTGAAACCAGACACTTTTTCGATAGTTCAAACTGATATGAACCAAAAAGTTGAACACGAAGGTTGAAATTCTATTGACAGGAGTGTGGTTCTTAAGTCGTACTATGTGTGGAAGCGGGATAAACTATGCAACGAATTCAGTGGCGGTTTTCACTAATATACAGAGATTTAAATACAAGCATTCTATGTATTTATATTATTTTATTCTACTCTTACAGCGGCGCGACCGCGAAAAAAGATATTCGTATATCGGACCATTGTCTCTGCCACTCATGCCTTCAACATCAGACTATCGCAGTTCACTGCTGGACATAGGCCTCCCTAGTATCACGCCATCGTGTGCGATCTTCGGCTGTTCGCATCCAGCTCCTGCCAGCCATCTTGCGCGAGTCGTCACTCCACCTAGCCTGAGGGCGTCGTACACTACGCTTGCCGAGACGCGGCCTCCACTCAAGAACTCGTTTACCCCAACGGTTATCGGTTCTACGGCTAATATGGCTAGCCCACTGCCCCTTCAACTTGCTAATACGGTGGGCTATCGATGACTTTGGTATTTGCCGGATTACCTGTTTTCTGATTCCATCCCGCAGGGAAACGCCGAACATAGCCCTTTCTCTAGCCCGTTGAGCGACTTCATGACGCTAACGCCTTAATTGGAGTAAAATATAAAGATCCTCGAAATATACGACGAGACGTTCGCGGTCCCAGGACAGAGGCGGGGCGCTAATTACGTATACCTGTTACACTACCAACATATCATCATCTTCCTCGCATTCTCCCTGCATTTGCCACGGCTCATGCCTGGGGTCCGCTTGGTAACTAATCCCAGGATTTGGCGTAGACACTAGATTTACGAAAGCGACTGCCATCTGACCTTCCAACCCAGAGGGTAAACTAGGCCTTGGGATTAGTCCGGTTTCCTCACGATGTTTTCCTTCACCGAAAAGCGACTGGTAAATATCAAATGATATTTCGTATAAATTTCGAAAGACTCATTGGTACGAGCCGGGGTTCGAACCTGCGACCTCTGGATTGCAAGTCGTGCGCGCTTACCGCTAGGTTACCAGCGCTCTACAACAACTACGCTATCAACATATACCTTCAGTAAAACCTTCGTAAAATCTTCTAAACTATTTTCAGTGCAAAACAGCTACAATGTACTGTTATCAATGACTATGCCTTCGCAAATTTCGTATCGAGACACAGAACTGTGATAAGAGATAAGCGCTGTCGTGTGTTTATCACTTATCGAAATATCTTATCATTGCGAATTTGTTATTATTGTGTCGGAGGATTATCATGGCTGCTAGAGGCAAAGAGATTTGTATTATACAGGTATAAAAAAAAAATCGGGACAATCTAACACAAATTGACCTAGTCCTACGGTAAGCTCAGTAAGGCTTGTGTTGTAGGTACTAGACGACGATATATATAATAGATAGATACATATAAATACTTAAATACATAGAAAACACACATGACTCAGGAACAAATATCTGTGCTCATCACAAATGACTGGGAATCGAACCCAGGACCATCGGCTTCATAGGCAGGGTCACTACCCACTAGGCCAGACCGGTATAGGTCCGTAGGTATTGGTAGTTCCACAAGAGTTGAGGTGAATGGATTACGCACACAACTATAAGAAGTACTACAAAAAGAGAGAATGAATGGAATGGATGAGTGAATGTAAATAAAAACACTTAAAATGTAACCAGTGCCAGATATACCTACTTCAGTCATGTTTGAAAAGGTTTAATAAAAAAAACTTTTTGGTCTGTATTCACTAAATTCACTATTGAACTTGTTATGCCGATAACAAGTTCAAATTAGTTATGTCTTCATGCAGATGAAGACAGAACTAATTTCAAAATGTCCGTCATTAGGTACATGAGTTGTTGCGTGCGTGACTTCGTGAAACTGACTGTGAAACTCACTCTCGTGAAACTATGTACAGTCAGCGTCAGAGATATGTGACCCCCCCTGCATACAACCAATCTATGTAGGGGGTCACATATCTCTGACGCTGACTGTACAAATAAATTTCTGAGCAGTAATGTACTGCGAACATTACGCGATATAAGCTTTTGAAACTAACTGTCAACGAGTGTTTAACTCGAGTGTGTTGCATTACATTGCGGGCCGAATTTTTTTATATGGATAAAAAATTTATTGCATTTCTAAGCAAAAGTTATCTAAATAGATTCGCCCGTATTAGACTTACACACTGTATACGTATACACTGTGTAACATGAGGAAACCGAATAATTTTAACAGCGTATTCCTGAGGCCAAAAGAAGTAAAAAATATCTTGTAACTTTTGGTCAAATCCGGCAAAAAAAAATATTGAAGAAACTATGCCTGAAAACAAACAATGAGTTCTATAGTGGTAAAATAGCGAACGGTGCTGAGTTATAATCTATTTTTTTTGTAAGGTTTTGTAACTCTGAAACGAGGAGAAATTCTAAAAGGATGATTGGACATTTTAGTCTCTAAATATGGTCAGGATAACTCTGGCAAAACGATTCGGTTTCCTCATGTTACGTGGTGTATGTATGTATATATATGAATGCATACATATACCATAGTACCCACAATTCAAGCCTGCTTGAGCTTACCGTGGGGCAAGCCTCTGTGGCTCATTTAATAGAGCGTGGAAATGTATCCTAGAGCCCGTTCGACTCTCGCCCGGGGCAGTTCATTTATTTCAGAATGTCCTGGCCTGTAATGTTTATATATAGTTTAGCACTCACAAGCCTTATTTTGCATATTATAGGAATAGATCGATGTGTATAGAATTGTCTCAAAAATATTTATTTATTTGTACAGTCAGCGTCAGAGATATGTGACCCCCCCTGCATACAACCAATCTATGTAGGGGGGGTCACATATCTCTGACGCTGACTGTACTACTGTACTGTACTTTTAGAATTTCTCCTCGTTTCAGAGTTACAAAACCTTACAAAAAAAATAGATTATAACTCAGCACCGTTCGCTATTTTACCACTATAGAACTCATTGTTTGTTTTCAGGCATAGTTTCTTCAATATTTTTTTTTGCCGGATTTGACCAAAAGTTACAAGATATTTTTTACTTCTTTTGGCCTCAGGAATACGCTGTTAAAATTATTCGGTTTCCTCATGTTACACAGTGTATACGTATACAGTGTGTAAGTCTAATACGGGCGAATCTATTTAGATAACTTTTGCTTAGAAATGCAATAAATTTTTTATCCATATAAAAAAATTCGGCCCGCAATGTAATGCAACACACTCGAGTTAAACACTCGTTGACAGTTAGTTTCAAAAGCTTATATCGCGTAATGTTCGCAGTACATTACTGCTCAGAAATTTTACAAAAATTAATTACATGTGTATAATAGGTATAATTAAAGAAAAACCTTTTGGTTAATCAATATACTGGTAAATCCTATGTCTGGTTTAATTCTTCGCCCGTATTAGACTTACACACAGTATATATGTTGTATGTATGTATATATAATATACAAATACTTAGTTAAATAGATAACGTCCCCAACCCAGGACTCCCAGGAGTCGTGAAAAACAGACAAATAAATGCCCCCGCCAGGAAAGCACACACCCAACTTTCTTCACACCAATTTCAAAATTAACTTGAAAAACAACATTTTCATAATCGAACATCTGAGGCCCAAAATATCAGGGTAATCTACAAAATCGACACTCGATACTTTTGTAATCTATAAAAGCACGAAAAATTGCTTTTTTGTTGTCTCCCGATATCATAAATCCCTCAGGGATTGGTGAAAAAGCGGTTCTTATGTATGATGAATATTATTAACTAGCTCTTCCTCGCGACTTCGTAGGCCAGCCATGCCCGTCTTTGAAGTATTGTTGCGGGATAATAAATATCCTATGTCTTTTCTCGTAGCTCAAACTCTCTCCATACCAAATTTCATCCCAATCGGTTCAGCGGTTTAAGCGTAAGGCGTGAGCGGTTTAAACGAAAACGAAGGTGTAGCACGCTGGTTCAGTAACAGCCTATTACACTCTTGTCTTGAGAAGATTTCAATTATATCATCCCACCCAAACCCAATAATTATATTATAGGGTAACAACTGAGTATGAGTAGGCTAGGATCCCCTTAAACAAAGATATTGTACAGATATCCATTGGCTGCAGAATTTGCTTAATAAGGCGAGAAAACATCTGAAGACCTACCGCGAAAATCAAAGATCGTAAATTTCGGGCCTTCCTTTATCTTTCACTCCAATTAAGACATAATTAGAATGACAGAGACAATCGTTCAAAATTTGCTATTTTCGATGTTCGCGGTAGATTCTCTACACGCAAAATATCACAGTATATAAAATCCACATTCCACGCCCAACTCAACACTTTAACAATCTTTCAAGTACGAAATATTACTTCTATTTTATCTAACGACGTTATGAATCCGTAGATGGTGGACATTTCATCACGTTTTATGTCTTTCACACTTCCTTGTCAGAATGTGACCGTTATAGATACAGTCAGTTAGGACTTAGCATTGAAAAGAGAGGATGATGACAGTAATGACAGTAAATCAGCCATTTCACGGCTGTTCCAGTGTCTCAGTTGAACGGCTTGCTCGTTTGTCATCGCTATGGGATAACTTTTTGTTCGCCTCGCTGACTTCGTCGCAATTTTGTTATCGAGACTTATTATTCCGAGATAGAGTCGGCCATAAAGGAGCTAATCCTAATAAGGCCTAGTTTACCCTCTTGAAAGGACTAATGATAAAAAAAAGATAAAACATCTTTTAGAAAGAAAATAAAATAATGATAATAAATATAAAACTAACTTAACCTATGACCAATTTTGTATGGCACCGGCGTATACCTATAGATGATGCCAGTGTTTTATCAGGGAGTTATACCAACTCTCTGGAACAATGCTCAGAATTCTATTGGAGTTGTTTCGTAGGGCTGCAACCTATCTCTTTCGAAAGATGGCATAGAAAGGTCATCTATTGAAAGGACTAATGATAAAAAAAAGATAAAACATCTTTTTTTTTCAATAAGCACATTGCAATGCACTTATGAACGTCAAAGAAAAATCTACCTCCCGTTTTAAGCCAACACCTCTGACCCCGAGAGTTATTACCGGTAAGAAACTCGGCGGAATTTTGTTTACAGTTATTCATCAAATCTTTAAGTAACAAATTATGTATTGTTCAACAAAATAACATATCAAACAGTTTAATGTAATACAAGATATAACTAAAAATATATAACAGATAACTGGTTATATGAACACATTGACAAAAAATGATTTATACACTTTACGCATCTACACTGTACAAGTCCGCCAAGTCACTTTCGTAAAACGCTTAGTTACGTTAAAAACTTACACTCAGGGCTCTGAGCCTCGAAACAAACTTACACTAGAGCCTCACTTGCAAGCGGATCCCATGCTCTCATACCGAGGCTAAATACGGGGCAACGTTAGAAAGAAAGGTGATGAATGAGTAGGACTATTATATTAATTGTATAAAAGCGGGTAACTCACGTTTTATAAGTCGAATATTGCTCGACATGTTTCACTCGTAACGAGGAGCATAATCATGAGCCATTCGCGTTAGCAATATTCGACATATAAAACGTGAATTACCCGCTTTTATACAATTTTGTACATTTCGATACTAGTAAAAAAATATTTTTTTTTCTATGAGGGTGAACGTTGGAGCCCGAGTGAAACGAGGGTGACAATCACCCGAGTCTTAAAGAAGTTTTTACACGAGTATCGAACCTAATTTTTCATAGCAAGTGCCTTAAAAAGTGAAGTTTACGCACGCGAAGCGTGCGAAAAGTGCACTTTTTACGCACTAGTTAGGAAAAATACGTTTCAATCTCACGATAGTTTTGTGTTTATAAGAGTAGGACTATTCTTTTTTTTGCAACAAGATCTTGCACAACGAATACACATCGCTATCCAGAGCGTGGGAATACGGCCAGCCTTCTGGGTTAGACATAGACATGCCCTTTGGCAGTGATTTAGCCGAAATTTCTATCTCTAGTTTTTCTTAGGTAAAATTGTTATATTTGTTTTGCTTATCAATATCCATTTTATTAAGCAACTTAATTTTAAAGATAACATATACATATTCATATTTATATCCCACAGGCATCGTCAGGTGGCTACAAATGCAAATGCGCAATAGGCTTCGTCTCATACAAACCAATAATGAAATCCGCAACAGGCTTCGTCAAACCTATAAACTAACAGGAATCAGCTACAGGGTCTCGAATCATGCCTGGCCCAAAAGTTCCCATAACGCTGGCAGCGTTACCACGTTGAATGGCCAGAGAGATCTTTTCCACCTAGGCTTGCCATCCGTCCGGGTCTCCCCGGATATGTCCTAGTTTAGAGAGCATCCGGGGAGCGTCCGGGGAAGGTTTCATTTGTAGACCGAGTTTTAAAAAATAAATTAATTAAAAAAATTTGGGCCGCCCGCGAGACACGCACTATGCTCGCACACCATGTTTTTTATTACATTGAATATGTTTAAAAGATCTTGTTGACATGTCCGGCTTTCGGACTCTAAAATCCGGGGTTTTCACGCGTCTTGCCCTATTTGCACCAGATACGATCCGGACCAGGGATCGCCACCCCTGTCCCTCAGCCGGCCCAAGTCTCTCACAAATCAAGGTCCCGCAGTTTCGACTGCAACTGGTACAAAGTCGTACTTTAGCTTATTGTTTTTAATGAGAGTTTTCAAAAATAGTGTACCCAATAAGTGAAAGTTATTAATCATGAAATCTTTATGAATATCGACTTTTTGCCTTTTGATGTTGTAATATCGATTGAAGTTTATAAAAATAACATCAAAACCAAGTTTTTATCGAAATTTAATGCTCAATTGTCGTCACGAAACTGACTGTGATTTAACTTTTCTTAACAACTTTCACTAATTGGATGCACAATTTTTTGAAAACTCACTAATCAACCAGTTTCTTAACAAGTAAGTTAAAGAGCTCTTTATAATTTCCACGCATATATCATTACAACATATATCATTATTTGTGCTATTCGAGTACCGCTTAGACTTGTAATTTTTTTCTATTCTACGTTTGTTATTGTTATTTAAATAAAAAAATATATAACTACGAGTACTATCGATTTAACACTTTGGACAGTACGCCTATAGGCGTCGCGTATGTTTTTGTTTCCTATGGTGTATGACAGATGACGTCATTTACTGTCCACCAACTTGTTAATTATACTGATTAAAATCAACCCATTTCAAGTCCAATAAGTATCACTTTTTTATGTTTCTTTAGCTAGTCATTAAATCGCGTGAATCTTAGCAAAGGTTACAAAAGAATAACAAGTTTATTTGAATATTAATAAGCTGGATTGACTGGTAACTTGACTGTCTAGCCAAGCAGAAATCTGTATTGCGTGTGCCATATGTATATGAGGCTCAAAAAGGGAGTAAAGGGTAGGCAAAGCTCATGTGCATCCTCTGGAGTTGCAGGCGTCCATAGGCTACGGTAACTACTTTTTTTTTTATGACATAGGCGGCAAACGAGCAGACGGATTGCCTGGTGGCAAGCAATCACCGTCGCCCATGGGCACCCGCAACACCAGTGGAGTCACATGCGCGTTGCCGGCCTTTAAGGGGGGTTGGAGCTCTGGGAACCTTACTCACCATCAGGAACACAACACTGCATACCTGAAAGGTGGCAGTGCTATTATGGCTGTGGTGTTCTGTAAGGAGAAGGTACTTCCCCAGTTGGGCTGCCCGAGATTCAAGCGTGAGCGTGAAGCGTGCGTGAAGTTGTAATCGTGACTTACCATCAGTCAGGCCGTATCCTTGTTTGCCACCGTCGTTGTATAAAAAAGTGAGTAAGAAGGTGGACCAGTTCGAGCATCAGCGTTTAGAAGATCTGGATGCTAGGAGGCATAAAAGGAAGATTTGCCCAAAACCCTCCTACACATACACTTAGGTCAATTCACACACAGCGCGGGTACGGGTCGGGCGCGTGTCAACGCGGACCCGCGGCGCGATTGTTCAGCTAGTTTTAGGGCCTGTACTCAAAACTGCAATGCGACGTCGCATCGCAAAAATCTCCTATGGCCTCATATGGCGAATTCGCATCGCATCGCATCGCATCGCATCGCAGTTTTGTGTACAGGCCCTTAAATGAACACCTTCACACAGCGCCCGCGGCTCACGCACCCGCTCGCGCACGCCCGCGCCCGCCGGTTGTGCGCGAGCGGGGTGGAGTGTGTGAAACAAGCATTAAACCCAGCTGGTCAACTTCACTGCGCTTCATGCGACCGAGTTTTCAGGACGAAGTTTGGCTTCGCGAGTCATATTAGAGCTTTCCATAATCCAGGAGCGAATAATTGGAAGTCGCTGTCGCCGGATACGGCGACGAGTTAATTTTTTTTTTTTTATGACATAGGCGGCAAACGAGCAGACGGATTGCCTGGTGTTAAGCAATTACCGTCGCCCATGGGCACTCGCAACACCAGGGGAGTCACAAGCGCGTTGCCGACCATTAAGGGGGTTGGAGCTCTGGGAACCTTACTCACCATCAGGAACACAACACTACATACCTGAAAGGTAGCAGTGCTATTATGGCTGTGGTCTTCTGTAAGGAGGAGGTACTTCCCCAGTTGGGCTGCTCCAGATTCAAGCGTGATGGTCAACGCTGTGCCCTACCTCTCATTAAATTTTAATAATATGTTATGTTAATGATGAAGATGTATAAAAAAAGTCTATGTATATTCAGTTGGATATTCGACTTATTTCCAACCACTACATTGTGTGTCTAATTAGTTTTTATATGTCTGTTTTTACGTGTATCAATAACCAAGGCGTGGGATTATTGGAACGGCGCCCGCAGAACTAGCCCCGATTTAAAACGAAAATACATCTCGTATTCTTAAGAACGTAAGTCAAATAATAGCGAGTTGAACTATGTGTGCGAGATAAATGTTTGTCGTGGGAGATCTTTTAGTCTGGTTCGTTGATAGCGGGTGTGAGAAGTATGACACCTACAGCGAGTGACGTCAGAACTGCAATGAACTTGTAGTACACATGCACTTAGCTGTTAGCATTGGTCGCATATGCGATCTCATTGTATTGAGGGATCAGAGGCGGTATCGCAAATTCGTATATTTCGAGCATCATTCTCTTTTACTCTAATTATGAGAGTGACAGAGACAATAGTCCGAAATTTACGAATATTTTTTTGCGGTAGCGCCGCTTGTCGGTTGCATACATTCGATTCAATTATACAAAAGTCGAATAGCTATACAAAAGTAAGAGAAAATGAAAACTACAACTAATCTAACCCTACATTATTTTGACTTTTATGACCGGCAAGAAACTCGGCCTGTCAGCTATCCCCCATTAGCTATTAAATAGATAGTTAGATAGATATTTCGGAACAATCTTACACAAATCGACCTAGTCCTACGGTAAGCTCAGTAAGTCTTGTGTTGTAGGTACTGTACGTCGATATATAATAGATAAATACATATAAATACTTAAATACATAGAAAACACCCATGACTCAGGAACAAATATCAATTTCATCAGACTAATAAAATAATGCTCTGACTGGGATTTGAACCCAGGACGATCGGCTTCATAGGCAGGGTCACTACCCACTAGGCCAGACCGGTCGTCAACCGACCAGGCCTAATAATTGATACATAATATATCTTTTAATTTATAAAATAAATGATATATATTTTATTTCTTATTTTTTCTCGACTAAGCAGCTCCATCCTCTGGTGTCGGCTTATCCATGAGTTTTGTACAGGTTGTATATATTTATCAGTCCTTAAAAATTAAAAAAAAAATGACAGCCTGAAAAAGGACAATAAAGGTAGTTTTACACAGAGATTACGCGAGAAAAACGCGCTTATACAATAAACGGTCTAACGGCGTAGCAATATAAGGTTACATTTTGCGTACGAATAAACAAAAATCACGTCTGGTCCGGCAGGGCGCCGGTTGCGAGTATCTTTGATCGGTATGCATTCCTGGTACGTGAAATCAAAGATTAATCTTTTGCGGGTATTATTTACGAACATGATTGATATAAGAATATATGATTTTGATTATTATATTTAAACTTGAACTTAAATCACGAACGAGAATCACATCTGCTGATTTATTGTTAAGCCCTGAGTGTAAGTTTTTAACGTAACTTTACGTCTAAATAACATTATCACTTACGCGTTCGTAAACGTTTTATTACGTCAAAAGAAACTTACACTAGAGCCTCTGACCTCTCGTACCCTTGTAACGTGGGTACATTAGCTTTTTGTCCTGCGTTTTCGTGGCGTTCCCTATAAAATTGCACGCTGTGGTGTCACCGATTTTGGATTCTATAGAATCACTAGGCCGATTTTTAAGCACACGACACTCGATTCGTGACATTTTAAACTCTCTCAAACACGGAGAAATCGTATTTAAGAAGCATGAATGACATAAATAAATAATCCTGGGTATCAAACCATACAATAATGTACAAAAATAATGGTAAGAAACTTTTGTATGTGATTATTTTCGTTCTCAAAGTCTTATGAATTCGACGCACGACTCTCAAAATTGGCCGCGAGGAAAACGTCGAGTAGCCGTCGCTAGTGTGCTCGCGCCCTTAATTATTATGATTTTTACTAAAGTTATTTTGGGTACTTAAAATAAAATAGGTAAGGCTATCCATGTATGTATGCGATTTTTCGTATTTTCGGAGTTCTATTACTGTTTTTAATTTTTCACCTATCGCCGAGTAGGTACAGTCGCCATCAGATATATCGGAGCTGTGGAAGTGCAAGGTGGTCACAAACATCTGAGCATGCACTTTACCGCCTTGACAATAGAGGCGTTGTTCAGATATTTGTGACCACCTCCACAGCTCCGATATATCTGATGGCGACTGTACGATGAGATTTTTATTTATGGTGACGTGAATTATTGCGGTACATGCTTGATCTTGTGTGCTAAGCTGATAGATAGGCCAATTTAGTATGGTAACATTTACTGCCCCCCTTGTTTATTTATTAATGTGGAAAACTCGTGATAGTTTCAATTAGTACGTAGTTATTGGTTTTAGAAGGGGTCAAAGTTAGTGCAATATTACGACCATTAGGTATTATTGTATTATTTTTTGACGACCGGTCTGGCCTAGTGGGTATAGTGACCCTGCCTATGAAGTCGATGGTCCTCGGTTCTAATGCCAGTCAGGGCATTTACTTGTGAAATGAGCACAGACATTTGTTCCTGAGTCATGGGTGTTTTCTATGTATTTAAGTATTTATATGTATCTATATATCGTCGTCTAGTACCTGGAACACAAGCCGAGCTCGTACGACTAGGTCGATTTGTGTAAGATTGTCCCGAAATAATTATTTTATCTAATTATTTATTTTATTACAAAATGGAAACAACGATCATAGCGAGTGGTCAAAATGTGAATCTAGAACGTTAGCAGTCTATCGAGGCACGAGAGAGAAATACACTTTGCGGCCGAGTAAAAAACAACATTTTTCATCCCACTATTGCGAGGAAAATTCTAACTCTAAAATAATAATGATACTTAATCCAAAATAATTTCAATAATGCACTGAATTCGTAATTATAACAAATAAAGAAAAAATTGAAAAATCAACTAAGGACTCGATCTCACGAACTGTGGGATAAGCATGCCAATTACTCTACCAACTGTTACACTACAGAGGGTTTTCTGCTTAAAAAAAACATTGAATTCGTAATTTGCTATTTGTACCTTCACAAGATTATAATTTAATACTTTAACTTTACAATCTTGTGAATAAAATGCAGTTTTGCTATTTGTTTTTAAAATAAAAACGGGTTTTCCGAGTTAGTGAGTTAAAAATAAGTTATCACTAAACATAAATTTCACGAACTTGGCAAGGGGTAGAAAGTAACATGAATTCGAGTAGATACAAAATTTACGTGTCCACTTGGATAACTCACTTAAAAAGTTTTCTCTCGTTTGTACCCTTACATTTACATAGGTACACGTGTCTGTGGAAATTGATAATGATCATGGAATACAATAGTACCTATATTTCGATACTAGTAATTTTTTTTAGACAAGGGTGATAGTTGGAGCCCGTGTGAAACGAGGGTGACAACCCCAGTCTTAAATAAGTTTATACACGTATTTCGAACCCAATTTTTCATAACAAGTGCACTTTTTATGCACTAGATAGGAAAAAATAATTGCATGTTTAAACTTTAAACACAGTTGTGAACTATTAAAAAAATATCACATAACAGCCTTCATATCTTTTTACACTTCTCATCAGTCACTGCATACCAACATGTTATAGAATATAAATAATTGTATCACAAGACAACCTTGAATCAAGATCACATTGGTACGACTTTTCATTATTTACAAGTTCTTAATTTTACACGTCATTTCCTAGATAAATAACAAAAATGTAATATAATAAGTAATAGGTAACATTAACTTACCCGCTGAATATAAAACCAAGCTAACAAGAAGTCCGATAACCATGCGTTTACACATTTTGTTAGCAAATTATATTTGCTTACGAGTTTTAACTTATTTAAAGGTTCACTTTAATCACTTATAATTCTAGATCACTTTAACACCTTTCAAGTTCAGTTTATAATGTTCAATTTAAAGTTTACAACTCCGCGTAGTTGAATACGTAGACAAGTTATTATAAGGAACCGACGTCCTTCCACTTTGGCTTATTAATCTCGACTGTTTACAATTTTTACAAAACTGAGGGACTGAGGCACTGAGTGGATCGCAATGAATGAGCAAATGCGTGGAGCCGTTCAGTTGCCGCGCAAACAGAGTTTGACATTGATAGTAAAAAACATTAGAACCAATAGAACAGTGTGCAATAATTATTTTAAAATAAATACAATAATGAAATTATCAAGGTATTAAAAACATGCGAAATAAAAATACAAATAGCATTTTTATTAACGGCAAATACTCAAGTCAATTTGCTGTCAGTGTCAGTCTGTCAATGTCAGCTGGACATTGTTAAAGTTAAATATTTATTTTCGTAAGAGTTTATTATCTGAATTTGCTTTGTAGTAATGATAAATAAAAGCCAACCTAATAATTCAACGTAATTTTAAAAGCATCCTTCCTAAATATGTTACTACAAAACATATTATAAGCGTAAATAATACGGCCTGTCGTAACATAACCTAAAATGGCTACAAAGATGTTAAGAAATATATTAAGAACTAAGCCGCCAAGCATATTGTTTAGGCGTTTTGAGGGTACAGAAAAGAAGGTTGTAGTTTATGATCCATTTGTAAATAAGCCACAGAAGAATAAAGGTACATACTTGGAGGTAATAAAGATGTTTGAAGGAAGGGATACTAGGAGGAGGGGACACGTAGAGTTTATATACGCAGCGTTGGGCAGAATGAAGGAGTTTGGGGTGCAGAAAGATCTGGAAGTTTATAAGGCGTTGGTGGAAGTGCTGCCGAAAGGGAAGTTTATAGCGGAGAATATATTTCAAGCGGAGTTCATGCATTATCCGAAGCAGCAGCAGTGTGCCGTTGATTTACTTGAACAAATGGAAGATAATGGTAATATTTTGATTTATTATATGATCTTTACTAAACTATTGTGAGACTCGACCATATTAATTGTATTAAAATGGGCAACTCACATTCTATAAGTTGAATATTGCTTGACATGTTTCACTCTGTAAAGAGGAACATAATCATGAACCTGACAAAAATTAACAACACTACACATGGTTTTAAAATCGACTTACAGCATTGGAGCAATAGACTTTTTATTAAATCAAAAGAAATATAGAACTTTTGTTTTTTTTTAGTGGAAGCGGGACACAAACCTAACGAAATATCGGTGATATTCGCTAGCAGACTTTATGCTTGATAAAAAACAATTTTATAAGCAACCTCTAAAATTCTGAGTTGTATATTCTGAACTGAATTCTATCATTTAATTTACCAGACCACACTGCCGCACAGATAATCTCAATCTCTCTCACATACACACAAACACAGAAATATACAAGCACACACATAAAAACACACATATCACTCACTTACACAAACTTGAAAAATGTTTATAAAAGTTTTGTTTAAAAAAAATAGATAATACTAACTAAGTATGGTGACTACTACCCCCAAGGTGATACAAGTCATAATAAACTCAACTCCTTAAATACATATTTTACATCATGTTTCAGTTAGTTCCCTACATTATTATGAATATTGTATCAATCCTACTTAGATTAAGAATTACTTTTTTACCATTAGCTACATAAAGGCCTTGGGGCCCTAGCGCTCTGAGTCTTTTCAAAGCTATTTCGAAGAGACTCAGAGACGCTACAGGTGACCGGAGAGCTGGCAGTTACCTCGCTCAATGCATCTGTCTTGCAGTTCAGCGGGGTAACGCAGCCAGCGTCTTCGGCACCATGCCGAAGGGAACTTTTTAAGATTTAGTATAGTTAGTTTTTAGCTACATTATATTATATGTGCTTGTCATGTTTGCCTGTAATTGGGTGGATACTCCAGCAAGCTCCTTTTGTACCTAGTTATTTAAATAAGTAAATAAATAAACCCTAATTAAAATAAATAAATAAGTCATATTTGGGGGAAGCCTATGTCCAGCAGTGAATGTAGGGCTTCAGAGAGAACTGCCGGACTATGGGTGCTGTGACCAGGATTACCACCTGAATCTTAATCTTTTTTTTGGACCCGGGTATGTCCTTAAACTATGTCCAACAATGAGAGGTACGGCACAGTGATGACCATCAAGCTTGAATCTGGAGCAGCCCAACTGGGGAAGTACCTCCTCCTTACAGAAGACCACAGCCATAATAGCATTGCTACCTTTCAGGTCTGTAGTGCTGTGTTCCTGATGGTGAGTAAGGTTCCCAGAGCTCCAACCCACTTATAGGTCGGCAACGCGCTTGTGACTCCCTTGGCGCCCATCAAGTGCCCATGGGCGACGGTAATTGCTTACCATCAGGCAATCCGTCTGCTCGTTTGCCAACTTTGTCATAAAAAAAAAAATCTTCATCTATTTTTTTTTTATTAATAGCTCCGATAACAGTTGACACTACTTCCAAAAGAGCTAAAATAATCTATTAACTATCAAAAAATTCATATATTCATACATATAAATCTATTTTAGGTGTCATGCCCGACTCAGAACTAGAACAAATACTTCTAAACACATTTGGTAGGAGAGGCATACCGCTCCGCAAGTTCTGGCGTATGATGTACTGGATGCCCAAGTTCAAGAACCTGAGCCCATGGTACTTGCCCGAGGAGCTGCCAGGCGACGTGATGGAGCTGGCAACACTGGCGATACAGAGGATTACTTCTGTTGATCCCGATACTAGAGTGCAAGTTTGGCAGGTGACTAACTTTTTGAGGCAAATTGCATTGATGAAAAACTGTGTCCTAAACAACATAATGTTATGTGCAGCATTATAGGTTTGACGACCGGTCTGGCCTAGTGGGTAGTGACCCTGCCTATGAAGCCGAAGGTCCTGGGTTCGATTCCCAGTCAGGGCATTTATTTGTGTGATGAGCACAGTTATTTGTTCCTGAGTTATGGGTGTTTTCTATGTATTTAAGTATTTATATGTCTCTATCTATTATATATATCGTCGTCTAGTACCTACAACACAAGCCTTACTGAGCTTACCGTAGGACTAAGTCGATTTGTAAGATTGTCCCGAAATATTTTTATTATTTATTATTATATCTCTTCCGTACACGGAACAATGGTGAAGAGATATAATAATAAATAATAATAAATATTTCGGGACAATCTTACACAAATCGACCTAGTCCTACGGTAAGCTCAGAAAGGCTTTATTATTATATTATTATTATTATAGGTAGTGTCATACTTACCTATGGGCCACAGTTTTCCATCAACAAACTAAGACACAGTCTTCTGTCAACAAACTGGGACACAGTTTTTCATCAAGAAACAAGGACACGTTTTCTGTCAACAAACAGTTTTTCATCATTAAACTAAGACAGTTTTCTGTCAACCTGGGACACAGTTTGCCATCAACAACCTGGGACACAGTTTTCCGTTAATAAGCTGGGTGGTCAAATTTTTAACTTTGTCATATCATTATTTTTATATTAAGCAGAAACGTTTGCTAGCATATCAAAGATATTTAAATCGAAAGAAAAATAGAAAAAATTGTCTCGCAGCGGGACTCGAACCCACAACCACTGGATCACTAGCCCAAAAAGGGTTCAATACTCTTCGGTAGATGTCGCTACACGTCACCCGTAATGACGTATACCAGGAAGCATAAGATAGAAAAATTTGACACGTCTAAGCGACGCTCGTATAGCACAACTGGTAGTGCACTGGGCTAGTGATCCAGTGGTTCCAGTCCCGCTGCGAGTCAAATTTGTCATATCATCTAAAAATTCTGTATTTTCTGAATCAAAAATTTCAATTTATATAACTTTAAGTCAAAAAATCTATTTAGCCTATATTTTACTGACAAAGGTGGCATACGAGCAGACAGTTTGCCTGATGGTAAGCAATTACCGTCGCCCATGGGCACCCACCAATACCAGGGGAGTCACAAGCGAATATAAGGGTAGGCTCTTTTCTTGAAGGTATGAGGGTCGTATCGGCCCAGAAATGCCGCTGACGGCAAATCATTCCACAGTTTTGATGTGCGAGGTAGGAAGTTTCTGGAGAAACGCACAGTAGAGGATTCCCAACTATCCAGGTGGTGGGGGTGGAAATGTTGTCGCGTAGAACGATGGAAGGAGGCAGCAGGGATTAGTCCGAACAATTCCTGAAAACACTTCTTTGTAAATGCGATAGAAGATGCAGAGCGAGGCTACATTTCAATGAGAGGTAGGGCACAGCGAAGTACCATCACGCTTGAATCTGGAGAAGCCCAACTGGGGAAGTACCTCCTCCTTACAGAAGACCACAGCCATAATAGCACTGCTACCTTTCAGGTATGTAGTGTTGTGTTCCTGATGGTGAATAAGGTTCCCAGAGCTCCAACCCACTTATAGGTCGGCAACGCGCTTGTGACTCCCTTGGTGTTGCGAGTGCCCATGGGCGACGGTAATTGCTTAGCAATCCGTCTGCTCGTTTGCCACCTTTGTCATAAAAAAAAAAACATCTCTACGCAGCGCTAAATCAAGCTGATCCGAGAGATCCTTGCAACCGACGATTCGAACTACTCTTTATTATTACAGACAGAAGAAATAGAAGCATCCCTCGACAAAACCTGGGTCGTGAGCGCACAGAGCGAGGCACAAAAAATGCTACTAGCGGAACAGCCCCTTGATGACCCGCTGGTTGTGAGAGGACCATACAAGGTGTGCATCCGTGACCAGTTCGTCACATACTTCCTGCTGCTCGGCAAGATCAGACCTGAGCTGAAGGACGACAGTGACCCTGATGGTATGGAAATGTTCTTATCTTATTTTATTTTTTTATGTCATAGGCGGCAAACGAGCAGACGGATTGCCTGATGGTACGGATTGCCACCCGCAACACCAGGGGAGTCACAAGTGCGTTGCCGGCTTTTAAGGGGGGTTGGAGCTCAATATCTTATTCTGAATTTGTTATTATATTAATTGTATAGAAGCGGGTAACTCACGTTTTATAAGCCGTATATTGCTCGACATGTTTCACTATGTAATGGGGATTTTTTTTTTAACCTGACTTGGGCTTTATGCACATGTGTGGTGCGATAGAGCAAGCGGACTGTGTGGGGGAAGGTAGCCTGGGGAAAATCCAGGACCCTTCCGCGCCAGACTTGACTTGTACTACTGGAATACTCCTACTGAGTTTTCGCTTCCAGTGAGATTGGTTGAGACGGTCTCAACCGAATCTGAGTGGTGTGTAATGGTATCGAGCTAATGGGAATTTTATTGCTGGTTCGCTACCCCTAGCCTGCTGGTAAAGACTCCAGCAAGAAACCCAGCAGGCCCGACCGCTGTCGGAGTGACTCTATCCGGTACGCGGCGGTACCGTGTTGATAAAGGACTGAATGTGTCGGTGTTGTCGCGTGGTGGACGTCCCCGCCGAAGTGTACGCGTTGTGTCAGCGGGGGAAAGTGTTAAAAAATTACTATAGGTGAAAAACTTAGCTTAAGCACCTGGCCTATTATAGTAGTAACTTGTGTAACGCATGTCGGCGTCCTATATTCAAATTCTGACGTAAATTCATCATTCTACGTGGTCCAGTTAAGTTTTTCACCTATAGGTATCCTATATTTTGGTATTTCAATTTTGTTTTTTAATAATCTTTAACCCCTCGTATGCCGTGCCTAACCATAAAAAAAAAAAGACAAAATAAAAAACCCTTAATTTCCAAATTTACTTTATTCTACATTACAAGTGCTGTGTATTGGTTAGTAAGATTCTTATAGCTATACTAAGTCAAAAATCAAATCAAATCACAAAAATCAAAATATTAACTAGTACTTATTAACTTGTTTCATTTGTGTATGTCATTATTTGTGAGTACGGAAGTGTTAAGTTTGTGTATGTTTACTATTTATTTATTTAATTTTGACCCCTCTTTAAGTGTAGGCGTGCCTAAGCATACGAAGGGTTAAATCTCCAGGTATTTGATGTAATAATTATTTGTACAATCTATTTTATCTACGTACATGTCATAAGTGCTCTAAAATGCGTCCAGAAACCGTAGGCAATGACCAGCATTACCAACCATCAGAAAGATTTCAGTAGGTAATCGTGTGATATTATTATATATAAACCCACACTCTTGTTGTAATGCCCTTCATTATGCACACATACATAAACTACTATTTCAGATGTGTCAAATCTCAAAAAACCGTCCGGAATTCCTGGCTTCATTGGGCAAACGACATTACCTTTGAAACGGTCCATAATTCACGAACAAGACGACGGCACAATACTGTCTGTATGTGCAACAGGTAATTTATGGGTTATCTAATTATCTTAACGTATAGTCAACCATTTTGATTTCTAGGCCACTTCGAACCTTGTCCCAGTGACGTTAATAAGATATCTTTTGCGTCTTTCATATAGATTTTCACTGTGACAAGGTACGAAGTGGCCCATAAATCAAATTGGTTGACTGTACTTATTACAAATTAGCTTTTCCTCGCGACTTCATGCCCGTCTTTGAGGTATGGTTGCGGGATAAAAATGGTCCTATGTCCTTTCTAGTAGCTCAAAGTATCTCCATTATAAATTTCGTACAAATTGGTTCAGCGGTTTAAGCGTGAAGAGGTAACAGACAGAGACATGGATAAAAGGGACTGCGTATATTAACTTTAATAATCCCCTCTACGTTACGAAAACGACGTTGCCCTCTTGGTCTCAGATGAAGACTGGCTAAAGTTCGCATCAACATTAGCCGCGAGTTTTTCGAACTACCCGCACTTGATCTTGTTTATCAACTTGAACGTTGAACACTAGGGATGTCAAACGGTCGACACAGTACACTAACGATATCGGTTTTTTTAACTTGTGGTATTTAACGCCTGCATTCACTAATGACTGGATTCTATAATAAGGTCCTAAAACCATCCAAAGGAGTTAATATACGCGGTTAAGACCCGTTTTTCTATATTAATTAAAGAAAATTGTGTTAGTTCCGGCAATTTTATTTAGACGTCGTCGTCTTGGACAAAAGTTTACTAGTACCTATCCTTAAAAAAGAGAAAATAAACTATCTATCAAAAGACCCCATTTATAGACTTTGTGACGGTACAAAGTTACAGCTAGTTTGTAATAATGTGTAAAAACCGTGAAATTTTTCTATCTGTATTTTCATTTAGGTACTTACCTTTAAAAAAACTTACGTCTTCAAGCTTCGTGGGGTACCACGAGTTTTTTCCGGTAGAAAATGGTGCCTTAAAATAACATCAACGTCTAGCCGAGCTTAACCTTTTCCCCTCCACATAAAGAATAAAAATTGATTTGTTCTTAGTTACGAAAGACATTACTAGTTAGCATTTTTATTGATAATTTCTCAACAATTTTTTTCAGGTACATCATCAAGAGACTCTTTGCTGTCCTGGATAAGGTTGTTAGAAAAGAATGGTAACCCTCTTCTGTCCACTATACCTGTCATGTTCACACTCACAGCACCGCCTACCGATCTCGCGGTACCAGAGACTCAGCTGGCTACAGGAGAGAGGGAAAAAGTGGCGGGAACCAGCTAGTTAACCGATTCGTTTCGTCTTCCATTTTCAAAAACTTAATGGCGGCGAATAATTATTTCATGACGCGGCAGGCGGGCCTTACGCCATAGAATGTTATGACAGTCGTCTTGAAAATATATTTTTTGTTTTTTGTTCAAACATAGTTTAGTGTGTAATATTGATAGCGTATTATGCAGTGATCTAACGCAGAATTGTGCAGCTAATGAAGAATTGATTTCAAAACGTGTTTCACCACTATTTTGGTCATCACCCGGCAATCCCGGGGTCACGGCCGCCTCTTAGCTTTCTGTAAAGTCCAGCTACCACTTTACAAAACGCAAGGCCTACTACCGAACAACGTCATGCTCTAAGGGCAAACTTATATGTTATTATACTTATTTGTTATTCTACTTGACACTGGCAAATCATCGATTGATTTATTGATGGAAGCCATATTTTTTTTAAAGTTGAAGAATGAGATGACACTCCTCTCGTGTCACACGCCACACGTTAAAAACATTGATGACTTGCCTGTCGTGCCATCCCCACTGAATCGGTTAATATAAGCGGTGTGTCCACACAACTGTAAATATTTTTTTGTTGTTGAAATAAAACTAAGTACTTGACTTTATGGTTTTATTTATATGGTAGCTAAAACAACCCTTTATTCGGGTCCCCAGCCACCTAAAGTGTAACTTGGTAGTAGTGTAACTAGGTGATTAGTAGGTTTATTTTTGGACACGTATCCCTAAATATGTCTTATATGAAAGACTAAAATTGAAATAGATGACATGACATATACTTAACCTTGTCGCTATAATGTAATAGGTACAACTTTTAGCTGTACGCCGTAAAAAAAAAAAAAACAATTTTACTTACATTTATATTTTATATGTAAACATTAATGATATAATGAATTAAATGGACTAGGAAATACCGCCAAATATATTCCATAAGGTACACACTATGCTAATAAAATAATAATTAGAATATTTACATTTTAGGTACAATAAAAACTTACTGCAATTTTTATACAAAAATATCTATCACAAAATTGAAAAGCTCTCCGCATAAGAATAAAAAAATAACAGAGTAGAAGCCAGAAAAAAACTAGAACTTCACTGTAGGTAGTTACAGTCAGGGTAAAAATATCGATACAGCCTAAGTGCCAAAAGTAATAAAAAACAATACATAAAAGTTACGATAAAGAAAAAAATCCCCTCAATTCTCCCGCCTGAGGCATGGATTATAAAATGCTAGATGAGTCCCTCTGGCCCACCAAGCTAAGGCCCTGATCCCACCGCGAGCTAGTAAGCTATGAGCTATCAGCTATTTCAAGGGACAAAAGATAATCCGTCCCGTGTAAATAAAAGAGAGATATATAAATAAAAATATTTAATAAAAAATATTTCGGGACAATCTTACTCTATGTAGCCCTAGGGCAAAGATATATATACTTTCTGCCTAGGGTAAGCTCAGTAAGGCTTATGCTGTAGGTACTAAACGACGATATATATAATACATAGATACATATAATTACTTAAATACATAGAAAACACCTATGACTCAGGAACAAATATCTGTGCTACACACAAATAAATGTCCTGACTCGGATTTGAACCCAGGACCATTGGCTTCATAGGGAGGGTCACTACCCACTAAGCCAGACAGGTCAAGAAATATATTTATAGCTCAACGCCTGGCGATGAACTACGATCACCCAACTATGACATATATGTCTCTTTTATTTATTTGGCTGCAATGATAGGTATTTTGGCACCCTGGCCGTATCTACGTTTGTACCGATAGCAAACTTAACCAACGTAATAGAACTCCCACAATCAAGTCCACTCATAGTCCTCGTCTTCGACAAAGGAGATGGTCCCCCACTGTCAGGTGATGTTGTACCAATCAGTCTGTGGTAGCAGGTAGGTTTCGTTGTCGCTCCTTATGACCGTGACGCCGGCTCCGTAGTACGGGATCACGTAGGCTGAGCCGTCTGAAGGCCCCACAACCTGAGGAATAAATAGATAAATACATTTCGGGACAATCTTATACAAATCGACCTAGTCCTATGGTAAGCTCAGTAAGGCTTGTGTGCCTTGTCATAATTAAAATTCAATTTTTTTTTTATATATGACATAGGCCAAACGAGCAGACAAATTGCCTGGTGGTAAGCAATTACCGTTGCCAATGGGCACCCGCAACACCAGATGAGTCACAGCACTACATACCTGAAAGGTAGCAGTGTTATTATGGCTGTGGTCTTCTGTAAGTAGGAGGTACTTCCCCAGTTGGGCTGCCCCAGATTCAAGCATGATGGTCATCGGTGTGCCCTACCTCTCATAAATCTCTCAAAATGGCATACAATGGGAGACCTTTTTATAGGTCTCCGGGCAGCTCGAGGTTAAAGGTGAAAAACTTGGCCTATGAAGTACCTGGCCTATGTAGTAGTAACGTGTGTACACGCATGGCGTTCTATATTTAAATAAAAAAAAAATTGTGACGTACGGTTGTACGTGCCATATTAATTCTCTGCACAACTACATAGACATAGTCCTTCAGTTAAGTTTTTCCTGCATCAACCATAACTATTACCTTATAGTTTAAATTTACCTGTGCCGCTATCAAGATGATGTCCAGCAATTGTCCCAAGAACATAAATCCCAGGGTACACAGCTTTGCTAGCCCGATGCCCGGATACCCAAGATAAAACCTATCCAGTCCGAACATGCCTAAGAAGACGGACAGCAGTAACGCAATCTCTAAGGAGTATCCGTTTGTCCATTTACATGGCATCTTTCTTTTGAACGTTGAGTTTGATGTCCCCTCGCATTTGATTCCGTCGGCAGCTCTGCAGAATACTGAAAGAAAAAGTTATTGATGTAGATTATTTTGCAATTAACAACCCACTATGTGTGGCAGTTATGGCAGTAAACCCCTTACTACTTTTGAAGCCTTACTACTTAAGAGTGCTGGTAGTCTAGGGATAAGCGTGTGCAACTTGCAGTGTGGAGGTTCCAACCTTGATGTCTTCAAGTTGAGAGTGAACAAGCACTTGGTAAGGTTGGGCCCAAATGCTACTCTATCACTTATAAAAAAAACCGAATAAGAATAAGCTTTTCAGAACTTATGTGCGAAATATCATTTGATATTTACCAGTCGCTTATTAAGTTCCATATTAATACTCTGCACAACTACATACACACAGTCCTACAGTTAAGTTATGCTATAGTGCCATTAAATTTGTGGTATTTCAATTTTGTGGTAGACCTTTTAACATTAACACCTAATTAATAGCTATTAGTAAGTCAACTTACCCTCTGCTTCTCCTTCGGAAGGCACATCTTTCCCTGGCAAGCACCCTCGAAACTGCTGTGTATCTGGATCTATTTGGTCTATACTCGGATCCGGGCACAAGTACTGCCCTAATCTTAATGTACTACATTCCACAACAAACTCTTTGGGCTCGTCCGAAGCCAGAGTTGAACCACAAAAGTAAACACATAGAACACAGAAAACCAAATGTCTAAACTTAGCTATTGACTGCCACATTATGATGGAGTTATTGGAATTATATTATAACACAGCACAAAACGTGTTTTTCGACTACATTACTCCAGACTTTTTATTCTGTTAAATAATTATCTTAATAATTTAGGAGATAACTATTTTACATGCACTACGAATAAATACCACACACGTTGAATGAATGAAATATTTTATCATTCACTCACTAACAAAACGTCAGTAATGTCATTATGTCAATCTGTGTACATTCGGATACTATTATTACAAATAGACGGGACTTAGCCACTTATCTTAAATCATTAGCTCTGACGTTTCGAGTACGATATTGTCGTCGTGGTTTCCAATGAAGACAGGCTACTAAATTGACATCAACATATTGTAATGTGGAAAAACCGAGAAAGTTGAAAGCAGGAGCGGTACCGCGAACATCGAAGTTCGTATATTGCAGACATCTTTCTCTTTTACTCCAATGTCTCTTGTCACTCTTAAGACACCTTAGTCATGAGAGTGACAGAGACAATCGTTCCAAATTTCCGGTACCTCGAACACCGACTTTCGTATATTTCCAGCATCTTTCTCTTTTACTCCAATTAAGGCGTCATGATAGTGACAGAGATAATCGTCCGTAATTTACGAATATCGTTCTTTGCGGTAGCGCCGCAGGCTTTTTCATCAATAACTACACAATGAACATTAACTACACAGACCCCGGACTGTAGCCGGCTCAAACGTCTCCATGACACTAGCAGCGTTCCCACGCTGAATTACCAAGGAAACTTGTTGAACCAGGCCCCTGTCGACGCCTCAGTCGACGAACCAAGTCCCTGACAAACTTCATAGCCTCCGTACCCCACGTCCCTGCAGTCTCTACCGCCACCGGTATAAAGTCATACGTAGAGTTAGTTTTTTTTATGACAAAGGATGCAAACGAGCAGACGGATTGCTCGATGGTGAGCAATTACCGTCGCCCATGGGCACCCGCAATACTAGGGGGGTTACAAGCGCATTGCCAGTCTTTAAGGGGGGAGCTCTGGGAACCTTACTGATCATCAAGGAACACAACACTGCATACCTGAAAGGTAGCAGTGCTATTATGGCTGTGGCATTAAGGAGGAGGTACTTCCCCAGTTGGGCTTCTCCAGACTCGAGCGTGATGGTATTTCGCTGTGCGCTACCTCTCATTGTGACGTAGTTTAAGGACATACCCGGGTCCATAGTGTTGATTCATAGTATCAAGTCGCCCGAAAGAGTGTACAGGCTGAACCGTTGAAGTCCATCTTACGGCCCGGCCACGACATTACGCGAATTGCGGCGCGGCAAGCTTTTTATCTGTTCATTGCGTGTGATCCCGACTTACCGCAGTGAATTTTGCGTCGCGACCGCGTAACGAACAGAAAAAACGCTTGAAGCGCCGCAAGTCGCGCAATGTCGTGGCCGGGCTGTTAGGCTTTGTGTCTTGATCTTGCCACATCTTGCCCAGGTGTGACTAGTGTCAATCATCGGTAAGTCTACATCGCTAGGTAACGCGTTTGAGAAGCCTCTGGAATCGACTGCTTACCTTCAGGCGTTTTTTTGGGCATGACTTAGGCTCTATAAATCGTTCGGCTTATTAGAGCGATAGGACTGTGTGGGGGGAAGGTAGCCTGGAGAAAATCCAGGACCCTACCGCATCAGACTTGATTTGTTCTACTGGAATACTCCTACTAAGTTTTTTTTATACAAGACTGACTAGCCTTTGACCGCAGTCGCACCTGGTAAGTGTCGACGAGGGACGAGGTCGAGGGTGTAGCACGCTGGTTCAGTAACAGCCTATTCACTCTTGCCTTGAAAAGGCCAATTTTTCCGAGAATACAGACGACAATCTGAGTGGTGAGTAACGGTGTCCAACTAGTCGGAATTTTGTGTAGCTGGTTCCCTATCCGAGAAGACTCCAGCAAGAAACTTGGCTATTCCCGACCGATGTCACAGTGTCTTTATCACGTATGTTTGTCACTCTGTCTATGATCTACTCGTACGGACGATTGTCTCTGTCATTCTCATCATCATCATGTCAGCCGAAAGACGTCCACTGCTGGACAGAGATCTCCCCCAGAACGACCCAAGAAGACCGATCCTGCGCCTTCCACATCCAGCGGTATCCCGCGACTCTAACTAAGTGATCGGTCCACCTTGTGGGAAGCCTACCTTCGCTGCTTTTTCCAATTTTGGTCGCAACTCCAGAACCTTTCCGCCCCAATGACCATCGACGTTCTGCGCGCAATGAGCCCCGCCCACTGCCACTTAAGTTTGGTGATCCGGAAGGCTATATCGGTAACTTTGGTTCTACTGCGGATGAAATAATTCCTGATGCGATCACGCAGGGACACTCCCAACATAGCCCTCTCTATTGCTCTTTGAGTGACTTTGAGCCTTCTTATGAGGCCCATAGTAAGCGACCACGTTTCAGCACCATATGTCATCACTGGCAACACACACTGGTCGAAGACCTCGTCGTTCGTGCCTGTCATTGTCATAACGCCTTAATTGGAGTAAAAGAGAAAGATGCTCGAAATATACGAACTTCGATGTTCGCAGTAACTACCCTGGCAAAACTACACAAATCTATTGAAACAGAAAAAAAAGTATTTTAAAAAAGTAAAATTGAATGACGGAGGTAAATGCATTCGTGCTCGTAAAGGGCTCTCGACTACCCTTGTGACACTTTGAACTGAAATACTTCAATCAGATTAATTGCATGACGCTATTTGCAAAAAGTTATTGGTAAAGTTTTTTTTTACGGAAGTGTTTTGGAGAATGGAAAGATATATTGTATATTACTCTAAAATCAATATTCAAATAATAAAACGATGCCTTCACTTCATTAAATATTCATGAAATAAAACAATTAAAACGGTTTAAATCGCGTATACTAATTTAAACTTCATCCCGACGTTTGGAACCCTTTAGCAGCGTTCGTGGTCATCGGGTGGGTCATTAACTCATTAGTATACGCGATTCAATCCGTTTTAGTTGTTTTATTCCATGAGTAATTATCGCGGCAACCGAAGACAATAATCATTGAATATTTGTTATAAAAATAATATAATCATTATATTGGGGCACATCCAAAAATCATGTGATAATATTTGACCTACTTTGGTCACCCCTTCCCCTTCGTGGATATTCTCTTTACGCTACCTCCGCCTTCACTTAATGCATTGATTCCCACCAACGCACATGTGCGTTCATTTCCATACACTTTTGGAGGGGGTGGCAGCGAATGTGTTAATACTTTGCAGAAAATTAATACTCAAAAGAAGGTCATAAGGTTTTTAATAATAAACAAAATTACTTATTTTCTTACATTTGTAAAAAAATATTTATTTTTAATAATACGAACGACATTCCTATATTCGCGAGCAGTCCGCCCATCCTTACCTGAGCCGCCATGATTAGATTGAATCGAGTATCGCGAAAAGCTCGGCGCCCACAACAAAAACACAACAAAACCTACAAAGAGACAAAATGTGACAGCAGTGAAGAAGTATCAATTAAGGTGAGACAGTAAGAGCACATTCTTTACCCTGAGCAATTAGCCGAGCGTGCCGAGTAATTCGCTCAATCCGGGCTGCTCGGTGCGCCGCACTAAGGATCTGTCCACACCAACACTATATGTGTCATTATCATACACAGGTTTCGCGGCGGCAAAAATGTACCAGTGCTAGTGATTCATTAATAATCGAATTATTTTATCGACATCCATAAAAATAAAAAACTTCAAACAGTGTTAGAGAAAAACGTCGGCATTTCAACTTTAAAAACATTAAATGATTTGGTATCCGGAAAAGAAATAGAACTGAGTCATATAACAGAAATTCATCAAAACTATAAATTGTTTGAATTTGCTCCAATTACTACAGTTGACCTAGAAAGGTCATGTAGTTGGCTAAAGATGATATTGTCACCTAGGCGACGAACATTAAAGTCTGAAAATGTGGAAAAAAATTTGATTGTATATTATGAAAATTATATTAAATATTAAAGAAAGTTAATTCCTCAAAAAGTTTATTTTTGTGTATGTAGTTTTCTTCTTCATTCAAATTCTTGAAATTACACAACGGTTGTACTTACGTCATTTTTATCGATATCAAATAATAAAATTAGTTTAATATGTATCCTCGCACTATTAAACGTCAGTACAAATTTGCCCCCGTGAAACCGGTGTTTGGTCATTATCAATTGACCTTATTGTCGATGGTGCTTATGCTTTTGTTATTAATGGCGCAGTACAAATCCAGTTCCGTACGACGTAACCGCCATCGACAATAAGGTCCCTTTTCATTGATAATGGCACATATTTGCTACTATTATATCTAGATATTTATCTAGCACTAGCATTTTATTATTAGGGTCCCAAAAGTTAAAAATGTCTGCAAAGACAACTGTTTAAGAAATAATAAATATTTTGGGACAATCTTACACAAATCTATCTAGTCCTACGGTAAGCTCAGTAAGGCTTGTGTTGTTGGTACTAGGCGACGATATATATAATAGATAGATACATAAAAACACTCAGAAACAAATATCTAGCTCATCACACAAATAAATGCCTGGAATTCGAACCCAGGACCATCGGCTTCATAGGCAGGGTCACTACCCACTACGCCAGACCGGTTGTCTAGCACTAATGATTTCTTGTAAGTGATTGACAAAATAAATAAAATCGACAGTCCTGTTATCGATAAGTACCTACCACTTCAATGTCACACTATTTTTAAAACAATGTACGTTAAACGTCAATCAAACGAAATCGAATTGTTTTAACATTAAACTAATTAAAAATTGTTTTCATATTAAGCAGAAACGTCTGCTAGCATATTCAAAGATATTTAAATCGAAAGAAAAATAGAAAAAATTGACTCGCAGCGGGACTCGAACAAACAACCACTGGAACACTAGCCCAGTGCACTACCAATTGTGCTATCCGAGTGCCGATTAGACGTGTAATTTTTTTCTATCTTATCCTTCCTGGATTCGCAATCGAAAGAAAAATATCTTTAATTAAAAATTAATAAATGAAAATTAAAATTAATTAAACAAAGCATAAATGATGACCCACCCCTAATTTGGAACTCAAAAATAGTCAGTTGTTTTGTAAATTGTGTGATTAGATTAAAGCGTCAATGAAGGCATCGCTTTATTAATGTTATTATTTGAATATTGTTTTTAGAGTACCTAATCTACACTAATATTATAAAGGCGAAAATTTGTGAGTGTTTATGTTTGTTACTTCTTCACGTCTAAGCGGCTGGAGCGATATTAATAAAATTTGGTATGTAGTTAGCTGACACCCTGGATTAACACATAGGCTACGTTTTTTCCCTAATAAACTGCGGGTAACACCGCGGGGCACAGCTAATCTTATTATAAGAAAAGCTTCTTCACAATAAAGATTGCGTTGTGAACGAGCCTTTACAGCATCTCTTAATTGCGGACTCAACTAATGCGCCTCATTTTGACGACAGGCTTTGCTTATATACCTCTCGGATGGAGGCATTATCATTTGGTGAGCACTTTCTAGTCGTCCAAAGTCATATATAGGTGAAAAACTGAAGCAACATATCTATGTAGTTGTGCAGAGAATGAATATGGAACTGACGTCAAAGTTTGTATATAGAACGCCGACATGCGTGTACACACGTTACTACATAGGCCAGGTGCTTTAGCTAAGTTTTTCACTTATACAAAAGTATTGCATTACATGACTACATTTCAGCCGTATGTAGTCCACTGCTGGACATAAGCCTCCCACAAATATGACTTGTATCATCTTGGGGCTAGTTGCCATAGTCACCATGTTTGGCAGGCGGGTGTGCGACCGCAGTAGCTCTAGATTGGGTTTCGACGGACGCTGCGGCCCGTCTGTAGGATTTTTCCCTTTATCGCCTCTTACGACACCCGCGGGAGGAGATGGGGTGGTGCTATTCTAGTCAGCCGGCATCACACGTCAGCCAGTCAGTTTCATGACTAACTAAAATATTAAAATTCAATGATGAATTAACAATAAATCATTTATCAATCAATATCATAATTTAATACCGACCCCTAACGGCATATTAACTTTCAAAATTTGCAATTAATATTTTAATTGCACACGTAGATATATAATTATAGAAATTTATTCCACATGAAGATATAAAGCGATGAAGAGCGGATATATCTTTTTAGGAAATAGGTACTTGAAGTTGTAGGCTGCAGGCCTTTATGAAACTTCTTGTATAGCATTGATTAACAAAGACACGAGGGGTGTTCCGTTTCCGTTCCCATCACAAAGGCAATTTCGAAAGTACAGTATACTTGACAATATTTTACTTGAAAGCAAATACGACCGGTATTGTTCCTAAACCGAAACCAAAACTCCCATTAGCTCGACACTACAGACCACTCAGATTCGGTTGAGACCGTCCCAACCAATCTCGCTGGAAGCGTATTCAGTAGGAGTATTCCAGTAGTACAAATCAAGTCTGGAGTGGAAGGGTCCTGGATTTTCCCCAGGCTACCTTCCCCCCACACAGTCAGATCGGTCTAATGTGCCCCAATGGTCATAGAGCCCAAGTCAGGATAAAAAAAACCGCAACCAGGAACCAACAGCGTTCTTAAGTAGTGGAACATACTGCGTTAAACCCGCCTGCGAAGCGTGGCGTAGCAATTCAGTTCAATTCCGATTGTTTCACACATCATCATCATCATCCACTGGACATAGGCCTCCCTTAAAGCGAGCCACAGTGACCGATATTGCGTCATCGCCTCCACGCCTATGGAGAGGGCTATGCTATGCGAGGGAAGTCTTTGCGCGATCGCATCAGAAATAATGTCATTTGTAGCAGAACTAAAGCAACCGACATAGCCCTCCGGATCGCTAAAGTTGCAGTGGGCGGTACGCATTGCACGTGAACCATTGGGGCGTAAAGGTTCTCGAGTGGCGGCTACGTATCGGAAGGCGCAGCATAAGCGTAGGCATGGTTCCCCACAAGGTGAACCGACAAGGTATTTCACAGATAATATAACCAAACGGTATAACAACCAAATCGCTTACTAGATAATTTCTTCAAATTAAATAATAATTGCAGAAGGAAAATAAAAATATTTGCTTTACTGCATAGATTTCAAAGCCAATTTGGGTAAGCCGACAAACTTGCCCTAATTATCAGCAAACATGGCGGCAGCCAGGCTAAATCAGCACTAGATTATTTTATAGGTTAATATAGCTCGGCCACTACAGTCGCCCGCCGTTAAGAAGTAAATCCGGACACTGTTTTTTTATTAGGACGCCGATTTAATTCGTCCACCATTAACGACCGAAGTCACTGTGTCCACTAAACTGTCATAACACACCCTGACGTTTTGACCATAGATGGCAGGATTCCATGCTAGCGGCACAGCCCAGCCACCATCACGATTAAAATTTGGACGACGCCCGACCTCAATCACTTCTCGTATTTTTTTAGACGTATTATGTATGTAGGTATGTAGAAGTGTCTCACGCACCTCGCTTTACCGTAATGAAGGAATTGGAGGGCTGTATAAGAGTCCTGTGAAAATCATATATAGGTGAAAAATATAACTAAACCACCTGGCCTATGTAGTTGTAACGTGTTTGTACACGCATGTCAGCGTTCTACATGCAAATTTTGACGTAAGTTCCATATTAATTCTCTGCACAACTACATAGACATGGTGCTTCAGTTAAGTTTTTTTTTCCCTTTTACTTTAATTCATGTAAATCAATGCATCCCACTTCGAAATCCTAGTGCATCGGTCGCGAGTTTCACAACTTCTTGTCATTAGTCAAAGAAACTTTTCCTATTGAATAGGCTGTGAACTTCATTATAATATTCAAACTCGCTAACAAACCGAGGGATTTCTTATATCAAGTTCTGGGCGGACTAACGAATCAACTTTCTGAAAGTATCGGGAAGTTAGCGGCGTTTTATGATAGGTACGTTGCGAGTTGGTGGTGATAAGTTGGGTACGATTGGATTAAGATTAAAAATAAAGCTGTCTTAGTCGTGTGGTGCCGACTGACTAAATAGCACCACACCTCCCGCGGGTGCCGTAAGAGGCGACAAAGGGAAACCGACGGATGGGCAGCAGCGTCCGTCGAAACAAAACCTACAGTTACTGTGATCGCCAACCCGCCTGCCATGCGTGGCGACTATGGCAACCCAAAAGATGATACAAGTCTTATATGGAAGTTTATGTCCAGCAGTGGACATGCGGCTGAAATGATGATGATTAAAAAAAATGCATAAAAAAACGCTACGGCAAAAAAACTTCTTTTTATGACATAGGCGGCAAACATGCAGACGGATGGTAAGCAATTACCGTCGCCCATATATGGGCACCCGCAACACCAGGGGAGTCACAAGCGCGTTGCCGGCCTTTAAGTGGGGTTGGAGCTCTGGGAACCTTACTCACCATCAGGAACATACCTGAAAGGTATCAGTGCTATTATGGCTGTGGTCTTCTGTAAGGAGGAAGTACTTCCCCAGTTGGGCTGCCCCATTGTTGGACGTAGTTTAAGGTCATACCCGGGTCCAAACCTACCTACATACCGGGTACTTTTTTTCGGTTAATAGCTACATTATATACTTTAATAACTGATTGAAGCTGAAACATGATTGATGAAAATTTTCACGATAGAAAAAAAAAGTTACGTATAACTTACTATATGTTGCATAACTGAGAATTAGTTATTTAGGTATTATTCCTTTAAGGAGGCAAAGTTAGTGTGTAGCTTCTCGTGCTAATATTAAGACCCGAGCTAGCGAAAGATTCCAAAATTGGACCACGAGCACAGCGAATGGTTCAAAGAGTGGAATCTTGAGCATTGGGAGGATCTCAAAGCACGAGAGAGAGGGACTTTGCTACCGAGCGAAACACACAGTTTTTCAACTCACTACCGCGAGGAAAAAAATAACTATAAAAATATGATGAAAATTATTGGCATCACATTAAATAAAAGAATATCTAACCAGCTCACGACTAAACACTCGATTAATAATAAATAATTTATAAAAAATGCAACTTTGCTATCTATTTTTAAAGAACAAAACAGTTCTTTTCGAGCTAGTGAGGTAAAAGTTCTATTTAACTTGCAATATTCGTAAGTATGATGAGTCAAATCTTGCAACTGAATTTGTTTGTGAAATTTAGCAAACTTAGTTTATGTGTGCACGGGGACAATGCCATATTATGGTACCACTAATCTGATGCTGGGGCCAGAAGGTAGCCATAACTCCTAAAATACACAAGATAAACCCGTGGTGTCTAGGCTCATTAGTTGGGGCATTTTATTTAAAGTTGTATTCTCCATTTTTTTTTATTTGGATTTTTTGTGGTTTCTACTCAGAATTATGAGCTCTTTCCAGTCTGATAGGGGAAAGAATTATGTCCCAAGCTTTTTTTATTCCATTCCGTGACAATTTTTCATACATTTCATATGGCGCTAACGGAACGGAAGAAATAAAAAAATGATGAAAATTTTGGGACACATTTTATCTACCTACCAGGCTCGAAAGAGCTCACGATTCTGAGTAGAAAAAAAAAACCAAAAAAACTACACAAAATAATCCAAATAAATAAAAAGTTGTTGTACAGTCAAGTGCAAAAATACGTACCGAAAGAATCCTTTCATAAATACGTCCTACAACCTTATTTACTGAACAATAGAGTTGCTCGGTACATATTTTTGAAACTTTGGCAGTGAACGAATTTTTACACTTGACTGTATTTCAACTTTCTTTTTTAAATAAAATGGCCCAGTTGAAGATTGTGCAGAAAATTTATTAAGTCAACCTTTTCGCCGCTACATCAAAAAAACTCTTACGTAAGTCACACGCCAGAGGTTTTTGCAAGCAAGCGAAAATAAACTGTACCTCTCAGTACATAGGTCCAAGGCCTGGACTTGATATCAAGTCGTGGCGTGTTGGGCACGAAATGTTCCGACTTCATATCAAGTCAATGGCGGTGAAAGGGTTAATATAAACCGGAACTCGACAAGTCTCTTGTAAGTGACATTACTACCATTTTAGTATTTTTTTTATGACATAGGCGGCAAACGAGCAGATGGTGGTAAGCAATTACCGTCGTCCATGGGTACCCGCAACACCAGCGCGTTGCCGACCTTTAGGGGGGGTTGGAGCTCTGGGAACCTTACTCGCCATCAGGAACACAACACTACATACCTGAAAGGTAGCAGTGCCCAATTGGGCTGCCGCAGACTCAAGCGTGATGGTCATTGCTGTGCCCTACCTCTCATTGTTGGACGTAGTTTAAGGACACACCGGGTCCAAAAGTTTTTAGCAAATGCGAAGTAACAAAACTCCTTTGAAAGGGACCGTAATTAAAAAGCCAGTATGGGATAAAAAAAACAATTAGGTACTTTATTTATTACAACAATTATACATAAAACATTACATTTAAGAATATTATATTCACGATTTCACAATTCAACAGTACAGTCAACGTCATATTGTTACAGTCAGTATGGTGTATCAGTATCAGTATACAATGTTCGCGTCTGAGGTGGTATTAATTAGAGTTGTTTTAACCGCACAGTGCGGCTTCTGTGGAGGTGTGATCAGCCGCGCCAACCCGTGAATGAGGGAGACCTGAAAAAAAAAATTGGGTCACTACAATTTAAGTAGTTTTTTTTTGGAACCAGACTTACTAGCCTAGGGAAAATCCAGGACCCTTCCGCACCAGACTTGACTTGTACTACTGGAATACTCCTACTGAGTTTACGTTTCCAGCGAGATTGGTTGAGACGGTCTCAACCGAATCTGAGTATGTAGTGGTATCGCTAATGGGAGTTTTGTCGCTGGTTCGCTAACCTTAAACCCGCTGAGAAGACTCCAGCAAGAAACTTAGCTAGGCCAAACCGTTTTTTTATTTTTTTTTATGACATAAGGTGGCAAACGAGCAGACGGATTGCCTGATGGTAAGCAATTACCGTCGCCCATGGGCACCCGCAACACCAGAGGAGTCACAAGCGCGTTGCCGACCTTTAAGGAGGGTTGGAGCTCTGGGAACCTTACTCCCCATCAGGAACACAACACTACATACCTGAAAGGTAGCAGTGCTATTATGGCTGTGGTCTTATGACTCTACCCGGTACGCCGCGGTACCGGGTTGATAAGGGACTGAATGTGTCACAATTTTAAGTGAACGACCATGTCAGCTTAACAGACTTGAGTTAATTCATTTTGATTAGCTATCTTTTGTTTGACGACCAGTCTGGCCTAGTGGGTAGTGACCATGCCTATGAAGCCGATGGTCCTGGGTTCAAATCCCAGTCAGGGTATTTATTTGTGTGATGAGCACAGATATTTGTTCCTGAGTCATGGGTGTTTTCTATGTATTTAAGTATTTATATGTATCTATCTATTATATATATCGTCGTCTAGTACCTGCAACACAAGCCTTACTCAGGTTACCGTAGGACTAGGTCGATTTGTGTAAGATTGTCCCGAAATAATATTTCCGGACTATCGATTATATATATTGTCTACAGAAAAGACGATTTTTGTTTTAAATCAATTTGACAACTATCCCGTTTTAAGTAATAGTTGTAAAAAATACAATCAAATCAAAATTGTAGAATAACACCACCCCATATCCCGAGTGGTAAAATAAATTCGACGGATGGCAGCCCCCGGCGAAACCAAACAGCTACTCCGGTCGCCAACCCGCCTGCCAAGCGTGGTGGGGGATGGTACTTACGTATTGAAGTTGGGCGCCGGCTGCGCGGGTGCGCTCTGCTGCGCCAAGTTACCGAATGTGAGAGTATTCTGCGTCGCTAGGTTCTCGAATGTAGCGTTGGATTGGATAGGCGAGCCGAAACCTGTGACATTTAATTGTTTTGATCGGTAAATTTATTTTTATTTGTATGTCTTCCGTACACGGAACAATGGTGTTCCGAACATTTGGGAGGCGTACGCGGAGCCGGATCGAGCCAACGCGCAGAGGCCCTTTCGACAATTTAATGAAATGTAAGGGGTACACTAGGCAGAACTAAAAAGACGGGCGGGCAGCAGCGTCCGTTGAAACCCAATCTACAGCTACTGTGGTCGCCAACCCGCCTGCCCTGACTATAGCAACTACACCCAAGATAATACAAGTCATATTTGTGGGAGGCCTATACCCAGCAGTGGACTGCATACGGCTGAAATGTATACCTGTTAATTTGTTTAAAAATATAAAGCTCATAAGCTAGTCAAAAATGGTGACGTTGTGTCAGTTACCAGAGGCGGGCGCGGCGCCGAAACCGGTGGCGGCCGTCGGCGAGCCGAAAGTGGCGGCGGCGCCGAAACCGGGGCTCTTGCTGGCGGAGAACGACGCCGGCGCGCCGAAACCGGAGCTGGGCGAGCCGAAACTGGAACCAATGAGAGTTGTTATAGAAATATATTATAACATATTTATATTTAAATCGAAAGAAAAATAGAATAATTTCTCTTAATATAAAAATAATATATTATAACAGTTTATGCGCGTACGATATGGTGGAGAATGGCACCGCTTGGGCCTCTGTAGTTCAGTTGGTAGAACGTTGTGCATGTATCCCAGAGTCGCGAGTTCGAGTCTCGCCCGGGGCAGCTAATTTCCCATTTTTCCTGTATTTCTAACAATCCCGTTAAACTAATTGTATTAGTCGGATTCAAAAATACGTCAAACATTTAGGGGTCGTCCAAAAATCATGAGACCGTTTTTGACACACCCCAAACTCTTAGTGATATCCAGTGATATCGTAATGACAATACAATATCGCGTGTATTATTAAACACAAAATAAAAACGTAGTTTTACTCACGTGCTAGTTTTTATAATATTTTGTGATAAAATAGATTTTTGGCAATTTTCGTTAGTTTTGGCTATTCAGCTGTGTGACACAAATATACAAGATATAGTCTAGATATTTTGACGAATCATGAGTAAAGGATAAAAGTTATTCTTACCCAGCCGGTTGCCCGAAGACTGCTTTAGAACCAAAACCGCTGCCAAAACCTCCTGGAACAATTATTACTATTAAATATACAGGTTACATTGGGTAATTCGCCAGTAATGGCCACCTTACAATATTTGGCCATGTTATTTTATATTTCATTTATCATAATAAATGGTTTTATAGTGATATTTTGATAAACGAAACTGTACTTTCAGAATGTCAAGAAATTAATGATACTCTAATCAGTATTATAAACCAAATGTCATGTGCTGCTGTACTGACGGGTACGAAAAAGATTTTTTTTTCTATATCAACTTGATACAAACCTCAGGACATTTAAAAAAATGTGTAGGGGTAGCGGCATGATGAGTAAAGACACCGTTGACTGGTTGACTTAGACTAATTTATTTCTTACTTACTAGTGCATATATACATGTGTGCTTCCTTATTATTACGTTCTTAATCTACATATGTACAATCATAATCTTACTGACTCGGCGCGTGATAAAATACTATGAACCTATCGTCACGCGCCGAGATAGGTACTAGATACACTAATGCGAGCCTACCGGCATAGTATTCCCCCCCAGTCAACCATTAATGGTTGACGATAGACTTCATACACGCTGCTGAGCACCATAAATGACTTCACATATTCCTCTGACTAATATTTATGATGCACGCTTGACACGAACTTGACACTGAATTGCTGACCGCTTCTGATATGCTGCATCGGCAAATTCCTAGTGGGCTAAGTCGCGTTATTATGGCACAGCTGTTTTGCTGTCTATAGCGATATTAATGTATATTAATGATTATTTATATTTACTTCCTTGATAACCTAACGTTCCTTGTATTCAATAGATATGGTTTTTGTCGTGTATGTTATGACCCAAAATTCCGTAATGCTCACAACTTATTCATCTTATTGTTTCTTGAATTGGGGCTCTTCTTATTCTTCTGATCCTTTCGACAGTCTATGTATATTCCGATCCTTTGTGCCTTGAACTTGTCATTCTTGGGGGAAACGGGGACATGTCAGACCTCTTCCTGGACCGAAGACGCTGTAACCAAGTGGCGAGCGGAAATGCTCACAGCCGACAAGGCGAGCGTAAAAAAACTTACTTGCGTAGGAATAATTTCACCATTTTCTTCTTCAAAATTATAATGAGGCTCTTCATGCTTATTTTAATCTTCTTCATGCTCCTATTAAACTTCTTCCTCTTCCTCCAAGAATCCGGAAACCGGAATAAAATGGAGATCGCCGCTAACTCCCCACGTATGTTCATCTTACTTAGACGTTGATGGTTACATGTTATTGGAGGAGTGCTGGTAACATATCATGGCGAGATCACTTTTGCAGTCCTTCTCAGCCATCAGCTAGTTATCGCAGGCACTTACTTTCAAATCTCGCTGGAGCTCCTTAGGCAGGCTTCCTTGCAGTCGCGTGTTCCTTTCGGCGGATGCCACTTGGCGGAAAAGTGGCAGCATAGTCCCGTTGGAACACCATGTCGGGTCCGAGAGCGTCGATGGTCACCAATGTAGGGCACCCCTACCCGGGTACGTGGGTAGGGGTATCACGTCGGGGTCACCAATGTAGGGGTAGCGGCATGATGAGTAAAGACACCGTTGACTGGTTGACTTAGACTAATTTATTCCTTATACTCACTAGTGCATATATACATGTGTGCTTCCTTATTATTACGTTCTTAATCTACATATGTACAATCATAATCTTACAGAATCGGCGCGTGATAAAATACTATGAACCTATCGTCACGCGCCGAGATAGGTACTAGATACACTAATGCGAGCCTACCGGCATAAAATGTTTTTTAGTTGGACCGTTTTTTTGACACAACTATCAATATCGATAAAAAATGATTGCAACACTACTATTGCCAGTCATATTGCCATGTCAATTTCGAGCTCAGAGGCTCTAGTGTAAGTTTCTTTTGACGTAAACAAACGTCTCGATCGCGTAAGTGATAATGTTATTTATATGGGAAACACTAACTCGATGGTAATAGTATATTACGTACCCAGGGCGGTAAAACAAAGAATGGCTCAAATCGCTGGTATTTGTGGCCCGAACCGGAGGTGAGGGTCATAATCAAGCGATTTGAGGCCTTCTTTATTACCACCGGTGGTGCGTACATAGTTTTACGTCTTCATCTGGATGTAAACTGAGATTTTCTATCGCGCCCTAGGGCGGTAAATCTCTCTTACGGCCCAGTGTGACGTAAAATAATATTACGTTAAAAACTTACACTCAGGGCTTAGATCGGAACTCGAGATAAACATTTTTTATGCGCCATATATTATGTTAATAATTTAAGTGTGGATAGCTGACGAAGCCTGCGCTGTAGATAGCTGTTTGTAAAACAATCTAATGAAATATGTTTACTGTATTAATTTATTAACCGTTTCAGTGCGGATGACACGACAGGCGTGTCATCAATGTTTTTAACGAATGGCGTATGACACGAGAGGAGTGTCATTTTAAAATCGATTCAAACTTCACCAAATTAAGTTTCAGAAAGGTGCACCCCGAACAAAACTATTATTGTTTGTCGTGTAGAACAAGCTAGTAGCCGTCGTTTCTGGAATATTCAAATTATTATGATTTTTCTCCAAAATCAGTTGTTAACAACCTTTTCATGGAGCACTAATTTTACTACTTAGCGTTTCAGTGCGGATAACACTACAGGCGTGAAATCACATTATATGGCGTAGGGCACACCCGTCGAATCCCGCTGTTACAGTCGAAAGTTTTTGAAATTATTGAATATTATTACTAATTGGAAAACTAATTATATGTAAGTTCTTACGTAAATTATAGGGACGGTGCTATACTAAGTAAAGAGAGCTAAATAAATAAATATTTCGGGACAATCTGACACAAATCGACCTAGTCCTACGGTAAGCTTAGTAAGGCTTGTGTTGTAGGTACTAGACGACGATAAATATAATAGATAGATACATATAAATACTTAAATACATAGAAAACACCTATGACTCAGGAACAAATATCTGTGCTCATACTGCTCATCACACAAATAAATTCCTGACTGGGAATCGAACCCAGGACCATCGGCTTCATAGGCAGGGTCACTACCCACTAGGCCAGACCGGTCGTCAAATTTAATAACACTAACTCATTCCAGTATATAAATAGGTTGCTCCGTCCCTATAACTTACGTAAGAACTTTAATATTAAAGTTTTATGATTTTCCAATACTCTTTTATTTATAGATGAATTACTTAATTAGTAAATAAATAATTATTATGAATAAATAATTATTATTATAATTATTAAAAACCGTCAGTGTATTTTGTTCGTAAAATGACAGCCAATGCGTCTCCAGTTACTACTTAAATCCTCTAAGTTTGTTACCTATAAGACTCAAATGAATAGTTCAAGGAGAAATGTCGAAGATAGTAAATGCATAGGTTTAAATACGTCGCACTATAAAAATAATTACCCATTCCGTTACCCCACTATACATAATTAGGAACGTATAAACATTATACTTAGTAGAAAATGTTTGTGATATCTGAATTTTAAAAGTCACTTACCATTCATTTCGAGTAAAACTCGTAGTTTAAAAGCTACTAACAGTTTAAAACAATGTTTTGATCAGTTCACTTCCTTGGTTAGATGTCAACTGCACTCAATCAAGTCAAAATCAATGAAAAAAACTAAATAAATTCCTAATTTTATACACATGGCGGATGACACGATAGGCGTGCCATCATATTCCATGGCGTAAGGCACGCCTGTCGTGCCATGAAAAAATTGTTCGCCGCCACAGACTAAAGTTTTCGAAAATGGAACACGCAACGAATCGGTTAATTGGAAAATAAAATCTTGAAAATAAAACAGAGCACTATGGAAAAAAAAATAAGTGTTGCTATCACTTTTTGATAACGGAGACAGAAATGGCAGTTACCTGGGGAGGAAGTGGGCGAGCCGAACGCCTGTCCCGCCGGCGCCGGCGCACTGAAGCTGCCCGAAAACGCGCCCGCCTGCGTCGTGGCCGCGCCTGCGCAGAGGGCTCGTGTCACACAACATGTCTCCAACATACCCGGGCTTTGTACTAACAGCTACACTGCTGTACATTGGTGGACCTTATTGTGTAAGGCATAAGGTCCAGCGATGTACAGCTAAGAGTATTGCTGTGTGTACAGTCAGCAGCAAAAGTGGCTAAGCGTTTGAAGTGTTCAAAATTATCTACACGCGCTCTTATTCTCTTGACAATAGAGACGTGTTGACCTCATTTTGAACACCTCAAACGCTTAGTCACTTCTGCTGCTGACTGTACATAAACTGCGACTGGATGCAAAAACCGGTGCACAGTGGGGCCGGTATGGACGGCGTGATACTAAGGCAATATTTTAAACTGTGGGTAAGTTGGAAAACATGCTTGCTGTTAGTAAAACAATAGTATATCATATATGCTATTAAATCCTCTTTATAGGGCAAATACGGGCGAAGAATTAAACCAGACATAGGATTTACCAGTATAATCAATAACCAAAAGGTTTTTCCTTAATTACACCTATTATACACATGTAATTAATTTTTGTAAAATTTCTGAGCAGTAATGTACTGCGAACATTACGCGATAAGCTTTTGAAACTAACTGTCAACGAGTGTTTAACTCGAGTGTGTTGCATTACATTTCGGGCCGATTTTTTTTATATGAATAAAATTTTAATTGCACTTCTAAGCAAAAGTTATCTAAATATATTTCTTATATCCTATTCTACCGTCCGCTAAGAGATTCGCCCGTATGAGACTTACTCGCTGTAAAAGTCATTTATAGCCGCCCAATCGAACATTATTGGGCTCAAGTTAAGGGTATTTTAAGAAAGACGGGTAAAGTAGCCAAAAATATAGACGACTTCCGCAAAAAATGGAATGCTGCAGTCAGAAAAGTTAAAAAAAACTCTGTAAAGGCTGATCGAAAAGGCGGTCGTAAGAAGCTGTACCATGAGTACAAAAAGTATTCAAATAAAAAAAATACTTATATCTTAGCCGAAGATAGGTTTTTATTTTACTTACATTGATACATAGGTATTGGTATCTATCAAAAATATATCGTTATTTTTTCATATGAAAATTACAATTTTTTTTTTGGTACAGGCCTTAGTCATTATCTTGTTATCTCATGTCAAAGTTCATCTTTTCTGTCAGTGCATTTTATTGCAGAATAACTTAAATTTGAGCGCTGGTGGCCTAAGCGGTAAGAGCGTGCGACTTGCAATCCGGAGGTCGCAGGTTCAAACCCCGGCTTCTACCAATTTCGGGACTTGTGTACGAAATATAATGTATTATATTCCAGTCACTTTTCGGTGAACGAAAACATCGTGAAGAAACCGCACTAATCCCAGTAAGGCCTAGTTTACCCTCTGGGTTGGAAGGTCAGATGGCAGTAGCTTTCGTAAAACTAGTCATCATCATGTCAGCCGAAAGACGTCCACTGCTGGACATAGGCCTCCCCCAGAACGACCCAAGAAGACCGATCCTGCGCCTTCCACATCCAGCGGTATCCCGCGACTCTAACTAGGTCGTCGGTCCACATTATGGGAGGCCTACCTACGCTGCGTCTTCCAGTTCGTGGTCGCCACTCCAGAACCGTTCCGCCCCAACGGCCATCCGGAGGGCTATATCGGTAACCTTGGTTCTACTACGGATGAAATCATTCCTGATGCGATCACGCAGGGACACTCCCAACATAGCCCTCTCCATTGCTCTTTGGGTGACTTTGACCTCAGTCGCACCTGATGGTAAGTGTCGACGAGGTCGAGGGTGTAGCACGCTGGTTCAGTAACAGCCTATTCATTAATAATGATGATAGAAAAACTTAAACTCACCAAATCCACTAGAACCGAATCCCCCACTGCTGTTATTACTCCCCCAGAAGTTGTTGGGCTGGGATTGTCCGAAACCCCCACCGGTGGAGGCTCCACCGAAAATGGCTTCGGTGGCGGGGTTGGGTTGTCCGAAAGTTGTTTTGGCGCCGAATATGTTGGTATTACTACTTCCGAAGCCTGAGCCGGTTGATCTAAAAAAAGTTATGTGTTATACAAGGGAGCAAAGTTAGTGTATTTGTGTGTGTATTTAAGTATTTGTATATCATCAAGGACAAGAATTCTTCATAGTAAAAATCAAACTTTCAGAAGGATTGACCAAGCTGTTTTATCGACTTATCGATGTTATGGAATAATATCGCATTCCCCATTACCAACTTAAAAGATTATTCTGTAACATTTGACCTCTTTGATAAGCAACTTGCATCTCCGTATTAAAATAAATTTAAATAAATAAATAATAATAAATAAATATTTCGGACATACTTACACAAATCGACCTAGTCCCACGGTAAGCTCAATAAGGCTTGTGTTGCAGGTACTAGACGACGATATATATAATAAATAGATTACATATAAATACTTAAATACATAGAAAACACCCATGACTCAGGAACAAATATCTGTGCTCATCACACAAATAAATGCCCTGACTGGGAATCGAACCCAGGACCTTCGGCTTCATAGGCAGGGTCACTACCCACTAGGCCAGACCGGTCGTCAATAAATCATGTTACCGTCACATATGTCCTTTATGCCACTTGAATTTTCATAAGTCATTCCCGTGCCGTGTTACTAAAATGGTTAATCCTTAAAAAAAACAATTAACAAGTGGACACAGAAAGATTCTTTTCTTAGTTACAACGAAGATACTCCGGCCGTTTTGGCAACCAAGTTTCCCACAAGTTGTCGAAAAAGAATGAATAATCTTGTTTCTGCACACTATCATTGTGATTTAGCGTTTCAGCAAATTTTATTTAGTTACTGCTTTCTTTCTAAAGAAGATTATTAAATATTAGTACTGCGTAGGGTTTTAAAACTAGCCAAATGTCAGGACACACAAAATGAAATGGTTGCGAAACTCCAGTAATATAAACGCTAGTTGAGGAACAGGAATATCATTTCTTTTTAGGCAACTAGTTGCGTAACAAGAATGTTAATTCTTTTTCGACAACTGGTTGCGAAACTTGGTTGCCAAAACGGCCGGAGGGGAAGATTCTTCCACAATATATTGCTCTAAATGTGACGTTCATTTACAATTGAATATCTAGAATTTATATCCAAAGGTCTGATCTCATTACATTAACTTTGTTTCGTTACGTGACAGTTATTTATCGATAAGTCGATAAAACATCATGGTAAATCCCTCTGACAGTTTGACTTTTGCTATGAAGAATTCTGGTCCTTATATATCATATATATAGTTGGTTGAGCCACAACACAAGTCTTCATGAGCTTACCGTGGGGCTCAGTCAATTTGTATAATAATATCCTGTAATATTTATTTATTTTATTTATATTTCAAACGTAACTGCACCATGAATAACTATTCAACTGTACTAGTTAAAAAAAAAAGAATTACCCTCCAAATATGCTGCCCGGACTCGAAGCGCTGGTAGTGGAAATGTTGACAGAGGCGAACAACGATTCTCCCCCAAACATGGAACTCTGCGTCGTGGTCGCAGCACCGAAGACACTCTGACCCCCAAAGGCTTGAGTAGTTGGGGTCCCAAAGACGGACCCTGTGGTACCCTGCGTGGGGGTCCCGAAGACCGACGCTTGACTGCTCTGTGTTGGAGTACCGAAAACTGACGCTTGAGTAGTCTGGGTCGGGGTTCCAAAGACTGATGCTTGAGTACTCTGGGTGGGGGTTCCAAAGACCGAAGCTTGAGTACTTGGAGTACCGAAAACTGATGTCTGCGCCTGTGCACCAAAAACTGAGGCTGGTGATGTTGGGGACCCGAAGACTGACTGGTTTGGAGCAAAAGCACTTGGACTGCCAAAGGCAGATTGTGTTGTTGCCGGACTTCCGAACACTGAGGACTGTGTTGTCGGCGTCCCGAACACAGAGGGCGTTGTCGTGCCGAAAACTGATTGAGTTGTCGTTGGACTACCGAAGACCGACGCCTGTGTGGACGCCGTGCCAAAAACAGAAGTACTGGTAGCCCCGAACACGGAGGCTTGAGTCGAAGTTGGAGCAAACACTGAGCCTTGCGTGCCGAACGCAGATGTTGTTGTCGGAGTACCAAATGCAGCAGTTGTTGTGGGAGTACCAAAAGCAGAAGTGGTTGTGGGAGTACCAAATGCAGATTTAACTGCGGTACCAAATACTGATGATGCTGAGTTATCTGTGCTGCCAAAAACAGAGGCTGGGGCAGCAGCGCCAAATACAGATGTCGTGGTTGTGACAGCGCTACCGAATACAGATGGTGCAGTAGTGCTACCAAATACAGATGAAGTAGTAGCAGTGCTGCCAAATGTAGTCGACGCAGTGCTAGTGCCGAATATAGATGCTTGTGTTGTGGTAGCAGTTCCAAAAGATGTCGCTGTGCTGCCAAATACTGAGGAAGCTGTTGTTGTGCTTCCAAATACTGATGTGGGTGTTGCAGTACTTCCAAATACTGATTGAGTTGTAGTGACAGGTGTAGGAGTTTTAGTTGCAGGTGAGGTTAAAGTCGTAGTTGTAGCAGTAGTAACGGTAGTTGGAGTTGCGCCAAATGTAGGTTTAGTTGAAGCGGCACCAAATACGGGTGATGAAACTGGAGGACCGCCGAAGACTGAGGGCTGTGTTGTTGAGGTAGGCGAGCCGAAGATTGAAGTAGCTTGGGTGCTAGCAGTTGAATCGGCTTGCGTGGTAGCGACGCTGATAGGCGAAGGCAAACTTTCAGAAGTCTTAGTAGAAGTAACAGCCGCAGCAGTTGTAGTAACAGGAAATGCAGAACTGAATATTGATTTCGGAGTTGATGTAGGGGTCTCAGGTTTAGCTGCAGCTTCTGTAGCAGCAGGTGTTGAGGTTCCGAATATGGAAGGCTTCGAGCCAATGACAGTAGGTGTTGAAGCCGTGAATATAGAGGATTGGGTTTTGGGAGCAGAAGTATTTGCAGCGGCGAATATACTGGAAGAATCTGGTTTCGAAGTTGATGCTTGTAAAGGCGTTGCTGTGGTTGCTGATCCAAATATTGACTTTGGTTTGGGCACTGAAACAAATATGATAAGTATGAACCATAAATTAGACGGAGCGTGCTAATAATAATACCACGATGGAAAGTGATGGTGTTATGAAACTTTTCATAGGTTTGGCAGAGACGGAGCTATTTTCGTCCGTCCTTATCTCACATATTTTTGTTGCCCTTCAAACTGAACCCTTCAGAACTGTCAAAGTTGGAGGGACACAAACAAATACAATTGGAGTTTTCTTGTGTTTTCAACCGAAGTTGCGGTAATTAATACAGAATAAGCTAATAATTTAGCTATAAAGAGTGTCCTGTAAAGCAAAACTATAGTGAATTGTTACACTTTGGCAAAAGCCAAAATATCATTGTCCCTTACTGGCGCTCGCGGATGCGTTCTCCAGTCATTATTCCTCCTAGGTATGAACTAACTAATCAATTTAAAATTAACCACTTAAACTTAAATAAATTAACTTCGGTGGCACTATTGAGGCCAAAGCAAACTGCTAAAAAACTTGGGGTCTTACACAAGGTGAAGCGGTACTTCACGCCGGAACAGCTGCTAACACTTTACCAAGCTCAGATTCGATCATGTATGGAGTACTGTTGCCAACTTTGAGAAGGGCCTGCCAAGTACCAGCCGCTTTGGATTCAATAGAGCACCGAGCTCGCAGACTCATTGGCGATCCTGAGTTAGTGAGTGTAAGGTTACAGAGCCTTGATCACCGTCGCAGGGTTGCGTTTGTGTTTTACAGGATACATTTTGGAGATTGGTATTGCACTATTTAATTCCGCCATCTCCGTTCCACCACCGGACGTCCAGGCGAGGGGAGCGGTTTCATCCTTACGTTGTGAATATGTAAGGTTGAAAGTGGTGAAAATAAGTTTACCTGCTATAGTACCGTTGGCACTACTAACTGTTGCTGCCGGTACCGGGGCTGCTACAGATTTCGGAGTTTCTTTAGATTCGGTTTCTTGCTTTGTTTTAACTTCTGGTTTTTGCAAATCGCCTAAAAACACAGTTTATAAATAGTTTTGCCTAATAAAAACAGTAAATATTACAGGACATTACAAATTAAATGAGCCCCACAGCTTAAGAAGCTTTGTTTTGTGACTCAGCCAATGATAAACAAATAAAAGTTGAAATAGATAACATATACTTAAGAAAAAACGACGAGGACCTCCGGTGTTTGAGACGGGATTCGAACCCGCATCTCCAGCTACCGCGGCTGACGCCTTAACCAATTCGGCCATCCGTACACAGCGGAACCCGTCGAAATTAATCATGTATATGTGATCTTGTTTATTTTAACGGTTTTAGGCACCGTTTTACCAGCTCTAAGGTGAAACACTACGTGTTTGCACCTCCTATATGAATACCTTTCGGGATTCTGATATAGCTAGAGAGGTGGTGCTGCCATCTATGAAACTAAGAACAAATCAAATTATTTTTTATGAAATATTTTGATTTCATAAAAAATAATTTGATTTGTTCTTAGTTTGATATACAAATACTTAAATAGATAGAAAACACTCATGACTCCGGATTAAATATGTGTGTATCATCATAAAAATTAATGCCCTTACTGGGATTTGAACCCAGGACTGCCGGGTCACTACCCACTAGGCCCTTGACACAAGCCTGTCCACAACACAAGCCTTCTTGAGCTTACCGTGGGGCTCAATCAATTTGTGTAAGTATGACGCATGACCTATGGAGCCGAAACGTGGACACTGACGGTACAGCTGGTCCACAAGTTGAAAGTCGCTCAGCGGGCTATAGAAAGGGCTATGCTCGGCGTTTCTGTGCGGGATTGAATCAGAAAAGAGGTAATCCGGCAGATAACCAAAGTCATCGACATAGCCCACCGTATTAGCAAGTTGAAGTGGCAGTGGGCTGCCCATATTAGTCGTAGAACGGATCGTTGGGGTAAACGAGTTCTTGAGTGGAGACCGCGTCTCGGCAAGCATAGTGTAGGGCGCTCTCAAGCTAGGTGGAGTGACGACTTGCGCAAGACGGCTGGCAGGAGCTGGATGCGAACAGCCGAAAATCGAACAAGATGGCGTGAAATTGTGGAGGCCTATGTCCAGCAGTGGACTGCGAAAGGTTGATGATGAAGTATGTCGGGTAATATTTATCTGTGCAATGTAATATGATATGACATAAATTATTATTATGTTTTATTATGCAGAAACGTCTGCTAGCGAATATCGTCGATATTTAAATCGAAAGAAAAATAGAAAAATTTTACTCGAAGCGGGACTAGACTTGTCAAATTTTCCTATCTTATCCTTCGTCAAGTCTAAGCGGTACTCGGATAGCACAATTGGTAGTGCACTGGGCTAGTGATCCAGTGGTTGTGGGTTCGAGTCCCGCTTCGAGTAAATTTTTTCTATTTTTCTTTCGATTTAAATATCGATGATATGACATACCAGATTTAACACTAACTGCGGAAGACACTGCGACTGGTTGTGCAACAGATCCAACTAGCAGTTTTGGTTCATCTCTCTTAACTTCTTTCACCTTAGGAATCGACAGAATCACATTTTCCGTTTTGACTGGGGCGTTCTCTTTGGATTTATCAGCTTTTTCGGTTTTCGGTTCAAGTGTTGCAACCCGTTTGATTGTGATCATATTGGAGTTGCCCAGGACGTCGGGTGGATTCGGTTTTGTTGGAGTCATTTTGAACAGATTCGTCATCTCCGGCTGTTGGGGTTTAGGTTCAATCTCTGCGCCGGTTTGTGAGAATTGGTTGAACATGTTGCTTAGTGCCGATATAGGTTTAGTTGTAAAAGAAGATTGCGTAGGTGACGCCACTATCACTGATGAGACTGGAAATAATAATGGTACATTAATACAGAGGTAGAGTTATGTTGCCGGTCGAGTATAGGGATGATACGATGCCTACAACCCCTTTTCAGCCTGTATACAGTGATTTCTCAAACATGCAATAGAATAGTAAAAAAAAAAACCAAGAAATAAAAGTTAATTTTTTATAAAAACTAAGAGTAGGGTGACGGCGCCAATAATGGACAGTGAACAAGGAAATGGTGATGTGGACTTGTTGGTACATATTAAATTTATAACGTTATGGTTTCTGAATTAAGAACTAAGTCTCCATCATTGGTGCCTGTCAGCTTAAAGTGGCCTACATTGGTGCCCCACCCTAATACTTTTTTTATTTACACGGGATCGATTATCTTTTGTCCCTTGAAATAGCTGATAGCTCATAGCTTACTAGGTCGCGGTGGGACCAGTGCCATAACAAGGAACATATAAAATCAATACTCACAGTTAAAACTGGGCGAACAAATCTTCTGTCCCATAAAAGTGCCCATAACATTGTCATCTTTCTTCACTTCGACGGTCACCTGTCTGTTTTCTAGAAGATTCTTCAGCACGTCTCGCGTGGAGGTTTGTGTGCTGGGTGCTGTGACAACTTCCTGAGGGCCTGTTTGGGGGCTGATCGGTTCTTTCTTCGGTTCTGTAAAAGATATTCAGTTTTTTTTATGATTGACGACAGAGGCGCTACCGTCAAAAACGTTATTCGTAAATTTCGGGCATTTTTCTCTTTTAACCCAATTAACACGTCATGAGAGTGACAGAGATGATCGTCTTTACGAATGTCGTTTTTCGCGGTAGCGCCTCAGGTTTGGCCTAGGTAGTGACTCTGACTAAGAAGCCGATGGTCCTGAGTTCAAATCTAAAGGGCATATGTTTGTGTGAGGACAGATATTTGTTCCCGAGTCATGGGTGTTTTATATATGTATGTAAGTATTTGTATTTTATATATCTCGTTGGCTGACCCACGACACAAGCCTTCTTGAGCTTACCGTGGGGTTGACGACTAGTCTGGCCTAAAGAGTAGTTCTGTCTATGAAGCCCATGGTCCTGAGGTCTAATGGTAAGGCATTTAAGGTCCTTTGTCCTGGCACGCACTAGGACTAACGGTTAATGAGCACAGACAGACAGACATGGCGAAACTATAAGGGTTCTTAGTTGACTACGGAACCCTATAAAACTATTCGTATTTAAAATTCCATGTATCATTGTATTTTATGAATTTACGGTTTCACAAACATCTAAATTAAAAGATAAAAGATCTTTATTTATAGCTGTGGACTGTGAAGGTTGTGACCTTCACAGACTTCTTGATGATTGAGATTCCTGGCTGGCCTAGTGTCGGTTCTTAATTTAAATTCTCTTCCGAACATGTAACCAGAGAGTTTCTAGAGGAGTGAGTGGGAGACAGTCAAAGCGAGTAGTTGATTTATCTTATATTAAAATAATCTTAAATAAAATATGACTTATCATACCTAACAATCATCGTTATTATCAGCTCTCTATCTAGGCGCGAACCACAGGACATCTTGGATGATGATGATATATATTACCTTGAGTACGCCAAGTAGTTTTACTTGTGGGGTTGACAGCTATGGGGGCGAACGCTGGCTTCGGTTCCACAATCTTCGGTTCCTCCTTAATCACAGCTCTTTCCTGTTTCACTTGAACTCGGTTTGTTGCTAAAAAGATCAATTTATTATTGGTACAGTCGCCATCAGATATATCGGAGCTGTGGAGGTGGTCACAAATATCAGAACTTATATATATATAAGCGCGTTGCCGGCCTTTAAGGGGAGTTGGAGCTCTGGGAACCTTACTCACCATCAGGAACACAACACTACATACCTGAAAGGTAGCAGTGCTATTACGGCTGTGATCTTCTGTAAGGAGGAGGTACTTCCCCAGTTGGGCTGCCCCAGATTCAAGCGTGATGGTCATCGCTGTGCCCTACCTCTCATTGTTTGACGTAGTTTAAGGACATACCCGGGTCCGGGTTTAAATTAGATTTGATTAGATTTGATACCTTGTTTATTTTCAGCATCTTTGAACTTCTCGTAACTCCTCCTCATGGTAGTCAAATGGTGTGTCAACTCCACGTTGACAGGTTTAATTTTGACAGTCTTGTGGTTTGACAGCATGTCCCTGAGCGCGTCGAGCTTCTGGGGGGTGAACAGGCTTTTCTTCTCCGGGTTGTGGGGTTCGAGGCTCATGTTTAAAATGTTCTTGGTCAGTTTGGAGAGCGGGTCTCTGAAAGGTTAAAAAATAGTACATTACTACAGAGGCCGGGAAGTAAGTGGTTGCCGGCCGAGTATGTGTAGACGGCCGAACGCAGTGAGGACGGATTATTACGAGGACGACAACCCCTTTTCACGCCGAGGTATGTATAGTGTCTATCCCAATGCAATACAATAATTAAAAATAACTCCAAGAAATAAATTTAATTTTCAGAAAAAACTAAAGTATGTTTACTGCCAAATGAAACAGCAAAATGAACGAAAATTTGATTATCGTTTTTAATAGGCATGTCATAATTCTCGAAAGAACTCATGATTCAGGAGCGGTAACGCGAAAATTGAAATTGTATATTTCGGGCATATTATTCTTTTACTCCAATTAAGGTGTCAAGAGAGTAACAGAGACAATCGTCCGAAATTTACGAATATCGTTGTTCGCGGTAGAATTCACATAAAAAATAGTTGAGTATCCAACTTTAAATAAAATGGCCCAAACGTTGCATTTAGTTCTCTTTCGCTGGCGCTGGATGTCCTAAACACCTGGTCCAGCTGTAGCGAGGGTCACTCACTTCCAATGGGCGGCGCGTTTATACAAGCCGATTCCCGCCGGCTTGACTAACTTTACTACAGTTCAACGGTTTTCCTTGGGCTCATGAAGAAAAGGCTAAGAAATATCGGCTCCGTGTTGCCTAAGAAATTGTCGTGCTACTGCTCACTTCTTGGCCGGCGTGGTCCTCAGCACCGACGTGGCCGAGTGCACCGGGCCGTGGCCGTCCAGCGCGGAGCGCAGCAGCCGCAGCTCGGCCGCCTGGCGCGCCAGGATCTCCTGCTGCCGGACCAGCGGCTGGTACACCTGGTCCAGCACCGGCCGCGTCATTCGAGGGCCTGGCCTGCAACAAAAAAAAACGAAAATATAAAAATATACATATAATATGACTATGGAACACCGTGTATAGTGTCCGTTAGTGACACGGAGAAATAAAAACTCAATTGTGTTGCTCTGAAAAGGGAATGTTTTTATTATAAACAATGTACACAATTTATAGGCCAAACAGAAACATCATTAAACTAAAACTCAAATGAAACTCTTACCTGAAAAGAGAAACAACATTTAGAGCCAATACTCCATCTCTATTTACACAAACATTATATTTTCTTTACTGTACCTACATACTTGACATTATTGTCATAAAGTAGAAAACAATCCATGACACATACTCACTTTTCACTGACAGTGCATCGTGTGGTGTCGGAGTGATTCGTTAAGTGTCGTGTTTGCTTACTTACTCTGTTTCTCTATCAGGAATTGGATTTTCTTATTCACACTCTGAACTAAAGATTTGTTCACAATGAAGTGCTAAGCTTAATTTATTTATTTTGTTTGAAAATTTATTTATTTTGTTCATATAACTTTATTTAATTGTAATATCGTCAGAAATACGTGGTTGAAATCGGTCGGATTTAAATAGCCCACGGTGTATACACATAAATATTCCGATATTTAAACACGTATTTCAATATGTCAATTCAAACCTAAGAAATATGACTATAAATATAAACGAACTAAATGAAGGAAGGAGGCTTCATTTACATACATTTAGACACGGTTTTTCACATTATTACAAAAAAAACGGGACTTAATATACGCGGTTGTCTCATTTATTTGTAATAATACCTAGATACTTTCTAGCACGAAACGATTCCTTGTAAGTGATTGACAAAATAAAAAACATCGACAATCCTGTTATCGATAAGTACCGCTTCAAATATAGGGTAATAGGGTTAATAATAAATAACAATAACAAAACTATCTATTTATTTATATTTTACATACTTAAGAAAACAATTTGGAATTAATAATTGCAAATAATAAAAATAAATTGGATCAAAAGTGTACGGAATACGTTCAATTTGTTCAATATAGGTGGCACGAGGCGTCTAGGTACATAGGTAGACGATATAAGACTGTGTACGTATGGGGCCTAGTTCTCGAACACTTCTAACTTGTAATACAAGCGGAAGTCACTTCTTGACACCTGTTGTTAGAAAGACACTTTCGCTTTTACAAGCGGTACCTACTGGCCTATGTAGTAACGTGTGTACACGCATGTCGGCGTTCTATATTCAAATGTTGACGTAAGTTCCACATTCATTCTCTGAAATCATGTTCATGTTCTTAGAAAGAGACTTCCGCTTATATTACAAGTTACAAGTGTTCAAGAAATAGGCCCCTGGTCGTTGAAGTAGTATGTACTTATCGATAACAGGATTGTCGATATTTTTATTGTGGCAAGCACTAAGCAAATGTCGTTGCTGCTAGAAAAATGTCTAAGTATAGTTAATAACGATACCACGCGAGGTCTTTAGGGGTATATACCGGGTATAACATGAGCAAACTGAATAATTTTAACAGCGTATTCCTGAGGTCGTAAGAAGAAAAATTATTTTCATGTATTGAGATTCAGTACAGTCAACGTCAAAGATATGTATACACTTTTGAACCTTACACCCTTGTATTAAGGTGAAAAAGTGTATACATCTTTTTGACGTTGCGTTTGAACAAAAACGCATTTCAAAAACCAAGCTGAATTCAGCAAACTTTATACGACTTTTTTAACTTCAAATATGGTCAGGAATACACTGTTAAACTTATTCGGTGTATTTATTTATTTTATTTTATAAAAGACTGACCAGCGTTGGAACGCACCTGATGGAAAGTGACGACGAGGTCGAGGGTGTAACACGCTGGTTCAGTAACAGCCTAATCACCCTTGCATTGAAAAGACCCAAATTATATCTTACCGGGAATACAGACGAAGGGAGCGAATTCCATTCCTTAGCAGTCCGCATTAGGAAGGTAGCGAATCGCTTCGTGCTAATGAATGGAATATTCACAACGTAAGGATGAAACCGCTCCCCTCGTCTGGACGTCCGGTGGAGGAACGGAGATGGCGGAATTAAATCGTGCAATTCCTGAGCACACTCTCCAAAATGTATCCTGTAAAACACAGACAATCTAGCAACCCTGCGAAGGTGCTCAAGGCTTTGTAACCTTCCTTTGTTTCCTCATGTTACACCCAGTATATATATATATATATTTTTTATGACATAGGCGGCAAACGAGCAGACGGATTGCCTGGTGGTAAGCAATTACCGTCGCCCATGGGCACCCGTAACACCAGGGGAGTCACAAGCGCGTTGCCGGCCTTTAAGGGGGGTTGGAGCTCTGGGAACCTTATTCACCATCAGGAACACAACACTACATACCTGAAAGGTAGCAGTGCTATTATGGCTGTGGTCTTCTGTAAGGAGGAGGTACTTCCCCAGTTGGGCTTCTCCAGATTCAAGCGTGATGGTACTTCGCTGTGCCCTACCTCTCATTGTTGGACGTAGTTTAAGGACATACCCGGGTCCAAATAATAAAATAATACTAACTTGCTAGCCTTCAAGTCCAGATCATCCAGCTGTTTCCACTTGTAGTTAAGCGCACTCTGCGCTTGTTCCAGCTGGCTCTTCACGTAGTAAGCGAGCTTCTTCACCGAGGCTACTCGCTTCGTAGTCAGCGGGTCCGCTTGCGTCCATTGGTCAAGCTCTTTCGCGCTGTAATGCATGTATTGCATGAGTATGGTTATTGTGGCAGGGTCGCCATGTGGTATAATGAAGAAATAAATAATTATCATTTGACATACATACTGCCTTACTGAGCTTACCGTAGGACTAGGTCGATTTGTGTAAGATTGTCCCGAAATATTTATTTATTTATTTATACATCATACATTTCAGCCGTATACAGTCCAGTGCTGGACATAGAGCTCCCACAAATATGACTTGTATCATCTTGGGGGTAGTTGCCATAGTCGCCACGCTTGGCAGGCGGACGGCCGACCGCAGTAGCTGTAGATTGGGTTTCGACATATCCTGCTGCCCGTCCGTATGATTTTTCCCTTTGTCGCCTCTTACGACACCCGCGGGAGGAGATGGGGTGGTGCTTTTCTAGTTAGCCGGCATCACACGGCGAATTACACACATGACACCCTTACACAAAATGAATGAGCCCCACGGTAAGCTTAAAGTGTTGTGGGTACTCGACCAATGATATAATACAGAAATACTTAAATATATGGAAAACACCCATTACTCAGGTAAAATACATGGGCTCAATAAACAATAAATGCCTTAGTGGAATTTGAACCCACTAGGTTTCTGTCGTGGTGTGTAATATGTTGCATGAGTATGGTTTTAGTCTGGCAGGGTCGCCATGTGATGTGAGTAAAAGGAAAATATGTAATCCTACTGTAGATAGATCAAGTATGTGTTATTTATTTGGTAGAAAAACAACGACGTATGTGATAATGATACCTATAAACATTTGAAAAAAAAAAGAAACAATTTTGTCACAGGTCTGTGTTTAAACCATGATACTGTAGTCCCTAAGGAAAACGTCTGCTTCCTTTTAAAACGTCTTACTTGTTGAAAAAAAAAAAAACTCACTTAGAGTGCGTACTGGCCTCAGCGACCACAGCGCATGTGCGAACAAGGTCCAACTTCAACGCCCTGATGGCTTCGCGCAGCTCTTCTAGCGAGCAGTCTTTCTTCAACGTCGCGGCATCCAGGTTTTGGAGGTCTGTGCTCGTGTCTATAGCGTGAAGGTCGCGGTAGAACTGCAACAAAAATGTCCATTAGGGATAATGTAGGATTGTAATGGTGAAAGAAGTTTTAACCTCGTAAGACCCAGTGTACATTACAATGTACACTCCCTTTCAATGGAATTCAAATCCTTTATAAAAGGTAATAAAGTAGCATTTCATTTGTTTCATTATTTTTCGAACAATAGAAAATTCAACCCAATTGAATGTACAATAAGATTGATTTTAACTATAACAATTTTTTGTATGGTGGGTCTTACGAGGTTAAAATCGGTCCCGGATTATTCATTGCAAGCAAACAATCAAATCTTTGCTCTTTAGGACAGGCAGACGGACAAAAAAAATGATATACAGACAGACAAATATTCAGACGAACAGACCGACAGACGGACCGATTCAAAGACATGTAGACTAAGGGCTGATTTTTCAATTGTCAGATAAGCACATATCTGACAGATACCCATAAATTTATTCGTCGAATAAGGCTTATCTGACGATTGAAAAATTGGCCTTAAGTAGACTAAGAGACAGATAGACAGTTAGACGGACAGGCATACATACTCATAGATAAACAGACACACAAGCATACAGATAGATGATCGGACGGGACGGACAGACGATCAGACAGGCAGACATACGGACAGACAGACGAACAGATTTTTACCAAAAGTGGACATTTCACATAAAAACTGACCTGTAGCTGTGCCTTCCTGGTCTCCACGACGAACTCGTACAGCTCCACCTGGAAGTCGTTCACCTCCTTCACCATCATCTCCTGGAACTCCAGTTCCACCTTCAACTTGTTGGCCAACTCCTGCTCCGCTTTTAGGGCAGCGTTCAATTCTTGCGTGGCTCTCTGGGCGTTCAATTCTTGCGTGGCTCTCTGGGCGTTTATCTCTTGCGCGACTTTCTGGGCGTTTATTTCTTGTGTGGCTTTCTGCTGGAGCTTCGGTTGGACCTGGAATTTTTAAGGTTATATGGTTGAACGGAACACTTACAGAAACCCGATATTGTTGCATATTTCTTGAGGTTTTAGACTCATGACTTTAAAAAAAATATTATGACAAAGGTGACATACGAGCAGACGGATTGCTTCGACAATAGGCACTAAGGGGAGTCACAAGCGTGTTGCCGGCCTTTAAGGGGGGTTGGAGCTCTGGAAATCTAAATACAACACGACACTACATACCTGAAAGGCAGCAGTGCTATTACGGCTGTAGTCTAAGGTCGGAGGTACTTCCCCAGTTGGGCTTCTCCAGACTCAAACGTGATGGTACTTCGCTGCGCCCTACCTCTCGTTGTTGGACGTAGTTTAAGGATATACCCGGTATGTCGAACATATATCTCTCTAATGTACCTGTATAGGAGCAGACGGCACTTGAATTTCCTGAGGTTTCATGGGCTGAACCACGGGAGCTTGCGGCATTTGTGCCTGGATACTTGGCGCTATAACAATAAAAAAACGACTCTATTACTATCACCATAAAGTGCACTTTGCATATAAAACATTGTGTCACATATAACGTTATCTATGGGGACTTAATGTTGATGGCGCTTACGCCGTTGTTCAAGATGATGCAATACAAACCCAACGAGTTACGACTTAAGTGCCATTGACAATAATGTCCCTTTTTATAGATAATGTCTCATAATTCGTCAGGTGATAATCTAAACTCACTAACTACTAAAAAATATTAAACAAAACTCAACCTTATTTGGTATTAATATGATACACTATTACCTTGAGGTAGTAATTTGGTTGGTTGGTAAGGTTTTGGTTGTTCTTGATGTTGGACCTGATGAATAGGGCTAGGTGGATTTGTGTTACTTTGACCAAAAATTTCTTTTTTTGTTATTTATCATTTATAATGGTTTACTGTTACATTCTTGACGCGGTCTCCGTGCGGGTTGGGGACTTACCGATGCCGAACGAGGGAGCAGACTGGCTGAATAGGGAAGGCTCGGGTTCCGCCGGCTGGAATACAAAATTCACATTAATATTTATTTTGTTTTTTCTTAAGGAGAAACGACTGATCTCTTGATGACTGAACGACTATCATCGATATTTAAATCCAAAGATTTTTTTTTAATTGACTCGCAGTGGGACTTGAATCCACAACCACTGGATCACTAGCCCAGTGAACTACCAATTATGCTATACGAGTACCGCTTGGACTAGTCAAATTTTTCTATTTTATCCTTCCTGGTATACGTCATTATGGGTGACGAGTAGACACATCTACCGAAAGAGTATTGATACCCTTTTTTTGAATTGAATTCTTTTTATTTTTTTGGGGTCTTTTTTGAGAGCCTATGTATATTCGAACGAAGTCTATGTATATTCATGTACGTATAATATTTGAGGAAGGCATCTATGTGTAGCAATGGATGATGATGATGATGAAAAATCATGAAATTAAATAAATACTTACTTTAGGCTGTGGGGCGTCTGGTTGAGAAATTGGCTGCTTTTGAACTGGGAACGGTATATTACTGTAAAAAAAAAAAAATTTTTTTTAATTTAGACCTGGTGCGGGAGTGACTTGGATTTCCCCCAGGCTAACTTCCCCCACACAGTCCGATCGCTCTAATAAGTAGAATGGTTTATAGAGCCTTAGTCCGGTTAAAAAGTTTTTATTTCTAAGAAAAACATATCTATATATATATATATATATATATATATATATATATATATATATATATATATATATATATATATATAAATATATTAATAAAAATGAAACCCCCCAAAATGTATGTGATCGCATAACTTCCAATAGACTGAACCGATTTGGCTAATTTTGGTCTTGAAATATTTGTAGTAGCACACGGAAGGTTGTAACGGTGAGAAAGTATGAAAAAAATACGAGTAATATACTAAAAAACGAAGATATTGTTCTCCCATACAAACTTTATCAACTCCGAAAAGCAGTAAGCGCCGCAGAATTTCATACATCTTACGCGTTTTGGTAAAATGGTCTTTGCTTTCGCTCGAGAAAGGCGGAAGCGCCGCAGGGTTTCATACATCTTACGCTTTTTTGCGAGCAAAATAGGTACTTTATATTTATTCAGCACTATAGTCGTTAAAGCGATAGTTTTTTACAAATTATTAATAAATTAGCCCTTATTCCCTAAGATACGGCTGTCAAAATCTCTATTGAATGCAAGATTGAATGATGATTGAATGACAAAAGTCACTGCTGAGTTTTCCGTTTCATGTATAATTCTGCGTTCAGTTTTCATCGTACACATATTTAAATTGAAATGGTGAATGCGTAGAACAAAAAAAAAAAAATGGTTTGGAACGACAGATATTCACACTGGCCACTTAGCTATCTTTTTAGCGTGTGACTTACTGTTGTCAATCTTATTGTATCAGCTCATTGGAAAAAAAGCGCATACAGGTGATATTAAATAATAAATAAAAAAAATAAGAACAAGCCAAGTCAACCAGCGTTGTGCACATAATAATTCAATGAAGAGACCAATTGTGGAACAACTCCCAAGTATTTTTCCATCAACACAACGAATTGGTTGCACTATTCAAGACAGCATTAGACCGCATGCCATCTGATAAGTTGATAACCACAAAATTGCCATCAGAGCCGATAAGACGCCTATAGGCCAACACGCAAGACGTGTTAATGCGCCGACATTTGATGAATGTAAATAGTAGTAAAAAAATCGCGATATTGTTTTACATCGTCGGAGCGATCAACTGCAGCGTGTGTCCGAAACACATCGATCATATGATGCGTTACAATATCCAATCTTATTTTGGCAAGGTGAAGATGGGTATGATTTTTCAATGAAGATGATAAAACCAATGACAGGTAAATAAACAATCTACGTTTTCTTATAACAACTATAATAATAACACGACAACATTGTTACAGGCGCCGAAACTAATAAAAAAATTAGTTCAATGAATTATTATTCATACCGACTGATGGTTCGGGAAAATGAAGACAATCACATCTTAAAATGTCGTCGTCTTTTTCACCAATATGTTGTGGATATGTACGTAAAAATAGAGACAGAGCGTTCGAAAAAAATCAGGTTAAACCAGGCAAAACTCCGTTCTGAGGAATACGTTTATCTACGAGATGCCATTAATGCTGTTGGGAATGCACAAAATGTCGGCAGAACAACTATCCTCCCAGCAACATACATCGGAAGTCCTCGGCATATGCATGAATACGCTCAAGATGCTATGCCGCCTGGTGCCGTGTCGGAAAACCGTCAGGATTGTTTATTTACACGCCAAGAAAGAAAACTAATAATGTTGTGTATCAACAAGCATTACAATAAAAAAAAAATGTTATGGAGGTAATAAAAAAATACAATGTATTGTATTAATAAGGTTTTTTATTTAATTTTATTACTTTGTTCTCAAAAAATAAAGAAGTTTTACCCAACGGCTAATGGCATACCATATATCCGTTACATGCAATTAGTCTTTATCTAGGCAGGACGACGTCTGCCGGGTCCGCTAGTATTAAATATAAATAATCATACAAAAATCGACATAGTCCTGAAGTGATTTGTGTTGTATTCTAGTTATTTGTTATACAAGTTAGTAAAAATCACTCTAAAATATTAGTAGCAATCATTAATCATACAACTCAATATAATCATTTACAATCATATCCAACTCTGCTAACTGCAAAGAAACATTCAAAATTTATATAAAACGACTTTGCTCCCTTGTGCATAAAATGCATTTTTGCTATCTGTTTTAAAAGAATAAAACAGTTAGGTTAGAATTGAGAACAAATAAAATTATATTTTATTATTTAGTATGATTTGCTTTGATTTTTAAACAGTAATACATACTACAACAATACAATATAAATTATTAAATTTATTAATTGAAAATAGATGCCATATACTTAAGAAAATGTGACGAGGACCTACGGCGTTTGAGGCGGGATTTGAACCCGCATCTCCAGTTAGCTCTAGCTATATCAGAATCCCGAAAGTGATTCACATAGGAGGCGGCAAGCACGTAGTGTTTCGCCTTAGAGTTGGTATACGGTGCCCAAATACCGTTACAAGATTACATATACTTGACACATTTCGATTCCGCTGTGTTCGGGTGGCCCAATTGGTTAAGGAATCAGCCGCGATAGCTGGAGATGCGGGTTCAAATCCCGCCGCTCTAACGCCGGAGGACCAAGTTACTTTTTCTTAAGTATCTATGTCATTTTATTTTCAATAAAACGGTTCTTTCCAAAATAGTGAGGTGAAATATTCTAATGCTTTTAAAAATAAAAATAAGTATATTCTTACCTAACTACAGTGACCTGTGAACAAATTTGGGGCGCTTCCTTATTCAAGTTTATAACGTTAAATACGGTCAGCAACCCAGTCTGTGACAGCACGTGGAGCGTCGGCATAAAAGGCAGTTTCTCATTTTCACCTAAAAAAAGTTTATATAAGTCAAAATTTAAAAATGCATGCTGTATTACTGCAATAAAAAAAAACTTACCAACCACAGTCAGCAGCAAAAAGGGCTGAGTGGGTGAAGTGTTCAAAATGACCTACACGCGCTCTTATTTTCTTGACAATAGAGATGTGTTGACCTCATTTTGAACACGTCAACCGCTTAGCCACTTGCTGCTGACTGTACTGTTTAGAGTAGGCTTGACTTACCCCAAGGCAGTTGATGGACGGCGGCAGTATCAAGGGTAATGCCTATTGGGTAGTTTTCTTGTTTTTTGTCTGTCAGGGGCAACTCCGGGCGGGCTTCGTCGGACTGTCAATCAAACAATCAATTTACTCAGCAAAACTAGTAAAAAATCTAATTACTTTTCATATTTATATTTTAACTAGCTGTCCCGGCGATCTTTGTACCAGAAAGCCTATAAAATGGAGTCTTTGTGATTGATTGATTTTTTTCTTTTATAAGCATACTATTAAATTTTTGGCCAAGACGATCACAACGAACCTAAAATCGTCCAAATCGGTTCAGCCAGTTAAAAACAAGATTACATATACTTGACAAATTTCGATGTGTTTCGCTGTGTTCGGGTCCAATTGGTTAAGGCATTAGCCGCGATAGCTGGAAATGCAGGTTCAAATCCAGCCACAACTGGTACTCAAGGTAAAAAAATAATAATTCGTAAATAAATAAATATTTCGTGACAATCATACACAAATCGACCTAGTCCTACGGTAAGCTCAGTAAGGCTTGTGTAGTAGGTACTAGACGACGATATATATAATAGATAGATATATATAAATACTTAAATACATAAAACACCCATGACTCAGCTCAGGAACAAATATCAGCGCTCATCACACAAATAAATGTCCCGACTGGGATTCGTTAGTTCTAGTTTTTAGTTAACATCTTTATGTGACTATGAGCTATATGTATATAGTAATAAGGTTCAAATCACCTGGCACCATTGAAGCCAACTGGCGCCATCTATAGTCCCGAGAGTGGCAATTTCCATGCTGTTCGACGACGAACACAGAATCACATTCCTGGAACAAAATTTGCATTAATCCCACTATAACCTCGTTACGCCCACCATACTAAAATATTTAATAGTTAAAACCAATCTTACTACGCAGTGAATTGGGTTGAATTTAGTTTTGAACGAAAACTATTGAAACAAAAGAAATTGTACTCTATTTCCTTTTATAAAAGATTTAAACTCCATTGAAAGGGAGTGTACATTGTAATGCACACTAGGTCTTACGAGGATAAGTAGGGTAAACCCAGGCTTATCGGTGATTCATGGTAATTCGGTGATATTCCTTTGTTATATTTTGCGGGCGAGTCAATATAATAGCACATTACTACACAGTAAGTAAGGGGTTGCCGGCTGAGTATATGTTGTTATTAGGCCGAACATCCCTTTACACGCCAACATATCTATATACCGTGTTTCGCCGTCATAGGAGCTTTAACTTTGAGGATCGCTTCTGCACCACGAATGTAGCAACATTTGTTTCGATGTAACAAAAATATTTAATTTATTACATGTGATTTTTTCGTACAAACTAAATAGTATTTTCAATGAACAGCATTCGATAGTCTAGTAGACATTTACTGTCAGCCTACAAACTGCATAGTTTTCGCAGTACATTGCGTGCTTGAATAATCTTCTTTGTTTTCATATTAAGTAAGCTATAAGTTATTTTCAAAAGTCGTAGAACAAATGTTGCTACGTTCGTGGTGCAGAAGCGATCCCCAAATTTAAAGCTCCCATGACAGCAACACGCGGTATATTGTTGTTCTCAAACATTCAATACAATAATTTAAAAAATGCCAATTTTTTTTTAACGCATGAATTACCGCTTGCCCGTATTCTACATAGCTCATGTAACTAGAACAAGATGGCTGCCAAGAGTATCTCACGTTAAACTTAAGTACAATAGCCGTAGAGTCGATTTTCCCTTACCACTGAGCCAGTCCTTGCAGATAGTAATACCAGGGCCGACTGGTGCCCATGCTGTAGCACACGTCTTCGTAATTCAGACAAGATGGCTGACCGCCTTTTGGAGTGTTCACTATTGCAACAGCTGAAAAAAAAACATAAGTGTCATATAGGGCACCGCACACCGACAGTGTCCTGACTCGATTTGAAAATGGGTATCTGAGCTTACTCGAAACCTTTTTTTTAAACATAGGCGGCAAGCTAACAGACGGATTGCCTGATGGTAAGCAATCACCGTCGCCCATAGACACCAGGGGAGTCTCAAGCGCGTTGCCGGCTTTTAAGGGGGATTGGAGCTCTGGGAACCTTACTCACCATTAGGAACACAACACTACATATCTGAAAGGTAGCAGTGCTATTATGGCTGTGGTCTTCTGTAAGGAGGAGGTACTTCCCCAGTTGGGCTTCTCCAGACTCGAGCGTGATGGTACTTCGCTGTGCCCTACCTCTCATTGTTGGACGTAGTTTAAGGACATACCCGGGTCCAAAAACATGTCGCCTAGTGCGATATAATTACACGTTAGTTTGTCCGTATGTAACTAAGTAGTAGTAACGTGGCTAACAACAGTTTTAATTATATTAAATTTTAAATCACTGTGACATTTCCGAATAGTGAAGTCTGAATGAGTGAATCAACTATTTATTGTTGTTATCCCATCAGCCAGGGGACAACTGGAGCATAGTTTGTTACAAGAAATGTGGTACCGCGTTCTACTAACACGCTTGGTAGGTGACCCGTTATGGATGGGACGTATCACGACCACAAATATGCATTTTTTGTGTATTTAAATGTTGCGCCGTGTGATGCCAGCTGACTAGAATAGCACCACCCCATCTCCTCCCGCGGGTGTCGTAAGGGAAACATCCTACGGACGGGCACCAGCGGCCGTCGAAACCCAATCTACAGCTACTGCGGTCGCCAACCCGCCTGCCAAGCGTGGCGACTATGGCAACTACCCCCCAAGATGATACAAGTCATATTTGTGGGAGGCCTATGTCCAGCAGTGGACTGCATACGGCTGAAATGTATGTAGTAAAACTGATTTTTAAGAGTGACCCAGGGGACCGTAACTATGGCAACGACTGACATAAAACAGTTGATTGCACTAACCTGGTTTACTATTATCACTGGCATTCCTGTACACCACAGCAAACTGGAACGTGGATATCCAGTGTATAGCCATCACCTCCACCGGTGCATTCTGGAAAAGGTTTGGTGCGGGGAATGATTTCATCAGTGACAGATCCGGCTTGTATTGGCAGATGGTTCCGTCACTGTTGCCGGCTACCAGCTGCTTGCCCTTCGGACTCCAACAGATACATCTGAAAACATAATGAATAATGAACAATATAGATGATATTGTTACAAATTCTTACAAAATTAACTTAAAGGGAATAAAACAATAGGGAGCTATAAACTAAGTATAAAATAAAAACTAGAAACTAAATTAAATGCTAAAAAAATAAAAGTAAAATATAAAAAAAAAAAATTGGGCCCCCTCAGCATGATGCCCATTAACTTAAATAGATATCATATGAGCACAACATTTTAAAAAGAAAACATTGAATAAATAAAAAAAACACCATACAACCGAATTGATAACCTCCTCCTTTTTATGAAGTCGGTTAAAAACTGGAATTAGTTGCCAAGCGGACCCCAGGTACCCATGAGCCTTGGCAAAATGCCGTGACAAATTAGTCGCTGGTTAAGAAGCAAACAAAATAATTAAATGGGTATTTTCAAAAATCGTTGTCCTAAACCTCATTATTCCAGATCTGGACGTGCCATTCATTTTTCGATCCTAATTATTAAAAAAAAGTGTCCCGAAATTCCCGTTCCATTACGTCACCCTATTAGGATGAACTTTCAACTGATGGTCGCGTATAATGCAAAATTAAAATTTTAAAGTTTTGTATGAAAATTTTGGGACACTTTTATTACTCAGGATCAAATAAGCTCGTGATTCTGAGAAAAATGAGCCCTGGCAAGTCCAGATCTGGAAGAATGAAGTTTGGGACAAAGTTTTTTGAAAATGCCTTAATGCTGACCTTGCATTGGACTGTAACTTCTTAACCTGCCCCTTCTCGCTCTGACATATGACGATGGAGCCGTCGTAGAACGCGTAAGCTATAGTGTCAGGCACGCAAGGGTTCCATTTGACATCTGACACAAATGTTGATGGGCCTATGTCAAACTGTACTGTCTTTGATGGTGTTACATTCTGAAACAAAAAAAGCACAACACATAAATTAAAAGCAGAGAACATTGTCTTTGACATTGGCAGAAACCACCTTACCAAAAACAGCAAGAAGTGAAAGCCATTATGGGAAAAAAAGTAGGCACTCATTGCCATAGTAACATGTCTTTATCAACTATTTTATGTCACTAGCTCCCATGGTTACGGTATCCTGGGTCACTCTTATAAATCAGTATTACGGCAGCATCTAAATACACAAAATATGCATATTTGTGGTAGCTTATGGTGTCTGGTGGCCATTTTATTTATAGTTGCATTCTCAACTTTTTTATTCGGATTTTTTTTGGTGGTTTCTACTCAGAATCATGAGCTCTTTCGAGCCTCATAGAAGAAAAAGTGTGTCTAAGCTTTTTTATTCCATTCTGTGACTATTTTTCATACATTCCATATGGCGGTACCGGAACAACGTAATAAAAAAATTTTGGGACACATTTTCTTTTCTATCAGGCTCGAAAGAGCATGCTACACCCTCAACCTCGTGGACACTTACATCAAGTATGACTGAGGTCAAATGCTGGACAGTCTTGTATAAAAACAAAACTAACAATTTTTTTTTATACCTGATTAAGCAGTTCCACTATTACAAACAGGACAAAGAGCCTTCCTCCGGTGACAGCCAGCAGCTCCTCATCGCTGTTCACAGCGATGTGAGTAGGCTTCTCCTGCAGCTGAACTGGCAGGGGGTTCGGCTCACACTCTTTGTCCAGCAGCTCTTTGAGATAGTATACTGGGAATAAAAAAAATATTATTTATTTACCTACTTATTTAGCTTTTATTTTCCACATTTACATTTATAATATTTGTTTTTGTAGTCCTAATTTAATGTGGCCCCTGTCGGGTAAAATTCATTATTTTCCATTTGTTTCTATTTTTGGCTATGTTTAGCCAAAAAAAAATTATACTGGGTGTTATAAAAAACTTGATACAAGACTACCATGAGATATGTGTTGTGGCATAGAATTGGCACTGACTCAGCATGTTTGCTACGAACTTGATTCGACACATGGATTTGTACCTGTTTCAATTTATAACTTATAGAATGTTCACTTTAAAATCAAAGCAAATCAAAAGACCTCAATGCTGTTTTATGGGACGCAAACACCACTAATTTCAACACTCATGTAATTTTAATTGTTGTCTTAACATATTCCTTGCGGTACGAGGTTAATTCTCCTCATACAAGTATTGTTAATTGCAATGTTAACTAATTGCCGCAGTGAGTGTGTTAATATCTGTCATCTGCTCTTTTATTTTGTTTCTTGTTGTGTGTCATTTTATTCATAATGTGTTGAATAAAGAAAATACAAAAATGTCTCTTTTATTCAGCTCTAATCCAACTACTCATTCATCAGAATATATTTTTTATTTAATGTGTTAATTATCTGAAGTAGCTATTTACAAAATTCGAAATTCAGGCAGATGACCACGATTTATAGTCATAGTAAAAAAATAAAACAGAAAAAAAGAATGAATTTAAATATGGTCTATACCTGCCAATTTTCCATCAGGTGTACCAATAAACACTGCCCCATATTTACTAGAACTGGCCACTAAATTATATCCTCTGTTCGGCAATAAATCACTTGTCTCAAAAACCTTGATTTTACGCTGCAATTTGTATAGGAGATTCTGAAAAAAAAATGGAAAGTAAACATCTCTATTATTATAATATAACCTATAAGACATTACCAGTTATTAAATACACGACATATAGTATTTTACAAGTGTTATTACACTTGGACGTGTCGCGCAATTAGCATTTTTAATATTTTAAAAGATCACCAATCTTAAAATATGTTGGAATACTTGAAAAAAGAAGAATTACCGGCTCATCGTGAGCGTTTGGGCCGAATTGCACTTCCATTATGAACTTTTACTGGGTATAAATTGGATTAACGTGGGGCTTGGTACCCCATATACACATATAACTTTTTTATTAGCAAGTTACACTGATTAAGTATTAAGTAAGTACTCTAAACAACAACTAAAACAGATTGCGCGCATTTGTGAAATAATCTTCACTCGACCGAACTGAATTGTCAATTTATAACTGTCAAAAATGTCAAACTTTTTTTTAAGAGTTTTGTTATGGCCTGGATACTAGTTGTTTAAGCCAAGTCTTAATTTCAATAATTTTAAAAACGTGACAAGCATATTGGCTTTCTATAGAGTAATTGACAACATTTCATTTTTTCAAGTGGGCTATTTCATGATATGTGCTGAAAGAAGACCAAATTCTAAGATGTACGTGTTTTTTTATTTTGTCTAAAAAACTAATTTTCATTCAAAAATATCAAGTATAAAAATTGTGAATTGTTAAAAGGTCGTAAACGACAGTATGACGTCACGAGTACGTATTTTCCTTTGCCTCGTGCTTTAAAAAAATGGATTGGCGACAATTGATTGTCATGACGCTTACGTCACTGTCAAATAGTGGTCAAATAATTCTTCATTTTTATGAGTCTTCACGAGTTCAAATACAAACTAGTAAATTGAAGCAGCGATGTCCGTATTTAATGCGATATTATCGTAGAAAGAAGCAGCAAGTAAAGTCCGTTGCAAAAGCCAAGTCGTCAAGTTTATCAAGCTGAGCAGGAAAAATATCGTGAAATAAGAAGACTGTGAAGAACCCTTAATACAGAAAAATGAGAACTGACAATGATATTTGAATATTCTTGACAGTACGGGACAACCGGATACAACAAAAAAATTATAGACTACATATTGTCTCTGGTTGATTGTCTATGTACGGACTATCTACGTCACATTTCCGGTTTACAGTTTTTTGCGTTTTTTCCAGGAATTAACTGATGAAAAAATAAAATAACTGCCTTGTTACATACAGGAAGCATGTTTACCGAAATGGTTTTTGATTTAGCCACTTAAAAAAATTTGAAATGTTGTCAATTATGTTGTCACAACCAGAAACAATGTTTCTAAATCTTCGTAGTATCTAGTCTGTTTCTAATTTCACTGGCCCGGTACCGCGAACATCGAAGTTCGTATATTTCGGGCATCTATCTCTTTTACTCCAATTGAGGCGTCATGAGAGTGACAGAGACAATCGTCCGAAATTTACGAATATCGTGTTTCGCGGTAGCGCCGCTGTTTTCTAATGGTACAATGCCGTACTGCAACGCATTTTTTTATCTAGCTATGAGGAACCTTTTGAGGACATTTTCAAAATACAACGTAGGTATGTGGAAACCACAAGTGGAAATTGACGTACTAAGAAATAGTTTTTGAATTTATTAATCTAATATTTTTTGACAGGATGACCTGGATCGTTTCTGTCGCGATTGGCGGGAGCATGCACTAGACCGCGACGAGTGGTTAAAGCGAGGGGAGGCCTTTGCCCAGCAGTGGGACACAACATAGGCTACGTAAAAAAAAAAAAAAAAATATTTTTTTATCTATCTGGTATCGTTTATTTATGACCAAAGTAACCAAAATTCTTAGAATTGAATATTATTGGAATGAATATTTTAGGTGAGTAAACAAGCCCTAATCTGAAATACTTCATTGGAAACCTAAAAGAGAACTAACCACTTCATAAGTCGTATTCACAGCTCTATATTATAATGTATGTAGCTCCTTAAAGGGTAGGCAACGCATGTGTGAATCCTCTGGAGTTACATGCGTCTATACGCTACGGTGACTGCAATTGATCAAGCGGGCCGTAAGCTTGTTTGTCACCTTCACCTCCCCCAAATATGACTCGTATTATCTTGTGAGGGATTTGTCATAGTCAACACGGTAGCTGTTGATTTGGTTTCGACGCTGCTACGTAATCGTTGTTTTTTTTTTCCTTTTTCGCCTTTTATCTTTTTTTTTTAAGACGCGGGAGGAGATTCATAGGTGGTGCAGTTCTCAACCAGCATATGTTAGGTATGTGTACATACCATGTGTATACCCTCCTAACGCCCACCACACAAATAATATCGTACTCGAATTTGTTCTTTATACTGTAGGAAATAAAGTAGGATCTCTTTTGTGTCAAACTCGAAGGAAACAAATGAAATTCACTGTTCCAATTGTATAAAATAAAAATTTAATTATAATAATTAGTAAGGATCGGACAAACGCCTAGTAGAGGAGATATAGCGTTTGGGGTCAAAATAATTGCCACAGAACCGGAGTTTGGTGTTTTTAGTTCTTTGTGTGTATCTTTTTGACATACTAAAAATATAGAAAAATATATGTGTGCAAAATGCGATTTTCCACACGTCAAAGATTTGAAAAATTGAAAATTCCCCATATAAAACCCAAATTTTGTATGGTCTCAAATTACAGGAAATTACACACAAAAAAAGTTTATGAGGTTAATTTTATAAAATAAACGTAAATTAAAAAGTGGTGACTAAAAAAAAAAAAGATTTTTCAAGCAAAAAAATTTTTTTTTGTTAAATTTGATAATTTGATAAAATTAACCTACTCGTATATAGACTATATACACATCAATATACGTGACAAAAAGAAAAGCATGTTTAATACATGAATATTTCCTATTATACTTAAATAATACAAAAAATAGACTTTTAATTAACACGACAAAATATACAGCTCCTCCATAGACTGCCACATGGAGCAATCTTCAACATACTGCGGCCACTGACTACCAGCGTTAGTTTAGCGTTTGTAGATGTCCGATATTGCGCTTTCCTAGATGTAGTCGCCACTATACTAGGACTTTTCTGTCCTAACGGCCATCGACCACCACTGCCACTTCAACAGTGCAATTCTACGAGCCATGGCAGTTTTCCTGTCTTTTTTTTACGGAACATCATTGAACTGCATCTACGTGGCGATAGTCCGAGCGATAGGTCTTTCCAGTGCACGCTACCTTCACGATCAGTCATCCTTAATGCTCCACAGCCGAGTTTGATATTGCCTTTACGAAGTTTAATTTGCCTAACTGGACTACATGTCCCAGATACAAATATTCGTCAACAACTTCGACAGCAACGTTCCCAACCGATATCGTATACATGGCGACAAGGACATATTTGATGCTTCTATTATGTTAACTTTCAGCCCTATCTGTTCTGAAACTCTACTAAGGTCCTGAAGTGCTCAGACATGACAATGACTTAGTCTAGGAACCGAAGGTGAGTGAGGTGTTCGCAATTAACATTGATCCAGTACCTTAAAGGCATCGTCCCAGTGCAGCAAACAGGTTCGGAGAATGATATCTTCCTGTCTTACACCTCGGTGCGGCTGGATTGGCTCAGAGCTCCTGGTCCTGAATATCAGTGATCGCTGAAGAAATAGAAGTACAGCCCATGTCTCGATCGAACCACGATGTAATCAGCCACTATGCTTGGCGTTTGTGGATTATGAGAAAGCCTTTGAAGGAGGGTTGGAAAAAAACAACTACTTAATATGTCAATTGAGCCCTACACTAGAATTTTTAATTAATATAGTAATAGTAAATATGGTCGATACTCTCGTAAACCGTATACAAATGAGTAATGTTGTAGTGGCAGATATTATCGACATATGGCATAGAATGTTTTAAATGTTCTCTATTGCTCTGTTATTTAAGATTATTAGATTTACAAATAACATTAAACAATTGGAAAAGATACATGGAAGAACTTTATAAGTCCTGTCGAGTTCGATGAAGATGATATGGAAGATGAACAGCTAATAGACTAGAGATGATAGAATAGGTAGTAAGATAGGTATACATAGTTAGTAAAATAGGTAATAGATTGGAAAATAATACTTGAAGAAGAGTTTTTGAAAGCCATGTCGAATATTCCAAATGGTAAAGCTGCAAAAGATGGCGGAATTCCTATTCTAAAACAGCATATAAGTTTAAATATGAAGAACACGTTAATTGTGAAATTTAGTTTAATTGACAAGATTAGCAGACGACATTGCGCCATTTGCAGAGAATAGTAACAAGTTACAGCAGACACTTTAAAAATGATGAAATCTTTGATAGATTCAGCCTTAAAATTAACAGTAATACAATAATTTTGTTATTACCAAAAACCTCATAACAAATGCTGGACAGAAATCATGACTAATGGAGACGTCTTGCAAAATTTGTTTATTACAGATAAAAGGTGAGACATAGATAGGGCATCTGATGAGGTATAAGACCTTTTATTTTAACATTTTGGAGACCAAGATCGAGAGGATGACAGACCGAGGAAGGCCAAGATATGCATATCTCAGACACGTAAAGAAGGCTGTTGTTATAAGGCTAGCAGAGGGAAAAGTAGACTCCACCAACATTCTTAAATTTTGATGATGATATAACATATTGAACACCGCACAAGCTTATTTTTAATCTTCTACCATCTGGTTATTTAATTTTAATTTTAGAAATTAAAGTCATTACCTTTTTTTATCATTAATTTTCCTGTAATTCGATGCCACACACGATTTTTAATAAATTTTATGAATTTTCGAAGATACAATTTTTGTTGGGCAAAAAAACGCATTTTTCACACATATATTGCACTGTTGATGTGGCAATGGGAAGGCCACGTAACTCGGAGAGTCGATGGCCGTTAAGACAGAAAAATCCTCGTGGCGACTACGTCTAGGAAAGCGCAATATCGGACATCCACAAACGCTAAACTAACGCTGGTAGCAGTGACTACATTATGTTGAAGATTGCTCCATGTGGCAGTCTATGGGTGAGGTCTATATTTTCTCTTGCTAATTAAAATACAGCCTATATGTTTTGTATAATATAAGTATAGTTAGAAATATTCATGTTTTAAACATGCTATTATTTATATATATAACGTATATTAATGTGTATAGTCTATACAGGTAAAGTTTAATTTTCAATTTAAAGAAAAAAAAATTTTTGCTTGAAAAATGTTTTTTTTTTTTTTTATTCACCACTTTGTTATTTACGTTTATATTATAAAATTAACCTTATTATAGTTTTTAGTGTGTAATTTCCTGTAAATTCAGACCACACAAAATATGAGTTTTATATGGAGAATTCTCATTTTTTCAAATCTTTGCCGTGTGAAAAATCACATTTTGCACACATGTATTTTTCTATATTTTTAGTATGTCAAATAGATGCACACAACGAACTAAAAAAAACAAACTCCGCTTCTGTGGGAATTATTTTGACCCTCGCCTACAAATTTTCGTACAACTCCTGTACTAGCCCGTCATTTCGAAAGTATAACCCTGTTCCGTACAGCAGAGACTTCCTTATTTTATGATGTCAAAATATTTTGGAAGAACAGTATACCAATGTCAACGTCAACGATTACATATGCCCCTATGACGTCGTAGACTGTGAACGGACTTTTTCAATGCATAAATGGATCCTAAATTCACATCGTTATAGCCTCACAACTGAATATTTAGAAAAAAATATACATATTTTATTGGCGAAAGTAAATTACGGAATGTCAATCATAAATTAATTTGTCACTGGATATAAATTATGGTCCAATAAATGTATAAAATACTTTTTTTTTATTAACGTTTTATGTATAACTTAAGAGCAGGTGCATCTGTTAGAAAACTTTTTAAAGAAATTAATATATTAACTGTAGCTTGTCAATATATATATGAAAATATTATGTACGTTATTAAAAACCTTCAGTTGTTTACCAAAAATTGTGACATCCATACCTATAACACTAGAAATAAGAATAAGCTTGCTATTAGAAAGTGTCGTGTGCGTAAAGTGTATAAATCATTTTTTGGGCAATGTATTCATTTATATAACAAGTTACCTGATGATGCCTTAAAATTACCCTTCCCAGTACTTAAGAATTACTTAAAAAAGTCTTTGATGTCTAAGGGCTATTACAGAGTAGAGGATTATTTGACAGACAAACATGCATGGCCCAAACCAGAAACTAACAAAACCGCCTAGCAATTAATTCAACAATTGTATGTACTGCCAGATAATGTAAATGACACAGTTCAGATAAGAAAGCATATTAAAGTATGTCTATTTTGTGAAGTCAAAATTTATTTATACATTATTATTTTTACTTTTATATTTTAATATTTTCTTATCTTGTAATAAACTGTTTGATATGTTTTCTTATCGGACTACGCATAATTATGTAAGTACCTACTTTAAGATTTGATGTATCACTGTATTGAAAAAATAAGTCCCGCCGTAGTTTCTTGCCGGTATCTTCACGGGTCAGAGGTGTAGGGTTTGAACCGGTGTAGATTTTTTTTTGACGTTCATAAGTGCATGTAATGTGCCTAAATTGAAAAAATAAAGATCTTTTATCTTTTATCTTTTTGAAGTCTCTGCTGTACGGAACAGGGTTATATTTTCAAAATGACGGGCGCTTGTCCGATCCTTGATAATTAATTAGTAATAAAGGTCCGTGGGCCTTACGAGGATGTAAGGTGTAGTTTTTATTATTCTCTTTAACTTTTGTATACTCGACATGTAAAAGTGCCCTTGTGGCCTGCTTACTGAATAAACGTTTGAGTTTGATGTATGGTATGGCATTCTTTTCTTATCAAGTAGACAGGTTACGTTATGATGAGCAGACCCCGGATTGTTGTCGCGATGACGTCATAGGCATGAAGGCAACTTGGAGAGTAAATGGAATGGTGAAAATGTAATACATAAACAAAAAATAAGTTTTTTTTAATATTACGTCGGTGGCAAACAAGTATACGGCCTGCCTGATGGTAAGCAGTTACCGCAACCTATGGACGCTGGTAACTCCAGAGGTGTCACGTGCGCGTTGCCGACCCTTTATAAATATGAGCTAAAAGTATATTAATTGCACCAGAATAAAAACCATAGGTTATAATTATAAACCGAATAAATTTGAATAAATCAGAATCAAACTAGCCACAGAGGGGGAGCTTCACGATGGGCGGCGACGACGTGGTAGGCCAAGACGGAGGTGGCGGGACGACTTGGATTCATTCCACAACGAATGGCCAGAGATTGCACATGACAGGGAAGAGTGGAAATCAAGAGCCTCCCCTTTGCCCAGCAGTGGGATACTCCGTAGGCTTATTAAAAAAAAGTCAGAATCACAATAGAAATTGGTCAGTTAACGAAAGGACAACGTCGATAATTTAAACAACTGATAATTGATTTATAGGAAGTATAGAAGTAATATACATATACATCAGTGGCGGCGCGTCCATTTTTTTCATAGGCAAGACGGTGGCGATATCTTTAAGCCTTTTCTTCTTGAGCCCAAGGAAAACTGTTGAACTGCGGTAAAGTTAGTCAAGCCGGCGGGAATCGGTTTGTATAAATTCGCCGCCACTGATATACATACATTTCAGTCGTATGCAGTCCATTGCTGGACATAGGCCTCCCGCAAAATATGACTTGTATTATCTTGAGTCTTGAGGGTAGTTGCCATAGTCGCCACGCTTGGCAGGCGGGTTGGCGACCGCAGTAGCTGTAGATTGGGTTTCGACGGACGGTGCTGCCCGTCCGTAGGATTTTTAATGTACCAAAAAAGAATAAGTAACATTTTAGTATTAATTAATTTTTCAATTTTTTATTCAAGTAGGCCTAGCAACAAGCACTTTCGAATAGTCAAATACAAACATAATCTTAATCTAATAATTAATTATATAATTAATATAGAGCAATTCATTGGTAAAATTATTACAACATAATATTTATATGTATCAAGAATAATGTCACAATAGTATCAAAAATAAATAAAATAAAATAGGTCAGTCTTTTATAAAAAAAAAAAAAAAAATAACTTATTTATTAATTTATTTTAAAATTATTTAAAATTAACACATATGTTTTCCTTATCTTATTTTAATAAATCCGTATTAGAATTACTAATTATTTATTATACATGAACGGGACTTAACCGCGTATATTAGCTTTAAAATTTACCTCCGACGTTTCGAAGACGACGTTGTCCTCGTGGTCTCGGATGAAGACTGGCTAAAAGTTCACATCAACATCTAGCCGCGAGTTTTTCGAACTACCCGCACTTGATTTTGTTTATCAACTTGAACGGTTTGCGCACTAGGGATGTCACTCGGTCGACACACTACACTAACGATATCGGTATTTTTAACTTGTGGTAAGTCCCGTTCATGTATAATAATGTGTAAAAACCGTGAAAGTTTATATTAGAATTACTATTTTATTTTATTTTATGACAGGCGGCAAACGAGCAGACGGATTGCCTGATGGTAAGCAATTACCGTCGCCCATGGGCACCCGCAACACCAGGGGAGTCACAGGCGCGTTGCCGGTCTTTAAGGGGGGTTGGAGCTCTGGGAACCTTACTCACCATCAGGAACACAACACTACATACCTGAAAGTAGCAGTGCTATTATGGCTGTGTAAGGAGGAGGTACTTCCCCAGTTGGGCTGCCCCAGATTCAAGCGTGATGGTCATCGCTGTGCCCTACCTCTCATTGTTGGACGTAGTTTAAGGACATACCCGGGTCCAAAACTAATGTTCCATTTACTCCCAAAGTTACCCTATTGTGACTTTTGTGAAGTCATCGCGATAAGAGTCCGGGGTTTAATGATGAGTGATACAAAAATATTATCAACTAGCTGTGCCTGTGTGTTACTCGCGTTTTATTAGAGAAAAAGCGTAGCCTACCTGTTAATCGAGCGGCGCTACCGCAAAACTCGATATTCGCAAATTTCAGACGATTGTCTCTGTCACTCTTATGATACCTTAATTGGAGTAAAAGAGAACTGCTTCAAATATACGAACTTCGATGTTCACGGTACCGGGCCAGGGCGTCAGCTAACTCCATACCAAATTTTATTCAAATCACTCCAGCTGTTTAGACGTGAAGAAATAACAAATATATATATATTTTTTCATTTCATCGTCATCATTATCATCTCAGCCATAAGACGTCCACTGCTGAACATAGGCCTAGGAGTGAGTTCCTAGGAGTTACCTAGAGGCCTATGTTCAGCAGTGGACGTCTTATGGCTGAGATAATGATGAGGACAACGAAATGAAAAAAAAAAAAAAAATATGCACGCAATGTCAATATATTTGTCCTATACGGCCTTTAATAAAATATCCCTTCAAGCTCCAAGTAATAATTAAATCGTACGGTCCTCGGAAAAGGACGGGTATGTTTGCGTCACCGGAATTCGCCGAATCACTTTCAACTGAGATGAAACCTAAATCAAATCAACCATAAATACAAGATCGTATCCGTCGTAGATGTAGTAGCTATAGACTTGCCAGCTGTAGCCAGCATCATCATCATCATGTCAGCCGAAAGTCATTTACCTACTGATGGACATGGCCTCCCCCAAAACGACCTAAAAAGACCGGTCCTGCACCCTCCACATCCAGCGGCTTCCCACGACCTTCACCAGGTCGTCATAAATATTTACCTATGAAAAGGGACCTTATGGTCGATGGCACTTACGTCGAAGCACGTTACATTTGTATCGCGCCACCTTGAACAACGACATAAGCGCCATCGACAATAAGGGCCCTTTTCATAGATAATGTCTCATATAGCACTCCGGATTGCTAAACTTAACACGTTCCTGCAAGCATCATTATATGTAGCATTTTTGGGTACATATAATACGATAGGGTACATATGGTACATATGGACCCGGGTTTGTCCTTAAACTACGTCCAACAATGAGAGGCAGGACAAAGCGAAGTACCATCACGCTTGAGTCTGGAGAAGCCCAACTGGGGAAGTACCTCCTCCTTACAGAAGACAGCCATAATAGCACTCCTACCTTTCTGGTATGTAGTGTTGTGTTCCTGATGGTGAGTAAGGTTCCCAGAGCTCCAACAACTTTTAGGGTAGGCAACGCACATGTGAATCCTCTGGAGTTGCAGGCGTCCATAGGCTACGGTAACTGCCTACAATCAGGCGGGCCGTATGCTTGTTTGCCACCGTCGTTGTATAAAAAAAACGTGCATGTACCACTAACCCCATATAAACTTTGCCAAAATGTACACGTGGAAAAATCTGGCCTAGTGGGTAGTGATCCTGCTTATGAAGGCGACTGTTCTGGGTTCGAATCCTAGTCAGGGCATTATTTGTGTGATATGCACAGGTATTTGTTCCCTTTGTATTTGAGTGTTTTATACGTATTTAAGTATTTGTATATTATATACATTTATCGTTGGATGAGTTCTTGAGCGTACCGTGGGGCTAGGTCAATATGTACATACAGCAACCTTAGCTGGACCTGCAGCAACCTTAGCTGGCTGGATATAATAAGGCCTACCAATGTACAGCTAAGAGTGTTGCTGTGTGTACAAGAATGTTCTGTAATATTTATATTCGTTCAAATAGACTTAGTATTTGAGTCCACTGTAGAGTACCTAAGTTTAACAAGGCTTGTGTTGTAGGTACAGTCAGCAGCAGAAGTGGCGAAGCATGTAAGGTGTTCAAAATGAGGTTCAATACGTCTCTATTGTCAAGAGAATAAGAGCGCGTGTTGGTCATTTTGAACACTTCAAACGCTTAGCCACTTTTGCTGCTGACTGTACTAGGCGATGATATTATGTAATAGATAGGTATAAGTAGTATAACTACCCCTTATACATACATTATATATACACATAGATAATATCTATAACAAAGAAACAAATTCAATATACCTACATGATAACACACACCAATAAATTCCCTTTAAATAAATACTAGGACAAAACGGGATGGTCTTATTAAACTTACAATACTTAGGACAGAGATGGTGCTTATCGTTTGTGTTTATCATAGTCTCACATTAATTGCATAAAAGTTCATAATTATAATATAAACATTTTATCTTCCGCTTATTTAAGGATAACAAAGTAACCGACTAAATTAAGGAGACGAGCTACTATATGCCGTCAGACATCTTGAAAAGCATTTTCAATTTAGTCGCATTGCATGTATTCCTTGGCATCGTGTTTCAACTCTTAAGCTGGGTCCACATTTGTATCATTTTGCCGATCATGATCATGGGTATCGTATTTGAGACTGCGTATCCTAAGTATGGACGCTCACTTTGCGCACACCGTATCACCACTATCGTCGCGTAAAAAAAACGCGTCCAAGCGGTACGCGTAGAAGCGTACCGTATCATAAGTATGGATGAACGCTCACTTTGGGCACACCGTATCACTACCATTGTCGCGTGAAAAGTGCGGATACGCTGTGTCGTTCGTTGTAAAAATGGCAAGGGTTCCATTACATTTATTTGGTCTTGTAGGCCTCAATTAATCGAATTACTACGTTACCAATAATGATAATCGGAGAAAAACCGCATCCAGAGCAATCACGGTGTATCGCGTATCAAATCATAACTTCGTATCATGATACATCATTAAAACACGTCCATACTTACCGATCTTGATACGCGTATCCGATCGCGAGTGTGAGGGGTATTTAATAAACGCGGTATCAACATCGATCTCGAGCAATCAGATACGCCGCGCCGCATGATCGCGCCGTTTTGCGTCCACACTAGCGTTCTTGATACGCGACGGAGATACGATAGGACGAAATGATACAAATGTGGACCCAGCTTTAGACTTATTATTTTGAGCCGCTAATTTATATTCAACCTTATCGGGTATTCTCATATGAAATTCTTGAGAGCAAAATAAACATGAAATGCATTATACATATGCAACGAAACTCGTTTTTGACGTCGACCCCCAGTTTAGCGGCGCGCTTGCTCTTCTGTTGACCTGTCAGTATTTTTAACAATGAATTTAACGCGTGTAGTAGCTATTACAGGGTGTGACAGTGGTTTAGGGTATGCGTTAGCCAGTCGCATAGCCCGGGAGGGTTTGGTGACAGTCGCTGGCATGATGAACGCTGATAGCAATGCTGCAGGGTCGCTGGCGAAGCTGACTGTACATCCTTGTCAGTTGGATGTCACGAAGGTGGAGAGTGTTATTGGTTTTAAGGATTACGTCAAGGGATTGTTGCAAGATAATCCGAATTACAGTAAGTTTTTTTTATTGTAAAATTGTAGGTATTCCGTTTAACATGATAATTATGTCAGAAAGTAGGCAAAATGTAACCTTGTCACTTTCGTAATATAGTTCAAATGATGTTGGGAAATATATTCCCTCTGCTTTATAAAGGGTTACTTGTGCCGGTAGTAATGTCAGTTTTATTTAATGTGTTTGGATATGGGAGACTATATACTGTATTACAGTTGTAATAATTGTTTATTAACTAAATAATATATGTATATGTTTTTTTAATATTACAGGGCATTCTTACACAAATTGTCTGTGTCTCACGGTAAGCTCAAGAAGGCTTGTGTTGTGTTGTGTTGTGGGTACTCGGTCAACGATATTATATATACATATGTCGCGGGGAAATTGTCAAAACAGAGATTTGAACAAATCTCTGATCAAATCACGCAGGATGTTAAAATGGCGAATCCATTTCATGATTTTGATTTATTATTTTGATTTTGGACCCGGGTATGTCCTTAAACTACGTCCAACAATGAGAGGTAGGGGACAGCGATGACCATCACGCTTGAATCTGGGGCAGCCCAACTGGGGAAGTACCTCCTCCTTACTGAAGACCACAGCCATAATAGCACTGCTACCTTTCAGGTATGCAGTGTTGTGTTCCTGATGGTGAGTAAGGTTCCCAGAGCTCCAACCCCCCTTAAAGGCCGGCAACGCGCTTGTGACTCCTCTGGTGTTACGGGTGCCCATGGGCGACGGTAATTGCTTACTACCAGGCAATCCGTCTGCTCGTTTGCCGAATATGTCATAAAAAAAAAATCTAAACAATTTCAGTAGTTTCACCATATCCCTGATTAGGTTTAGTGAAATCTTAAAATTGACCAACAGATGCTTTGTCATTTCAATAGACTACTATAGAGCAAACGATATTGCGGTTTCGTTCCGTCATATAACTGCGTCCCTTGCAGTCGGCCATAATGGCCCATTGTGGAGAGCAGCATTCAAATATAATTTATTTAAGTTTCATATTTTTTTTTTTTTTTTTTATGACATAGGCGGCAAACGAGCAGACGGATTGCCTGGTGGTAAGCAATTACCGTCGCCCATGGGCACCCGTAACACCAGGGGAGTCACAAGCGTGTTGCCGGCCTTTAAGGGTGGTTGGAGCTCTGGGAACCTTACTCACCATCAGGAACACAACACTACATACCTGAAAGGTAGCAGTGCTATTATGGCTGTGGTCTTCTGTAAGGAGGAGGTACTTCCCCAGTTGGGCTGCCCCAGATTCAAGCTTGATGGTCATCGCTGTGCCCTACCTCTCATTGTTGGACGTAGTTTAAGGACATACCCGGGTCCAATATTACGTATAATTTTGTAATTTTATCTATCATGTTAATAAAGATAATACGATAATTACATTAAATTTTCACAGGAGACTTTCCGTACAGAAACTTACTTTAAATTCCCATGGAAGCCCTCTGAAATTTTTGAGAATATTCACGCATTTTTGATAATGTTCTGTATCTTGTACATTGCCATGATTTTAGTTATATGTATACAAAACGTGAAATCATACATTTTTATGCCATTCGGTGTCGAGACCCTCGGCCCCTGGGGACCCAGCGGGCTCCAACTGTTCAAGAGCTCGCTAAGAGACTTGTGGACTCCACAAATGACCGAAGAGCTGGCAGCTTCCTCGCGCAATGAATAAGCCTAGGTATTGAGCGGGGAAATGCTGCCAGTATCCTTTGCATGATGCCGAAGGAGCCTAATTATTTAGATTTATGTTGGTATAATAATATAGGTTTAGTTTAAATTTAGTTATAGTAGTTAGTTTTAGATGTAATGGAATTAAATAAATTTATCAGGTAAAAAACGTGATATGTGTCATTATGGTGTTGGCGGAGATTGGAAAAGATAAGTTGGACGGAGAAGAAGACAAATGAGGAGGTATTGCATATAGTTAATGAAAAAAGAAGTTTATTGAATGTTATTGAAAATAGAAGAGGTAAAATGATAGGACGTCTACTTCGTCACGATGACTTGATTAAAATAATAATAGAGGGAAAGATAGAAGGGAGAAGAAAAAGAGGAAGACCGCGAAGAACTTACATGGAGCAGTTAAAAGAAAAAGTTGAAGTTGTAACTTATAGAGAATTGAAGGAAAAGGCAGAGAATAGACCCGAATGGAAATTACTCCACCGACAAGAGCCAAGCTCTTAAATATATGATGATGATGATGTGTCATTATCAATGAAAAGGGACCTTATTGTCGATGGCGCTTATGCTTTTATTGTTAATGGCGCAGTACAAATACAGTTCCGTTCGACGTAAGCGCCATCGACAATAAGGTCCCTTTTAATGTCCCTTTTAATAATGTAATGACACATATGTTTCAAAGTTGTTTTTGTCTTATTTTACTTAAACTGTCTCTTTAATTATCGCAGTGAACTTTGATTATTGATTTCCTTAGTTATATTTACATAAATATATCTAATGTAATGAGTCAAGAGTTGATTTTATAATGGCGTGGTTGCATACTGCCGGCACGGCGTGGTTAATGTTCCGGCGTCGTTACCGTGAACGGAACGACGTCGTACCGTGTCCGGCACGGCGTCGTTACATAAAACAAAACGCATAAAGCAAAAGCAAATTACATAAAGCAAAACTCTGGAATAAATTGTCGTGTGCAGTATTTCCGGACCGATATGACATCCAAACCTTCAAGAAAAGAGCGTATAGGGATCTTAAAGGCCGGCAACGTACTTGTGACTCCTCTGGTGTTGCGAGTGTCCATGGGCGGCGGTAGTTGCTTACCATCAGGCAATCCGTCTGCTCGTTTGCCTCCTATATCATAAAAAAAAACCTCGCGGGGTCGTTACCGTGTGAGTGTTTAATGTAACGAAATGAAAAAATTGCACTACAACAAATTCATAGTAGGGTGGTGGCACCAATGTCGGACACTTTAAGCTCACAAGCACCAATGATGGACACTTAGTTCTTAATTCAAAAACCATAACGTTAGAAATTGAATATGTACCAACAAACGCACAACTACTCCTTTGAAATAAGCACTAATGTTCAAGATTGGTTCCATGTCCATTACTGGCGCCGTCACCTTAGGTATTTTCCCAAAAAATATATTTTCTTTTTACTCGTACTCACGAGCTACATAAGTTTTTTACCTATACATATTTGCATTTATTGGTAATACAGGGTGATCAATCCAGATGGGTCAGTAGGGAAAGTCAGAAACTATGAGAGATAGCGAAATCTGTTCTTAGGAACCATGGCTTCGATTTTATATTTTATTGGCATTCAAACTTTTTAAGAAGAATTAATTTTTGCAATCCAGATAATGGTTGCCATTTTGAACATTAATTGAAATTAAATAATTATATTTTTATTGGGTTTTTTAGTCAATTGCTTAAACAATATTTAAAATGTACTCGTTGTGATTCATGAATTTATGTTTCGTACCATCAACAACAACAACAACAAAAAATCTTTCAGATTTACGCCTAACATTGTTTACAAGACTTTGATTCCCGGTTATGCATGTGAAATTAAAAAAAAGTTTGAATGACATTGTTATTAAATCTAAAATCGAAGCCATGAGTCCTAAGAACAGATTTCGCTATATCTATTAGTTTCTGACTTCTTACTGACCCATTTGGATTGATCACTAGACCCCGCTATCCGAGGTGCAGCATGGTAGCTTTCAAGTTCTTAGGGATGCGTAATCAACTAATTATATTTGTGATGTCGATATCGATACTCGATTTTTCAATATATTTTTTTTATGTACAAGTACTATTTATTTGTATATAATTTATAGGAAAAGAAACAAGAAAAGTAATAGCAACCATAGAATTTTCGTTGTACTAATAACGATTTATATTTTTAATGTCTATGATTATCATAGATCCCAAAAAAAGTTAAATTGTATACAAATAAATGGTACTGTAAATACAAAAAATGTATTGAAAAATCGAGTATCGACATCGACATCACAAATATAATTAGTTGATTACCCATCCCTAAGGACTTGACAGCTACCATTTTGCACCTCCGATAGCGGGCTCTATTGATCACCCTGTATGTTTGTTCTTTGAACTTCAGGACTCTACGCGGTGGTCAATAATGCTGGCGTTATGACAATTGGAGACTACGAGTGGCAGACTCCTGCCATGATAGAGAATACGGTTAATGTGAACCTACTCGGCGCCATGAGAGTGGTGTCCGCTTTCCTGCCGGAGCTTAGAAAGAGCGCATTAGAGGTAAGTCTTTCTTCACTTCAAACGAAAGAAACAAAGGGAGAAAGGTCTTTCTTTTCACTTAAGGGAATTACGTAAACAAATCGGGCCGTAAGTCTTAAATTACGCCCCAAATTTTAAGGTCCAAATCGTCGGTCGTATTTCATTGCATAAGATATTTTTAAAATGTTAAAATTTCATTTAAAAACTGACTCTTATAACAAAAATAAAATATTGAACGTTAATTTAAACATTACTTGTTATTTTTATTCATTTATTTAAAAAAATTCGATTCAAATTAACTGTTTCAAGGTTTTAGGTTTTTACCGGCTTCTGTACCCTTACCATGAGTTGTGACTTTGAGGTTTTCGATAACGAGTATCGAGTTTACTATCCGTGCATCTCGTTCGCACTAAAATAGTACAAGCGAGATGCACTGATAGTAAACTCGATACTCGTTATCGAAAACCTCAATGTCACAACTCATGGTAAGGGTACTGTATGAACCGTGAAACGGTACGGCGAACGTATGTCTGATTTGGATGAACCAATATGGCGTATCGTATCCATAGATAAAGCTAATTTCGTACACGCCACGTTCCGATACTACTGTACCCTTACCATGAGTTGTGACTTTGAGGTTTTCGATAACGAGTATCGAGTTTACTATCTGTGCATCGCGCTTATTGTACTATTTTAGTGCGAACGAGATTCACAGATAGTAAACTCGATACTCCTTATTGAAAACCTCAATGTCGCAACTCATGGTAAGGGTACTGAGCCCTGAGGCTCTAGTGTAAGTTACTTTTGAAGTAAGAAACGTTTACGAATGCGTAAGTGATAATGTTATTTATATGGGAAACGCAAACGCGTTCGTGAAGTAAAGTTACGTTAAAAACTTACACTCAGGGCTCTGAGTGTTAGTTTTTTACTTAACAAAACGTCACCATCGCGTTTGAGTTTCCCATATAAATAACATTATCACTAACGCGTTCGAGGCGTTTTTTATCGTAAAAAGAAACTTATACTAGAGCCTCTGTATAACTCAGCGGCGCGAACAGTTAGTGTTTACTTATTTTTGCGTCTTTATCTAGATCGATCTTTATGACTGATAACAAAAGCCTCCCCGTAACCGTTCACGCAAAAAGCAGATTGTTAATCAAGGCATGAAAGGCATCTATTTTCCGTGAAATATTGTATGGAGGTGACAATTGTGTGAGGGAAATAGCTATTTACTGCACAAGACAGCAAAAATCATGTTTAACTCTTGTGTATAAAAATTTATTAACGGTTTATCGGGGTGTTCTAGCCGTTCTAGGTGAAAAACTTAGCTAAAGCAGGTGGTTAATAGTTATGCAAGGCTGCATAGTGGCTATTCGATGCTAGTGTTGAAATTGAAAGCTGAGCTAGTGAAGGAATCTAAGATAGATTCCTGAGCGTAGCGAGACGCCAAATAATTTTGCAGCCATGCGGAACACACAACTTTTCACTTCACTACAGCGAGGAAAAAGCAAGAGGCAAGAAAAGCAATTAAAAAAAACACATTTAATTATGCCCTCTATTCAACATATCAGATTAAAGATATAATACAATTAATACCAAACAAAATAAACAAGAGAAAATGACACATATTAAAAATTAAAACCTATTTGACATACAATAAAGTGTAGCAAGAATAAAAAAGTTAATTTGTAATCAAATACCATGTTTGTGATTGGTTATTATGAAATCAGTCACGCGTTCCTTCAGGACTTTTAATATTAAACAAGTTACAAGCGTATGACTTTTCCACGCTAGCGGATAAAGTAAGCTTTTCCACGCAAATTTCACGCTATAAACTAAGGTTTTCCGAGCGAGTGAGGTGAACATAAAGTTAGTTTAATTAGTTGTTAATATTAAAACTATTAAATTAGAGAGCACTATACCTACAAGATAACGTCTAAGGACGTATTCGGTATCATAATATGTTCTGATTAGGAAAAAAATGGAAGTAAAACTAAAAAAACATACTTCCGTAATTTTTTTTTGCTGCTGCGAGTCAAATTTTTCTATTTTTCTTTCGGTTTAAATATCGAACATACTTCCGTAGTTGTAATAGTCACATTGAACAATTTCCTGTTACAGGGCGGGCTAAAACCTCGAATAGTGAACATAGCAAGCCACTGTGGCTTGCAACCTCTTCCCGGCTTCGCGCCCTACAGTGCCAGCAAAGCTGGGCTCTTAGCCTGGACCCGGGCGCTGCGGATGGAGCTACGGGACTATGGGCTCACTGCTGTGGCGTTTGTGCCAGGTAACTTACATTTAAAACAAGAAATAGTAGTATTTGGACTGGCGTATGTTCTTAAACTACGTCCAACAATGAGAGGTAGGGCACAGCGAAGTACCATCACGCTTGAGTCTGGAGAAGCCCAAATGGGGAAGTACCTCCTCCTTACAGAAGACCACAGCCATAATAGCACCGTTCAGATAAAATAATATTCTAAATATTACCCGTCAACAATTTCTCACATATCTTCCATGTATAGGAGTTTCGACACTACAGCTTTCAATCAAAATGGTGATACAAAATTATATTGTCTGAATTTATTAATCGTTACGATCAACTTTTACTATAGAGCCATAACTGACAAGTAAAAAAAAATATCTGCCCATACTAACAACTACAGCTAGCAACTAATATGGGAAGGTCTCTTTTTTAACTGATTTTTCGTTTGTGACCCCATAGTAAAAGTTGATCGTAATCAAGAATAGATCCAGAAAATATATTTTAGTATTTTGATTTAAAAACTAATTATACTAAATCTAGAAAAGGTCCCTTCGGCATGGTGCCGAAGACGCTGGCTGCGATACCCCGCTGAACTGCGAGACAGATGCGTTGAGCGAGGTAACTGCCAGCTCTCCGGTCACCTGTAGCGTCTCTGAGTCTCTTCGAAATAGCTTTGAAAAGACTCAGAGCGCTAGGGCCCCAAGGACCTAGGGTCTCAACGCCAAAAGGGACAAAGCAATATTCGGCGCTGAGACCTCTATATTTGTCAAACTTTTCATTTTCCGCCGCGGTCGCAGCGGCTGCCGCCCTTAAGGAAGTAACTTGGAGATGGGACGGGGCTAGTGTGTCGACGCAGGTTGCATCCCAAATTAGCACCCGCCCCATACTCCAAGGGACTAAGGACATTCCGTCGGGTCTCTTGCCGTCGCTTCTGCATATGTTGGCTCCAATAGGGCGGGCACATTGATCGAGGCAAGAGACCGACGGATGATGTCATTAATTGCGGCGTGTCTGGAGAATCGACCTGCACTATTTTATTATTTGAGTTAATGTTTATATACTGTATTTTTTATACTTATCACAAATAAAATTTTAAATTGCCGTATTTTGATATTTTTGATTTCACCTGGTATAAAGTCTTATTTCCGTGTGAGTTAGCCAACATTACCTATATCTTTAAAAGCAGGAAATTGCCTTATCAATACCGCGTTTCACAAAAACAAATACATTATCAGTAATGAACCAAATCTTACCTGATCATAGGCACGCAGCCCCTTCGATCAACTGTCAAATTATCCGAAACCACTTAGTCAAATTGGTAGCCGCGTGAGTTTACCTAATCTTTATACAAGGGGAGCACTGTAATTGTATGTGGATTGCTGTGTTCTTATTACAACGGACTAAAGTTGAAATTGGCTTGAGCAAAGTTTATAAGAATAGCTGACCCCGCGAACTCAACGTCACACAGTGGAAGAACTTCATAGTTCAATTTACAGTCTACATGATATTTTACGTCGACAAAGTCGTCAACGCCAGTATGTACAGTCAACGTCATATAGCTAGTTGCAGTCAGTATGGCCAATTATATTGTAACACATCTTTTTTGCTATTTAAATAAGAATCTGTATCGATATGTTTGGCCATCACTTTGGTTGCCACTAACTTTTTGACGCTGATTGTAAATAAAACAAAGTCTGGTTAGATTCACTATACTAATCATAATCATTATTTATACTGAGTGAAATCTGGGTCGTTATCCATTGTCAAAAAGTGATAAAGATGATCGTACTTAACAACTTTTCCAGTGGGACCAATATTGGGTTATACCTAAGTTTTGCTGAAATATATAGTTGAAATTGGCGTGAGCGAAATGTGGGAAAACGTAGTGTGGGACGCCCTCCGACCAGGTGGGATGACGATCTGCGAAAAATTGCAGGCAGATGCTGGATGCGGAAAGCTGAAGACAGGGCGCTGTGGCGCTCTTTAGGGGAGGGCTATGTTCAGCAGTGGACTAATATAGCCTGATGATGATGATGATGATGATGATGATGATGATGATGATGAAAGTTTTTAAGAATAGCTGATGATGGGTGATGGGCACCTTGCCTAGAGGGCCTAATTTAGATTTTAATTTTGTTTAAGTATTTTTATCTTGTATTTATAGGTATTTTATGTATGCTCCTTACCTTTCATTTTACTTAATTTGAATATTAATTAAATCAGTTCATTTCTTTTTAATACTCACATTTATGTCTATTCTATATTGTTAATATTAAAACCATTAGTCACTTCCACAGCTGTTTCTTAATTTTTTTTTTATAATTAACTTCAAAAATTATCGTCAGTGCAATAGACGGTAACTTTTCGAGGTATACCCTTTACTTTTACCGGTTTTACACCACACCCGGACCCGGACCCGGGTATGTCCTTAAACTACGTCCAACAATGAGAGGTAGGGCACAGTGAAGTACCATCACGCTTGAATCTGGAGAAACCCAACTGGGGAAGTACCTCCTCCTTACAGAAGACCACAGCCGTAATAGCACTGCTACCTTTCAGGTGTGTAGTGTTGTGTTCCTGATGGTAAACAAGGTTCCCAGAGCTCCAACTCACTTATAGGTCAGCAACGCGCTTGTGACTCCCTTGGTGTTGCGAGTGCCCATGGGCGACGGTAATTGCTTACCATCAGGCAATCCGTCTGCTCGTTTGCCACCTTTGTCATTAAAAAAAAACACTTATCCGATGGATTTCCGCGATCCTTAAATGTCTGACCACCTTGTGGGGGATGCACTGCTCATTACATCCTTTTTCCAGGAGGATTCGTTGGATCCAGCAACCTTCTAGCAGCTCAGGCAAACTCCTGTAGAGCCATGCTCGATAACCTCGAACCAGCTCAGAAGAAATTCTACGAGAGAAGAATAACAGTCCTATCAGACTATCTTCAGCACGCATGTCAGGATTCCAGCTACGACTCATTAAAAGATACTAAAATAATTAATACTTTTGTTGAGGCGCTAACGGAGGAAAAGCCCAGTGTTCTGTACAAAGTCCAATCTTGGAGATATGCTTTTTACTATAACTTGTTTGAGATGCCACTACCTGAATCTTTGCATCATTGGCTGATAAAGAAATTCATCAATTTTCCTGATGTTGTATAATTGATGAATATAAAAAGCTGGTGGGCTAGCTGTAAGAACATGCTCGCTCGGTATGTCTCGGGTTCAAACGCCGGCTTGACATTTTTCGGAACTTACGTAGGTACAGTCAGCAGCCAAAGTTGCTAAGTGTTTGAAGTGTTCAAAATGACCTACACGCGCTCTTATTCTCTTGACAATAGAGACGTGTTGACCTCATTTTGAACACCTCAAATGCTAAGCTACTTCTGCTGCTGACTGTACCTAACTTATCATATTATTATTTACTATGAAGAAACTGGGCTTACCCCAATAAGGCCTTTACCCTCTCGGTTGGGAGGTCAGACGGCAGTCGCTTTCATACTAACTAGCGCCCACGGTACAGTCATTTAGTAAGTTACAGTCAGTATGGCCAAATCGATACACTTCCTTACTGCTATACAAATAAGGATCTGTATCGATATATTTGGCCATACTGACTGCAACTAACAATGTGACGCTGACCATTCGCCATCAGATATATCGGAGCTGTGGAGGTGGTCACAAATATCAGTACGTGCACTTTATGGCCTTGACTATAGAGGCGTTGTTCACATATGTATGGCCACCTTCTCAGCTCAGATATTTGATGGCGACTGTACAATACTGACCAAAACAGCACGTAATTTTGATTTGGTAGTTGTTAAGTGTTGGAAGTTGTAACGCATTACGCGTTTGGTATATTTTAGATAGTTTAGTTACCCACAAGAATATGTATATAAATATGTAGTGGGTAAGACCGGCATACTTTATTTTTAAGGCAAGTCCGTCATATGACTGGACCATGTCCTTAACCTACGTCCAACAATGACGGCGAAGTACCATCATGCTCGAATCTGGAGAAGCCCAACTGGGGAAGTACCTCCTCCTTACAGAAGACCAGAGCCATAATAGCACTGCTACCTTTCAGGTATGCAGTGTTGTTTCCTGATGGTGAGTAAGGTTCCCAGAGCTCCAACCCCCCTTAAAGGTCGGCAACGCGCTTGTGACTCCCCTGGTGTTGCGGGTGCCTTGCTTTTGCTTACCATCAGGCAATCCGTCTGCTCGTTTGCCACCTTTTGTCATAAAAAAAAAATTGGCTGGAAACGGTCTTTCCTTACAAACGGTCTTACCCACATTGACCTTAATGTGTTTGTGTTGTGTTCCAGTCTTTACTATAATTTATTATATATGGACAATTTTATAAGTCTTTTATTTAACAAATTTACTAGTTTATCCGTCTTAACTTCATATAGTGTCACGGCCGAATAGTTTTAATTAAAATAACGTAATCCCATTTCCTGATTATTCGGAGTGTGGATGTCATTTTAATGCACGTACTGTACGCGTAAATATGTATACAAGTATCAAACTTAATATATTATCTTAAGGTTGAAAATTGTTTACATAATTATGCTCCAGAATGTTCGAGAGTCGAACCGAAATAATTGGGAAAAAAAGTTATCCAATTATATTTAATACTGTCCAGTGGATTCCTGATAACTTTAGCAGTTAAGCATATTTATTTATATGCCGTGTGATGCCGGCTGACTAGAATAGCACCACCCCATCTCCCGCGGGTGTCGTAAGAGGCGGCAAAGGGAAAAATCCTACGGACGGGCAGCAGCGTCCGTCGAAACCCAATCTACAGCTACTGCGGCTGCCAAGCGTGGCGACTATGGCAACTACCCCCAAGATGATACAAGTCATATTTGTGGGGGGCTATGTCCAGCAGTGGACTGCATACGGCTGAAAAATAATTAGTACATATGGTGCTTTGGCTGAATATATGTTTGACCTTGTTTGTACGCTTACGTACCTACTTATAGACGGAGAGCTAGCGACCAAATCGGTCATGTAGCTTGAGCTGCATTGAAACTCCGTTAGTTACTTCCCTGGAATTACATACCTACATTGAAGACATCGTCGTAATTTTAATTTTTTTTTGGAACAGTTCTTGTTCCGCTTGTTTATAATTCACTAAAAAGAGATGTCATCTCGCCTCGTTTTATTACATACATTTGACTGAATGAATTTTTCCAAGATCTGCACTGAAAGATCCGAGGATTTCAACAATTTTTTTCCATACCTTGCCACCGATATTTTTGCATGGCTATTTTTTTGGGCTTTACATATTGATTAATCTCGCGTCAGAAAAAAGCCAATACATTCGCTGAGCCCACATTTTTTTATTTTTTTGTCTTCACCCCACTACACCCGCTTCAAAATGGCAAGCGCAAGCAAGGCGGCCAGTTTCTGCGGTACAAGGATGTGTTAAAACGACATATGAAGAGAGCGTGCATAGAACCGTCGATGTGGGAAACCTTGGCATCTCAGCGTCCACAATGGAGGCGTACTGTGCACGTAAAGGTGCGTGAGTTTGAAAGCGCGAGACGCACAGAACTTGACACTAAACGTGACGAGTTGAAGGCCAGGCTACCTGTGGCCATAATTTACAGCTATGTTGAAGGGTTGCTGACTTGCAGTGAGTGTGGCCGCACATTTACTGCAAAAATCGGCTACGTCAGTCACCAGAGAGCGCACCAGCGACGCTCTCAGCAGTAGAACGCAGTCGCTGTGGTCGGAAACGGCTAGGAGATTATTATTATTATTATTACACCCGCACTAGCTCTTAGACTATTATATTATCATATAATCCTTCAAGGAATTGTTAATATATGTACATGTTTGATACAAACATGACATCGGAGCAAGTTTGTTCTTTGAAGTACGAAAACGTTTATATCTAAACGATGAAAGGGGAATCCTCATAATAACATAATTCCCGAGTCTGTCTGTGTGAACATCAAATGCGAAAGATCTTTACAAACTTGTGTTTTACGACGTAGATGATAGGCGGGTTATGTGTTTAGGACACGTACAAAGAAGTCTTTAGTCATAAATTGAAATAAAAAATATATATAGGTATATTACAGGACAATCTTCCACAAACCGACCTAGTCCTACGGTAAGCTCAGTAACGCTTGTGTTGTAGGCATTAGACGACGGACGATATATATATATTTTTTTTTATGCCAAAAGGTGGCAAACGAGCAGACGGATGGTAAACAATTACCGTCACCCATGGGCACCCGCAACACCAGGGGAGTCACAAGCGCGTTGCCGACCTTTAAGGGGGGGTTGGAGCTCTGGGAACCTTACTCACCATCAGGAACACAACACTACATACCTGAAAGGTAGCAGTGCTATTATGGCTCTGGTCTTCTGTAAGGAGGAGGTACTTCCCCAGTTGGGCTTCTCCAGATTCCAGCATGATGGTACTTCGCTGTGCCCTACCTCTCATTGTTGGACGTAGTTTAAGGACATACCCGGGTCCATATATGTATAATAGATAAATACATAGAAAAACGTAAAGTCGCCATCAGATATATCGGAGCTGTGGAGGTGGTTACAAATATCGGAACATGCACTTTATTGCCTCGACAATAGAGGCGTTGTTCCGATATTTGTGACTACCTCCACAGCTCCGATATATCTAATGGTGACTGTACATAGAAAACACCTATTACTCAAGAACACATATCTGTGCTCATCACACAAATAAATGCCCTGACTGGGATTTGAACCCACGACCGTCGGCTTCATAGGCAGGGTCACTACCCGCTAGGCCGGAAATAGATGAAATATACTTGAGAAGAAGTGAACAAGACTCCGGCACCCGAGACGGGATTTGAAACCGCATTTCCAGCTATCGCAGCTCACGCCTTAACCAGGACCCGGGTATGTCCTTAAAATACGTCCAACAATGAGAGGTAGGGCACAGCGATTACCATCACGCTTGAATCTGGGGCAGCCCAACTGGGGAAGTACCTCCTCCTTACAGAAGACCACAGCCATAATAGCACTGCTACCTTTCGGGTATGTAGTATTGTGTTCCTAATGGTGAGTAAGGTTCCCAGAGCTCCAACCCCATCTTAAAGGCCGGAAACGCGCTTGTGACTCCCCTGGTGTTGGGTGCCTATGGGCGACGGTAATTGCTTACCACCAGGCAATCCGTCTGCTCATTTGCCGCCTATGTCATAAAAACAAATTGGGCCACTCGAACATAGCAATTTCATCATACTAGCCGAAGAACGTCCACTGCTGGACATAGGCCTCCCCCAGAGCGATCCACAGTGACCAGTTTTCCGATAAAACTGCATCTATGACATCCTCTAGAGTAACAAATACCTGGGCCATTTTATTTAAAGTTGTATACTCAACTTTTTTTATTTGGATTTTTTTGTGCGGTTTCTACTCAGAGTCATGAGTTCTTTCGAGCCTGATAGGAGAAAAAATGTGTTCCAAGCTGTGTCTGCTAGCGAATATCTTCTATAATATGTAAATCGAAAGAAAAATAGAAATTTTTTGACCCGCTGCGGCTGAGTCAAATTTTTTCAATTTTTTTCGATTTAAATATTGAATATACAACTTTAAATGAAATGGCCCACATACTTGAACTGGGGTATATCACGTTAGTGCGACATAAAAAACAAAAGATATATTTTCAAGACGACTTCGCCATTTTCAAAAGTATAAGTAAAATCATAAAAGTCTGACTGTGAAACCCACTACTGACTTGACGTTTAGATTAGATGTCTGTAGAAACGGCCAGTTCAAGGGGATTACTACGAATGTGCGATACACGCTCGTGCGAAATACTGTTCGTGCGAAGTGTGATTTGCGAAAAACGATTGTGCGACACTTCATTTGTGCGAACTACTCTTTATGCGAATTAAATTTAGGCGATGCACGCCTGTGCGATATGCACAATTATGCGAACCATAGTTTGTGCGATGTATAATAAAACGATATACTTATCTTTCCCAGAGTTGACGGAGCCCCGCTATAGTGGGGCGCCTTTTCTGGTCAGTTTGCCTTTCGGGCATCTGAGGCAACATAACAAACTTAACCTACCTAGATATCTGTTAGTTTACTTCGCATACTACGTATCATATACTACCGCAAAGGAACTGTCGAACATAAGTATTATTTACACACTTATGGCACACTTGTATTGTCGAACTGTAATACGTCGCACAACATCACGTCGCTGAATTCTAGTGTTGTACAAAAGAGATGTCGCACTGTCGAACATCGCAGATTCGGTGTCGCACTAACGTGATATACCCGAAAAATTGTGTGTTCCACTCGGTAGTAAAGTGTTCCCCTCTCGTGATTTGAAACCCTCCCATTGCTCAAGAATTTTGGATTCTTTCGCCAGCTCGAGTCTCAAGCACACTAACTTTGCTCCCTCGTATAACAATTAACGATTACAAAGTTTCAGATCCTAAAAATGTTATCGCAAAAATTTTATTTTAAGAAAACGCAGGTTTTTACCTCAGAATACCACAATGATGATACATCAGAATAACACAGGCTATAATTTATAACGATACTGTCCAAAACTACATTGAAATAGTTTATTCGAATACTAATTAGGCGTGGACGAAGTCGCATGCAGAATCTAGTGGGTAATAAAGAGCTATAGGTTAAAAACTTGGCTAAAGCACCTGGCCTATGTAGTAGTAACGTGTGTACACGCTTATCGGCGTTCTATATTCAAATTTTGACTTAAGTTCCATATTAATTCCCTGCACAACTACATAGACATGGTGCTTCAGTTAGTATTACAATAAGTTTTTCACCTATACAGATAGTGACGAGAAATAATTTTCCTTCGGGAAATTTCGGATCTTTATCGGAATACGATGACACCCGAACTGTCAATGAATGTTTGTATTTAAAAAGTGACATTTTCATATCAATTAATATGAAACTTTATTATTTGGTGTCAAATTACCAACTACTAAAAAAATACTAAACAAATATCAACTTTATTTATTTATTGATATGATTTAGTGAGTTTTGGTTGTCACCTGACGAAATGTCAAATTGAAAAATGTCATCTGACATTAAACAATAAAGTTCCATCCATATTAAGTCCAGCTACCACTTTACAGAACGCAAGGCCTACTACCGAACAACGTCATGCTCTAAGAGCAAACTTGATATTTTATTTTACTTATTTGTTACTTTACTTGACATTGGCGAAATCATTGATTAATTTATTGATGGAAGCCATATTTTAAAATAACAAATGAAAATTTTGGACCCGGGTATGTTGTTAAACTACGTCCAACAATGAGAGGTAGGGCACAGCGTTGACCATCACGCTTGAATCTGGGGCAGCCCAACCGGGGAAGTACCTCCTCCTTACAGAAGACCACAGCCATAATAGCACTGCCACCTTTCAGGTATGCAGTGTTGTGTTCTTGATGGTGAGTAAGGTTCCCAGAGCTCCAACCCCCCATAAAGGCCGGCAACGCACTTGTGACTCCCCTGGTGTTGCGGGTGCCCATGGGCGACGGTAACTGCTTAACACCAGGCAATCCGACTGCTCGTTTGCCGCCTATGTCATAAAAAAAAAAATTACGGTCATTTAGTAAAATCATTGATGGACAGTTCGGCTGCCGTCGAATGTCGATCGAGATAAGAGTTTTCCCGATGGAAAATAGTTTTACACTACATCTGTAATTAGTTTTATAAGTTTCCTGAAAATACATGATCATGAATTCATGACAGATGTAGCCATGTTGTTTTTGTAAACATCCCTTTGACATCCCTTTAACAGAGACATCCTTTCACTAGATGGCAGCACCAAGGCGAGAGTGACATCTCACTCATTTTTTGAAGCACTACTAAAGTGGTCGCGTGCTGTCGTGCCTGCCACGCCACCGACCACTAAAGTGGCTATGGCGGACGCTGTCAAAGCAATTGTCCTGCTGACAGATAAGGTTTTTATTTGCTCTTCACAAGTCATACCATGGCGTATACGTCACATCTTGACGCTAGAGGAAAAGCGTTCAAAAGGTTAAGTAACTTCTAACTGCATTCAACGCTGCTCATATTGTATAGATAATTCTGATTTCTCTGTCAATAGTTTTGTTAGGTTCAACAGTGTTTTATGTAAAATATCGTAATAATCAGAGTGCTAACCTGGGAGTTTATTACTTTTATTAGTGACCCGCAAATGGAGCTCGGCCGTGCGATGGAAGTAATAGGTGAGACAAATATTTTTTATGTCACACTGGGCGGTAAGAGAGATTTACCGCCCTAGGGCGCGACAGAAAATCTCACTATACACCCAGATAAAGACGTAAGCACCACGGGCGGTAATAAAGAAAGCCTCAGATCCCTTGACGCACAAATACTCGCGATCTGAGCCATTCTTTGTTTTACCGCCCTGGGTACGTAATATACTATTATTTATGAATCATATCATAAATTATGATATGAATCGATTTGTTTCGTTGTGGGGAACAAATATCGTTATGGGATCTATTGCGTAAAAGGTAAGCAAAAGTCAGAAATTAGAGTTAGTCTAAATCTCGCACTGTCCGCTCTGAATAACAAAATGATGCTTAACTATGACGTCACGCCTAGGTCATCGCCTACTCTACAGTATGGAAAAATCATGCAATTTTTATTTTGATCGTAAAATAATGCGTTTATGTAGGTATACAGTTACCGTACAATTTGACGACCGGTCTGGCCTAAAGGGTGAACACTATTAAATTGTCGCAGGTCGAACATGCTACAGACGACAAAATAAAAATCCAAAGTGCTCAAAATTCTTTATATGACTAATTTTATACAGCGTAAAATCATTTTAAAAAATATTAGGGCTATTTCATCGAACGACGAGAAAATTTCCGGACATTACTTTTGACGTGATTCATTGAATTTCGCACGGAATCATCGCTTAACAATTTTGTGCATTTAATCCATTTTCGTTGAAAATCTGGTAATGAAGTGGCAGGTTGGCAAGTTTTTCGCAGTTTAGTTTTTATATTAGCCCAATATTTTTCGATGGGGCGAAGTTCGGGACAGTTAGGTGGGTTACTCTCCTTAGGCACTACCTCGACTGAATTCGCCTTATACCATTCCAAAGTTCGAGACGAATAATGGCAACTTGCTAAATCTGGCCAAAACAATGTTGAGGAAGTGTGTTTCTTTATGAATGGTAACAGTTTCTTTTCAAGCATTTTGATATATAAATATCGGTGTTAATTGTCCCGGTAGTGATAAATGGTGAGCTCCTCATGCCGCACTGGCATATAGCTTGCCAAACAAGGTATTTTTGCAAATTTTTCTACCGGGATCACCTTTTCCGATTCGTCAAGATTCGAGATGTCACGAGAGGAATAGTACTGGTTACCTGGTAAAGACTTGAAATCTGCCTTGACGTAGGTTTCATCGTCAATAATTAGGCAACATTTTTCTCAATCAACAAGGTATACAATAACCTAGAACGTCTAACCGCACGATTATATTGATCCACAGTTCTCTTGGGAGCCTTTTGCTTCTTATATGTTGTAATGCCGCATTCTTTTTAATTTTTGGACATTTGCTTGACTAGTGCCTACTTTTTTCGCCACATCCCGGGAAGAGATACTCGGATTCTTATCAAATAGCTTGCACACCTTTGATTGTAACTTAACATTAGATTTTCTGGTGGGTTGACCTTCACGCCGCTTCCTATCTATAGTTTCACCTTGTTTAATTTTTTTTAGGGTTCGTTGAACCGTCCTCCGAGTTGTTTGACAAGATTTTGCCAGATCTAAAGTTGATAAATGAGGATTTTTACTGAATTCTTGCAAAATTAATTCGCGAACATTTTTTTCGTGTAACGCCATTTTCATAAATAAAAACAAATGAACATTTTATGGTTGTCTAATATATTACGAGCCTTCTAAATTTAAAATTTTAAAAGAATATTCAAAAAAGGTTCGATGCAACACGCTAGCAAAGTAAAAATGTAGGCGACAATTTAATAGTGTTCACCCTTTAGTGGGTAGTGGCCCTGTCTATGAAGCCGATGGTCCTAGGTTCGAATCCCAGTCGGGGCATTTATATGTATAAATGACATCAATGATAATTATTAATGAATAACATAAGTAAACAGATGGATCTTTGAGTAAAAGTGCTTTAATTTGATCCATTGAATTAATAATTTAAGATTTCATTGTTTTCCTTTCATTTAATATATGAAGTTTATTAGAGAGATTTCATCCTTATAATTGACCCTAATGATCGATGCAGTAAAAGTACAGGATGCAACTTTTAGAGATTTTAGTCGGTTCGATTACCGTGATTTTATTCAATATCGTCATTATTAAGATAAATTGCTCATAAAATATCTATTTAACTTAATTTTGTTAGAAGTTGTAACATGTGTAGTCATGTCTATTCGCTTGGACATACGAGTATGAGGAAATCAAAACATTTTGTATGGGGACTGTGAATTTGTTGAGCATAATATTTTTTATTGGTGCATTTTGAAAGCTAGACCTCCCATGGGGCTGGTGGTAATATACTATGAGCAGGCTTAGGACTTTACGTGGCATACCGTGGTTCTAAAATCTTTGGGGCCAACATGTGTAGAATTTTCGAAATCAAAGTCAAAGTAATAAAGTATTATGTCTTATTAACTATAAATATTTTTATCTACGTACATATCATAAGTGCTCTAAAATGCGTCCAGAAACCGTAGGCAATGACCAGCATTACCAACCATCAGAAATGAATGGAGATGTAATGTTAACATTACCTACTGAAATCCGTAAGTTATGAGTTTAAATTTGGAACAGCTGTCAAATCCAAGTGGGGTGTCTAATCTAGTATCTATAGATATTAGATATTAAAACACTCATTGATACGAAACTCCAATTCGTTATGTTTTTTTAACGACATTTGAACTCGAGTGACAGTAGAATAGGGAGTTCATCCGCTTGTCTATGGTTTAAAAACAAAATTGACTGAGATATGAAATACGCCACATCGCCGTTCCAAGCTGTCATTTGTTTTGTTCGTTGACTTTTTAATGTTTTCAAGTCACATTAGTTATAAGTCATTTCCTAACGGAGCCGTGAACCCATCTTAAAACACTTATGATATGTGTGTAGATAAAGTAGTGTATGCAATTATACATAATTAGGCATTACAACAATCGTGTGAAATTATTATGAAACTCGCCTTCGGCTCGTTTCATAAACCCACACTCATGTTGTAATGCCCTTCATTATGCACAGGTACATAAACTACTAATACATACTGTCACATCGTTACTGAGTGCATTTTAATCGAACGTAATTGGGAGTTTTCAAAATTTCGTACACCCAATTAGCGAAAGATGTAAAAAAAAGTTAAATCACTGTCAGTTTCGTGACGACAATTAAGCATTAAATCTTTATGAAGATCGACTTTGTGCCTTCTATTATGTTGTAATATCGATTGAAGTTTATAAAACGAACATCAAAACCAAGCTTTTATCGATATTTAATGCTTAATTGTCGTCACGAAACTGACAGTGATTTAACTTTTCTTAAAAACTTTCACTAATTGGGTGCACAATTTTTTGAAAACGCCCAATTAATGTTATCATAAACCTATATAATAATACTAATCTATCGCGTTTCCCATAGCACATAGAAGCATGATATGTTTCAAAAAGTCTTAAGCCTTTAATATAATTTTATACTTTTTGACTTTGACGTTCACTTCGGAAATTTCACATTCGGTGACTCCATGGATTTTAGAATCACGGTATGCTACCAAATGTCCTAAGCCTGACCATGATTATTGTAGATTCCAGTTCTGTAGTACATTTTGCCGCAAATTGGAGTTATTTCGGAAGTCAGCGTCTTTAGTGATGGATGATGACGGATCTCTTGTCACTTTCCCCCAATAGATGGCGCAAGAATATTTTTCCTATCACACACGGAGGTAGATCACAGGGAGTGGTGTGTAGCATGGATGTGCTGTAACCGCCACGCCTGGTAGGCGGGTTGGTCGCAGTATGTTCCAGCTGTAAGGGACGTTCCCGCCTATTCTCTGATGGTTTCTTGTCACAATTTAAGGACGATGCCTCGCTGCCAAAGTTGTTTTAAGTATATTGTATGTAGGTATGTACTGTAAAATATTTGTGGGCTTAATACTTATACTTGTAATCATAAGGGAGTTTTTCCAGAAACCCGGGTATGTCCTTAAACTACGTCCAACAATGAGAGGTAGGGCACAGCGAAGTACCATCACGCTCTAGTCTGGAGAAGCCCAACTGGGGATATACCTCCTCCTTACAGAAGACCACGCCATAATAGCACTGCTACCTTTCAGGTATGAAGTGTTGTGTTCCTGATGGTAAGGTTCCCAGAGCTCCAACCCCCCTTAAAGGCCGGCAACGCGCCTGTGACTCCCATGGTGTTGAGGGTGCCCATGGGCGACGGTAATTGCTTACCATCAGGTAATCCATCTGCTCGTTGCCACCTTTGTCATAAAAATTAAAGCAAAATATGTCCCCAATTGGCGTGACGTAAAGAAAATTAAATTATGTCAATTTTGTGACGTAGTACAGTCGCCATCAGATTTATCAAAGCAACCGAGATGGACAACGCAACAAATATCGGAACAACGCCTCTATATTCAAGTCGATAAAGTGCATGTTAAAATATTTTTGAATGCCTTAGCTGCTCCGATATATTTGATGGCTGTAACTTCATGGATGAATCAACAGGGAAAACAGTGGAAGACATATGGAAGAAATGTGGCAAAGCATTCTATTAACACGTTTGGTAGGTGACCCGTTATGCAATGGACATAAAATATAGTTACCACAAACATGAATGCTTGACGACCGGTCTGGCCTATGAAGCTGATGGCCCAGGGTTCGGATCCCAGTAAGGGCATTGATTTGTGTGATGAGCACAGATATTTGTTCCTGAGTCATGAGTGTTTCCTATGTATTTCAGTATTTATATGTATCTATCTATTATATGTATCGTCGTCTAGTACCTACAGGACAAGCCTTAACTGAGCTTACCGTAGAACTAGTTCGATTTGTGTAAGATTGTCTCGAAATATTTATTTATTCATTGTCTTCAGATCATTAAAACGGAGGTTTTAATAATGACCCAGGGGACCGTAACCATGACAACTAGAGAAATAAAATACTTACATATGTAAGTGTAAGGTAAGCGCTATTGGTCACAAATGCGCGATCTAATTGAAGTTACTCTATGATGGATGAAAGAGCAATCCACCGCAAATCATTGGACCAAAACACTTTGTGGTTACCTACTTAATTAATATACGCAGCTGTGCTTAAGTAATTGCCAGCTAATGTATAGCAAAGGGTTTCCCAAACTTTTTTTTGCGACCCCCTCCCCACCCTCTAGCCTAAAACTAACTACCACAGGGGGAGAACCCAGAGGGTTCCGGTGGTTTACTTTCTTTCGAAACCATGAAAGGTACGGACATTATACGTGCTGCGACAAGCATTTTGTCGGATTTTCACTTTGTCGCCTCTTACGACACCCGCGGGAGGAGATGGGGTGGTGCCATTCTAGTCAGCCGGCACCACGCGGCAAATTACACACATGACACCCTTACACAAAATGATTTTCGCGACAATTGTCGTATTTCTCGTGACAATTGTCAAGAGCCTTTCATCTAACTATTACCTATTTATTGATGATATAGTAAAAAATAACGGTATTTTATTTAAAAATAACGTGTTGGTGGCCAGCAAGCACACGTCCCACCGCGTAAGCGGTCAATTTAACCAATGGACACCTGCAAGGTCAGAAATTCACATATGTTGGGAATCGTGACAATTGTCGCTGTGGTGAAATAGGGGCCAGGTAGCTTCTGTAGTTACTGTTCAGTCGCCATCAGATATATCGGAGCGGCCAATGTGGTCATAACTATCTGAACAACGATTTAATATTTCGGAATAACCTTACAATTAACTTATAACTAAAGAACTATACTTAAAAAATCTGATTTACTATAATTAAAACTGTTGTGAGCCATGTTACTACTAATTAGTTCCAAACGTCAAGAAATCGCTCGGGGTGAGGGGCACCCTCAACGAAGATGGCTACCAGGGCTTTCCTGTAACATGTCGCCTAGCGCGATATAATTACACGTGAGTTTATCCGTTTTCTAATCAGTAGAAACATGCATTACTAATAATAAAAACAAATAATAAACAATTTAATTTAATTAATAATTCAGATATTATTATTAGCTGCACTAATGCCAAGAAACTTGAATTAACGACAATAAAAAACGCGTGTAAAATAAGTACATATATTGAGAGTAATATATTGGTTGCTTCTCACACGGTGTAACATTAATTATTCCTCTCCGTCTAATGCGAGAAGACTGATGATTACGTCACATTTGAATGGACCCTCTGCTGGTCTCGTATAGCCATCTGATAGTAACTATAGATCACTATAAAACAGTAGATATTAAAAACTGAAAAGAAAAATAAGTTTAAACACCAAAGTATAATCACTAATCAGTTCTATGAGAAAATCTCATAGTTTTGTATATTCTCCTCAGCGCGAAGGAGCTGGCCCGGTACCGCAAACATCGAAGGTCGTATATTTCGGACATCTTTCTCTTTTACTCCAATTAAGGCGCCGTGAGAGTGACAGTGACAATCGCCCGAAATTTACGAATATCGTTTTTCGCGGTAGCGTCGCTGTTTGACACAGCCATCTACCGTGTAATATGGGTGACTAAATATTAGGCCCCTATTTCACCACAGCGGCAATTGTCACGATTCCCGACATATGTAAATTTCTGACGTTGCAGGTGTCCATTGGTTACGTTGACCGCTTACTATCGGGTACGACGTGTGCGTGTTTGCCACCAACACTAGTTTCAATAAAATACCGTTATTTTTAATTACTGACAGTTGTCAAGAGCTCTTTACCAAACTACTACCTATTTATTGACGATATAATAAGAAATAACAGCATTTTATTGAAAATAACGTGTTGGTGGCAAACAAGCACACGTCCCACCCAATGGTAAGCGGTCAATGTAATCAATGGACACCTCCAACGTCAGATTTACATATGTCGGGAATCGTGACAATTGTTGCTGTGGTGAAATAGGGGCCAGGTCTGGCCTGTAATTGGAGCAATAACTTTGGGCATTGTTTCTACACGACAAAAACGTACATTACAGAATACAAACGAAGGGAGCGAATTCCAATCCTTAGCAGTCCGCATTAGAAAGGTAGAAGCGAATCGCTTCGTGCGAATGTATGGTATATTCACAACGTAAGGATGAAACCGCTCCCCTCGTCTGGACGTCCGGCGGTGGAACGGAGATGGCGGAATTAAATCGTGCAATTCCTGTGCACACTCTACTAAATGTATCCTGTAAATCACAGACAAACTAGCAACTGTTTGCATATTTAAAATGTTAATTTAATGACACATCGGTCGGCCATATTTAATTTGTTGACATCTTGACAGTGACAGTTGAAACTTCGTCCGACATGTTGGCACGTATATTTTATATCATACAGAGTTTTTAATATTACCTCAAATGTTAAACAGACGTAAGCATTAGTGCTGTGAGCCGATGTTCCATGATAACAACTCTACTATTTTTTTTTGTAATAAAATAACTCAGCACGCAATGTATTGCTACTTTTTTTTGCTTGCGATGGCGTGACATCATAACTGTCGCTTCAAGTGAACACAATACATTGCTGTTCGGAAATAAATTAAAAATAAATAACGCTTTAGTGGTTAAGACTAATTTGAAATTACCTTGCGATATCTGTTCATAGTACGAAAACCTACGCTTGGTTACGATATGAGGTAATGTTAAATATACTTGCTGTATATACGCGAGAGGCACCCTGTTCTCAACTAGTACTATCATATAACCAGAGCCCGGGATATTCATGGCAAAACAAAACACTGTCGCAATTTTACTAGTGTTAGATGTATTTTTTATCGACATCGACAGTTGTGTAATGGAAGAATATATCCAATAAATATCTAGTGATAAGAGTATATGATCATTAATTTCTTTACATTATCTGGGAGTAGATGTTGATGATAAGTCATTAATTTACTTTGTCGATCATTCAGTTTACACAAATGAAATTAATGATCATAATACTCGTACCACTATCAGAAATCAAATAAAATATCATGTGATGCTGCGTTTACTGACGTGAATTTCGAGCAATTTTCATCTGGTTCTACGTAAATTTATACCTGACGTTTTTTTATTAGTATTTTGTTTCTTTATTGGACAGTTTTATTCGTCCATTATACAACTGTCGATGTCGATAAAAAAATGCATCTAACACTAGTAAGTTTGTGAGAGTCTTTTGTATTGCCATGAAACATCCGGGTTCTGCATATAACACAACAATGTATACTCACGAGTAACAATAATTCCATTGACAAGATTAAATATAAATTTACTGCCCAGGATCACTGTTAAAGCGCCAATTAATGCATCCACAAATACTTTTATCGCAAGTAACATTGCATACATCGATTTAGGCCATAAGTGTTCCTGGAAATGTAAAAAAAAACACTAAGTCGATTATTTTAAACACAAAACTATCGTGAGATTCAAATATAATTATTAATTATGGACCATGAAACCGTCAGTGCCCCCTAGTTGGAGAACTGTTTTGTGTGATGTCGGCGTTGTGGATGGACCTTTTCCAACTGACGTAGTAAGTGTGCAATCCTACTATTGACAATATTGCTGAATATGAGGGTACTTTCTCGCCTCCCCGCCCTCAGCTGTTGCCGGCATCGACTGCGCGGTCGTGGCTTTTTGTAAAGTCCAAGCTACCACTTTACAGAACGCAAGGCCTACTACCGAAGAACGTCATGCTCTAAGAGCAAACTTGATATGTTATTTTACTTATTTGTTACTTGACATTGGCGCAATCATCGATTCGTATATTATATTGATATAAGCCATGTTTTAAAAGAAGATGAATCCGCCTTTGTGGACTAGTTTTAATTTGTCATCTATGTATGTTAGGGCGCTGGTGGCCTAGCGGTAAGAGCGTGCAACTTGCAATCTGGAGGTCGCATGTTCAAACCCCGGCACCAATGAGTTTTTCGGAACTTATGTACGACATATCATTTGATATTTACCAGTCGCTTTTCGGTGAAGGAAAACATCGCGAGGAAACCGGGCTAATCCCAATAAGGCCTAGTTTACTGGGTTGGAAGGTCAGATGGCAGTAGCTTTCGTAAAACTAGTGCCTATGTGGACCCCAGGCTCCCGTGGAAAAATGCCGGGACATCGCGAGGTAGAAGAAGTATGTTATGAATCGGTATTTGGGCTTCATATAATTATTTTTACCTGTTAATTATTATGTTATTAGACGAACGGTCTGGCCTAGTGGGTAGTAACCCTGCCTATGAAGCCGAAGGTCCTGGGTTCGATTCCCAGTCAGGGCATTTATTTGTGTGATAAGCACAGATATTTGTTCCTGAGTCATGGGTGTTTTCTATATATTAAAGTATTTATATGTATCTATTATATACATCGTCGTCTAGTACCTAAAACACAAGCCTTATTGAGCTTACCGTAAGACTAGGTCGATTTGTGTAAGATTGTCCCAAAATATTTATTTTATTATTTATTTAATTACCATATAAATCCCATAATACATAAACAAATTGCTGGCCATTGCAGTTATGATACAATCGATGTATATTGCGAATGATAATATTAATCCTGAAATCAATAAATTGTATTTATCATGTCTTTGACGAAAACTCTGGCCTAGTGGGTGGTGGCCCTGCCTATGAATCCGACGTAGGTTCAAATCCTAATAAGGGTAAAATTTGGTTTACCATTGAATTGCCGACAGATATTTCATCGAATTTTATTTCAGAGACAACGTTTCAAGTATTTTCATTTCATCGACAAGTCAATACATCGAGGAGTCGATACTAGGTAATTTAAAACGAGGTTTTTGTACTGGAAATTGACTTATTTCAAAAAAGTTCATATCTTGGCTTTTCGTTTCGGGCTTTTTTAATTCATTTTTTTTTACACGTAAGAATATTCATTCCGCATAAATTTTTTTCAACAACAAAATAAGTTCTAACCTAACCTAACCCACTTCTGACAAAATTTCGTTTTCTTAGGGGTCGCAGTTCTAACCTAACTTCTGGCAAAAGTTCGTTTTCGTGGGGGTCGAAGTTCTAACCTAACCTAACCGACTTTTGGTGAAAGTTCGTTTTCATGGGAGTCTCAGTTCTATATTAATGTAATACGTCCAAGAAATTAATTGCAATGTTTTGTAGTTGCGTGAAGTAAAATAATTTGAATTCATTAAGTAACGTAAAGTTGAATAGTATTTCTAAAAACTGAAAAAAATGGAAATAAATAGTATTTAGTTGAAAGAAAATTACGCCAAACAATATTACTTGTTCTGAAGTTTCGATGAATCGTTGTCGATGAAATAATAATCGATGAAAAGAGTGTCGGCAAAACAAGGGTACACCATAAAATTTGCGTGATGACCACAGATATTTGTTCCTGAGTCATGTCCCATGGGACATTTATATAAATTTTAGTAAATTAAACCTGAATGAGTGCAAGATATCAATGGCAGCCTAAGCTAATTATAATTTACTGATTCAAACTCTTATATTTCACACATAATTGCAAATTAAACGGGACTTAAAACGTCAGTTTCTTTAAATTAACCAATAATCTATACGTGTGATACATTTTTGTACAGTCAGCAGCAAAAGTGGCTAAGCGTTCAAAATGACCTACTCTTATTCTCTTGACAATAGAGGGGAGTTTTCAAAATTTGGTACACCCAATTAGCGAAAGATATAAAAAAAAGTTAAATCACTGTCAGTTTCGTGACGACAATTAAGCATTAAATCTTTATGAAGATCGACTTTTTGCCTTGTATTATGTTGTAATATCGATTGAAGTTTATAAATCGAACATCAAAACCAAGCTTTTATCGATATTTAATGCTTAATTGTCGTCACGAAACTGACAGTGATTTAACTTTTCTTAACAACTTTCACTAATTGGGTGCACAATTTTTTGAAAACGCTCAGAGATGCGTTGACCTCATTTTGAACACCTCAAACGCTTAGCCACTTGTGCTGCTGACTGTACCTAAGCCACCTTCGTATAAAGGATAGATGCAGACCAAAACAGACCCCACCATCATGATAACAGCTATAGTCATGCTTCCCACGCGTAGAGAGCAGGTGAAGAGGCATGATTTTGTTACAGGTATTGCCATAGTTTCTGAAACAAAGAAAAAGAAACTGAGATTCTCTAGTGCTTGAGGTCGAATTTAAACCAGCTATTTAGCTGTAGTAGCTGACGTAATAACCTCTAGACAATATTTACAATTTTTTCTGATCCAGCGCTCAATTTTTTACTAATGACATGGAGGCTATATGATTTGGACTACGTCTACTTAAACTACGTCCAACAATGAGAGGTAGGGCACAGCGATGACCATCACGCTTGAATCTGGAGCAGCCCAACTGGGGAAGTACCTCCTCCTTACAGAAGACCGCAGCCATAATAGCACTGCTACCTTTCAGATATGTAGTGTTGTGTTCCTGATGGTGAGTAAGGTTCCCATAGCTCCAACCCCCCTTGAAGGCCGGCAACGCGCTTGTGACTCCTCTGGTGTTACGGGTGCCCATGGGCGACGGTAATTGCTTACCATCAGGCAATCCGTCTGCTCGTTTGCCGCCAGTCATAAAAAAAATGATGTGACCGGATAAAGGGCCCTAAAATAAGCATGTTTTGGCAACTTTTCTCTGAAATCTAAAATGGCCGAGATATTCAAATTATCAAAAAGGAAATACAGTGCCAGAGGCACCGTTAGGTACGACGGCGAGCGAAGTTAGGCGGAGTGTTAGGTATTTTGCGTTCACAACACACCTGACTGGCTATGAAAAAGGAAATATAGAGAATTGCGCCGCCTTTGCTATACTACTACTACTTTGGTAACTGCTTACCATCAGGCAGGCCGTATGCTTGTTTGCCACCGACGTCGTATAAAAAAAATACTCTGACCGATTAATTGCCTGTCGGTAAGCAATCACCGCCTACACCTGAAAGACCAGAGGCGAGTCAGGTGTGTTACTGGCCTTTAAGCAAGGAGTAGTGGACGCTCATTTCTTGTAACTTTGCAAGTCGAAACTGCTGGGAAACGCCTCGGGTGAGAGTTGGTTCCACAGTTTCGGAGTTCGAGACAGGAAATTTCTAGAACTTTCACTTTCTCATTTCAAAATTTCGGCGTTTTCCGCCGCTGCCCCCACTTTTGCATCAGTCCATTGAAGATGGGACGGCGGTAGTGTGAATAGCGGTTATAAACTTAAATAGATACCTCTTATTTATTTAATATTCTTGATTTTCACTATTCATTATTTTGTTGTGAGTAAAACATAAAGTATCTGATGATTGCATAATATATTTAAATAAACTATCAGAATATGTTACAAAGTTACAATACGCCCGAAATGTCTATTGACAAAGTTTGACACTTGAGATGTTGCATAGACTAATTTATATTTTAGACATGTTTAGACGTGAAGACGGTTGAACCTCAATGGCGAAGTCGTCTTGAAAATATATTTTTTGTTTTTTGTTCAAACGTAGTTTAGTGTGTAATATTGATAGCGTATTATTCAGTGATCTAACGCAGAATTGTGCAGCTAATGAAGAATAGATTTCAAAACGTGTTTCACCACTATTTTTGGTCATCACCCGGCAATCCCGGGGTCACGGCCGCCTCTTAGCTTTCTGTAAAGTCCAGCTACCACTTTACAAAACGCAAGGCCTATTACCGAACAACGTCATGCTCTAAGGGCAAACTTATATGTTATTATACTTATTATTCTACTTGACACTGGCGAAATCATCGATTGATTTATTGATGGAAGCCATATTTTTTTTAAAAGAAGAAGATGAAGACGTGAAGAAGTAAGAAACATACACACTCACAAACTTTTGCCTTTATAATATTAGTGTAGAAGTGTAGATACGTCTTGGTTAGTTTGGTATACCTCTGTAAATGTCTACGGCTCTAATACTTCTTCTTCTTTTAAAAAAATATGGCTGCCATCAATAAAGCTCTAATACTGGCCGCACGTCACAGAAGTAACCATAGATATAGAAATAAAACAAGATTGAGTAGTGGCCCGAAAAAAGCGAGCCGAGTGAAATAGCTACGAAGCAGATCTTTATCTCTTTCTATTACGGTGACAACGTTAATTTAAAAAGTGAGAATCTACCTTCCGTTCAATACAATAGTCTCATATTTTTATTTATTTAATCTTTATTACAGAAAAGAAAATCAAACAGTGCAAAAGGCGGACTTAATTTTATAAAGCATTCTCTACCAGTCAACCTTTAGCGAAAGTAGAGAAATTAACTAGTATAGGGACTACACCGGCAGCTCGCTCACTTAATCTGCCCAATCCAACTGTCTCTTAATGCAAAACTAGATGCATATTTAACACGTTTACAGTCCATTACCCCATACAAGGACGAACTATCGACGAACTAGCTTCACAAATCCGTGCCCCACACTTGGGTCGTTGTAACCGACCGGGACCAAGAACTGAAATCAAATCACAGCTTTATAGGTATATGTAAATCGGTAATGTCGGACATCAACAAACCAGACGGACCGATGATTTGGGTTGGGTCGCTGGTAGTCGGTGGCCGCAGTATGTTAAAGTGTTCTCCATATGTGTGCTCCATGTGGCAGTCTATGGGAGAGGCCTATATTTTATCGTGTTGACAGTCCATACTTTTATCATATAATATAATCGGATAATATAATTAGTTTTCAATGTTCAGATTTTGCATTTTGCTTGAAAAATATATTTGTTCTTCAACCACCATTTTGTTATTTACGGTTCTTATTTTATAAAATTAACCTCATAACCATTTATGTGGGTAATTTCCTGTAAAAATTGACACACACGATTTGAGTTTTACATGTTCATTTTTTTATATTTACCGGGTGAAAATTCGCATTGTGGACACTTATATATTCTTTATTTTTATTATCTCAAAAAGATACACGCAGGAAACTAAACCACCATAACCCCGCTTCTGTGAGAATTATTTTGGCCCAACATGCTATATTACCTCTACTATATATACAATGCCAATGAAACCACATTATACAAAGTTTAATAAATATGTTTAATTTACTTTATCTCAACACCAACATTGTCCTCGTCCAAGTACAAGCATGGTTACCCTACATCTAGTTGACTTTGGGTTGCCACAGATGTAATACTATTACTGGAATGGCATCATTAAGAAAGAGACAGAGGTCTGTGTACTAGCTGTCCTACTCGGCTCGTATTTTTTCTTCACATTCGGCGAGCGATAGTAAACCTTAAAGTTATGCTTACAAAGCACATTTAACTTATTGGCATTTTTCACAATACTTATTCCAGTTATACCGGGTGTGGCCTGTAATAGGAGCATTAACTTTAGGCATCATTTCTACACCACAAACGTAGCAACATTTGTTCTACGACTTTTGAAAATAACTAATAGTTTAATAAATATTAATAAAAAAAGATTTTCCAAGCGAGCAATGTATTGCGAAAACTATGAATTTTGTAGGCTGACAGTAAACGTCAACAAGACTATTGGATGCTGTTCATTGAAAATACTATTTAGTTTGTTCAAAAAAATCACAGGTAATAAATTACCCAATTATTTAAAGTTGTAGAACAAATGTTGTTACGTTCGTGGTGTAGAAGCGATCCCTAAAATTTTTGCTCCTATTACAGGCCGCACCCGGTATATAAAAAAAATCCTTGGAAAATCTATATGAAAGACAATTCAATTCAATTTTTGGGTATATGTGGCCCCATCAACTTCTTGATGATTCTGCCAATGTCGAGGTTGGATAGCACACTGCTTGTTGTGGATGTTTGGTTCCTCTGTGGTTGACTGTGGTTCTGTAAGTTGCTGGTTTATATTAATTAGTCCACGACCGGTACAACGATTTTTTTTTTAGAGACTGATTTTGTTTTTGGATAGATATGAAAGACGCAAAAGATTTCTTACTAACGTCACTGCGACAAGTTTCGAAGTGGCAAAGGGTTAACTCACTAAAGAGTTTGTAATAGTGCTGTGTCAAGCCACCGTTTCTTACTTTTGTGATCTAGTCGTAATGCTGGCCGTTTGTCTAAAGATTATCTTCGGACACTTCGAAACGACAACTCAATATTCAATTGTACACTGTCTAAGAAGTAAATTTTTCTGTTATATATTTTTTCAGGTTTTACAGGCAATTCTATCTGATTATCAACATGACGTTACCAATGTGTATTACTTTTGCAAAATGCTGCTGTTGTAAATTGCGTACTGGAAGTATTATTGTAGCCATCTGTGTTGCTCTGTACGCCTCGTTTGAGTTAATTAATTTTACAGAAAGTGAGTTATTTTACAAATGTCTGGTCAGAGTGTACAAATGTAGTATGACACCTATTTTTTATGATGCTATCGTATAGAAGACGTTAAAACAAACATGTTTTGTATGGGCAACTTTTCTCTAAGCTTGATAATTACCGACATATTGGCTCCTAAATTGACATATCTTTTTGCACAAAGCGAGGAAGAGTGCTAGGTATCTTACGTCCCCAATACACCCGACTCGCTATTATAAAAAGAAAGTCCCAGCTCCCCCTTTGCTACACCTTAACCCAATGTCTTATTCTAGAGCTGTTTTTAGAAAGCAAAGGAATAGTTGATTCACTGTTATGGCTATTATTACGACAAACTAATATGATCAGATCTAGGAATCCGTGGGGAAAATTTTACTGACAGGTAGGGAGTTCCTATATCGACAAATTAAATTTTCGTTCGTTCTATACAATGATCGCCCTCAACATTGTGTATTTATTGTTCATTGTTCAACATAGCATATTTTAAATAATCGCTAGGTTGATTAAAGGTAGGGGTATGTACCTATTGCACCACATAATAGTTAATAATTGTTGGACCCCGCTATCGGCGGTGCAAAATGGTAGCTGTCAAGTTCTTAGGGATGGGTATTCAACTAATCATATTTGTGACATCGATATCGATACTCCATTTTTCAATAATTTTTTTTTATGTACAAGCACCATTTATTTTTGTTATTAGTTAATTATATATAATGTTACTGTTTTATTTGTATACAATTTAACTTTCTTTTGAGATCTATGATAATCATTGACATTAAAAATATAAATCGTTATTAGTACAAAAAAAAAAAAAATAATAAGAAAAGAAACATAAGAAAAGTAATAGCAACCATAGATTTTTTTACGATTTATATTTTTAATGTCAATGATTATCATAGATCCCAAAAAAAAAGTTAAATTGTATACAAATAGCTGGTGCATTGGTGCTTGTACATAAAACAAATGTATTGAAAAATCGAGTATCGATATCGACATCACAAATATGATTAATTGACTACCCATCCCTAAGAACTTGACAGCTACCCTTTTGCACCTCCGATAGCGGGGTCTAGTAATTATGTCAACTTAAGATAATGAAATAGAAGTAAATTACTTACTTAGATACTCGCTATAAAAACAGGTGCAATAGTAGATGGGACAGTAACGAAAAAAATGGGAGTAAAATTATAAAATTGTCTTTAAAAACGAAGAGTATCGAGTTATTATTTAATTTTTTTTTTCTTTTGATGAATACATATTTTTACAAGCGAACCCTTGAATGATCACTAGTATATAGAAAGAACGCCAAGAATTTAATTTGTTGATATGATTCTGACGCTTTATGCCAGGAACGCAAAATGTCAGATTAGCAGGATGCCAGATTCGCAAAAAGTCAGATTCTCAGAATGACATATTCGCAGAATGCCAGATTCGCAAAATTACAGTTTCTCATAATGTCAGAATCGCATAATACCAGATTCGCAGGCTGCCAGATTCGCTCAACGCCAGGTGTTTACTGTGGGTACCAGGCGACCAAATACTTATTTAAATAGAATAGGTAAACATTATTTAATTCTCACATTGCACCATTTTTAATGTCTCTGTTTGGCTTTATGGTTGACTGATAGTGAATGCCATTAGGTTTATGAGAGGTAGGGCACAGCGATGACCATCACGCTTGAATCTGGGGCAGCCCAACTGGGGAAGTACCTCCTCCTTACAGAAGACCACAGCCATAATAGCACTGCTACCTTTCAGGTATGTAGTGTTGTGTTCCTGATGGTGAGTAAGGTTCCCAGAGCTCCAACCCCCCTTAAAGGCCGGCAACGCGCTTGTGACTCATTTGGTGTTGCGGGTGCCCATGGGCGACGGTAATTGCTTACCACGAGGCAATTCGTCTGCTCGTTTGCCGCATATATGTTATAAAAAAAAATTGAGTCCGCTTTTGTTCATTTCTAGGGTTCCGTAGCCAAAATAGTAAAAATGGAACCCTTGTTTTGGTGTGTCCATCCGTCCGTCCTCCGTATGTGACAGCCACTTTACTTGGTAACCACCTGGCGTTAAGCGAATCTGTACCCTTACTATGAGTTGTGACATTGAGGTTTTCGATAACGAGTATCGAGTTTACTATCTGTGCATATCGTTCGCACTAAAATAGTACTAAGCGAGATGCACAGAGAGTATCGAGTTTACTATTTGTGCATTTAGTTCGCACTACAATAGTACAAGCGAGATGCACAGATAGTAAACTCGATACCCGTTATCGAAAACCTCAATGTCATATCTCATGGTAAAGGTACTGGCAGCCTGCGAATCTGACATTATGAGAAACTGACATTTTGTGAATCTGGCATTCTGCGAATATGTCATTCTGAGAATCTGACTTTTTGCGAATCTGGCATCCTCCTGATCTCGCGGTGACGCTTTGCCCTAACCACTACCGCATCGGAACCCGTCGAGATTTCTCTAATATATGCAATCGTTAAATGTATATATTCTTAGTTTTACTTTTTTAAATGAAATAATTGTTTCAGAACATCCCCTTTGCATCATTTTCGGCGTATACAATACGTTTCTTGCCGTAGCGAGTTTGACATTTCTTTGCTTTGGAATCTGTAAGGTATTTAAGTTCCAATTTCTATAAGTTATTAAATTTCAAACAATAAGGAGAGGAAGCGCTGGTGGCCTAGCGGTAACAGCCTGCGACTTGCATACCAGAGGTCGCAGGTTCAAACGCCGGCTTGTACGAAGCATTTGATATTTACCAGTCGCGTGAAGGAAAACGTCGTGAGGCAACCGGACTAATCCCGATAAGGCCTAGGTAATCCTCTTGGTTGGAAGGTCAGATGGCAGTCGCTTTCGTAAAACTAGTGCCTACGCCAAATCCTGGGATTAGTTGTCAGCAGGCCCCAGGCTCCCATAAGCCGTGGCAAAATACCAGGACATCGCGAGGAAGATGATTAAGTTTATACTACAATACTATGGTGAGGTCCAACCATATTAATTGTATGGAAGCATTATATAAGTTGAATATTGCTCGTCATTTTCCGCTCCGTATATGATAACTTAAGCCTCCGAAACGAGGACTTCCACTATCAGCCTCATCTCAAAACTGAAAGTCGCTCAACGAGCTATTGAGAGGGCTACGCTCGGAGTTTCTCTACACGATCGAATCAGAAATGAGGAGATCCGTAGGCGAACTAAAGTCACCGACATAGCCCACCGGGTTAGCAAGCTGAAGTGGCAATGGGCAGGCCACATTGCACGCAGAAATTCAGAAAAGATGGCCGATGGGGTCGAAAAGTGCTCGAGTGGAGACCACGGACTAGCAAGCTCAGCGTAGGATGTCCACCCACAAGATGGACAGACGACCTCATTAAGGTCGCCGGAAGACGCTGGATGCAGGTCGCTTCCAACCGGTACATGTGAAAGTTCAACGGAGAGGCCTATGTTCAGCAATGGACAGAAGACAGGAGTCTGGAGAAGCCCAATTGGGGAAGTACCTTACTTACTATACCACAGTCATAATAGCACTGCTAACTTTCAGGTTTGTAGTGTTGTGTTCCTGATGGTGAGTAAGGTTCCCAGAGCTCTAACCCCCCTTAAAGGCCAGCAACGCGCTTGTTCTCTCCTGGTATTGCGGGTGCTCATGGGGCGGTAATTGCTTAGCATAAAGCAATCCGTCTGCTCGTTTGCCACTAATGTCATAAAAAAAGACACGACAAATTGACGGATGGGCAACCGTTGCAACGGAATCCGTCGCCAACTAGCCTGACAAGCTTGGCGACTATGACAACTCGCAATAGTTTAAGTGATTGGCTTGACGCTCGACCTGAGCGTGCATATTAAACAAATGATAATGTACGGAAGCGGCCCCAGTGCGATGCAGCGTGCAGACGTCGATCCTCCAAGGGATTTGTAGCGTGCTGCAGCCGCTCCCATAACTCTCCATATGCCACACCGCTACTTGAAAAGTGGCGACGTATGCGTAGCATTTTTATCGCATGCTCGAAATACATAACTCTGATTTCTCCGTCAATACTTTTGTAAGGCCGTGGGTTTTCTGACCGCCCGCCGCCGGCGACCGACGCGCGAATGTTCGTACGACATTGTTTGAGAGTGGTTTCTCTGAAACGTCACATTGCGGAACATCCTTGTATGAAGACGCCGCCGGTCGCGGGTCAGAAAACCCACGGCCTTAGATTCAACATGATTCTAGTAAATTGTAATAATCAGAGTGCTAACGTAGGCGTTTATTAGCGACCCACAAGTGGAGCACGGACGTGCTATGGAAGTAATTTGCTTGGACGTATGAGGAAATCAATACATTTTGTATGGGAGCTGTGAACGTCGTTAATACGCTATCGCCACAACGCCAATAAACTCTGATGTGCGTCACACGCCAAAAGTTCACGCCAGCAAAAAATAAACCTCACCTCTCAGCAATTGCTAATCATCAGGCAATATGCCACCATATGGCACCTTTGTTATAACAAAAATGAACTCTCAATGTCCACAGGAGAGACGCGAACTAACTGATCTGTATGACCCATTAAATGAGCGATACATATGCATTAATATTAAACTTATTGTTATTTATCTTGTTTCTTAAGTTAGGGTTTTTACAATATTTTTATAAAATTAGAATATAAATATACATCTAAAACATATCAAAACAATAAACATAATTATTATAAATACCTAACCTAGAGTGCGCAGGGCCCAGGCTGCCGGTGGTTAGGGCTGCAGAGGGAGGAACCGCCGGACTATGCGCGCCGTGTCCAGGATTACCGCCTTCTGAATCTGATCCTTGATCCAACCACAACCATGTAGCGAGAGTCTCAAGATATTGGTCGAGACTCTTCGCTATGAGACCGTTCATGAAAACAACTATCGGTACAATGATCGCCGAATTTGAGAAAAGTCTAAGTACTTGCTGGACTTGTCCTTCTCGGCCTTCACGAGGTTCTCGTCACATGGGACGGTGATGTCAACGAGCATTGCCCGACGCTGCGATGATCGATCTATCACCACAATATCAGCCAATAAGCCTGATAACAGATCGATCCCAATAGAGCGTGGCATGATCAGTTTCGAGAACTGGCGCAGGTGTGTACTTGTAATACTGCACTTCGCGGTCCGCAAGTCCATACATAAGAGCAAGCCGCTGGTGTATAATCCTGGCTACAAGGTTATGTCTGTGCAAGTACTCGCCGTTAGCAAGATGAGAACAACCGGAAATTATATGTCTGAGTGATTCTCCGTGACGGCGGCATGCCGACAAATGTCGACCCTACAGTCCTTCAAGATATACTTCCGGTAGTTATTCGTCATGATAACTTCGTCCGCAATTGCACGGGCAAAACCCTCGGTTTCTCCGAAGAGGTCCCCGAATCGTAGCCAGTTCACCGACGCGGGCAAGTCTACGTCTGGTCCCGTTAGGGCCCTGTAAAACCGCCCGTGTAGCTCCTTACTCTTCCATACGGCCTTGCGGTCCTCGGTGCTTATTGTTGTTATTTATTATTATTTTTTACATTAACTTAATTGCAACTGAAAACCTGAAAAGTATGAAGTACTAGTTAAGAAAATTTAACTTTGCGTCCCGTTTAAATTAATATGACATAAAAATTTAGAAGTATAGAAAATAAGGTCGACTTTCCTACATTAAATGAGACAAAACTTATTGTTTAGTGTCAAAATGTCAAAGTGAAAATTGACATTTTACATTCAAAAATTAAGTTCCATATTGATAATATATGATACGCTCATTTACCACAGTCATTGGACAGTTTGGGTGCCGTCGTTTTTCGATCGAGATGCAAATTGACCATGGGGTCAAGTTTTAGTCTGCCAGACGCCAGCCTAAGAAGGGTAGCCGTGCGGACCCATCGAATTATCGTCCCATTGCAATCACTCCCATACTCTGCAAGATTATGGAACGTGTATTGAACAACAAGCTCCTTGCGTATCTTGAAAGTAACGATCTCCTCAGCGACCGGCAGTACGGCTTCCGCCGAAAGCGGTCTACTGGGAACCTTCTTGTGTACGCTACCCACATTTGTAGCGAGGCCATCGGGAAACACGGCGAAGCCTTCGCTGTGTCTCTCGACATTTCTAAGACCTTCGATAGGGATTGGCATGACGGTTTTCTCGGCAAGCTCTAGTTTAGTTTGTGCTCTTGGATTTCTGATTTCCTGAGGCAGCGATCTATTAGGGTGGTAATGGATGTTTGCACATCAGATCGCATAACAATTGATGCCGGGGTGCCTGTCAGGGTTCAGTACTTTCTACCACCCTCTTTCTGCTGCATATAAATGATATGCTAAAGCTCGGTATCTGTGGGTATGCAAACGACAGCACGGTGACTGAGAGATATATTTCTGAAGCCCAAACTACTAGTGGAGAGACCGAGCTTGAAGGCCGTTAACGAGTGGAGCGAAGCCAACTTGGTTAGGTTTAGCGCCTCCAAGACACAGGCGTGTTTATTTACAGCCAAAAGGAGTCTTTTTAACTTGACTCCTGGTTTCCAAAATGTATCTTTAGCAATTACAGACCACCTCGAGCTACTTGGTCTTAAATTAAATACTAAGCTGAACTTCGGTGGCACTATTGAAGCCAAAGCGAAATCCGCTGCTAAAAATCTCGGGGACTTACACGAGGTGAAGCTGTACTTCACGCCGGAACAGCTCTTATCACTTACTTAACACAAGCTTAGGTTCGATCGTGTATGGAGTACTGTTGCCACCTTTGAGACGGGTCTGCCAAGTATCAGCTGGCCGCTTTGGATTCCATAGAACACCGTGCTCACAGACTCATTGGCGATCCTAAATTAATGAGTGTAATGTTACAGAGCCTTGAGCACCGTCCGTCGTAGGGTTGCTAGTTTGTCTGTTTTACAGGATACATTTTGGAAAGTGTGCACAGGAATTGCACGATTTAATTCCACCATCTCCGTTCCGTCCCCGGACGTCCAGGCGAGGGGAGCGGTTTCATCCTTACGTTGTGAATATTTCATTCATTTGCACGAAGCAATTCGCTTCATACTCCTAATGCGGGCTGCTAAGGAATGGAGTTCGCTCCCTTCGTCTTTATTCTCGGGAAGATATAATTTGGGTCTCTTCAAGGCAAAAGTGAATAGGCTGTTGCTGAACCAGCGTGCCACACCCTCGACCTCGTCGTCACTTACCATCACGTGCGACTGAGGTCTAACGCTGGTCAGTCTTGTATAAAAAAAGGAGATTTACTAATTATTTTCTTTCACAGAACAATGACCGTTGCTTACTGTGTTATGGATGGCTACTATTTTGTAACATATTCGTATATTTTATATGCCGTCTTACTATGATATTTGTCACAAATAAAAGTAAATTGTCCAATGGTGTTGCTGTGGCAGTAGACCTAGGTAATTATTTTTTCATTACGTAATTTATATTTGTACAATACATTTGAAAGTTATTCATAGTTGGACAAGTTTGTTAAATTATAAGTACCAGGGATGGCACTTGAATGCCAATATATTTACATATAGCGCTTTTCAGTTTGCTTCTTTTGCGGCATTATTCTTTTTAGACTTTTGAAGTTTTGAAAGATTATAATAACGCCAAAGGCTTACAAGCGAAAATTAACCTTACTTCTCAGTACGTAGGTCCAAGGCCTCGACTTGATATCGAGTCGTGGCGTGTGGGACACGCAAGTTTTGGACTTCATATCAAGTCTATTCTATGGTTTCGAAAGGGTTAAGCATAGTCCACTTAGAACTGGTACGCAATTATCAATTAAAGACAACTGTTACTTAAAACGGGATACATAGTTAGCATGTATATAATTTTGAATGAGTTTCCAATATTTCGGCACTGTTGCAAGCGCCATCCTTACGGAATAACTGAAGTACTGCGAGATTTAACGGTGGTCAAACCACACTCCGTAGCGACCTACCCTCTGTCTGATGCGCTTTGTTTGTTGAATGTCACTTTCACTACTACCGTCCACATTCTCACTTGATACTCGATCGCAATCACGACAAACAATACTCACTGTGTCATTTCGCATATTTTGTTTTAGAGCAGACACTTTGCGGTTAGTGAACTTACGAATCGCTGGACGCCAAATACTTGACAGTGGAAACCCATCATCCCGGTTGAAGTTTTTATACTTTTGAATTTCTATTGCTTCTTTCACCATCCTGGGTATGTAATGTCGTTCTGTCGAAAGTACCTGAGGGTTGTGTAACTCAATCCAGTGATTTGTTCCTGCCTCTAACAAGTGTTCAGCAATTGCGGACTTCTGAGGTTCATTGTATTTGTACGCTCGGATATGCTCCTTTATTCGTCATGCGATAGTGCGCTTCGTTTGGCCTATGTAGGAGCTGCCGCAGTTACAGTCGATCTTGTAAATCCCCGGACGTTCGAGTGGAAAACTGTCTTTAGGGGTTAGTAAATATTGCGACAGTTTTCTGAAAGGAGTGAAGATGGTTTTCACAGAAAAAATGCATAAAATGTTGGCAACTTTATCCGTCACTCCCTTAATTGTACGGTAGATATGCGGGTTCCCTTTCCACTTCGTAATCCAGGTGTTTATGCGACATCGTACGCCTCGACGGAATTTTGTGACTTCTATAACCATTTCTCTGTAGGACGTCTTTTAGGCCCCTTACACACTGCGACTTTTAGCAGCGATGCAGTCGCGCGTTTCAAAAACGCGCGACTTTTAGAAATAGTACATTACTGCAGCCGCCGGGAAAAAGGGGGTTGAAGGCTGAGTTGTATATACGGCCGACTGTAAGGAGGCCGGATAGTATACGAAGCCTTCAAGACCCTTTCACGGCTAGGCATGTATAGTGCTTTTCTCAAACTAATGCAATGAAATAAATAAAAAATACCACTGAACAAAACAGCTTCACGACATAAGTTTTTTAATTTTCCCTCCAATCCCGCTTTGTAGTATTTTTGCCTTCGATGTAATAATTAATGACTATCATAAATAGTCTGGCTATAATTACTATATACAACATTTAGAAAAACCACCAAAAAAGACTGCACTTACCTTTTAAATGATGGCGCTACGGCATCTGCCTTTGGCGGTACACAATAACAAAATATAGATAAATAAAACCGGGCCCGGTTAGATTATTCAACTTTTATACACCCGTAACACTATATCTAAGTCACAAAAGCATTGAATCACACCATTTACCACTATTTAGTCTTAATAAACAGAGTTTTACACGCCGAGAAACTTTTCCATTCCGCCATTATTAAAACAAGTAAAAGTGTCCTGTGATTGGTTGAGTCAAAAATGCGTGGAGTAGTGTTTGGTGTTGCCAATACAATTTTAAAATTGAGAGCATGAATAATAAATATAATAATGTAATAACCTGATGATATGAATATTCAATTACATGATAAATAAAATAAATCTCTTCATACCATTTCGTCTGAAATAAGCGAGATTATTTTTTAGCCCGCTAATCATTTAGTCACTAAAAATGATAAAAAAATATAACTCAGCTGTTTGAACAGGCTTCATGAACACAGACGCCAGGTATACAAAAAATTAAAAAAAAATTACTTCCCGGCCTAGGCCTTCAATTTTATATGAAATTCGTTACCTGTCCTCTGAAGTCGATCCGCCCTAAACGTGATACTTCGAAGCCTATTATGACGCACGTAACGAAGACATTTCATTGCATGTTTGAGAAAATATATTTTTCTCAATCATACAATGTTGACATTATGTTCCTTATAATAAGCTTCCAAGTATGTGGTTGCAGGTTTGGCTAGACGAGAGGCATGAGAGGTCGTTAAGGTTGACATTGCCGGTCTAATCTAATAAATTTATGACACAGCATCTTGGAGATTGGTCATTAAAAACATATTGGTGGGGTTATGACATTCTGCTACTACGCCTATTAAAAATAATAATAATTTTTACGTTAATTTTGCTGTTTTGTAAAGCATGTTTATTTTAGTTTTTCTAAAAATTAAGTTTTTATTTTTTGGAGTTTTTTATTACATCTTCGAGACAAGCATGAAAAGGGGTTTTGGTCCTCGTAACAATCCGCCTACATGTACTCGGCCCACATTCCCTTACTTCCCGGCCTCTGAAGTAATATACTATTCTTCATTCATCATAATAGTACATTACTGCAGCCGCCGGGAAAAAGGGGGTTGAAGGCTGAGTTGTATATACGGCCGACTGTAAGGAGGCCGGATAGTATACGAAGCCTTCAAGACCCTTTCACGGCTAGGCATGTATAGTGCTTTTCTCAAACTAATGCAATGAAATAAATAAAAAAATACCACTGAACAAAACAGCTTCACGACATAAGTTTTTTAATTTTCCCTCCAATCCCGCTTTGTAGTATTTTTGCCTTCGATGTAATAATTAATGTCTATCATAAATAGTCTGGCTATAATTACTATATACAACATTTAGAAAAACCTCCAAAAAAGAATGCACTTACCTTTTAAATGATGGCGCTACGGCATCTGCCTTTGGCGGTACACAATAACAAAATATAGATAAATAAAACCGGGCCCGGTTAGATTATTCAATTTTTATACAACCGTAACACTATATCTAAGTCACAAAAGCATTGAATCACACCATTTACCACTATTTAGTCTTAATAAACAGAGTTTTACACGCCGAGAAACTTTTCCATTCCGCCATTATTAAAACAAGTAAAAGTGTCCTGTGATTGGTTGAGTCAAAAATGCGTTCAAAAACGCGCATGCGTGGAGTAGTGTTTGGTGTTGCCAATACAATTTTAAAATTGAGAGCATGAATAATAAATATAATAATGTAATAACCTAATGATATGAATATTCATTTACAATATTTACATGATAAATAAAATAAATCTCTTCATACCATTTCGTCTGAAATAAGCGAGATTATTTTTTAGCCCGCTAATCATTTAGTCACTAAAAATGATAAAAAAATATAACTCAGCTGTTTGAACAGGCTTCATGAACACAAACGCCAGGTATACATAAAAATTAAAAAAAAATTACTTCCCGGCCTAGGCCTTCAATTGTATATGAAATTCGTTACCTGTCCTCTGGAGTCGATCAGCCCTAAACGTGATACTTCGAAGCCTATTATGACGCACGTAACGAAGACATTTCATTGCATGTTTGAGAAAAAATAATTATAATGTCAATTATATTTTTTTTATCGTCTACTTGTATAAAAAAAATTCATTGCGTACTGATTCTGAGTGAACTATGATTTAATTGATTAAACAGCTAATACAGTATAGTATAAAATAAATGTATAGTCAACCAATTTGATTTATGGGCCACTTCGTCCCTTGTCACAGTGAAAATCTATATGAAAGACGCAAAAGATCTCTGTGACAAGGTTGGATGTGGCCTAGAAATCAAATTGGTTGACCAGATACAGTAACTAAATCTAGTAAGTAAAACTAAAATACATAGAGTGTTGTTACTTTCCGGGCGTTGGTAAGTGAACAAATTATATGCAACTGAGATCTATTGTGATTTGTAGAAAGACTAGATGGCACTAGTATCTTAGACAGCAAAACTAAGATACTAGTACCATCTAGTCTATCGCCAGTTCCAGCGGGAACGAAATATTGTATTGGCAATGCCTATACTATTTGTAATCATCCTATAAGTCCAATAATCACTACATCCCGTTATCTTATGCTCAGTTTAGGGGCAAGTGATTGGGCAGTTACGATAATCTAAGTCAATTAAAACTTAAGTTGACATACTCACTTAATAACATGTCAAAAAATCTTGATCCGATTTTTGAAATAGTCACCAAGTGATTTCCACCATTTGAACAATCGGACCCCAGTTTGACAATAACGATATTTATTTCACGCCCTCCGATCTGATTAAAAAGAGGAATGAATTAATTATCTCTCGGGCTTACTAAAGAAGAATTTTAGTTTGCCATATAACCTTTATAGATAAATATGAATCGACTAATTATGTGAAGCAACACTACTTTAGCTTGCCCCGTTAAAATAGCGTTAGATAACGTGGTGTAATAATCACTAAGGCAAGTATTTGTTTACTTTCAAAGGGATACCAACCTGTTTTTTGTTACACAGCTTGTTATTGAAGTATTCCTTTGGTTATTAGTTGTTACTAGAGTCAGCGCCACACAAAGTTTCTAGCTGTGGTCGTTTGAGGAAATTGATTCTTCAGTACGGTTCACTATACATTGGACCGTTCTTAGCATAATTATGTATTTATAACAGAATTCCGTTGAACCTCCAAATTTATCTTGAACCACAATTTCCTCGACCGCACAAAGGTAAATATAGCTTTTGTACTTTACCGTAGTCGCTGGCTCTAGATCTATAATTAATAATTTAGTTTTTTTTATTCACCTCACTAGCTCGGAAAGAACTGTTTTATTCTTTAAAAGCAAAGTTGCATTATATTCACGAGAGTGCAAAGTATTTGTTTGATGTAAACCGGTGTTCATTTATTTAATATTTTTGAATGATAAGTGATGGTTGTTTTTTAATGACAAGTAAAGTTTTAGACTTATTTTTTCCCTCACAGTAGTGAGGTGAAAAATTGTGTCTTTCACTCGGTAGCAAAGTGTGTTTCCCTTTCGTGCTTTGAAACCCTCCCAATGCTTATATCAATCTTGGAATCTTTTGCTAGCTCAAGTCACGAGAAGGTAAACACTAACTTTGCTCCCTTGTATAACACACAACTATTCTCCAGTATTAGTATAAAATCTGATGTTAATTTTTCAGTTTGCAATATATTGTTTTTTATTACCATCGCGAGTTATTACAAGGAACGATCCCAAGGAATCTCCAACTGAAAATTGACACCTATATCACCGCAACGTGTTCAAATAGTATGTTTTTCTATTATTTATTTTATTTTTGGCTTGATCAACTATTCTTTATCCCTCATTTATGGTTACGTTCGTCTGGGTCACTCTTCAAACCACAGTTTAATTGCATCTAAATAAACAAAACATAGATATTTATAGAAGCTATATGTCCCTTCCATAATGGATAACCTACCAAGCGCGTCAGTAGGTATATTTTACAAGCAGGGCCAAACAACAACAAACTATGCTTCAGTTATCCCCTGGCTGATGGGCAAGGATCGGACAAACGTCCGTCATTTTGAAAACATAACCCTGTTCCGTGTTACGTAGACTTCATTATATTGTAAATATTATTATATTAATATTTTTTTATAAGAATACATTCAGCGACAGTAAAATTAATGAATGAATCTGGAATGGATGTTGTTATGTGAATGAATCGACAATTTAATGAAATGTAAGGGGTACACTAAGCGGATGTTGCCCCTGTCCGTATCATGGGACGCGCACAGAGACAGCACCCGCTATGGTGTAAGGACTATTGAGTTATAATGGAATCTAGAATGTACTAGGCTATTGGGTGGAAAGGATGGACTAGCTACTAGGATACTACTACTATTGGATAAAACAACCGGACGTCTGCCTAATAAAATGGTATTCAATTTTCAAATAATAATATTATTATTATATTATATTTTATTGTTCCTTATAAAGTATGTCTCTGAGTCTGACCTTGCAACATTAATTTTAAATTGTTTTCCGAGCCTTTGAGATTGCTATTGCCTCTAGCGAAAAGACCACCTGATGTCTACATTTATTTTTAATTTTCTTTAATGTTCTGTATTATATTACAATGTATCGATATAATGTTAATCGGAAGTCGATAATTGAGAAATCCCTATATCCGCTCATAAGTGCCACGAGAAATCCTGGCTCTGGGCATTACACGTCGTAGTCTGGCCAATCAAAAATTAGCTTATTTTTCGTGGGAAGTACAAAAAATAAAATCGAAATTGCAAATAGTTTAAAAATTGACAGAATCTTCGTATATTTTTCAAAATTAAAGCAAAAAATCCTGAATGAAAAAAACATTAGTCCATCCAGAATGTACTGGAATCTAATCATACGGTATACAAAGAGTATGTCACATCATTTTTATGGTAAACAAATCATTCGGGCATGTGGCTATCATTTTATATGATTTCCGGAAAAACTATAGACAACCCTATTATAGAATATATTTGACGACCGCTCTGGCCTAGTGGGTAACCCTGCCTATGAAGCCGATGGTCCTGGGTTCGATTCCCAGTCAGGACATTTATTTGTGATGAGCACAGATATTTATTCCTGACTCATGGGTGTTTTCTATGTATCTAAGTATTTGTATGTATCTATCTATTATATATATCGTCGTCTAGTATCTACAACACAAGCCTTACTGAGCTTACCGTAGGACTAAGTCGATTTGTGTCAGATTGTCCGGAAATATTTATTAATAATGCTTAAAAAAAATCTTTGCAGGTCGATTCTCTCGAAGACACAATAGCCGTTTCCAGCGAAAACCAACCTACATTCAGGAGAAACAAAATATCAACACAAGAGCCGTTTATCACAAAATCCTTCATTAAGGTGAAGTACCTTGGATTCCCTGAAATATTGTATTATGACTAGACCCCGCTATCGGAGGTGCAAAATGGTAGCTGTCAAATCCTTAGGGATGGGTAATCAACTAATCATATTTGTGATGTCGATATCGATACTCGATTTTTCAATACATTTTTTGTATTTACAGTACCATTTATTTGAATTTAACTTTTTTTGGGATCTATGATAATCATTGACATTAAAAATATAAATCGTTATAAGAACAACAAAAAATCTATGCTTGCTATTACGTTTCTTATGTTTATTTTCCTATAAATTATTATAAATTGTAGACAAATAAACGGTACTTGTATATAAAAAAATATATTGAAAAATCGAGTACCAATATCGACATCACAAATATGATTAGTTGATTACCCATCCCCAAGAACTTGTCAGCTACCATTTTGCACCTCTGATAACGGGGTCTAATTATGACAAAGCACCGCTTTTCTCATCAACTTCCGATACCGCTTCTTAACAAACGTAAAAGTTAGAAGTAAGAACAGAAGAAATTCTAGTCCGTAGGCTAGAATACACAAAAAACGCAAACTCTGACCGTGAAAGATAGGCGGGTAGACCACATATATATGTATGCAATAGATACAGATAATAATCAGGTACAGACATGTCTATTTGTGGACTATGGGAACGCCTTTGATTCGATCGAAACGTGGGCATCGCTTCGGTCTTCTCAGCGATGCCACATTAACAGTGATCGGTTTTTTAGATTCACCCTCGCGGGATATCATGTAGAAAAGTTAATATAGATACGACAGTTTCCCGCGATACCAAAACAATTTAAATTGTGTGAAAGGGATTTTTTACTTACTCGTCGAACTTTTGTACAAACGGTACAAAATATGCCGATTTGGTGGCAGCAAGTGAGCTGTCAGTGTGAACACTTGTGCTCATTTGTTCAATTTGGACAAAAGAACGACGAGTAAGTCGCATGTCTATCAGCTACCTAGATGTTTCAAAGTGTAATAAAATAAACACAATGTATTTTTTTTGTCTTTTCTAACAACCTAAAGCCCGGATTTCCGGGGCATTTCCATATTAACATAGTGTTTGAGGTCGTTCACCCCATGTCGAATCCAAAAAACCGATCACTGCACATTAACTATCGATATCTACAGACACTTCAGATGGCACCATATCAGTTCAAATTAAGGGCCAGAGTTCTCCAAGCCAGCTGCACTGAGGTACCTGTAGCTATATATAACAGAGGTAGATATGGAGTTCTTATTACCCGAAATTGTTTACTGCTACGCTGGAAGTTGCCTTTAGGTTTATGGATTGGCTCAGGAGCAGGCTTGGCATCAAAGTCAACGGTGAGCACCTCACTTTCGATTCGCGACTAACTGGATCATAGTGGAGTCGCTGGAACGACTGAGAACTTGGAACAGTTTCATAACAGGTTTATGCAAAAATGAACATGGATAAAACGATAATTATGGCACATATCCATGTCGTCCCTTACCCGAAAATGCTAAATTTGCTGTCGTAGTTGTTGACGTAGATGTGTAACTGGGATAATCCAGTTAGGCAAATCTAACTTCGAAAAGGTCAATCGGAGAATCCAACGGGCAGCGTTAGGGATGCTGCGTAATAACTTCTCGTCCAATATTCCTCAGTGCCTCAAGACCAAACTCTTCAAACAGTGCATGTTGCCAGTGATATCCTACTGATCTCAATCTTGTTCGTTCCTAATAGGTTTCATAAGGCAGCTCAGCGTGGAATGGAAAGAGCTATGCTCGTAGTATCTCTACGTGATAGAATCAGAAATAAGGTTATCCGTAGTAGAAGCAAAGTAAACGACATATGTAGCTCGCATAATTACACTGTTGTGTTAAGGGGAGGCCACGTAGCCCGAAGAGTTGATGGTCGTTGGGGCTGAAAGTTACACGACCCCCTTAATGGACCGTAGCATATACGTATACAGCATATACGTATTTTAAATGCTCAGTATTGAGCCGGGCAGGTCTTGATGATGGGGCATCTTCATCCGGTCAGTCTTCATTTTCCGCAGCGCGACACGATTGCCCTGTCCTGAACAGGGTAGCCAGTTCATCAGAGCTGACAGTCAGCGTTCGCTTGCGAAGATCGCAGCTCTGGACCCCAGATGGTGCGGGACGATTGCAAGCGCCCCGATGGATATCGCTGATTCTCTTGAGGATCCGCAGTATACCTTTGTGTCTCCTCGTAAACTGTGAGGAGGTTTTTGACTCCGTCGAGACCTTGTCTGTTCTAGACTTTCTGCAGCGGTGCCAAGTTGACCTCCGACAAATCGAGGAGCTGTTGCAATATGATGCCGCAACTATGATCGTCCAAGTACAGAAACTCAAGTAAGACTGGTTCGAATTGCATCCAGGAGTAAAGCATGGGCGTGATATCCCCGAAAATATGTTTTCAAGTCTGAACTGGAACGGGCGTGGCAAATATACCTTGCACTTAAGATTTGCGGATCATATCGTAATTATGGCAAAATCGCTGCAGGAAGCTCAGGAAATGCTGTGCAGCCTAAATGAAGCCTCCCAATGAATTGGTCTTCGGGTACACCTGAACATGACCTTTCCATGTTCAATGACCTCGGCAAACTGGGACCAGTAAAAGTCGACCGCACGCCTCTCGAAGTTGTCGAAGGATTTACAACTATAATAGTTCGGAAAGGAAGCCGATAGGATTAAGTTGGGTTGGACAGCATTTAGTTGAACCAGATATTTTTGGTCAGATATACCACGGAGTCAGAAGACCCTTCCTGTAAACCTGCAAAGCTAAAGAGCTATGCTTGTTGTTTCTATGGAGGACATAATTAAGAAGTAGTGATCCGACAGAGAATCAGGGTGACCGGCATAGCTCAATTTTTTTCAGGTTTAAGTGGTAAAACCCTGGGCACATATGTCGCAAAACTAATGACGTTTTCTGCAGTGTAGACCGCGTCTAAGCAAACGTATCGCGAGACGCACTCCAGATGGTAGGACGACTTGCATAAGATGGCCGCCGTGATGTGACGAGTTCACTTTTTCTCCACTCGAATAATTCGAGTTGATTCGGCCGCTGATTCCAGTTGGAACTCGGGTTGACTCGACTCGATGGCCGACACGGGTAGACACGGCGGTGCGGAGCGCACAACGCAATACTCGACTCAACTGCAATTCATTGCAATGGCGATTGGCGAGTCCGAGCCAAAAAGCGATTTAAAGGGAGTGAAGTTTTGTGACATTGGATTAAGTCTTAATCCAAGGTCCACATTGTGGACCTCGGGTCGGGGAGTTGAGTCGAATCGGCAATATCTGCATAACTACTCGCGTTCGAGTGCTAGCCAACCAAAATCGCATCGAACTTTGATTCGATTTGACTCAGGTTATTCGAATCAGACAATTCAAACTCGCCCATCACTAGGCCGGCAGAAATGGGTACATGTCAGGGTGTTGTAGTATTTCTGTTTTGGAATTTTCCATTTCCTAAGGGTTACATTTCCTTCACTGATTCCTTTTTGCTGTAAAAAGCTTTAATTTTCTGCAAGAAATGCCACTAGGCCATTTATCGAAAATCAATCACAACATAGCAGAAAATGTCTTACATTATACAGGGTTAAATAAATCTGCATAGATTCTAGTATTCAGCATGTCCTGGCCACTATAGAGTTATTATAATTTTCATAATGAAAAAGTATTGTAAATATGGATATCATTACAAAAAAAACTGTTTATATACTGTGCATATTTATCAGTTTCTTTACTTCTTACTTTAGTTAAAAACTTTGGGCATTTCTTTATATACGTATAAATATTTGCTTTTTTCTCAATTAGAATATAAATACTTCAATCGCCATCAAATATTTCTGAGCTGTCGAGGTGATCACAAATATTTGAGCATGCGCTGTATCAACTTCGCGTTGTTCAGATATTTGTCATCACCTCCACAGCTCTGATATATCGGATGGCGACTTTATTGATCCGGTTATTTATTTTCAATATATAGTTTTGCGATAATCCAGTCTAATTTGGAGCTTAGTCAAACGCTTAAAAGCTTGAAATAAAATTCAATTGACGCGATTCGAGCTTAACCCTTTATAAGGCCGCAGTTATACAGATATGCTACGTGAAAGTTAAATACACTCCCATGTTTGTAATGCACTGGGGAACACATCTACGGCAAAAAAAACCGAAATCATTAATAAAAACATGTGGTCATTATATGCACTCAGCCCGTTAGTGCACTCGAGTTTTCAGATGATCTGTTTCCAATACACCTATTCATTGACAGATACGTGACAGGCAATACTCAATACTTCTTCATTTGTCATAACTGCCATGTACGTAACACTATGCAAATAGTTACATATTACAATATTTATCGATATAGCATGTAATCTTTTATAATTTTATTAATCTTAAGTGGCAAATGATACACTTTCCTGATACTACAAACAACGTAGTTCAGTTATTGCAAATATTGCAATTCACGAGTGGATTTATCAAAATTAGACCTTATTATCATACCAACAACAGTCTCGCCACTCGACATCGTGAATTACAAGAGCTATAATTGAAATTATTAGATACAGCGACTTGTGTATTTTTAATAGTATAATGGAAACAGTGACAAATGCTTGCTTCCCTTAACGGGCACAGTGCATTAATTGACCACAAACTTTAGATTAATTAATTACACTAAAATTAAATTATGACCGAAAAAGTATAAATAAGAAAAGAAAGCCTGATATATTTGCTATATAATACCATTATAGTTAAATAAAAAGAGGAAGTTCTTTCTTTGTAAATGTTTATTAACTAAGTGGTTTCCAAATCGTCTCCGCCTTATAAAGGGTTAAGAAAGGGGTCATTAAATATTTATACATTTTCTTTGACGACAGGTTTGGCCAAGTGGGTAGTGACCCTGCCTGTGAAGTCGATTTTCCAGGGTTCAAATCCCAGTAAGGGCATACTTGTGTGATGAGCACAAATATTTGTTTCTGAGTCATGGGTATTTTCTATGTATTCAAGTATATAAATAAATAATAAAATATTTAAATAATTTGTGTTGTAAGGATGTACTGTAATATTCATTTATTTTATTTTATTTATTAATGGATATAATATCGTTTCAGATCTGCTGCATGTGGTCACTGTAACCGTTTGTATTGTTTTGTTTTTTAAATTTCTTATTTTTTGTTTTTGTTTATGTTTTGTTTTGGAAGAAATACATTTTTTGTCATATTATTATTAAACCTGTTTTTATTTATAGACTAACAACACAATACGAGTACAGTCAGCAGCAAAAGTTGCTAAGCGTTTGAAGTGTTCAAAATGACCTACACGCGCTCTTATTCTCTTGACAATAGAGATGTGTTGACCTCATTTTGAACACCTCAAACGCTTAGCCACTTCTGCTGCTGACTGTACACATGGGTCATACACTACACATCAATTAGCTTCGAATCTCTTCTGTGGACTTTGTGAAAGTTAAGGGTTTTGAAACTTTTGAAGCCTATTTTTTGGTTCTATGAAATCCATACTATTATAAATCCGAAAGTAACTCTGTCTGTCTATTACCTCTTCACGCTTAAACCGCTGAACCAATTTGGATGAAATTTGGTATGGAGAGATTTTGACCTACGAGAAAGGACATCCTCTTATCCCGCAACCATACTTTAATAACGTCATGCTCCCTGGAAACCTCAGTGTAGTTTTTGTGATTTATTGAAACTTAATGCTGATGTACAAGGATCGGACGAACGCCCGTCATTGCAATCATTGGATGATGCGATTGAATTCAGGTCGCATAAATTAACAATTCAATATAAAATAGAATATATAGGTATGTATTAGTACCACACGGAAGTCTCCGTTGTGCGGAACAGGGTTATGTTTTCAAAATGACGGGCGTTTGTCCGATCCTTGCTGAAGTATAGTATGCCAAAATTTGTTTGTGTACGAAAATACAAAGTTTCGTAAGTTTGAGAAGTTGGCTTGCGAAGTCGGCTGGTGCTGCTCGCGTTCTAGGACAATTAGACAATTTAACAGACGTAGCTAACTCATTCAGCGGTAAAAACCGCAGTACAATTTTTTTTTGGTCAATTATTTACTGTAAAAATAAGTTTTGGGGTTGCTAGGGAGATACTCTCCAGCCACCCCAAATTGAATACTTTGTACTCTCGAACTTTTGAGGTACAATTTTTTTAAGTATGTACTAATTTAGTACATATTGTGTACATCAGCATTAAGTTTCAATAAATCACAAAAAATACATAGGGGTTTCCAGGGAGCATGACGTCTTTAATGACGGGCTTGCCTGGCCGAAGAAGTCGCGAGGAAAAACTAGTATCAATATAAATCGCTCCCCCTCTTAGGGCCCTCGCACACGGCGACTTTTTGCAGCGCTACAATCGCGCGTTCAAATCGATACAGTCGCGATGCGGGCGCTGGCTGTGTACCCTCGCCCACTAACCACGATGCAGTCGCGATGCAAACGCGATACAGTCGCGCTTCTGTCGCGATGTAAACGCAGATGCTCTGTTCTCCACTCACGCGCCCCCCCACCTTCTTCCCCCGACGTCGTCCAACACGATCACGCGTTTGCATCGATGCAGTAGCACGTTAGTAGCGTTGCAAATGCGACTAAAACGCGTTAGCAGCGATGCAGTCGCGCGTTTAGTAACACTATTATACCAAATAACTTGTAATATTGACGATTGAGGATTGACCGATCAATTCGAATTGACGATTGACGAAAGTAATTCTAAATTTACTGATTGAAGATTAACGATTACTAGTCGTTATTTCGAATTGAGCAGTCAACAAATACAACACTCGTGTGATTTTATGAACGTGAACCCACATTCTTGTTGTAATGCCCTTCATTATGCACAGTTGCATAAACTACTATTGTACTTACTGATTAAAATAAAAGGCATATAATTATGTTTTATACCCTATGTATTCACACATAAATAAATTACTTATTTTACTTACAAAAACATGAATACTGACCCTCAAAGTGAACAGCTATATAAAAATTGATATATGAAGTAGGTAATGAAGGATAATGAATTGATTCTTAAAATACGAGTAAAACATCTTGATGTGGCTCCATTTTTCTATAGGTACCTGTAAATTTATTAAATAATCTTTATATCAAATGTATGTCAACAGATTCGACATAATAAAAAAAAAATGATAACCCTGCCAGCTATACATATACATATTTTTGACAATACTGACATTTAAGAGTTGTCGCGATATATCAATAGATGCCGCGGCCCGCGTGGCGTACGAAAGAATTGTATGAACAATCTATACCATACTAATCAATTTACTCTATGGTTAGGGCCTAGTTACTTGACCAGCTATTAAGCTAAACTGTATGCACTGCAACATAGCATTGGATTTTACACGTTCACGGACAGTACGGCTACAGGCGTGGCGTAGTCGTTTGTTTCCCTTGGCCTATGACAGATGACGTCACGCTGTGTCCGTAAACGTGTTAAAAATTGAGTTATTATAATTTTATCGCTTTATTATTAATAACAACAATAAGGGATATGACGACCTCACTGGTTTTCTCCAGTGCAATCAGTCAACGCAGGGCAGATTGTGGCGAGCTGTTGGAGAGTAGCGACTTCACGTACCTGAGCGCCCCTGGGGTGCCCTGTCGGACAGGTGGGACAGGGCCCCTGCCTCTGGCTTGCCTTAGCCGGCCGTCCAGAGTGGGGTCGCTAGAGCTGCGTTCTCGAGGGTAGATGTGGAAAAACTAAGTGACGAGTTGGCTATATGTTTAAAGTCCAGTGACACCTCTCCACCCTTAGCCCCTTGCACCGGTGTTACCCTAGAGCCATCTTTGATGTCGCTTTTTGTGGAGTCACCGTCTGCCGCAAATAAAATTATATACTATTATATGAGGCAGGCGTCCGGTTCTTTATTCTATAGCCCAGTACCTAGTCCATCTTTTCTAGCAATAGCCTAGTACATTTTAGATTACATTAAAACTCAATAGTCCTTACATAGCAGGTGCTGTCTCTGTGCGCGCCCCATGATATGAACAGGGTAAACATTCGTTTAGTGTACCCCTTACATTTCATTAAAATGTAAAGGGCCTCTGCACGTTGGCTCGATCCGGCTCTGCATACTTCACCCAAATGTCCGGAACACCATTGTTCCCTGTACGTGAATCCAATCTGTGAAATTGCCAAATTGATCAGGTGAGAAGTGCGACACAGATTTCACCAGACAGTGGTCAGAAGTTCCCAACGGGGATAACACTTGTCATTGTATCTGTCAACTTTAAAAAAGGTAAAAAAAAAAACACTTTTTTTTTATGACATAGGCGGCAAACGAGCATACGGATTGCCTGGTGGTAAGCAATTACCGTCGCCCATGGACACCCGTAACACCAGAGGAGTCACAAGCGCGTTGCCGGCCTTTAAGGGGGGTTGGAGCTCTGGGAACCTTACTCACCATCAGGAACACAACACTGCATACCTGAAAGGTAGCAGGGCTATTATGGCTGTGGTCTTCTGTAAGGAGGAGGTACTTCCCCAGTTGGGCTGCCCCAGATTCAAGCGTGATGGTCATCGCTGTGCCCTACCTCTCATTGTTGGACGTAGTTTAAGGACATACCCGGGTCCAAAAACAATACATACTGTTTAAAACACGTTGCGGTGAAAGTTGACAACATATTGCGTGTTGGCAACATGTTAGACCGCTGGCACCGGCCTCGGGACAGCCTCTTCTGAGCGTATCTTGTAATAACTCGAGACGACGATATAAAAGAATACATGAAGAACTGAAAATTTAAAGTCATACGATATAATATTACACGAATTCTAAACAAAATAAACACGCAAAAAATATTTACTGCTATAGTGTGTTAGTGGTTATTCCGGGTGTGGCCTGTAATAGGAGCAAAAAATTGAGGGATCGCTTCTACACCACGAACGTAACAACATTTTGTTCTACAACTTTAAATAATTGGGTAATTTACGTATTGCTTGTGATTTTTCGAACAAACTAAATAGTATTTTTAATGAACAGCATCCAATAATCTAGTTGACGTTTACTGTCAGCCTACAAACTTCATAGTTTTCGCAATTCATTGCTTTAAAATCTTTTTGAAAATCTTTTTTTTTTAATATTTATTAAACTATTAGTTATTATCAAAAGTAGTAGAACAAATCAAGGCATAATTTCTACACCTTTGTGGTGTAGAAATGATGCCTAAAGTTAATGCTCCTATTACAGGCCACACCCGGTATAGAGCTAGAGTCATCGACTACGGTTAAGTATATAATGGAGACGATATTGGCAAATACCGAACGAAGCCGAAATAAGAACTAGCCAAACAACGTGTGCAGTGTATAGGGTAAACGAAAGCAGAACGAGACGAATTGAAGAACTTGACAAAAAACGATTGAAACGAGCTAAGACGATACCAAAAAGTCAAACAATTACATTTTGACGACCGGTCTGGCCTAGTGGGTAGTGACCCTGCCTATGAAGCTGATGGTCCTGGGTTCGATTCCCAGTCGGGGCATTTATTTGTGTGATGAGCACAGATTCATGTCCCTGAGTCATGGGTGTTTTCTATGTATTTAAGTATTTATATGTATCTATCTATCGTCTAGTACCTACAACACAAGCCTTACTGAGCTTACCTAGGGCTAGGTCGATTTGTGTATAAGGATGTCACAAAATATTTATTTATATTTATATTTTAAATAATATCGCCATGGGAAACTTCATATCACGATCATATCACTTCCTCGCTAATTACTCCAACTAATAACTAGGGCTCGCGGTCGTGTCCGTGATTCGTGAACCCGTAGCCGTGCGCCTGGTTTCGTGAATCACGGCAACGGTTTTCTGGTCCGTTCCGCACGTGACATTCGGTTAAGTATCCAACGGAATCGAGCCCGAAGCTCCACACACGGACGCAGGTACGGGCTACGTGTCACGGCGTGACACGGCGTGTCACGTGAATCTGGATGCGAACGTAGGTACGTGACACGTACCTGGCCGTGTTCGTGAAATTCGTGATCTTAGTACCGGCGGTGTTAAGAACACGTAGCTACGGGTCGGCGTACATCACGGATACCAGGAGCCCTACTAATAACTTTGGGGTGTAGAAATAAGTGTGATGAAATAAATAAACAATTACTTAGTCCTGAAACTGCTCTAATAATTTGACTCGTAAGTATTACTTGATAGATATACATCAGAATAGCACGGAATATCAGATCCAAGAATATGTGAATAAGCAATATCCACGCATAAGCTAGTACCCACCGCACTTTGTCCTGTGAAAGAAACGAATTAGTTAATCGTCTGTTACTTAATTAGTTAATTGTTTCTCATTCACTCCAATTACACACAATCGTTCCAAATTTTAGAAATTAGATTTTCGCGGTAAGCCCCTACTGGTCATTTCGGGAACTAATTTTATGCACTGGCAATAGTTTTAAGGTACACAGAGATACCATAGACGAGGCGTGTTAATAATAATCCACGATCGAAAGGGACGGTCGTATGTTGGTTTTTTAAAGGTATGACAGAGACGGCTCTATTTTCGTTCCCCTTCCTGAAGTAAATAAATTATACCGTGATTTCGGTTGGAAAGACAAGAAAACTCCAATTGAATTTGTTCTGTCCTCCAACTTCGACAGTTCTGAAAGGTTCAGTTTGAAGGGGACCAAAAATATGTGAGACTAAGACAAGGACGGACGTAAATAGGGCCGTCTCTGCCATACTTATGTAGTTACATAAGACCATCTCTTTCGATCGTGGTATTATTATAAGCACGCACATGCTTACACAGGGGAGTAGTCGCAATGCACGCTGCTGAACGCAATCACTGCCACCGACGCATATGTGCGTCAGCGTGACTTTAACGCAATGCCTCTGACGCTCAGATGCGTTCATAATATTTAAGCCGGGTACTCATTAGCGAGCCGTAACCGTAACATGTGTGATACAGTAACAAGGTTCGAGTGTGTACGCGTGTTACAGTTTAGGCTCGCATCGTCGCCGGAACGCTTTGACCGAGCGTACTCATTTCGCGAGCTGTTACTGTAACCAAACAGATACAGTAACGAGGTTATAGTGTGTACGCAAAGGCCACATCACTGTAACGAAGCCGGATTCCCGCAGTCTTGGTTTGTAACTCCACCATGTCGGACCCGGGTATGTCCTTAAACTACGTCCAACAATGAGAGGTAGGGCACAGCGATGACCATCACGCTTGAGTCTGGGACAGCCCAACCGGGGAAGTACCTCCTCCTTACAGAAGACCACAGCCATAATAGCACTGCTACCGTTCTGGTATGTAGTGTTGTGTTCCTGATGGTGAGTAAGGTTCCCAGAGCTCCAACCCCCCTTAAAGGCCGGCAACGCGCTTGTGACTCCTCTGGTGTTGCGGGTGCCAATGGGCGACGGTAATTGCTTATCATCAGGCAATCCCTCTGCTCGATTGCCACCTTATGTCATAAAAAAAAAGTATCTCGCGCTTGTGCAGCATACATACTTATAGATGCTTTACTCGACGATTATAAACGACCACGAAGATGGTGGATTCACAGAATGTATCGAGAAAATCTACTTTTAATGTTAAGAAATCAAAAAATAAGTGGTCATTACAAGAATTTCACGAGAATTAGTCCAGCTGAATTTGAACAAACGTCTCCAATCGCAATCGTCGGCTCGCTGCGAGCTCGCTCGTGTGGCGTTCGTCGCAGGCTCGAGAACCATGTACACACTATGTTTTTTTGGTTACAGTATCTGCAACGGTTACAGTTACAGCTCGCTGGTGAGTACCCGGCTAGTGACATTTACCCAGTGCCTTCGACGCACATGTGAGTTTTGAATTTTGAAATATGTTTTACTTAGTTTTCTATTAAATAAATGATGTTCCTCTTGTTAGAATAATTATTAATTACTTAGCACCAATGTCAACTATTGTCAAATTTCTATGAACTCATATGTGCGTCGGAGGCACACAGTAAAGTGAAGACATTAGGCGAATGTCCAGGAAAATAGGGTGGCAGTGAATGCGTGAAAGGTGAGACCACAGTGCGTCTTAAAACGGCGACGGTACGAAATCGCAGTGACGCGCGACCTTCACGCTCCACACACCGCTGCCGCACAAAATACGCAAACAGTACAGAATCGCAGTGATATGCTCACCTCGTGCATAAAACGTCTCAGGGAATCCCTCTCAAAGTTTAATTTTTGCAATAATATAATTGAAACTGCTGTGAGCCATATGTTACAACAACTTAGTTACAAACGGATAAACTCACTATATTGCATTCACTGCCACCAACGCACATGTGCGTTCATTTCCATACATTTTTGGAGGGGGTGGCAGCGAATGTGATAAACGCACTAGGCGACATGTGGAATGCCGTGCAAGGCAGCGGACAGGAGTGAGTGTACACCCTTACCCTGAGCGGTATGTGCTGTGTCTGCTTAAAGATGGGTACCAGAGCTTGCCAGAAACATGTCGCCTAGCCCTTCGCCTGGCCCCGCCATTTTGGTAATTTACGCACATCTGGCATGTGTACCACTCCGGGAGAGAAGAGAAAAGACTAAGTATGGCGGCCACCATTTTGCAAATTTTACCACATTTGGCACAGGTCTAGCAAGGACAATTGAAACTAGTCTTCGATGTTTAGAAAAACTTAAATTTCACTGCTTTTATGTATTATAAGCGTAATAAAATGTAGCATTTTAGATTCTTAATTCAGTACACTATCATAATTATTGCATACGATAAATATGTATAAAGTGTGAAATAAAACAATATCTCAAAGTAAATATCATGGTGTTTTATCCAATTTTCGATACATAATCTAACATAATTCATAAATTATACTTTTTCTCATTATATAGCCCACTGAGTTAGCAAGCTGAAGTGGCAATGGGCAGGCCACATTGCACGCAGAGAAGATGGCAGATGGGGTCGAAAAGTGCTCGAGTGGAGACCACGGACTAGGAAGAGCAGCGTAGGACGTCCACCCACAATATGGACAGACGACCATTAAGGTCGCCGGAACACGCTGGATACAGTTCGCTTCCAACCGGTATATGTGGAGGTCCAATGGGGAGGCCTACGTTCAGCAGTGAACGTCTTATAGCTGAGATGATGATAACAAGGGCGTCAAACGAGCCTCTGGGAACCTTAATCACCATCAGGAACACAACATTACATACCTGAAAAGTAGCAGTGCTATTATGGTTGTGGTCTTCTGTAAGGAGAAGGTTGGCCCAGTTAGGTTGCTCCAGACTCAAACGCGATGGTACTTCGCTGTGCCCTACCTACCATTGTTGGACGTAGTTTAAGGACATACCCGGGTCGGGTTACACGTGAGTTTATCCGTTTGATGTTTGCTAAAAAGTACAGTTCTTGATAATAACAGAAATTGGAGCATAAATACCTCATAGATTCCAAAGATAAGAAATGACAAAGATGCCACGATAATCAGACAATTGTAGACCATATAGCACAACGGAGCCACCTCGACTGAAACAAATATTTACAACAGTTTAACTTATAAACAAATCAATGTATCTTCTCTCATGCTCCTAAAGTTCGATAAGTCGCGTGTAGACGGTTTCAAAACTTAATTAAGCAGTAAACATTTCTAGAACACTGAATCCTTTTTTTTATGACAAAGTTGGTAAACGAGCAGACTGATTGATGGGCATCCGCAACACGGTTTTGTATTTGTAGTTCTGGGAACCTTACTCACCATCAGGAACACAACACTATATACCTGAAAGGTAGCATTGCTATTATGGCTGCGGTCTTCTGTAAGGAGGAGGTACTTCCTCAGTTGGGCTTCTCCGGACTCAAGCGTGATAATCTGATGATAGTGAAGATACTTCGCTGTGCCCTACCTCTCGGACATACCCCCGGGTTTTTTACATACCCCCCCATTTGTGGATAAAACGGCATTTTCCGAACAAAAAGCATGCAGGCATACAAAACTACGTTTTAACGATAGTGTGCTAAAAATAACTTTAAAATAACTTAAATACTTCTTAACGCGAGCGAAGCCGCAGGCAGGAGCTAGTAAATAATAAATAAATAAATATCGCAATATTCATATACATATAGTCTGAGCCCCACGGTAAGGTCAAGAAGGCTTGTGTTGTGACTCAGCCAACGATATATATAATATGCAAATAAAGTAACACACCCATAACTGAGTAACAAATATCTGTGCTCATCACACAAATAAATGCCTTTACGGGGACTTGAACCCAGAACCATCGGCTGCCTAGTATCGCTACCCACTAGGCCAAACCTGTCGTTATAACATAAAGAGAATAAGAGTATGCTAAGATCATTATGTACTCCTAGCCCGCTTAGTTACTTCTGTTGCTGCGCTTTATCATATTTCTTGTTATACTTTTAAAAAATGGCCGGTTTCAGAGCCCTGAGTGTAAGTTTTTAACGTAATTTTACTTTACGAACGCGTTTGCGTTTCCCACGTAAATAACATTATCACTTACGCGTTCGTAAACGTTTTTTTACGTCAATATATTTCTATAGAAACTTTCTATAGAAACGTACACTAGCGCCTCTGATAGATATAAAATATTGAGACGTAACTTCTTGGTAAATCCAAAACATTTTGTGATAACAGAGGAGTGAAAAATGTGGATCTAAAAATTGAACCACCTATGAATCTTGAAAACTAAAAGCTAGGAAGACTAAAACTAAACTAATAAGTGTTCTATACACTTATAATACTCACAAATATTGAAATTATACATACATAATACACACTAAACTTGATCTGTTGTTTTGAAATTTTGTTTGACCATCCTTCTTGAGACACATTTTATTTTTGTACAATTTTAACACTATTATTTCATTGTGAATGTGACAATCATGATTGAAATTCTTATAACTTTGTAAATAAGTGAAATAAAATAAACTAAACTATAAAAATATAACCTAATTTTATGCCATTCGGAGTCGAAACCCTAGGCCCGTGGGGTCCCAGCGCCCATATCATGTTCAAAGACATTTCTAAAAGGCTCGTCGACTCCACTGGTGACCGCAGAGCTGGCAGCTTTCTCGCGCAACGAATCAGTATCGCGATACTGCAGGGGAATGCTGCCAGCATACTCGGCACCATGCCAAAGGGGCCCAATTTTAACGACGTTTTTTAAATTACTTTTATTATTTTTTCTTTAGTCTTATTGTTTACGTTGTATTTTTCTGTATATATTTAAATTCTTGTATGTTTGTTTATTGAGATTGTGTTATTAAATAGTAATTACCTATATAGTAACAATATATGCTGAAACAGCAATAAATTGAAACAATAATAGCCGCAACAGTGCTAGCAATGCGCATTGGAAAACAACAGACTTTCTTCATAGTTATACATAATGGTAATCCCAACTTCATAGCCAAATATTTAATAGCCGGACAGATATACCCGAAACAAATTAATAAGCGACAATATCACTTGGTGTACAAGTCGATATTGATTTGACGTTTCAAAGTCTAAAGATATCTATAGATAATCGGCCAGCATTACGTCATCACAGAAGCAAGGAATTTTTAATATATTATTATATCTATGCGCAGAAGTAAGAAACGTCGTGTTGAAAGAGCATTACAAACTCTTTAGTGCGCAGACGAAAAACAAAAAAATATATTCTCAAGACCTTGCCATTTTTAGGTTCAAAGTTTGAACGTTATATATACTAAGTGGTAACTCAATTCAATAAAACTTAGTCCTTATTTATTTTTCTCCCGGGCGTGGCGAAATTACGAAACGTGCAATAAGTATCCAACGGAACCGAGCCCGAAGCTCCACACACGAACGCAGGTACGGACTACGTATCATGGCGTGTCACGGCGTGTCACGTGAATCCGGACGCGAACGTAGGTACGAGGTACGTACCTTGCCGTGTTCGTGAAATTCGTGATCTTAGTACCGCCGGGCGAACCCGTAGCTATGGATCGGCGTGTATCACGGATATCTGGAGCCCTAGTTCAAACGGAAATGTCTTCGAGAAGAGTTTGTTTACATGATAAATTGATAAGACAAGTAATAATGAATAGACAGTATCTCTCATCGATGTATAATAAACGTAGATTCACAATCAGCTCCAAAAATATGGCTCTTAAAACAACCGCTCGAACAACTTGGGCGGTACATTTAGTTCAGTCTTCTTTGAACCGATGTCAGTGCAAGTGTCAACAATGACTAAAAAGTTATTACTTTATCAATAGTGAAGTTTGATACTTCATAAATAGAACACTGGGCTGTTTTTTGTTTGATTTTATATTATAAAAGAAGATTATAAGTTAGCATTATTAGCATAAACTGGAACGTGAAATGTCATTTAGTGCCATATTTTGCCTTTTTATTCCGAAGCTTAAGTACTTATGTGCTCCGCTGTTGCCCATTGTCGAAGAATCAGATACTTTTATCGCAGGTGGCTAATCTTATTAAATATAATCTAGAATCCATCCTTAATATCAAGTTCAGTGCACAATCTTGGACTCAGGCGTCGCTTCCCATCCCACATGGTGGTTTGGGCGTACGTAGCATGTCCGGTGTAGCTATGCCAGCTTTTTTGTCTTCGGTACATAGTTCGCTTGGTCTCATAGGGAAAATCCTTCGCATAAACTGTGAGATCTCCGGCTTAAACCATGCAAAAACTGCTTGGTCGAGTGTATGTCCTGGTCAGGATTTTCCTGAGCACCCTGAATCACAAAAGAACTGGGACGACCCGGTGTGTAAATTGACTTCGGTTTCCGTTCTCGGCCAATGCGCTGGTGCAGAAAGAGCCAGACTTTTGGCAGCAGCTACCAAAGAGGCTGGGCACTGGCTCTACGTGCTTCCTTCTCCCAAAATTTACTTTTTTGGATCCCAACACCTTACGGCTCTCGGTTTGCCTTCGTCTGGGTATTCCGGTCTGCGCCCCTCATTGTTGCCCGTGTGGTTCTGTAGGAGACCGTTTAGGGCACCATGGTCTGTCCTGCCAGAGGAGTGCAGGTCGATTTTCCAGACACGCCGCAATTAATGACATCATCCGTCGGTCTCTTGCCTCGATCAATGTGCCCGCCCTATTGGAGCCAACAGGGATATGCAGAAGCGACGGCAAGAGACCCGACGGAATGTCCCTAGTCCCTTGGAGTATGGGGCGGGTTTTAGTTTGGGATGCAACCTGCGTCGACACACTGGTCCCATCTCCAAATTACTTCCTTGAGGGCGGCAGCCGCTGCAACCGCGGCGGAAAATGGAAAAATTGACAAATATAGAGGTCTCAGCGCCGAATATTGATTTGTCCCTTTTGGCGTTGAGACCTTGGGGCCCTAGCGCTCTGAGTCTTTTCAAAGCTATTTTGAAGAGACTCAAAGACGCTATAGGGGACCGGAGAGCTGGCAGTTACCTCGCTCAACCCATCTGTCTCGCAGTTCAGCGGGGTAACGCAGCCAGCGTCTTCGGCACTATGCCGAAGGGACCTTTTCTAGATTTAGTATAGTTAGTTAGTTTTTAGTCATATTTTTGTATTATTTTATTATTTGAGTTAATGTTTATATACTGTATTTTTTTATATTTATCACAAATAAAAAAATTTTGTGCCATATTTTTCTACATAATTTGTTCGCGTGTAGGAGTCCATTTCTTTATGTCAGTGGTATCTCTGTAGTCTTTTGAACCTCAAGAGGTTGCAGTATGTGCCGCCCTGAGTCGGTACTTCTATAAGTAAATGGCGGGGTCAAATGTTACAAGTGCATATTGTTGCAAACACTTCTATCAATTTTACACGTTGCAACATAAATCAAATGCAGTTGGTGCAGCAATTTACGGGTGCAACAGGCCTCCGACGGTAAAATGTTACAGCCAGTTGAGAGACACATGAATAATACAGACTGCAAGCAGTGCAATAGGCATGATTTCATTGTTTTTTTTTTTAGTACAATGATGGTGGCAAACAAGCATACGGCTCGCCTGATGGTAAGCAGTTACCGTAGTCTATGGACGTCTGCAACTTCAGAGGATTCACATTATTTTCTGCTCTTTAAGAACCTATAATTGAAAATTATAAATGTAAATATATATCAATGACAATGTATGATTAATACAAATAAAGAATATGAATATGAATATGAATATACATTCCTTTATGGACCTCATACTGTAGTCCATAGGGAAATGGATTTGGATGCGTGTAGTACAAAACCGGTCACCTTGGGTCACTTGGGAGGCCTATGTCCAGTAGTGGCTTACGGATAAAATGATGATGATTACTATTATCTTTATAAACACTTTAGGCAATTACAAAGCCTGCGGGCCGCAGCTCTCCGTGGGCACTCGATGCTGGCAACAGCTGCGGACGGGGAGGCGAGAAACTACCCTCATTTTCAGCAATATTGTCAATAGCAGGGTGCACACTACACTTACTACGTCAGTTGACAAAGGTCCGTCCACACTAAAGACCGACGTACCACAAACGCGTGAGTTACCTTCTATATAATTAATATGGTTGGATCTCGAAGTCTTTATTATTTAGATGTCTTTGTCCATGGCTTGAATGTGTACGAAATTTTCATGTTGTATAATTTATATGAACGAAGTACCCGTTTACTCTGAGAGGCTCATTGGTTGGAAGTCGTTAACCACAGATGTCTGAAAATAAGAGATATAGCAACGTCATCATCATCATTAGTCGTACGCCGTACACTGCTAGATATAGGCCTCCCAAAAATATAACTTGTATCATCTGACTGGTTGCCATAATTGGCAGGCGGTGTAGCGACCGCAGCAGCTGTAGGCTGGGTTTTGACGGACGCCGCTGCTCATCTGTCAGTTTTTTCTCCGTGTCGCCTCTTACGACACCCGCGGGAGGAGATGGGGTGGTGCTATATTCTAGTGAAGCGGCCAACAACACAGCACAGCGAAGTAACAACAACCCAACTGGGGAAGTACCTCCTCCTTACAGAAGACCACAGCCATAATAGCACCGCTACGTTTCAGGTATGTAGTGTTATGTTCCTGATGGTGAGTAAAGTTCCCAGAGCTCCAACCCCCATTAACGGCAACCGGCTTGTGACTCCCCTGGTGTTGCGGGTGCTCTGGCAATCCGTCTGCTCGTTTGCTTTGGTCATAAACAAAGACATGTAGAATCTCATGTACGTAAGTAGTCTATGTTGCAAGCTAATTAAGTGTAGGTACGTGCCTTTTCACATAATTTTTTAAACATTTTTAGTGAGTACTTCGCTGAAAAGTTTAAACTAGTTGTAACTAGTGCTGAACAAGCATAGTATTTAGCTACCATAGAGTATATTGAATAATACCTACCTAGAGACCACTTGTGGGCTGCGAATTAGCCCACTTTTTTTAAAATCATATTTAGTCATGATCCGTGGCAAAGTGCCGGAACAACACGATGAAAAGAGAGAATATATAAATAAATGTTCCGGGACAATCTTACACAAATCGACTTAGTCCTACGGTAAGCTCGGCAAGGCTTGTGCTGTTACTAGACGACGATACATATAATAGATATATACATATAAATACTTAATACATAGAAAACACCCATGATTCAGGAACAAATATCTGTGCTCATCACACAATAAATGCCCTGACTGGGATTCGAACCCAGGACCATCGGCTTCATAGGCAGGGTGACCCTGCCTATCCACTAGGCCAGACCGGTCGTCACTTAATGACCTTATTTATAAACGCTTCTCTTATCTAACACGTTAATATCGATTGTCCCTTTCAGTCATATTTATATCTACCTATGTTAGTTAGAAAGGGAACAAAACCAGATGCTTATACTTGTAAAGTCGGTCTTGCGAATCGGACTAATCAAAAGTTCTTGTTGTTTACATCATACATACACTCAGCAGCAGAAGTAGCTAAGCATTTGAGGTGTTCAAAATGAGGTCAACACGTCTCTATTGTCAAGAGAATAAGAGCACGTGTAGGTTATTTTGAAAACTTCAAACGCTTAGCAACTTTTGCTGCTGACTGTACATTTCAGCCGTATGCAGTCCACTGCTGATGCTGGACATAGGCCTCAAATATCACTTGTATCATCTTGGGGGTAGTTGCCATAGTCGCCATGCTTGGCAGGCGGGTTGGCGACCGCAGTAGCTGTAGATTGGGTTTCGACGGATGCTGTTGGCCATCCGTAGGGCTTTTCCCTTGTTGTTTAGGCTTCTTGAATAAGCAATTGAATATTGAATTGAAATTGAATAAAGAGTAAGTTGACGAGATGAATTGATTAATGTCATACAATTTTGTACACAAGCAGTTATATTATATCACTAGCTTTTCCTCGCGACTTTGTCGCCCAGCCATGCCCGTCTTTAAAACCATACTGCTCATCCGCGATAAATAACTTATTCTATGTCCTTTCTCGTAGCTCAAACTCTCTCCATACCAAATTTCAGTTGGTTCAGCGGTTTAAACGTGAAGAGACAAAGAGTGTTACTTTCACATTTCGCATTTATAATGTTAGTATGATTGGGGGTCCACATTATTACGTCACAAGAAATTTGACTTTATAATGAATAATCTGATGATAACTGTGTGTACCAGAGAGTAAAACCAATCAGAAAAATATGTTTAAACTGTTTAATTTACAAGTTACAACAGAAATTGCTTTTTAACAAACTTATGTTACCTTAAATAGTCTATTAAGCTCCTTAAGTAACAACTATTTCTAATTGGCAAATATTGATTTATCAAAAGTCTAAAACTACGAAACGTTCAATTCTTAATATTACTCCTAATCCAATCCAAATAATTAAACACATTAGTATATAAAGAAGGAACAGCGGAGCCACAGGGCGAGTCTGCCCTCTTTCCGCTCACGATCCCAGCGACGAAGTACTTCCCTCTGTGCAACGTCATGAGAGGCCCCCCAGAGTCGCCCTTACACGTGTCCTCCCCGGTGTGTCCGGCCGCGCAAAGATGGCGACGGGTCAGGTGCGGGTAGTGCCGCTTGCACGTCTCCTGCGGCACTAGGTTGACTACCGTGGACTGTTTGACGTCAGACTGGTAGCGGCCATTGCGGCCCCAACCGGCCACGGAGAGAGGTAGGTTGGAGAAATCGGGGCTGTCCACGTTGATGAGAGGTAGGCAGATCGGGCGAATGTAATCTGAAAATAGATGGAGTCGATGGATGTGATCAATTATTACTAGCATAGAAATGAGTGTACAGTCGCCGTCAGATATATCGGAACTGTGAAGGTGGTCATAAATATCTGAACAACGCCTCTATTGTCAACGCGATAAAGTGGACGTTCAAATATTTGTGACCACCTCCACAGCTCCGATATATCTGATGGTGACTGTACAGGTCTAGTTTATTGTTTTTATTGAGTATTTTGGTATTGATTTTGTTCCTTCTAAAACGCGCAGTTTGTCGCTTTTTTGACATCAAACATTTTCGAATTAAATTGGATGCGACAGTTTAAATATTACCTCCAGAGACCTGAAATTTCATGGCATTTTAACTATCAATACTTCTCATTATCCTATACGTCAAAACAACTACAAAAGATATATTGGTAAGAAATTTGAAAAGCTAGCTCATCCATAACCCTCCACCACATTTGAGAGATAGAAGATCGAGAAGTTACCAGTATAAGGAGCGGAACCACGAAGCCGTATCAATGCGATGTCATTCTGCAACCTAGCATCGTCGTACTGCGGATGCAGAACAACGTCTTCGGCCCTCATGGCCACATTCTCGATGCATCTCCGACCCTCGCCAGGGCTGATCACGCAATCGCGAGGGAACGTGCGTTTGTCGTACTCAGCTAGGTATATTTCGACACTGAAACAATTTTAAACACAAAACTATCGTGAGATTGTAACTTATTAATTGTATAAAAGTGGGTAACTCACGTCGAATATTGCTCGACATGTTTCAATCCGATATAGGATATCAAGAGCACGCAGCATGAAAAACAGGAACAGCCGTGGTTCTGCAGTTACGGAACATATATTGGACTCGGACTTGAATCATTACAAACGTTTCGATAAGGTAACCATACTTTCGTAGGAAAAAAATGTAGTTCAGCGCAAAATACGCAGGCTACTCGTATTGAAATTAGTCGTTATCCGAACTTTAACCGTGACTATGGATGGTTAGTGCCCGCTAATTGGAGAAATTCAGATTTCTATTCTTGATAGAACTGTTTTGTGTGGTACGTCGGCATATTGTGTGGACGGACCTTTGCCAACTGACGTAGTAAGTGTAGTGTCCAATTCAGCCCTACTATTAACAATATTGCTGAAAATGAGGGTAGTTTCGTAGTGCACGGTACCTGAGAGCTGCCCGCAGTCTGCGTCGGTTAGTCAACGCGAATGGCTCATGATTATGCTCCACGTTACCGAGTGAAACATGTCGAGCAATAGTCGACTTATAGCGATTATTTATTATAAGCAATATAGCGTTTGTAATGAAACTAATGAACCAATAGTATCTTATTTAAGTTAAAATTCTTCTTGTTCTATTGAATAATGAGAGGATTCTTAAATTAATTAATTAATGTTTATCGACCAACATGGATCATTTAATATTTACAATACAATATAATGAATTAATCCTATCCTATTGGTTGATAACAGATACATTACACCTGGAAAACAGAAGACATATCGTGAAAACCGAAATTAGAAAATTACGAATGATTCTCTTATTTAATTACGCCTTAATCTTTTGAACGCTTTTCCTCTCGCGTCAAAATGTGACGTGTACGCCATGGTATGACTTGTGAAGAACAAATATAAACCTTATCTGTCAGCAGGACAATTGCTTTGACAGCGTCCGCCATAGCCACTTTAGTGGTCGGTGGCGTGGCAGGCACGACGTCACGCTACTTCTACCACTTTAGTGGTGCTTGGCGTTCTAAAGGTTAATTGGACTAAAAGAGAATGATGTCAGAAATTGTCAAACTTCGAGTTTCGTGGTATGCTCTCTTGTGGTATGTTTATCTTACTCAGTCAGTCTTGCGGTCTCGTCATACAAACAGTGAGCAGCTGTGAGCACATAGCGCGCGCTGATCAGAGACCCACCGCAGCTGAACTCCGCCACGTTTCTTCCATTGGTAAACTTGGAGTTGAGCAGCACTGTCCAAGGGAACTGGTCGATCTCTGTGGTCGATCCACCTGCAACCAACATTTGTGTTTTTTAACGGACTGGTCTGGCCTAGTGGGTAGTGACCCTGCCTATGAAGCCGATGGTCCTGGGTTCGATTTCCAGTCGGGGCATTTATTTGTGTGATGAGCACATATATTCATTCCTGAGTCATGGGTGTTTTCTATGTATTTAAGTATTTATATGTATCTATCTATTATATTATATCGTCGTCTAGTACCTACAACACAAGCCTTACTGAGCTTACCGTAGGACTAGGTCAATTTGTGTAAGATTGTCCCTAAATATTTATTTATTTATTTGATACGAAGATTTATAGTCAGCCAATCTTTTGGTCACCAGAAACCTTAGATCGCATCAGTATTTCCTTGTCGAGACATGTGGCAAATGGTATCCACGGCCTCAAGGATTCACAAGCAAAGCAAATAATGCTCCAAACTACTGACAACATGTTTGTCAAAAAACTAAAATCGATACTAATCCAATTGGCATGTTATAAAATTGAAGATTTTGTACCCTACTATAGTTCATTGGCCCATTCATTGCCGTTATTGTCTAACCGAGTACCTAGTATTCAATAATGCAATAAACAACATGTGACTGTATCATATGTAAATAGACTAAGTGACTTGTAAATGAACCATTTATGAATAAATAAATCAATCAAATCAATCAATCAAACACTGCATATCTACAACGCTTTTTTCAACTAAGGATGCAGTCGCGCCAGTATGAGACGGAGCTGAGTGTCTGGTAGCATCCAAGACAATGGAGCCACCTATATATAACCTAATCCTAGTAAAAACTTAATTTTAACAAAAGAATTTCACGACGTGCCAAGCGCTGATTAATAATTATATTTCTATGGGCTATGATTATCGTTAAACACTGGTTCCACCGCGAGCTAGTAAGCTATGAGCTATCAGCTATTTCAAGGGACAAATGATAACCGATCCCGTGTCAATAAAAGAAACATATATGTCGTATGATCGTTATAAATATATATCTCTCTTTTATTTACACGGGATTATCTTTTGTCCCTTGAAATAGCTGATAGCTCATAGTTTACTAGTTCGCGGTGGGATCAGTGCCATAGGCTATGATTTCTGACCAATGCTGCGGCGCTACCGCGAACAACGATATTCGTAAATTTCGGACGATTCTCTATCACGCTCATGATACGTTGATTGGAGTAAAAGAGAAAAATGGCCGAAATATACGAACTTCGATGTTCGCGGTACCGCTCCTGTACTTGGTAGACAGTGCCCACTATTCTCTTTAATGTGACAATCCATACAAAATACATCAGAAAGGGCCTATTGCTTAACAATTTGTAACTTGTAATATTAGCGGAAGTCCCTTTCCAATGCCATTTATGCGAAAAAGAGTTCCGCTAATAATATTACTTGTAAATTGTTATGCAATGGGCACCAGGATACCATAATTTTAGAGCTTACCTATGATCCTATCCGCATCAGACACGTCTCTACCGCAGCAGCCTTTATTTGGTTCTGGCGGGAAGCTTGTCAAACCCGAGCACTGGCCGGTTCCACCCGAACTCTGCCCTAATCCACCCGACCTCTGCCCGAATCCACCCGAACTCTGCCCAAATCCACCCGATCTGCCCGTATTGCTCCCTCTCGGCCTCCCAGGCTGCGTCCTAGGCTTCCCCATAAAATAAGGATTTTGGAACTGATTGCCAAACATATTCATAGGTCTGTTCCTAAAAACACCTGTGTCAAACGGCCCTTGCTGCCAAAACGGCATTCTTTGACTGTCATATTCCTTATTGTCTTGAGAATATTCCGGTTTGTCTTGAGAATATGCCTGTTTGTCTTGAGAATATTCCGGTTTGTCTTGTGTCCAGACATTTTCAGGTTGCCTATGCCTGTCATACTCGATGGGGCTTGGCGTTGGATCATATGTGTCAGCGGATCTTACGTATTTTGTTGTGCTTTTAGCCGCATGAGTTTCTGTTCTGTGACTCGCAAAGTTCACGGAGTTGGTATGAGGACAGCATATCTGTGGAATTAATAATTTAAAGTAGGCTAAATTTGGGTAACGTAACAAGGCACTACAATGTAATGTTTTACTTATTAAGTATTTGATTTAGTGTGTATTTTTGGTGTCTAAATTTTATATTAGGGCACCCTAAGTACGTCAGTTAAACTTTGCTCATTTTAAATGAACTAGTTTAATATCTCGTGCAGCTCATTTTGTCCTCTTGATATTGTTCTTAGACCTGGGGTACAGTCAGCAGCAAAAATGGCTGAGCGGGTGAAGTGTTCAAAATGACCTACACGCGCTCTTCTTCTCTTGTCAATAGAGATGTGTTGAGCTCATTTCACACACATCTCAACCGCTTAGCCACTTCTACTGCTGTCTATATACGTCGTATACGTACATATGTCGTTAAAACTACGCCGGGATCCGATTACGTTCTTAACCTTTTCCATGCCAAAGACGACATATATTGCCACCACAAGTTCAATGCCAAAGACGTATATATATGTCCTCGACCACAGAGCAAATTATACGTGCACACGCATAAAGTTTAACTTCAGTTTTGACATTTCGATGACCTGGCGAATGAGCGTTAGCTTTTGCGATTGACATGGCGCCGAAAAGGTAAAACGTAGTCTAACTAAAAGAGAGGTATACACATTGAAAATGTTATCTTGCTAAGTGTGGTAGGGCATGATCAGCGAATGACATCTCGCACTAATCTGGAGCGGAGCCCAACGACAGAAGTACAGTCAGCAGCTGAAGCGGCTAAGCGTATGAGGTGTTCAAAATGAGGTCATCTCTGTTTGAACACTTCAAACGCTTAGCCCCTTTTGCTGCTGACTGTAGGTACCTCCATCTTACAGAAAACATTGCACTAGACCCTACTTATAAGGCAGTAAGCTTGTTTGCCAACGTCGTAGTGTAAAATAACTTTGTTCTATTTACTACAAAGATCAAACCTGTACAGTCGCTAGCTGATCTATCTGAGCTGGGGAGGTGGTCACAAATATCTGAACAACGCCTCTATTGTCAAGGCGATAAAGTGCATGTTCAGATATTTGTCCACCTTCACATCTCCGATATATCTGAAGGCGACTGTACTATCATACTATCATCTCTCATTGTCATTTATCATGGAGCAAAAAGACAACTTTCTATGAGATGACAGCTGTGCCCAGCATCATATTTAAGATTGATTACTTCGATAATCATTCAGTCTATTATTGTTCCATGTTTCATATAAAACACTTTAATATATTATAATAGTTTCAAATTATAAAAAAAATCATTTTGTTTTTACGTGGCTGAATGCTAATGCGTCCGTGCCTTCCATACCTGTCAAAGAATTTTACAAGATGGCAGACGAATGTCTTTGATCAATGAAAATTTTGTTTTTTTCCCCAAACAAACTTAATAAATAGACGTGTGTAACACGGGAAGTAAATTATATAAAAACCATAAACTCAAATAAGAGTTAATTACAGTTTAATTTCCAAACAGATTATCAGTGGAGGGAACTCGTAATTATGTGGCGATCAAGCAATTTATCAAGCGCCCAACTACATGACGGCAGACTGGTGATTAATCGGCGCAATGGATAAAATTGCAATTTTAATAACACAACTCCCTTTGGAAACGCGTTCAAAAGCCTTTATTTATCAACGTATTGAATCAGTCGGAATTAAACGATATTTGTTTGGAGTAAATAGAGTTTATATGAGCGACAAGCTTGTTTGTGCAACTTCGTCTTTTGTCCTGAATTAGGTTTCATAAAGCGATCGAATTGTTGTTAAAATTGGCGGACTGTGTTGAGGGAAAGTTGCCTGGGGAAAATCCGGGACCCTTCCAGACAGACAAGATTTGCACTACTGGAATACTCTTACTGAGTAACTGAGTATACCCTTCCAGCCAGATTGGTTGAGACGGTCTCCGGAGGCGAAGTCCTGCGATTCTTACCATGCCATCGGTCCACTTTGTTTTTGGCTCCTTTTGGTATGTGGTCGCCACTCGAGAACCTTCACGCCCCAACGGCCATTGGTTACGTGCAATATGCCTCGTCCACTGCCACTTAAGTTTACTGGCGTTAGCGTGATTATTATCAATTTTCACATGACTATGCCGACACGGGGACAGCACTTAGTGACGCCACTAGTGAGACGCGCGAACAGTTGAAGGTTGTCAATATGTCGGATGGATACGTTAAAAGAGTATCTATCGTGTTTTCCGCTAGCCTAATATTGTCGGTTTTTTATCATTTGTCACAATATCTGTCACGCTCCAACAAGTGAGTGCGAAAGTCACGGACAGCGCGATAAACGATATAAATGAATGAATAAATATTTCGGGACAATCTTACACAAATCGAGTTAGTGCTAAGGTAAGCTCAGTCTTAAGGCTTGTGTTGTAGGTACTAGGCGACGATATATATAATAGATAGATACATATTAATATTTAAATACATAGAAAACACCCATGACCTAGGAACAAATATATTTGCTCATCAGTCATCACACAAATAAATGCCCTGACTGGGATTTGAACCCAGGACCATCGGCTTCATAGGCACCCTGGCACTACCCACTAAGCCAGACCGGTCGTCAAACCCTAATGGTAACCATGCTACCCGCTCTGATTACAAATCTGTTTTCTCTCTAATACTGGTTACTTTAGTTCTGCTGCGAATGACACCGATTCTATCTTTATCTCCCTTCTCCTTTGTAAAAAGATAAAGAATATTTGACGTCGACATACAAAAATTCTTTATTAACCCAAAACCAAACATGTCTTAAGTTTCAAGTTGGCGACTTACATATTCTCCCTTTGAGTATGGCGGCAACCCGAAGTCGACTTCGGAGTTCAGCTGAGGAATTGTGCAAGAGAAGTCAATGGTCCACCGTTTCTGCTCTGCCTTGGTCAGGTTGCCAAACACCAGGCAGTCCTTTGTCGGGATGCATTTTATGCAGATCTCTGGAACGTAATGTATAAATAAATAAATTTTCATCTCACTATCTTAGAACTGCTTTAGTGCAGGCTGGTGCCGGATGACTAGAATAGGTGCCTTGTGGTGCCTCCTGATTTCAAGTTGCACGCACTTATTCCTTACCAGCGGCGCTACTGCGAATAACGATATTCGGAAACGGACGATTGTGTCTGCCACTCTCATGGCGCCTTAATTGGACTAAAAAGCACACTAAAAGAGATGTCGAGAGAAAGAGAATATATATTATATTATAGAATATTAGTTTACACAATACCCGAAATTGGTAGGCGTCCCTATTTGGGAAATATAAAAAAAATTAAAAATTAAAAGTGAAATGTTTACTACTTATAAGGACATCGGGATTTACCACTGCTTTGGTATCTGGGGCGGATGCCCCATACAAACATGGCTAGACCCTTTCGGACAATTGTCTCTTCCACTCTCATAGCGCCTTAATTGGAGGAAAAGAGAAAGATGCCCGGAATATACGAACTTCAACGTATGCGATACCGGCCTGAGCTTCTATTAGCCATCTTAAAACGTGTTTTTTTTCTTTATCATACACGTGTTAAATCTCATATGAACACTGTTTAACCCTTAAAAACTGTGTCGTTAGCAGTCATTTTTATTTTAAACTGGCTTAAAAAGCTGTGTAAAAACTATAGGCGTTCACGTGCGCGTGGGATTAAAACCATCAGTCCGGCTTTACCCCAGTTAGAAAAGTTTTAAGCCAATTACTGGTCTGACAAATAAAAGGACGACAGCTTTGGCCTAGTGGGTGGTGACCTTTTATGAAGCGAATGGTTAGGTTCAAATCCTAGTAAGGTCATGTTTTGTATTTTTTTTTTATGACATAGGCGGCAAACGAGCAGACGGATTGCTTGGTGGTAAGCAATTACCGTCGCCCATGGACACCCGTAACACCAGATGAGTCACAAGCGCGTTGCCGGCCTTTAAGGGGGGTTGGAGCTCTGGGAACCTTATTCACCATCAGGAACACAGCAATACATACCTGAAAGGTAGCAGTGCTATTATGGCTGTGGTTTTCTGTAAGGAGGAGGTACTTCCCCAGTTGGGCTGCCCCAGATTCAAGCGTGATGGTCATCGCTGTGCCCTACCTCTCATTGTAGGACGTAGTTTAAGGACATACCGGAGTCCAAAATCAACACTGATATATGATGAGCATATATATTTTTTCCTGACTGAAATCAATGTATTTACTCGGTAAGTATTTGTACTACAACAGAAGCCTTCTTGGACTTACCGTGGGCCTTAGTAACTTTGTGTAAGGATGTGCTGTAATATTTATTTGTATACTAGCTGTATCCCGCGGTGTTTCCCGCGGTTTATTAGGTAAACGTAGCCTATGTGTTCTAGGGTGTCAGCTAACTCCATAGCAAATTATATTAAACTCGCTCCAGCCTAGACGTGAAGAAGTAAAGTCAACGTGGGTAAAACCGGCATACTTTAAGAGAAGTCAGTCATATGACACTAAATACCAATCAGATAATGTAGGAAGTTGGTCGGTAAACGGTCTTTCCTGATAGACGGTCTTACCCACATTGACCTTAACATAACTATACACATTCACAAACTTTGGCCTTTATAATATTAGTGTAGATTATTGGTCGGTACTGTCACATATGACCTTTTCGACCTTAGTTGTTCAGACGCGTAAACACACAAACTATTCAATATACTCTATGACGACTATTTTTTTTATTTTTTTTTTATGCCAAAAGGTGGCAAACGAGCAGACGGATTGCCTGATGGTAAACAATTACCGTCACCCATGGGCACCCCCAACACCAGGGGAGTCACAAGCGCGTTGCCGACCTTTAAGGGGGGTTGGAGCTCTGGGAACCTTACTCACCATCAGGAACACAACACTACATACCTGAAAGGTAGCAGTGCTATTATGGCTCTGGTCTTCTGTAAGTACCTCCTGTACTTCCCCAGTTGGGCTTCTCCAGATTCGAGCATGATGGTACTTCGCTGTGCCCTACTTCTCATTGTTGGACGTAGTTTAAGGACATACCCGGGTCCAAAAAATCCTATGACAAACAAATCAAACAATGCTTTTATAAATTTTCGTACGTGACTTATTATTGTTTGTTTTGCATTTCTCTCTCATAATATATTCTCTCATACCTAAACCATTTAAGAACATCAATGAATCAGGGATTACGGGCGACGTTTGAGTGACATGCACCTAATACCTTCCGAAGAAATAAAGATGAATCAATATCAATTATTTGTATAAAAGCGTTAGCAAATCGTATACATATGAGTATATTGTATTCTTTCAATTTCAACTCATCTTCCTCGTGGAATCCTAGGGTGCACTTTGTAACGAATCCCAGGATTTGGCGTAGGCGCTAGTTTTTATGAAAGCAACTGCCATCTGACCTTCCGACCCGGAGTGTAAAAGGTTGTTGTAAAAGTACATAGTGTATAAATAGTGATATGTAAATATTTTGGAAAAAGCATACACAATCCACGTAGGTACAAAAAATAAGTGAATTAATAGATTATATATTAAATTGTTTATAGAACTATTATAGTTGAAAAACTTAACTGAAGCACCATGTCTATGTAGTTGTGCAGAGAATTATTATGAAACTTAAATCAAAAGAAAAATAAAAAAAATTGATTCGCAGCGGGACTCGAACCCACAACCACTGGATCACTAGCCCATGCACTACCACTTGAGTCCCGCTGTGAGTCAAATTTTTCTATATTTCTTTGGATTTAAATATCTTTGATATGCTAGCAGACGTTTCTGCTTAATATAACAACAATATGGAACTTACGTCAAAATTTGAATATAGAACGCCGACATGCGTGTACAGTCAGCAGCAGAAGTGGCTAAGCGTTTAAGGTGTTCAAAATGAGGTCAACACATCTCTATTGTCAAGAGAATAAGAGCGCGTGTAGGTCATTTTGAACACTTCAAACGCTTGGCAACTTTTGCTGCTGTACACACGTTACTACTACATTAGCCAGATGCTTTAGGTAAGTTTTTCACGTACATTCTATTTATACTCCCCCATAGTGAAGAATGAACTATCAATAACTACTTTTTAACAAACAACTCATAAGAAGAACGATCATATAATTATAATTACATGCAATTAGTATAACTCTGCTTACCTTTTGTTATTAGCGCCTCACAACAATAAACACTCACAAAACACAGTAAAAAACTCCGAACTAACATTGTATAACAACAAAAAATAAAAATATAATGGGTGCAACGCGACTGACAACTAGCTGACATCTAGCCATGCAGTTGTTAAAACAACTATCCATCTTAATTATCTATGTGGGTATTTGTCACTTAATAGCTCACTACCGTCGCGTGATAAAATGTCAGTTTTGTATGAATACCTCATGCATTTACGACCTTTTTTATCAAGCGTACATTTGAATCGAGTATTTAAAAGTGATTAAGGCACTTATCGAATTGTTTCAATGTAATTAAACTGTGAATACGTTGTTGATTTAGTAAACATAGGCTTCTGGGTATCATGATTAATGATGATCGGAAATTCATTTACTGTTACTGCGATTGTCAATGGAAAATACGTGGCCCGTCTTGCCTAAGGGAAAATAGTTATTTGTGCAACGAGAGAGGAAAGTTGGTTCTTCTTGCGAGTGTTGATTTTGAACCCTGAGTAACCGAAAGATTCTATAATAGAATCAGGAGCAAAGATGTGCCTTGTTATCCAAGTGTGGCCTTTAGACAGACTCCGAAAGGCCATTGCTCATGGTCGAGTATATAAAATTAAAATTGCAATTTAGGTTGAACCTCAAAATGGCGAAGTCTTTTTGAGAATATATATTTTTTTTATTAACGTAGTTTATTATGTAATATTGATACCTTATTTTATACCTTATTATTGAAGAGACGAGAGGCTCTGGAAAGTCTAGGACTACGTATCTCAGCCAAATAAAGAGTGAGGCCTCGTATGAGGAAATCAAAAGACTGACTCAAAAAAGAGAAGATTGGAAATTACTCCACCGACAAGAGCATGGCTCTTAAATAAATGATGATGCATATAAATATAAGACATATCTTTGATCCGCATAACTTCTTGTGTTATAATCTTCGTTAGTATACATACACACGGAAGGTAATAATTTGTTGTGTCATTAATTGCTAGCTATAACAATTAGTGGCATACTCCGTACTTGTCATATATTTTTAGCGCAGACAGGTTTCAATTTCAATTATAATGAATAAATGTCATTTTAGTAGATACGTATAACAACTTAAGAATGTCTTGTAATATTTATTTAGTTATCCCATAGCTGATGGGACATAATAATAGCAATTCACTCATTTTCGAAACTAATGTCATACGAATTGATAAGATAAATGAACAATACAATAATTATTATCAAACAGCTACAAACCATAAAAATTGACCAATTCACTTAAACCATTCAATTAAAAAACACCAGACTCGAAGAAAAATCAGTTTTTCATTCACATACATATAGGCCCAAATATCCTATTCGACGGAGCCCCACTCACACGGGATTCCCATTTCTGCGTACTTTGCTCTTCGGGCATTAAAAGAAACCTAACGAACCTAACCTACCTATTATTTCGCGACATGGAAAACTATACATAGTATGCTAGTATATGAGTAGGTACAGTCAGCAGCAAAACTGGCTAAGCGTTTGAAGTGTTCAAAATGACCTACACGCGCTCTTATTCTCTTGACAATAAAGATGTGTTGACGTCATTTTGAACACCACAAACGCTTAGCCACTTCTGCTGCTGACTGTACCATACCTATTATTATTTTGTATTAACTTAAATATTAGTTAAATATGAACAAAACATTTGATATTTTTTGTTATGGAATGTAAATACCTTGCATTGCCATATTTCAAATCAAAAATAGTTATGGCGATGAAGCAGATGACTTAAAATTTGATTTTAAAAATATGCCCACAAAAATGTATGACTAATTATGAGACATGATCTTAAATAGTAAATTACGTACCCAGGGCGGTAAAACAAAGAATGGCTCAGATCGCGGGTATTTGTGGTCCGAACCGGAGGTGAGGGCCATAAAGAAGCGATCTGAGGCCTTCTTTTTTACCGCCCGTGGTGCGTACATAGTTTTACGTCTTCATCTGGGTCTAAATTGAGATTTTCCGTCGCGCCCTCGGGCCTCCTCGTCTTACCTTAAAAATATTACAAAAGACATTTATGACTAACAATTGTATGCATAAAAAGTTATGACAATTAATAATATAGCAATAGTTAGTGTGTAGTTAGTTAGTATAACCCGTGACCCTAATTGGAGTAAAGAAGACGTCGCTGTATAGAAGTAATGTAATGATGGACAGAGTAAAGTAATGATTAACCATAATCGGGCATTCAATGATACCTTTAATTACTGGTAGCGTGGGACGGACAGCTAATTAGTAAAACGGGGTTTACCACACGGCTGTTGTGAATATTTTTCCTGTTGTTTAATAATGAAAGGATTACTACAGAAGGGAAGGGAGGGGTTGCTGACCGAGTATATGTAGACGCCACAGTGTAACCGGATTATTACGAGCTACTACTAAAGCATTGCTACCTTTCAGGTATGTAGTGTTGTGTTCCTGATGGTGAGTAAGGTTCCCGGAGCTCTCAACTCCCCTTAAAGGCCAGCAACGCGCTTGTGACTCCCCTCGTGTTGCGGGTGCCCATGGGCGACGGTAATTGCTTACCACCAGGCAATCCCTCTGCTCGTTTGCCGCCTATGTCATAAAAAAATCAAAAATAAATGCCCTGACTGGGAATCGAACCCAGGACCGTCGGCTTCACCCGTCGTCAGTATTGATTTTAATATGCTTACCGGCAATGTTAACCTTAAAGACCTCTTGTGCCTCTCGCCTAGTCAAACCTGCAACTTTGAAGCCTTATTATAAGGAACATAATTTCAACATTGTACAGTCGACGTCACAGATATGTACACACTTTTGCACCTTATTACAAATTAAGGTGAAAAAATGTATACATACCTAGGCGGAATAAGGACGGGAGAACGCATCCGCGTGCGCCAGTAAGGGACAAAGATATTCTGACGTTTGCAGCTCAAAATGTAACAATTCACTATAATTTTGTTATATGGACATTCTTTATAACAAACATATTAACTTATTCTGTATTATTATTATTTTTTTATTATGCAGAAACGTCTGCTAGCGAAAATCTTCGATATTTAAATCGAAAGAAAAATAGAAAAATTTGACTATTCTTATGCGGAAATTAATACAGAATATGACTTATTCTGTATTAATTTCCGCAACTTTGGTTGAAGACCCAAGAAAACTCCAATTGTATTTGTTTGTTCCCCTCCAACTTTGACTGTTCTGAAGGGTCCAGTTTGAAGGGGAATAAAAATGTGTTAAACTATGACAAAGACGGACGAAATTAGTGCCGTCTCTGCCATAGCTATGGAAAGTTACATAAGACCATCCCTTTTGATCGTGGTGTTATTATTAGCACGCTCCGTCTAGGTTAATGATATGTCTATGATACATATCTTTGACGTCGACCGTACTTAGTGCATGCTTAAGAAAAGTATATACCGTCTCGCCTCGCTAGCTCAAAAAGCCCTTTTGCAGTGTTCCGTAGTGAACTAGTTAGGGATTCGTAAATTAGGAACCATTATAACTTCGTCATGTGTCTCTCTGTCTGTCCCGGCTATGCTCAACTGTACCTACTCTAAACAAAACAAATCCTTTTTTTTTAAGTTCTTCAGACAGCTGTGACCGCCGATATATCTGATAGCGACTGTGCAGTCGAGTTAAAAAAATCAATACGACTAAAATGCTAATACGAGTATGTATACATATATGTAGTAAATTGAGGGTGTTGTCATAACTAATAGCAACACCCTTAACTGACTAGATTATTTAAAATGGTGCCAGAAAACGTAAAAAATTAACAAGATTACATATACTTGATTAATTTCGACGGGTTCCGCTGTTTACGGGTGGCCGAATTGGTTAAAGCGTCAGCCGCGATAGCTGGAGATGCGGGTTCGAATCCCGTCTCGAACACCGGAGGTCCTCGTCGCTTTTTCTTAACCTGTTGAACGCTTTTTCTCTCGCGTCAAAATGTGACGTGTGCGCCATGGTATGACTTGTGAAGAACAAATATAAACCTTATCTGTCAGCAGGACAATTGCTTTGACAGCGTCCGCCGTAGCCACTTTAGTGGTCGGTGGCGTGGCAGGCACGACATCACGCGACCACTTTAGTGGTGCTTGGCATTCAAAAGGTTAATTGACTAGATTATCGTTGTGCTCAAGCCCCCCGACTGCCTAATGCACCCCTAGTTAGCGCTCTAGTTGTGTTTGAACTTGATCTTTAACCTTGAAGGATCTTTCTTCCATACCACTAATAAACCCTGCTCTAGGCGGTGCAAATTAGTAGCTGTTAAGTTTTAAGGGATGGATTATACTAGAAGTATGTCGATAAGACTTCTTTTGCATCACAAGTCTAAAACGTGAATAAAACTAGTTTATTATATACAAAAGGACTAAATATTTTCAAAATGAAAATAGTTTTTTTTAAAATATTAATCACCATTAAAAAATTATCGTCATTTTCATACCACTAGCCAAACACAAATTAATTAAATTTTAACCAAAATTAATCTCACTTTTATTTCCAGCAAATGGGATATCGCTGCTTATGAAATATTTCTATAGAAATCTATTTAACAGGCGTAAGCATCCAATTCCCGCACCAATTTGCGACTACAGATTTGTCAAAGTGAATCGGAAATCGGTTACAAAATTGGCCAGGCTACCGGTTACCGGTACCGGTTCCCGGTAACCGGTTGCCAAACGAAATGGAAATGCGCCGCCCATAAGGGAATTTAATTAGTAGGGAGCATCCGTACCGCGTGTTACTGCTAAACTCGCTACCAACTCTTATTCAATTGCTTTTAGACATTTCTACAATTTCCTAAGTGATAAGTTTTGACGATAGGTTTGGCCTAGTGGTCGTAGTTACCGTGTGGTGCCGGCTGACTAGAATAGCACCACTCCATCTCCTCCCGCGGATGTCGTAAGAGGCGACAAAGAGAAAAAACCGACGGATGGGCAGCAGTGTCCGTCGCAACCTAATCTACAGCTACTGCGGTCGCCAACCCGCCTGCCTTGCGTGGCGACTACCCCTCAAGATGATACAAGTCATATTTGGGGGAGGCCTATGTCCAGCAGTGGACGATTTACGGCTGAAGTGTAAGTGTTGGCCTAGTAGGTAGTGACCCTGCCTATGAAGCCGATGGTCCTGGGTTCAAATGCCAGTAAGGGTATTTATTTATATGATGAGCAAAGATATTTGTTTCTGAGTCATGGGTGTTTTCTATATATTTAAGTAGGTACAGTATTTGTATATCATATATATTATAAAATTATATCCAACTCAGCTAACAGCAATAAAACATTCAAAATTCGTATGAAATTACTTTGCTCCCTTGTGAATAAAATGCTTACATATACGGGAAAGACAATTTTACAATACAAAATTTATTATTTTTCTTAATCATAGACCTCCATTTTGTAGCCTCCGCCCGCGTAGCCGGCATCTCTCAAACTATGTCAATGTTAATACAGCCGATAAAATGTTGACTTTCGAAAGTTTAAATACAAGCGCTGTTTGCAATTCGCACTAATTTCGTCATTAGCGGCTACATACAAAATCCATTTACATTGTTTTTTTTTAAATTGGTATGCGTTTATATTTTTTGACCTGGAGTATCTTACTTAGACAGAGAAAACATCACGCACTATATCTTTTGTCTCTGTCTTAAGTGAGTTACCATAAAGGTTCCCCTTGTTTACGCATAATTTGTTTTGTCATAATTTTAAACCGCATACTGTTGTCATAATTTTAAACCGCATACTGTTGTCATAATTGTATATACGCAGAAACTGATCTCGCATAATTCTTTTTCGCCGAATTCTATTCCGCAGAACTAAACTAAGCCGAATGGTCGGTACGCATAATTTGGAAAGCCCGAATGGTGTTATTACGATTTCTTTTCCCAGGAGTGCGATTCTGTTGTAGTCGCAGTTCTAACCTAACCTAACCTACCTAACCCACCTTGTTTTTCTGTTGTGGTCACAGTTCTAACCTAACCTAACCCACTTTCGGACATTCGGCTTTAATAATCGTGTGCCAATATATTTTCGGACAAAGTAGTATTCGGCTAATAAAGAATTAGGCTAAATAAACGCAACGTTAACATTCGGCGTAAATAAATTATGCGAAATTTGGTATGCGTATTAAGATTCGGACAAAACAAATTATGCCAAATAAAGGGAACCCTACCATAAAATCTATTGAATACTTTTGTACCTGTGTAGTTTAACACAAAGAAATTCTCCTCGCACTGTCCCGGCATTTTTTTTGTCTTTGCAACTAATCCCAGAACTTGTCGTAGGCACTAGTTTTACAAAAGCGACTGTTGGTGCTGCATCTTCAGAGGCTCTAGTGTAAGTTTCTTTTGACGTAAAAAAACGTCTCGAACACGTAAGTGATAATGTTATTTATATGGGAAACACTAACGCGATGGTAATAGTACATTACTGCAGAGGCCGTGAAGTAAGGGATTTAAGGACGAGATTGCGGTAGACGGATAAATTGAGTCCTTTAATCCCTGTTCAGGCCGAAGCCTGTATAGTGCTTTTCTCAAACATTTCAAGAAAATAATAAAATTAAAATAACAACAAAGCAATCAAGTAATAAAATTTTTGAATTGCCGCCTTTTTTATTTTTTAAACAAAAAGAAAACAAATTCGTCAAAGCTATTCGTACATTTTTTTAAACTGCTTATAAAAATATAACTATCTATGGTTCATAGATTTCGTTTTTTTTTTAATGAATTGACATTGGAAAACGCTATTCCAGCACCATGTTTAACCGATTATTATAATACCAATTATGCTTTCAAAGAGATTGTAACTAACTAACTTGGATGTATCTATTTTTCCTTCGTCAGTCTAATCTTAGTTGGCAAATTTAAAAAGTTTGAGCTGCGGACAATAATGTGCTTTTTATACTAACTCCATAAATTTATTCACGGCCTAGTCCATAAATGTGCAACTTCTTGGCATCATTTCGTGTTATTAACGCATACATTTCGTAGTGTGTTTGAGTAAAGTAATATTACGTTAAAAACTTACACTCAGGGCTCAGGTATGACAAAAGCCTTTCCCCAGTTTTGTAACAGACACAGCACGATGCAAAGTCGTCCTTTGCACGCTGTAGTGCGGAAATAATTATCTCATCATCATTCCAAAGGAGTCGCGGGAGACAATGGCGGTGTCTGGTTTGTGCTACGATCTTAGTTCGGGATACCACTGCACTTTTTTGAACTTATTTGGTAACGTTTTTTTTGTACGATTTCTTGACAAGTATTTGAATACAGTTACTTTTCTACAAAAAGTTTTGTTTGAGAGCTATTTAAAATAATAAATATTAGGGTAATGCCACCAATGTTGGACACTTGGTTCTTAATTCAAAAACCATAACATTATAAATTGAACATTTACCAACAAATGCATAACGCTTGACTTCTTTAAAATAAGCACTAATGTTCATGATTGGTTCCTTGTCCATTACTAGCGCCGTCACCTTACAGGACACAAATTGTCCGAACCCCACGGTAAGCTAGTGGTTTAGTAGCGTAGGCTACTCACCACACCACAAAATAAACCTTACCTACTGTACGTAGATCCAAAGCTTCGTCGACTTGATATCAAGTCGCGGCGTCACGTAATATTCGGACTTTAGCGGCGCCAATAGCGGCGAAAGGGTTAACTAATGAGCTTAAGTTATTGGCAGGGGTATCTCAGCCTATTATAGTCCAGAGTCTAACTGGCAATTTCAATTTACTGTTAAAACACTCTGGCCTCGTTCCAAGTACCTAATTAAATTAAATATCGATCTCAGTTTTACAAATAGCCCATTAACGAGCTCAGATAATTAAAACAGCGATGTTAAGGACGAATAATTATAAATGTTATTTTAAAAACTGGAGTTGGAAGTGTTTGACCTCAGTCACACCTGATAAGTGACTACAATCAAAATGAGTAATGGTCGCTAGGCTATATATAGAATATAAGATTTTAAATAACATAACATAATTTGCATAGTTATTATCTACTTTTTGTTTGTTTACATTTGTTAACTTGTTTCTTAATTACCTATTTGTTAATTACTTACTCTACTTTTGTTATGGAAGAGCAGGGTCTCCTGTCACAGGTATATACTTACTGGGAGACTCCAACCTTAAACCATTTTTACCCTATGTTGTTAACATAACTACACATTTTTATTTTAATATATACATATATTATTTTTATTTTCTCAATAAAAAAAGTTGAGAAAGGGGTAGCACATTGTTATCGATGAATTCACAATGAAAATTGAGAAGTGTTCAATATACGCTTACAATACGGTAAATGTGTCTACACGTCACCTATGATGACGTATGCCACGAGGAATAACGTAGAATTATAGGAATTAGAAGATTTTCATATCGAAAACATAATTAAAATCTAAAAACCAATCCAGTGGTGCACTAGGTTCTTGTATGCTTCATAGCGCTTACTTGAATAAAAAGCAAGCATAATATGAGCGGCCGTCAGCGAGTCTGCGCTGGAAGTATTTCTTATGAACAAGCATTTATTACACGACATTACCATAGATTACATAAAATAAATAATACAGAACATCCTTACACTGAGCCCTACGATAAGCTCCAGAAGGCTTGTATTGTGGATTACATAATATAAAGCATTCCGACACTATTAACTAAGTATAGATAAGTACGTATTAACGCATTCACTGCCACCGATGCATATGTGCGTTCATGTTCATACATTTTTGGAGGGGGTGGCAGCGAATGTGTTAATACGAAAATAGTAAAAAAGATCAGGTCTCCATCAATGTAATTTAGAATTGTATTTTAGCGAATAAAAAGTCTTATCTTATCTTAATAACAAGGAACTGTTTCGTACCAGTCTTGGTAAATTCATAATCTTTTTTAAGTATTAAGAAAATATATTTTCATTTATTTACAAAATGCATGGTTAACCTACATTACAACAACATACATATTCTTCTTCTTCTTTTAACAAAATATGGCTTCCATCATTAAATCAATCGATGATTTCGCCAATGTCAAGTAGAATAGCAAATAAGTAAAATAACATATAAGTTTGCCCTTAGAGCATGACGTTGTTCGGTAGTAGGCCTTGCGTTTTGTAAAGTGGTAGCTGGACTTTACAGAATGCTAAGAGGCGGCCGTGACCCCGGGACTGCCGGGTGATGACCAAAATAGTGGTGAAACACGTTATGAAATCTATTCTTCATTAGCTGCACAATTCTTCGTTAGATCACTGCATACCTAATACGCTATCAATATTATACACTAAATAAACTACGTTTGAACAAAAAACAAAAAATATATTTTCAAGATGACTTCGCCATTTTGAGGTTCAACCGTCAATCAACATACATATTAGAATGCGCCCGCCAAATTAAATGTCATAAACTCATCAGTCTGGTTACCTACTTTTGACAATTTATTTTTCATAATGACAGTTTGTTTTATTTTGTTCATAAAGTATCTGTCATAACATTCAAAGAGGATTTATGTTCATTAATTAGTTGTTGTAGTGTGACCATAATTTTTGATTACGAAATTATATCTTAACAAAAATTGGAAAAGAAGGAAAAAGGTAGAGCTTTTTTACTTAAGTGCACTAAACGATCATACAGTACCATTTACTGTGACTGTAGGCTTGATCTTGCTCACGTCTCACGTGTGATCACGTCTCAGATGTCGCTACACGTCACCCGTAATGACGTAAACCAGGAAGGATAAGATAGAAAAATTTGACACATCTAAGCGGCGCTCGTATAGCTCAACTGGTAGTGCACTGGGCTAGTGATCCAGTGGTTGGGAGTTCGAGTCCCGCTGCGAGTCAAGTTTTTCTATTTTTCTTTCGATTTAAATATCTTAAAAATAATGGTGTTTCTGCGATATTCTGTCATCCGGGAAACTTTTCTGCATCAGACTTGTTTATGTTTACGCTTTCAGCATCAGCCGGGATTGGTTAAGGTGCGGGTTCAAATCTTGCCTCGGACGCCGATGGGCCGGTGTTTTTTATAATAATATATTATCATCTATTTTTTTTTTTTTTTTTATGACATAGGCGGCAAACGAGCAGACGTATTGCCTGGTGGTAAGCAATTACCGTCGCCCATGGGCACCCGTAACACCAGGGGAGTCACAAGCGCGTTGCCGGCCTTGAAGAGGGGTCGGAGCTCTGGGAACCTTACTCACCATCAGGAACACAACACTACATACCTGAAAGGTAGCAGTGCTATTATGGCTGTGGTCTTCTGTAAGGAGGAGGTACTTCCCCAGTTGGGCTGCCCCAGATTCAAGCGTGATGGTCATCGCTGTGCCCTACCTCTCATTGTTGGACGTAGTTTAAGGACATATCCCGGGTCCAACATGATTATGATTTGACGAAACAGACTAGTCTGGACTAGTGGGTAGAAAGTGTAGTGACCCTGCTTATGAAGGCGACGGTCTTAAGTTCAAATCCCAATAAGAGCATCTATTTGTGTGACGAACACAGATAATTAGTTCCTGAGTCATGGATGTTTTCTATGTATTTGTATTATACATGGTTGAGCACAAAACAATCCTTCTTGAGCTTACCGTGAGACTCAGTCGTAGTGTGTAAGGATGTCCTATGATATTTATTTATTTATCACTAAACACTAACTGTCGCTTCGTTTGCACCACTGACATGAATCGATACAATGTCCGTACATAACATGTGATGCACTAATATACAGACCCATCCATTTCTGACGTCACGTTATTCTTTAATAAATAAATATTTCGACAATCTTACCCAAATCGACGTAGTCCTACGCTAAGCTCAGTAAAGCTTGTGTTGTAGGTACTAGACGACAATATATGTGTCATTATCAATGAAAAGGGATCTTATTGTCGATGGCGCTTATGCTTTTGTTATAAATGGCGCAGTACAAATCCAGTTCCATTCGACGTAAGCGCCATCGACAATAAGGTCCCTTTTCATTGATAATGACACATATATAATAGAGAAATACATATAAATACTTAAACAGAAAACACCAATGAATCAGGAACAAATATCTATGCACATCACACAAATAAATGCCGCGACTAGGATTAACCCAGGACCAACGGCTTCATAGGGTCACTACCCACTAGGCCAGACCGGTCGTCAAACGTGGACATCTTCTCGACGGAGCTAGTTACACGTTTTGGACCCGGGTATGTCCTTAAACTACGTCCAACAATGAGAGGTAGGGCACAGCGATGACCATTACACTTGAATCAGGGGCAACCCAACTGGGGAAGTACCTCCTCCTTACAGAAGACCACAGCCATAATAGCAGTGCTACCTTACAGGTATGTAGTGCTGTGTTCCTGATGGTGAGTAAGGTTCCCAGAGCTCCAACCCCCCTTAAAGGCCGGCAACGCGCTTGTGACTCATCTGGTGTTGCGGGTGCCCATGGGCGACGGTAATTGCTTACCACCAGGCAATCCGTCTGCTCGTTTGCCGCCTATGTCATAAAAAAAAAACCAGGACCAGCGGCTTCAGAGGGTCACTACCCACTAGGCCAGACCGGTCGTCAAACGTGGACATCGTCTCGACAGAGCTTGACGACGTAAGACTTGGGCACATAGGCGCGTTTTGTGAGCGTGGCGGTAGCGATAGCGCAGCGTGACACCGGTGTGGCTAATGTAACGAAATAAGGCACACCTTCGGACGGCCCATTCGATTGTGCCCAAGCCTGTAATGTACGGACAGTTATAGGGTTAACATAATACTTACACTTCAGTCGCGACACTCCAAGTTTCCATTCAAAACAGTTCCATTGTAGCGAAGTCTAATTTTCAGCACTTTTTCAGTCAACTCTTGAAAACTACCGTTCCGTCGGCAGTCAAAAGATCATTGTTCGCTGACGGTTCTGACAAACAGGGCACGAGTTGCAAAAGGGGCAAAACGGGGCACAGGTCACTTGTTTACTAGATAGAGCATAAGGGACTTATACTCTGTCTGTTAGTTAAAAAAAGGGTTCGAGTTCCGCTGCGAGTCAAATTTTTCTATTTTTCTTTCGATTTAAATATCGAAAAAGGTGAACAATCTTGACGTGTCTTTTTATTGAAAAACGCTTTTTAAAAATCAATGGCTATTACTTACGAAACCAAATAATGAAAATAATCATATGTGATTCATAATTGTCACATACTTGTCATAATCTATTTTTCAATAAAAAGACATGTAAAGATTGTTTACCTTTTTTAACTACCTAAAAAGACAAGAGTTTAGTCTTTAGGTGTTTTTTTCATTGCATTGTTTCAAACATGCATTGAAATATTGATATTGTATGTTTGTACATTAGGCTGGTAAGTATCATGTCTCGGGCGGGGCTAGATGAGTCTGTAAAGAATGTCATACATAGTTCTAGGTCTTGGCCGTGAAGTTGCTCTTTTTATGTACTGTTTCCACCAAACAGCCGGGATCGGATCGGATCGAAAAGAGTACAGACGGATGCCGCGACAACCGAACGCGTCCGGCAGTATGTCGACGCATACGATCGGGTGGTAACAGCCGATCGCGACCGGCAGGATATCGACGCAGACGTTTTGGAGAAACATGTAATATTTTTACGGATTATCTGCGTTTTTTTTATGACAAAAGGTGGCAAACGATTGCGCGGATTGCCTGATTGATGGTAAGCAATTACCGTCGCCCATGGGCACCCGCAACACCAGGGTAGTCACAAGCGTGATGCCGACCTTTAAGAGGGGTTGGAACTCTGGGAGCCTTACTCACCATCAGGAACACAACACTACATACCTGAAAGGTGGCAGTGCTATTATGGATGTGGTCTTCTGTGAGCTCGAGCGTGATGGTCAAGGATCGGACAAACGCCCGTCATTTCGAAAATATAACCCTGTTCCGTACAGCAGAGACTTCCTTATTAAAATAAGGATGTTAAAATATTTTATTTTATTAGATTTATTTAATAACAATCTAAAGCAAAATATCTATTTAGGAGGTTCGAACCTCTTCTGATGACCATGATTGTGATTTATCTATTGAGTATAACTATCTATCTATTGGCGAAAGTAAATTTCGGAATTTCAATCATAAATTAATTTGTCATTGGATATAAATTATAGTCCAATTAATGTATAAAATACTATTTTTTTAGTAACATAAAGGAAGTCTGCTGTACGGAACAGAGTTATATTTTCATAATGACGGGCGTGTGTCCGATCCTTGGTGATAGTACTTCGCTGTGCCCTGCCTCTCATTGTTGGACGTAGTTTAAGGACATACCGGGTCCGTTTTATTCCTCTGTGTTTTAATCCTAGTAAAAAACAGAATGTAATATAATATATACGCATTGACTTAAGAGCCTCCGTTTTTCGTTGGTTAACAAACGGTTACATTGCCATTTTGCCTACGAAGCCCTAATTAAAGCTTTCATGCTTCGTTACCGTGATTCTCAATATCGCTCAGTCTGGAGGAGGTAGTCTGCATCCTAGTAACAGGCAAAGGGATTTTTCAGAGATGGCGTCATTACAATAACTTACCGAGCGCGAGTTTGTCCTTAATCTTTTCCACAAATACGAACGAAAATTCCTAAATTCGCGAGCGGTTCGCCCATACTTTGGGACCCGGGTATGTCCTTAAACTACGTCCAACAATGAGAGGTAGGGCACAGCGAAGTACCATCACGCTCGAGTCCAGAGAAGCCCAACTGGGGAAGTACCTCCTCCTTACAGAAGACCACAGCCATAATAGCACTGCTACCTTTCAGGTATGTAGTGTTATGTTCCTGATGGTGAGTAAGGTTCCCAGAGCTCCAACCCCCCTTAAAGGCCGGCAACGCGCTTGTGACTCCTCTGATGTTGCGGGTGCCCATGGGCGACGGTAATTGCTTACCATCAGACAATTCGTCTGCTCGTTTGCCACCTTTTGTCATAAAAAAATAATAAAAATACTACCTGAGCCGCCATGAGAATCGAGTAACGCGAAAAGCTCGACGCCCCCGTAAGTAACTGCTTTCATACTATATATTGGCGTCACTGATATATATTTGTGTTACCTAGTTTTAATTTAAACTGTTGGTTTTCCGTAAAATAAAATAAAATAATTAAATAAATAAATATCTTCGGGACAATCTTACACAAATCGAACTAGTCCTACGGTAAGCTCAGTAAGGCTTGTGTTGTAGGTACTAGACGATGATATATATATAATAGATAGATACATATAAATACTTAAATACATAGAAAACACCCATGACTCAGGAACAAATATCTGTGCTCATCACACAAATAAATGCCCTGACTGGGAATCGAACCCAGGACCATCGGCTTCATAGGCAGGGTCACTACCCACTAGGCCAGACCGGTCGTCTACTGTATAATTACAGCGTAGAACATCCACCCACAATATAGACAGACGACCTCATTAAGATAGCCGGAAGACGCTGGATACAGGTCGCTTTCAACCGGTACATGTGGAGGTCTAAGGGGGAGGGTTATTTTCAGTAGACGTCTTATGGCTGAGATGATTATGATGATATTACAGATCAAAGAGACACCAGCGTCGCGTACGCTCGCACGGCGATAACAACACATTCCTAGGTGAATGCCGAGTGTTTCAAATTACGTCCCGCGTTTTATGGCGTGAAAATACGCGTCTAGCTTGCCGGTAAACTGTTCGATATACATGTTGCCGGTGGCTATACGCTGGGTATGGCGTTTATGAATATAAAACTGTGTACAGCTAACTAGTAGGTTAACGCACGACGCGTTAAACTTTCGAGTTTTGTTTAAAAATAAACAGTACCTTTACCATGATTTATGACATTAAGTAGGTACCTATTTAAATAACGAGTATCGAGTTTACTATCTGTGTATTTCGCTTGTACTATTTTAGTGCGAACGAGTTGCACAGATAGTAAAGTCGATACTCGTTATCGAAAACCTCACAGTCACAAATCATGGTAAGGGTACAGAGGTTTTACTAGTACATGATTACAGAGACCGGGAAGTAAGGGGTTGCCGGCCGATTATGGACATTGTTACGAGGCCGACAATCCACTTTTTCCACTATTTGTTCACCACACGGTAGTCCCAGTCCCGGCCGCCTCGTGGCTTTCTGTAAAGTCTATCTACCACTTTACAAATCGCAAGGCCTACTACCGAACAACGTTATGCTCTAAGAGCAAACTTGATGTGCTATTTTACTTATTTGATGAAATGAATGATAATGGAAGCCATATTTAAAAAAAGAAGATGCAATAGTGCGCAAACACAACTGCGCCCTGAAATCACCAGAGGACGGACAGACATCTACCCGCCGGCCAAGCGTGCCAATTATGACATTGCGGTCTATGGGGGAGGCCCGTGCCCAGCAGTGGACATTCGCTGCTGTTAGAATTAGAGTAACACAGAAAAACGTAATAGACAAATAAACGAACAAACAAATAATTGACGACCGGTCTGGCCTAGTGGGTAGTGACCCTGCCTATGAAGCTGGGTGCAACTCCCAGTTAGTGCATGTATTTGTGTGATGAACACAGATATTTGTCCCTGAGTCATGGGTGTTTTCTATGTATTGAAGTATTTATATGTATCTATGTATTATATATATCGTCGTCTAGTACCTACCTACAACATAAGCCTTACTGAGCTTACCGTATTCTATTTATTTAACACTTGTAACCAAGTTCATACAACTAAACGAATTCAAAACTTGTATACAGGGTGGAATTAAATTAGATCCCTTTATGCGCATATTTAACCGTTTTAAATGAAACGTAACCGCCAGCTGGAACAGTGTCGGGAACACGTTGCGTCCCGAATGGAAGTAAAAAATGGTTTCCTATATTTTAAAAGTGGAATTCATTTCAGATTTTTAACAAAAAGTATGTTAATTAAAAAGTGTCCGCGTTTGGTTCGTTACGTTCAACTGTTTGTGGATTGTGAATGGAAGTTCGTATTTCGTGTATCTTTCTCTTTTACTCCAATTAAAGCGTCATGAGAGTGACAGTGACAATCGTCCGAAATTTACGAATATCGTTTGTCGCGGTAGCGTCGCTAAGGTGCTGTTTAAAGCAAGGCGATTTAATAAACATTGTATTTCCTCCTTCCTATCAGCCACGGACGTCCACTGCTCCCCTGTAGACTGCCACAACTATCACTGAGCACGACCGTAGCGCCACGCTTGGCAGGCGGATTGGCAGATTGGGTATACTCCACCGCGTTAAAGAAACGCTGCTATCCGTATTCCAGTGGTTTCTGTACGAAATTTTAGGGTAATACAGAATTGAAACTCGGAAATCGCACTGAATGAAAAAAATAAAGTTTCGGCCTTTAACATTTTAACAGCAAGTTTAAAAACCAAAAAAAAAACAAAGTATAATTAAACTTTAATGGAAAACTCTTTTGAACTTGATCGTTTTCGAGTTTTTCATTTCAGCCGTAAGTTATCATAATAACTAAATAAAAGGCGTTAAATTATAATCGGTAATTTACTTATATTTAAACTTTCGTGAGACATAATATAATAATTAACGATTAACACGGTTATACTCACGTTTATTTAGTCACGCGCGCGATATGTTTCGGAGAACATAGGCCTCCATTTTCAAGCACTAAGAGTGCTGAGTGTCCGTTTGGTTCGCCGCTCGCGTCGCCGGCCCGCCGCGCACCCAAATTGTCAGTGACTAAATAAAGTAAATAAACGTGAGTAGAACCTTGTTAATCGGTAATTTACTGTTCACAATTTTTTCTTAAATATATAGAAAACACCCATGACTCAGGAACAAATATCTGTGCTCATCACACAAATAAATGCCCTGACTGGGAATCGAACCCAGGACCTTCGGCTTCATAGGCAGGGTTACTACCCACTAGACCAGACCAGTCGTCAAAACCCATGGGCGACGGTAATTGGCTACCATCAGGCAATCCCACTGCTCGTTTGCCACCTTTGTCATAAAAGAAAAAAAAAGCAGCCGTAGCGGGCCTTGTTAATAAAAGTATCCAAAAAACTTGGCAATACCAATTTAAAAATTTCAACCGTAAAGCTATTAGAGTTCGTAAGCACTGGAAAGTTTTCGATAAAGAAAACTGAACTCTTTTATGTCTTCATAGGACTGTAATTTGTTTGAACAAATGCAGAACTGAATATTTTTTTATATTTATTCATCATCATCATCATCATCTCAGCCATAAGACGTCCACTGCTGAACATAGGCCTCCCCCTTGGACCTCCACATGTACCGGTTGGAAGCAACCCGTATCCAGCGTCTTTCGGCGACCTTAATGAGGTCGTCTGTCCATCTTGTAGGTGGACGTCCTACGCTGCGCTTGCCAGTCCGTGGTCTCCACTCGAGCACTTTCGACCCCATCTGCCATTTTCTCTGCGTGGCCAATGCTATATTCATTATAGGATAAATGTAATTTATTAACAGAAAGTGACTGCCACAAGAGGAAATGGCACCACCCCATCTCCCATAAATTTGAAAAGTGAAAACCAATGGATGAGCAGCGTGGCGACTACAACTACCACCAAGCTAATACAAGCCATATTAGCAAACGACCTGCGGCAGATATAAGATATTTTTGACTACCTTGTCCCGTCTTATACATTTGACGGCGGCGAAAATATTTATTCCTTATCTGGTTCCAAAAAAAGTAAATGAGATTCACTGCAAACAGTCTCAGCTGCATGAATATTATTTATATAGATGGCTCTGCATAATTCATTCAAAAAGAATATTTATTATACAAGATGGCTGACAATGCCGGTACCGCGAACATCGAAGTCCGTACTCGTATAGTATTCAAGCTTTCTCTTTTACTCCAATTAAGGCGTCATGAGAGTGACAGAGACAATCGTCCGTTTACGGATATCGTTTTTGGTAGCGCCGCTGGTATAGTTAGATAAGGTAAATCATTCCCCCCAATGTAAGCATTTATTATTAAACAGTTGCAAATGCCATTGGCCAAAGATTGCCACAGACATATGTTTGTGAAGATCCCCTAACTGTGTCATAGATCGTCTACAACTTGCCTTCGACTATGGAGCTTTAAATGAAATGTTCGATTTCACTTAATTTATTCTTCTTTTTTTTATATGGCTTCCATCAATATATTTTGACGACTGGTCTGGCCTAGTGGGTAGTGACCCTGCCTATGAAGCCGATGGTCCTGGGTTCGATTCCCAGTCAGGGCATTTATTTGTGTGATGAGCACAGATATTTGTGCCTGAGTCATGGGTGTTTTCTATGTATTTAAGTAATTTATATGTATCTATCTATTATATATATCGTCGTCTAGTACCTACAACACAAGCTTTACTGAGCTTACCGTAGGACTAGGTCGATTTGTGTCAGATTGTCCCGTAATATTTATTATTTATTTATTTATATCAATCAATCATTTCGCCAATGTCAAGTAAAGTAACAACTTAAGAAGTAAGTAAAATAAGAGATCAGGTTTGCTTTTAGAGCACGTGTGTGTGTTTCACATACACTTATTTTTCATTTTCATTATATTAAAATTTGTCGACATGATGTACAAGTATACCGTGTGTTGCCTACAACTAGAGCAATAAATTAAAACGTAGATTCTTCTCCTTAAACCATGTAACTTTTGTTCAACAACTTTTGAAAATTATGTACTTTGTAGATTTCTTCTTTTTCATACAAACTAAATAGCATTTTCAATGTTCGTTAAAATCAATCAAACTGACATCGCTTGTCAGTTACTGTACTGTTACGATACTGACAAAGACAATTTCGAAGTACATTGCGTCTCCGAATAGAGTTTAAAGTGTTCTCAAACACAAACTACCCAATTATTTTTAAAAGTCGCTGAACAAATGTTGTTCAGTTGAAGGAGTATAGTCTCCAGTTTAATTATTGCTCCAGTTACAGGAATCATCCGGTGTACAGGTTAAGATAGGATAATATTTTTATGACATGTTGTTTTTGTGACATTAAAGTTTTAGAATTGAATTGATCTCACCTGTGGCCCTGAGACAAGACCTACGCCTTGTTTTTATGTATCTAGTGTTTACGTTAGAGGTTTAGAATAAGTTATTACTATTGTATTATATACCTCTGCAAACGATCATGTATTTATCTATTATATTCCTTCTTCACATGCGACATCTAAACCAACATGTCTGCGTCTCCTACGCACCCCTCTAAGTTATGATGGCAGTACGTGATTGTAATTTGGTGGCAAAATTTAGGTTTGCACACGCCCAACTTTCGTGCTCGTTGTCTACTTGCCGAGTTGCCAAATTACTTTGCTGCGTTGGGAGTTTTGGGGCGAGCCGACACGTATTGTACAGGGTGGGACAAAACTTTTGCACTTTTCAGAAACTATCGTATCGGCTGATGATGATGACTAAGACCCGGAATTTTGCGTGCGTTGCGTTTGGAAACTCTAAAGGGAGAAAACACTAACGCTTATCGATGTATCGATAAATCGATTTTTAGGGTTCCGTAGTCAACTAGGAACCCTTATAGTTTCGCCATGTCTGTCCGTCCGTCCGTCCGTCCGTCCGTCCGCGGATAATCTCAGTAACCGTTAGCACTAGAGAGCTGAAATTTGGTAGTAATACGTATATCAACTGACGCCATGACAAAGTGCAAAAATAAAAAGTGGAAAAATGTTTTCTTAGGGTACCCCTATACGTAAAGTGGGAGTGATTTTTTCTTCATTCTAATCCCAAATGATACTCTGTGATATATTGTTTGATAGGTATTTAAAAAAATGAATAGGGGTTTACACTAAAATCATTTTTGGATCATGTAAATATTTTCGGAAATAATCGCTCCAGAAGTTAAAAAAAGTGCAGTCCCCCCTCTAACTTTTGAACCACAAGTTTCAAAAAATATTGAAATAAATCTCAAAGTAGAACTTTATATAAACTTTCTAGGAAGGTGTTTTGAACTTGATAGGTTTAATAGTTTTTGAAAAAAATAATATATATAAATGAACCCCTATTTTTTTCTTGGTCACGCATATATCTGAGAACGGCTTTACCTGATTTGGCTAATTTTGGTCTCAGAAATATTTGTAGTAGCTCAGGAAGGTTTAAACGGTGAGCAAGTATGAAAAAATCGGAGTCATATACTAAAAACGAAAATATTGTTTCCCCATACAAACTTTATCAACTCAAGAAAACTGTAAGCGCCTGCAGGAATTTCATACTTCTTACGCGTTTTTTGGTAAAATGGTCTCTGCTTTCCTCGAGAAAGACGGAAGCGCCGCTTATAATTTGCATACATCTTAGGCTTTTTTGTGAGCAGTTTAGGTACTTTATATTATCCAGCACTAAAGTCGTTAAGGCGATAGTTTCTTAGCAAATCGTTAATAAAGTGTAGCTTCATTCCCCTAAGATATGGCTGTCAAAATCTCTATTGAATGACAAGACACACTTCATCACTTACGGCCCGGTACCGCGAACATCGAAGTTCGTATATTTCGAACATTTTTCTCTTTTACTCTAATTAAGGCGTTAAGAGAGTGACAGAGATAATCGTCTGAAATTTACGAATATCGTTGTTCGCGGTACCGCCACCGTTCTATGTATAATTCCGCGTTTAGTTCGTAAATAAGAATTTGCACTAATATTCATGGCTGGTTATCACATCATGTTACAACCCCTTCTTAATTTGCGTCCGATACGGGTGTGTGCCGAATCAATTGCTCAGCTTCTCCGGACAAATAACCCTTAAGATATTGCAATCTATCTATTATATATATCGTCGTCTAATACCTACAACACAAGCCTACTGAGCTTACCGTAGGACTAGGTCGATTTGTGTCAGATTGTCCCGAAATATTTATTTATTTATTTACTTCTTACTACTCATGGTGGGACTGAAATTGACAACATTTTTTCGAATTTTCCATGTATAGTTGGGATCTAAAACTCTTTCTTTAGTTGTCACCGTCCTTTGTGAGCCCGTTTTTAGGCTTCTGTACTTCATATTAATAAGTTAACAGCAATGTATCCAATAGCCCATTTTTAACTCTGAAGTGGGAACACTTACCGTGGCGGACGAAAAATTACGGAACCCTCCACTGAGCGTGGCCCGACACGCTCTTGGCCGGTTTTTTAAAGCATTTTTAAATAATTCAAACTTTCCGATGATACATTTTTAAGCAGGATCATACTCATATGTCATATGCCAGTGTCAATAGATATTAGATAGGTACCTTATCTACAAAGAGTATAACCCGAGTAGGTATTTGATTACATTTCAGCCGTATGCAATCCACTGCTGGACATAGGCCTCCCATAAATATGACTTGCATCATCTTGGGGGTAGTTGACATAGGCATCACGCTTGGCAGGCGGGTTGGCGATCCCAGTAGTTTTAGATTGGGTTTCGATGGACGCTGCTGCGACACTCCAAGCATAGCGCTCTCCATTGCCCTTTAGGTGACTTTGAGCCTTCTCTTTGAAACTGAATACCACAAAGTGATGTTTATTAACTAAGTTAAATAATGTGAAATTTATTTCCCCGATACTTTCCCGCGTTCTACATTTTTATCAAATCAATCAAATCAAATCAAATTATTTATTTCGTCATACATAGGTAAGAGAAGGTAACATTTGTCGTAGAGATAGTACAGCTATGATGTGCCTTATGGCATACGAAACTTAGGCTAGTATACAGTGGTTTATAAATACAAAAAAGAAAATAAAGTAAAATCATGTCAAATATAAGTTGCGATGTCGGAGAGTAAAATACAAAGTGTTATATAATTTTAATTTAGTAATAGGATTTTGAGTCAGTATTTAAAAGTAACAATCAATATATAGTTAATACAACATCTCAAGGACAATCAACATACAAGCTATGCCATTACCTGATCTTTAAGATAATCCTTGACACTATAATAACATTTATCTATTAAGTAGTTTCTTAATGAATATTTGAAGGTATCCGCTGTTTTCAATTTTAATTCCTCAGGAAGCTTGTTAAATAATTTTGGTGCCATAGAAATAAAACTTTTTTCCATAAGGGCAGTATTACCCACGTTCAATTTTAGTTTATATTCCCTCTGTCGAAGGTTAACGGGTTGTGTTTGTATTGGAAATAACTCCGGATTACACTTCGCAAACATGCAGCATTCGAAAATATAAATACATGGTAGAGTCATGATTTTTAGACACTTAAAACATGGCTGGCAACTTTCTAATGGCTTCAATTTGCAAATTGCTCCTATGCAGCGTTTCTGTGCTCTAAACAAAATATCCCTATATGAAGAGTTGCCCCAGAAAATTACTCCGTAGCGTAATATTGAGCCTACAAAACCGTGATACGCCGCCAGGACAGTCTTTTGGTCATTGGTGTTAGCTAGCTTGAAGAGTGCAAATGAAAACGTATATAACTTTTTGCAGATTTCTATGGAATGGGTTTTCCATGACATGTTACTATCTATTTGGAGTCCTAGAAATTTGGTGCTGGTAGTCTCTTGAATAACTGTACCATTGAACGTAATATTTAGTTTGGGAACCTCAGTTCTTTGTCTAAACTGCATCACACAAGTCTTTCCTAGGTTTGCTTTTAGGTTATTACATTTTAGCCATGTAATGACATTTGCAATACCGTTTTTAATTTCATCAACATAATTGGTGTTAGAATCGGAATTAATTAATACAGTACTGTCATCAGCAAATAACATCATTTGATGTTGGGTGCACTTGATTATATCGTTAATGTAAATCAAAAATAGTAGAGGCCCAAGTACACTTCCTTGGGGTACCCCACATTTAATTAATCTGCATTCAGATTTATAACTTTTTTCTTCCCTAGAAGAGGTGCAGATCTGCGTTAATTCAGTATACTGTTCTCTACATTCTAAATAAGATTTAATAAGTTTGAGACCGTTTCCGCGAATTCCATAATGATGTAGTTTCTTTAATAATATTTGGTGATCTACATGGTCGAAGGCTTTTGTCATATCCATGTAAATGGCACATGACAAATTCCTTTTATCCATATTCAAAATAGCATTTCTCACCAAGTCATAGATTGCCATGTTTATTGAAGTACCTTTACGGAACCCCATCTGTTCCTTAACTAGTATGTTATGTTTATCCAAGAAACTATGGATCCTATCATAAATTATTTTCTCAAAAATCTTAGAAATAACTGATAGTAAAGCAATCGGACGATAATTAGATGCTAGTTCTTTATCGCCCTTTTTGTAGACGGGTTTCACAATGGCTGGCTTTAATTTACAAGGATAAATTCCTTCAGAGAAACATAAATTTAATATGCAGCTCAATGGCATAGCAATTGAGGTTGCGACTGCTTTTAAAACTTTGGTAGTTATGTCATCAAAACCAACGCTAGACGTATTCTTTAAGGCCAGTATAGTTTTCAATACTTCCTCGGGGAAAGTAGGGGTCATAAAAATTGATCTCGGGTTATTAGGCATGTCAATATTGTACTCATTAGTAGGTGAGGTGTTACTATCATTACTTATCTCGTCAATAAAAAAGTCATTAAAAGCATTGGCTATATCTGTCGGGTCTGTATAATTTTTTTCCTTAACCTGTAATTTGTTAATTGGTTCTTTTGGTAAAGTGTGTCTTGATTTGTTTATTATTTGCCACGTGGCTTTTGATTTATTTTTCGACGATTTTATGAAAAAATCATTTTGTGAACGCTGCGTTAGTTTTATAAGGTTTTTTAGCCTTTTGCTGTATGTTTCAAGAGCTAATTTACTTGCAGCACTCTTTTGTGACCTAAACAGCCATAATAATTCCCTTTTTTTCCTACAACATAACTTAATTCCTTTTGTTATCCATTTATTCTGAATTTTGATGTTTTTCCTAATAATTTTATAAGGAAAACAGATATCGTAAATGCATTTAAATATGTCTATGAAGTTACTATATGCGTCATTAGGATTATTTGAATTCAGAACGTCAGCAAAGTTCAAGCTTTGTATATGTTTCACAAATAGTGCTAAATTTTCTTTACAAAAGTCTCTTCTTCTAATTTTCCACGTCTTAATTATACAAGTTTTTTTAACAGGACACTTTAGGAATTGTGCTGTATGGTCGGATAGAGCTAAATCTATTACTTCATTCTTTGCTCCTTTGACATTGTGGGCAAAGTTGTCCAAACAAGTTCCACTGCTGAGTCTCGTTGGTTCCTTAATCTCTAGGGTTAAACCATGACTCAGTAAGTGATGTCTAAAGTCACGACTTTTTGGTGTCACTTTTAAGACATCTATATTAAAATCGCCACAAATTACAATTTTTTTATTTTTTATTCCGCAAGTATTGTTCAGGATTCTTTCAAGACTCGCATGGAACGTGTCAAGACTGGTGCCAGGTACTCTGTAAATACATATCATTATCATATCATGCTCACAAAGCTCTATAGCACAGCACTCTATAATATACATCATTGACATATTTTTTATATTATTTAAGACCTTGTATTGAAGACCAGTCCTTATCAAAATGCAGGCTCCTCCCCTTTTATTATCTCGGGAGAAGCTGGTAGCCAATTTGAAATTGGAAATTTTAACAAACATTTCAGTGTTGGGAGTCATATTGTGCTCAGTTATACATAAAATGTCGATCGCTCTTCCCTCGGTTTCAAACTCTTGTAAGTGTACGGCTAACTCGTCGCTTTTATTGATAAGGCCTGATATGTTCTGGTGAAGTATATTTATATGTTTATACACGAAAAAAGAAACTTTGGCTTCGGGGTGAACGTGTCTGAGTGGCCATTACTAAACTGGATTTTTTTACACTGAAATGAGTACAAAGGGAGCTCAAGAGGTCAATAAGGTCATTAAAAATTGTTATAAACCCCCGTCTGTTTACATTTCCGAGTTCTGAAAACATTTCATTGGTATAGGATAAGTTTAGGTTTGAATCTAGTATGTAACAATATTCATAAGTGTTATTGTTGGCATATAACAGATTATTAAATGTTTCCACTCGCTTAGTATACAGATTTGTGTAGGAATTAATTTTAAATGTTGGTAAACAAATTATAATGTTTGTGTGTTGAACAAGCAATAACTGCTCTCGAATATAGCCAATTAAGTCATAGTAGTTGACACTTCTCTTAAAATCCTTATCGCCAATACTGATAATGCAGAAGTCATCTGAAGTGAAGTCCTTTAGTTTATTCTGGAGCCCGTGGAAGAGTTCCTGAGTGCCCGCTCCTGGTGTTAGATAGAGGCACGCATTTCCACTCGAGAATTCTCGCTGTATCAACTGCAACATGTAATTAGAGTGATTACTGATTATACACAATTTAAATTGCATCAGTTGTCCTTCTATTTTTTTCGGGGTAGTTCCTTGGCCAGATTTAGATGAATTTAGTGTTACTATTTGCAAAAATTTTGGTCATCCTGTAGTTTGTAGGGTTCTATCGTAGTAGCACATGACTCGAGACGTGATATACCCATCCCTTTTTAATTAACATGGTTAGAAAAAGACGGGTAGTATATCTCGCCACGAGATACGTGCTACATTTCGGTATGTTGGATAAGTTGGGCCTCGTCTGTCCGTCTGTATATGGCATTGTATCTTCCTCGCATTGTTGCATTTTGCCACAGCTCATCGGAGCCTAGGGTCCGCTTGCCAACGAATCCCAAGATTTGGCGTAAGCACTAGGTTTACGAAAGCGACTGCCATCTGACCTTCCAACCCAGAGGGTAAACTAGGCCTTATTGGGAATAGCCCGGTTTTCTGACCATGTCTACCTTCACCTTAAAGCCTAGATATTTACCAGTCGCTTTTCGACACCAGTCGCTTTTCGGTACAAGTCGCATTTTGGGACCAACGGCTTCATAGGTAGGGTCACAACCCACTAGGGCAAACGTGTAGTCATTTGTTGTTTTAAAAATCCAATACCTCGAAATACTTAAAAGTTTAAATAGATGACATATACTTATGAAAAAACTACGAGGCCCTCCGGCGTTAGAGACGGGGTGGTTTTTTTTTCTTAAATAAATGATCTATTTAACTTTTAATTTATATAGTAGTAGTACTTAACTACTATTTAAAAATCATAGCAAATCAAAATATTTAATTTAAAAAAAATTGAGTTGCTCAAAATACTTCTCAAAAGTCAGTTAAGTTATTTAAATTGAGCTTTAGACTCATGAGACTCGAGTTCAGAGACTTTAGACTCGTTCCGTAATCCGTAAGTGGTAAGGAGACCCACTCTCACCCTATTACAGCGAAGTGCAACGTCAAATAACGCGTACGCAGGGACGCATAATGTTTTATTACGGACACCATAGACGTAGTATCTATAGACGTGCCACTATGTCAATTCAATTGTGTCGGTTAACTTCAAACTCAGGTAAATCCATTTTGCTCTAAGGTTGATTGGTTCTATTTGATCTAAACAAAAAATATGATAATTTGACAGATAATCTATCTTAAAGCAGAATGGATTGACCCGAGTTTGAAGTTAAGCGACACAATTTAATTCAATTCAATTCATTCAACACTAGATTTAAGCATATACCTTGTAGTTATTGTTTGTGTGTTTCGAATGAATAATTAAATCATTCAATTAATTTATTACAGAGAAATATGTTTATTAGTGTCCAATAAATAGGAAAAAAACTGTATATAAAAATTAACCTAAAATGTAGAAAATACAATATTAATAATAAATCTCCATATGAATAGCAAAGTACTTTTTTTTACAAATTACAACAAAAGTTAAAATAAGTGTGCAAATAAAACTTTCTATTAGGTACTATCCAGCGCGGCAATGCCGCAAGCATTATAGGCACTTTTGCACCGGAAACGATAATTAAAGGACTGTAGAAATTAGTTATAAAGTTTTTATTGACTTTATATTGTAATCTGAACTGTCCAATAAATATAATAATTTGCAATATATATATGTCAGTAAAATATCAGAACAACATACAAACATTATTTATCTAATATGTTATTAGACGACCGGTCTGGCCTAGTGGGTAGTGACCCTGCCTGTAAAGCCGATGGTCCTGGGATCGATTCCCAGTCAGGGCATTTATTTGTGTGATGAACACAGATATTTGTTCTAGAGTCATGGGTGTTTTCTATGTATTGAAGTATTTATATATATCTATCTATTATATATACCGTTGTCTAGTACCTACAACACAAGCCTTACTGAGTTTACCGTAGGACTAGGTCGATTTGTGTAATATTGTCCCGAAATATTTATTTATTTATTTATTCATTATTTTGATTAACTATGAAATCGTTAAACTTAAGTGGCAGATGCACATTGCACGTATAACCGAGGGCCGTTGGGGCGTAAAGGTTCTCGAGTGGCTACTACGTACCGGAACGCGCAGCGTAGGCAGACCACCACAAGGAGGAAGGACGGTAGAAAAAGATCGCGGGGATCGACTGCATGCGGGTGCCGCAAAACTTGTCATGCTGGAACAACCTAAGGAAGATGATGATGTTTGTGACGGGCCGGCGACGCGAACGAGCACTCGGCACTCTTAGTGCTTGAAAATAAAGCTATGCTCTCCGAAACATGTCGCGCGAATGATTAAATAAATATAAGAGTTCATTTTTCATAAAATTCAACGTAAAGCTACTAAATATTGGTTAGGCAACAAAGAAACCGACTAAATTGAGTAGGCTAGCGGCGGTCTGCTGTCAGCCATATTGAAATGTCTTTTCAAATGAGCCGCATTATGTGTTCTCTTCTTCTAGGCACGCGTGTTTCAACTCTATAGATACTAGCTTTGAGACGGGTACGCATTTTATAACCACGCAAAAAAGCAATCCCACGTTTTTTCCTTATTACAGAACTGAAAAAGAGAAACTGATAGCTTGAGGAAAACACGAAATAAATATATTGGATGGAATCAAAATGAAATGGAAAATACAGAGTTAATGTGGTCTGATTAATTTTTTCATTCTTCAAACGAATTAAACTTACTTAATTAATATTTCCTCTTGTGATTTTCATAGTTTTAATTAAATAAGTGAAATGGATTATATTGCGAGTAATATAATAAATAATATAATATTTGACGACCGGTCTGGCCTAGTGGGTCGTGACCCTGCCTATGAAGCCGAAGGTCCTGGGTTCGATTGCCAGTCAGGGCATTTATTTGTGTGATGAGCACATTTGTTCCTGAGTCATGGGTGTTTTCTATGTATTTACGTATTTATATGTATCTATCTATTATATATATATATATCGTCGTCTAGTACCTACAACACAAGCCTTACTGAGCTTACCGTAGGACTAGGTCGATTTGTGTAAGATTGTCCCGAAATATTTATTATTTATTATATAATAAATCTGTCAAAAGTCCGTACAGTCAACATCAAATTTTAGTAGCAGCAAAGGTATTCAAAAATATCGGAGCATACACTTTATCGCCTTGACAATAAAGGCGTTGTTCCGATATTTGTGAGCACTTTGGCCGCTCCGATGTATCTGATGGCGACTGTACATAAAAGATAATCGAAAAATAGTTGACTGGAAATACGTTCCAATACTTTAGATATTTAAGTATTTTTAAATTATATATATCGTTGACGAGTACCCACAAAACAAGCCTTTTCTTTTAATACAACGACGTTGGCAAACAAGCATATGGCCGCTGATGGTAAACAGTTACCGTAACCTATGAACGAATGCAACTCCAGAGGATTCACATGCGCGTTGCCTACCCTAAAAGTTGTTTGAGCTCTAGAAACCTTAAACCTAGAAAGAAAAAAAAAACTACATACCTGAAAGATAGCAGTGCTATTATGGCTGTGGTCTTCTGTAAGGAGGAGGTACTTCCCCAGTTGGGCTGCTCCAGACTCAAGCGTGATGGTACTTCGCTGTGCCCTACCTCTCATAGTTGGATGTAGTTTAAGGACAAACCCGGGTTCAAAAGCATTTTGAGCTTACCGTGGGTCCGTCAATTTGTGTAAAAATGTTCTGTAATATTAATTTATTTATATAATAGTACATTGTGCAACGAGGATGGTAAGTAAGGTATAGTAAACGCGAGTTCGTATTGAAGCCCCGACGACGAGTCCGGAGGGCTTAATGACTCAAGCTCAAGTTATACACTTGGCCACCCGTGGTACACACAACGTTTTTTCATCACATTTGCAAGGAAATAAAATAAATTCGTTGGTAAAATATTAGTTAGAACTTATGTGAAGCAATCAAAATACACTTTGAAAACTACATTCAAACCTCATCCACTAAAAAGATTGTCAACAATGTCAACTTTTTTTCAGTAATGTCTTCCACAGATAATGTTAACAAATCTCGGTGTTTTGTTTTTCGAATTTGACAGATCATCCTGCCAAATAGTATCAATTATCAAAATCAAATATAAAACAATTATTTTTAATAAATACTAAACAACAAATTGCAGTCAAATTGAATATAAAGATATGTTTTATACATATTAAAAGTTGGTTGTAGCAAACTTTTGAAGATATGAAATACACCTTGGCTGTTTGGAAACATCCTCAGTCCGAAGTGAAGTATGAGTTCTATATATTTTTAAACTAAACTTAACAGCCCGTGTGAGCTAAATCGGCTATAACTGCACTGTTCTCTCGCAAGTAACAACGCCATTGACAAGCAAGTGTGATGAAAAAACAATTATGTTATTGGAATTTCATTCTGCATTAGTTTGTCGTGATTATCCGTAATAAAATATAACTATAAATAAATATTTCTATCTAGTCCTACGGTAAGCTCAGTAAGGCTTGTGTTGTAGGTACTAAACGACGATATATATAATAGATATATACATATAAATACTGAAATACATAGAAAACACCCATGACTCAGAAACATTGTCTGTGATCATCACACAAATAAATGCCCCGACTGGGATTCGAACCCAGGACCATCGGTTTCATAGGCAGGGTCACTACCCACTAGGCCAGAACGGTCGTAACATAATAATACAGTGTGTAATTCTTTTACGGGCGAATCTCTTACCAGAGGGTAGAATAGGACATAAGAAATATATTTAGATAACTTTTGGTTAGAAGTACAATTAAAATTTTATCCATATAAAAAAATTCGGCCCGCGATGTAATGCAACACACTCGAGTTAAACACTCGTTGACAGTTCGTTTCAAAAGCTCATGACGCGTAATGTTCGCAGTACATTACTGCTTAGAAATTTTACAAAAATTAATTACATGTGTATAATAGGTATAATTAAAGAAAAACCTTTTGGTTGTTGATTATACTGGTAAATCCTATGTCTGGTTTAATTCTTCGCCCGTATTAGACTTACACACAGTACATATAAGAATAACAAAGAATAACTCTACCAAGTATGAAACTAATTATAGATAATACTTGGTATGCCAACTTGGCCTAAACCCGGCAACCGACATGACACCCTCCAGTCACGGCCGAACTTACAATTAGGCTTGCAGTTTGATACTGATCCATCCATCTCTAGAAACTTAGGAGCGAAAACATTACAGATGCTTACTTAGTACCGATGTAGGGATGCTGGAAGAGGCTACGTATACGATTTTAAATTAATATGATTCTTTTGACTTAAAAAACGTTTACGAACGGTTACGAGCCGTGAGTGTAAGTTTTTAACGTAACTTTACGTCACGAACGCGTTTGCGTTTCCCATATAAATAACGTTATCACTTAGGCGTTCGTAAACGTCAAAAGAAACTTACACTAGTGCCTCAGATTACAACTCTTAATTAAAACGCATCGATGTATAAACGTAGATTCACAATCAGCCCCCAAAAATGGCTCTATAAACAACCGCTCGAACAACTTGGGCGGTACATTTAGTTCAGTCTTCTTTGAACCGCAGTCAGTGCAAGTGTCAACAATGACTAAAAAGATGTTACTTTATCAATAGTGAAGTTTGATCCTTACTCACCATCAGGATCACAACACCACATACCTGAAAGGTAGCAGTGCTATTATGGCTGTGGTCTTCTGTAAGGAGGAGGTACTTCCCCAGTTGGGCTTCTCCAGACTCAAGCGTGATGGTAATTCGCTGTGCCCTCGTTGTTGGACGTAGTTTAAGGACATATCCGGATCCAAAACATACATGGTAACTATCCCGTTTTAAATTATAGTTGTATAGTTATATATTTCATCGACAATTTAATGGTTCACACGACGTACGCAAACTCGCAGCAGAACAAAAGTAACCGATATAACTATAAACGATAAACTTAAGTGACAGTGGTTGGGGCATTTTGCAATTAAACAACTACCTAGACTGGTTTTATTTCATGAGCATACGTCGAACTATACGGGGCAGTTTGGGGGCAAGGTAAACTTTACAAAAAATCTTAACTTACGAGTGTTATAATGTACCTAGTATTTGTAACATAGTTAATTAAATTAGTTACCTTGAAGTTGTGTTTTATTCCTTTCTCACAGCTGCAATTGTCCAAGTGACGGATAAAGCCAAACGAACTTTTTCGCCATTTTGACTTATGTGTAGTCCAATTACGTTTATAAATAACGTAGTTAGTTGCTATGATATGTGGAATTTCACATTATAAATACTAGGTACCAAATACTCGAAAGTGAATTGATTGATTTGCGAACCTTACCTATCATTCTGACATGCCACGAAAATGTCCGCTGGAGTCAGACGTATGTTCATGAGTAATTATCGCGGAACCCGAAGACTATTTAAACACAAACTTACATAATACTTAGAATATAATACTTATACTTCCAGCTGCATTGATAATGATAATGATATACTAAGTTTATTAGAACTTTATATCCGTGTCAGTTCTCGTAACATTTTGATTGCGGTAGCGGTCTGCCGGCGCCATAACTTTCCGGTTAATGTAGGATTAACCGTTTTCTTAATGTAACCGCCTTAATGTATTACTCGGATTTAAACCTTGGGCTGTACCCAAGATACCAATCGATTGTAGGTACGCTATCGAAACCAAAAACAATGTATGTTATACGATTAGAAACTAACATGGCCGTCTATATTTTTTTTCTACTCCGGTACTTTTATCTGTAAATTATATGGTCCCACGAACGGACATAAAAACAAGTCTTATGCAATTTTTCAAAAATGTATCTAGTCTATACTTTATAAAGACCCTAGAGTTATTATGTGATATAATGCAACTGCTTACATAGGTGTCCTGTAAATCCAACAGATTAAAATAAAAAGAAAACATTAAGACAACGACAATCAAAACTGCCAACCTAACAAACAAATGAATTGATATGGTTTGAAACAGTAACAGAACTAAAATAATTGCTGCCAACATAAAGAAAAACACAAGTAAATGACAGTTGAAAAAAGAATATACGTTCTGTCGACTGTCATTTGTCAGTATCTAACTTCCCGCTCTTTTTTATGCTGTATTGCTGTGTTTTGTTAGCATTCTTGGAATAATTATGTTTTGAGTTTTATTTGATCCCTAGCTGTAGAAAAGTAGTAGTAGGTAATGTATGCAACGTTGTATAAAATGGTTAAAAAAGGCTTATGGCGTTTATATTAACAATACTCCCCTCGAACCTTCTTATACAACTATTGCATAAAATACTAATATATAACTTATAGCTCCTGGTTCTATTGAGTAATTCCCATATAACCTTACCAAACCAAACTCACACTAATGACTACAGTCAAGGCTAATGATTTGTACACGACTAAACTGCCAAAATATGTATACATTCAAGGTCAATGTGGGTAAGACCAACCAATTTCCTACATTATCTCATAGGTATTTAGGTGTCATATGGCAGACTTCCCTTTAAAATATAGTATGCCGGGTCTTACCCACATTGACCTCACCTTATTTTCTCACAAGGACGGATACCCATCTGTCCGACTCTGGCTTGCTTCATTTTTATAGATGTTATAGAGTAAACGACTTTAAACGTTGTGTTTAGACCCCTAATAATGAAAAAAAAAAAAATATAATATTTGCCACCGGTTACAGGTATTCTGCGCGTACGAAGCCGCAGGCAAAAGCTAGCATATAAAAACGGCCATTTACCAAAACCCAAAGAAACTACAGCGCTTAGATTTCTCATTTATCACTCACAAGTGGTCTCGAAGTGGAAGGTCTTCAGGCAAGAAGTCGGGATTTATGCGTCGACCCGACGATAAAACAACGCCCAACGCTACGCGAGTGGGCCCCGGTGACAGCCATAGGCCGAAACAACACCCTTACCATGAGTTGTGACATTGACGTTTTCGATAACGAGTATCGAGTTTACTATCTGTTTATCTCGCCGAACATATCAAAGATATTTAAATGGAAAGAAATATAGAAAAAAATTTACTCGCAGCGGTTCTCGAACCCACAACCACTGGATCACTAGCCCAGTTTTAGAAAAGGGTAGCACATTGGTATCGATGAATTCTCAATCTAAATTTGAGACTTCGATGCCGTAAGAAGGGTTCAATACTCTTCGGTAGATGTCGCTACACGTCACCCGTAATGACGTATACCAGGAAGGATAAGATAGAAAAAATTTACACGTCTAAGCTTGTATACTATTTTAGTGCGAACGATATGCACATATAGTAAACTCGATACTCGTTATAGAAAACCTCAGTCACGACTCATGGTGAGGGTACAGGTGGCGCTACGAGAAACGATATTCATAAACGGACGATTGATTGTCTCTGTCATTCTTATGACGCCTTAATGAGTAAAACAGAGAGATGCTCGAAATATACCGAACTAGGATGTTCACGGTTCAACGTCTTTATTGGCTTGTTTGGCATTAGGAGCATTTAAAAAAAATACCACTTTTCAAAATGAAAAAAAGTCATATATGGGTGAGTCCTATACCCAGAGTTGGACGTCTTACGGCTGAAATAATAATGATGATGATGATTGAATTAAGTAAACTTACTAATCTAAATACCATAACTACCAAATACAAAATCGCTTTCATAATTTAAATATTATCGTTCTCAGAAATATAATCATAGCAGTAAAGCTAAGAGCCCGCCACGGAAAAGAATATACAAATTTTGCGAGCGACGATATGGGTTACCTACTGATCTTTTTAATAAATTATTACCTTGTTTTTATATTAAACAGAAACGTCTGCTAGCATATCAAAGATATTTAAATCGAAAGAAAAATAGAAAAATTTGACTCGCACCGGGACTCGAACCCATAACCACTGGATCACTAGCCCAGTTTTAGAAAAGGGTAGCACATTGGTATCGATGAATTCTCAATCTAAATTTGAGACTTCGATGCCGTAAAAAGGGTTCAATACTCTTCGGTAGATGTCGCTACACGTCACCCGTAATGACATATACCAAGAAGAAATTTGACACGCCTAAGCGGCGCTCGTATAGCACAATTGGTAGTACACTGAGCTAGTGATCCAGTGGTTGTGGGTTCGAGTCCCGCTGCGAGTCAAATTTTTCTATTTTTCTTTCGATTTAAATATCTAAATTATTACCTTATTACCAATTCGGACCTACAGCGGGTAATCGGCAGACGGCCGGTTTTAGTAATACCGTTAACAGAGCAAACTATAAGCTGACCAGTTCACGAAAGAATCAGGGAGCAAAGTACTGGTATCTCATTCACGCGAACTTGGGCCTCCCCTATAGACGATGACGATTAGCAGCATATGCTAATGTCATAAGGCACTCGTCCCACCTCGAGTTAGTAAGCTATGAGCTATCAGGTATTTCAAGGTACAAAAGATAATCGCTGCTGTGTAAATAAATTGAAATACTTAGCTGATGAAGAGACACTGCTTTTGACGACCGGTCTGGCCTAGTGGATAAAAAAAAAAAGATAAAAGATCTTTATTTTTCAATTTAGGCACTTTCCATGCACTTATGAACGTCAAAAAAAAAAACTACACCGGTTCAAACCCTACACCTCTGACCCATGAAGATACCGGCAAGAAACGACGGCGGGACTTATTTTTTCAATACAGTGATACATCAAATCTTAAAGTACTTACATAATTATGCGTAGTCCGATAAGAAAACATATCAAACAGTTTATTACAAGATATGAAAATACAAAAATATAAAAGTAAAAATAATAATGTATAAACAAATTCGACTTCACAAAATAGACATACTTTAATATGCTTTCTTATCTGAACTGTGCCATTTACATGAGCTGGCAGTACATACAATTGTTGAATTAATTGCTAGGTGGTTTTGTTAGTGTAGTAGGGTAAAGTGACCCTGCCTATGAAGCTGGGTTCGAATCCCAGTCAGGGCATTTATTCGCGTGATGAGCACAGATATTTATTCCTGAGTCATGGGTTTTTCTATGTATTTAATTTAAGTATTTGTATATATCTATGTATTATATATATCGTCGTACTAGGTACTAACCTACAACACAAGCCTTACTGAGCTTACCGTAGGAATAGGTCGATTTGTATAAGATTGTCCCAAAAATATTTATTTATTTATTATTTACTGCTCGATTCCCAATCACTTCTGTCCGCATTTTACCTGTGGTTACATACTAGCATGGTTTGGCAAGTTAAACAGGCTTCCACATTCATAGGTAATTTCCCGGGACTAGCTCTCGGGCTATAACAAAGCTCCCTGTTCTTATCGTACCCTCAATAGTGTATTAGCATCGGAATACGTAATTATTACAGCACAAAGTCGGAGCACGTATTTACTTGTTATTCAAATGTAATCTGAATTAGTTTTATTGGGACTTTAGCTGATTTAGCATACTAAAATCTTAATTTGTTCGTGATTTCTTAATAATATTATGATAGATATTATAATGTCGGGTCAGTTTGACTCTTGGGTCTTTCGCCAGGTCCACTTCTGGTTTACTAGTTAATGGATCCATAAAATCACTCATCTCACTCAGAGGCTCAGGACTGGGTGAAATGAAGAACTGATGATAGTTCTTAGTTTTGCGAGTTGGCTCTGCTCAATAGATCTATGCCTTTGATTTGTAAGTTATACTCCTATAAGTCTCACATCTTTGTTTATCGTAATTACAATATTATTATAACTATGAGTACTTAACTTACTGCATTAAATCTAAAAAGGCCCTTGAGGCTTGTACCAAGGATGATGCTGACGGCATTTTTATTTATGACATAGGCGGCAAACGAGCAGAGGGATTGCCTTGCGCCCATGGGCACCCGCAACACCAGAGGAGTCACAAGCGTTGCTGGCCTTTAAGGGGGTTGGAGCTCTGGGAACCATTTCCTCGTTGTCTCGCAGCTGATACTTTCTGCGAGAAAGCCGTCATAAATACATATTTGCCATAGAACTTGGCACTTATTTAGATCTCCATTCTTTTTGCGGCGAAGCCCACAGCTAAGCATAATTTTTGTATTGAACTTGACTCTCCTTTTTTACATTTATGTTTTTGGTGGGATACTTAACTGCTTGCTTAAAATATACCTGGTTAGCTGACAAATACGTTACCTTCTTAATATTGTATAACAACGCGATCACATATAAAGGTACCGGAGATACTGCAGACTTCTACAAATAAGCGCCGTTTTTTAAAGAAAACTGACTTTTGCACAGCCGAAGCATAGAAGTCTTAACTGCCATATGGCAGTTTATGCAATTGTGTATCGTATTCGTTTACCATACGTTATAAATTCAAACTGGTTTTGCAATGTATTTACCTGCATAGGGCGACGGTAAGATCATATTTTATTTTAGTAAGAATTCTATTATTTCTCAAATAGAAACTCATTGTTGCTAAAAGCAAACTTGATGTGTTCTTTTAATTATGTGTTACTTGACATTGGGGAAATCATCGATTGATATATTGATGAAAGTCATATTTTAAAAGTAGATATAGTAGTTTATGTATCTGTGCATAATGAAAGGCATTACAACAAGAGTGTGGGTTTATGAAACGAGCCGAAGGCGAGTTTCATAATAATATCACACGATTATTGTAATGCCTAATTATGTATAGTTACATACACTACTTTATCTACACACATATCATAAGTGTTTTAAGATGGGTTCAGGAACCGTAGGGAAATTACTCGTTACTAGTTTTACTTGTAAACATTAAAAAGTCAACGAACAAAACAAATGACAGCTTGGAATGGCAGCGTTGCGTATTTCGTATCTCAGTCAAATATTTTTTTAAACCATAGACAAGCGAATGAACTCCCTATTCTATTGTCACTCGAGTTCAAATGTCGTTCGATTTATATTAAAAAAACATAACGAATAGGCGTTTCGTATCAATGACTGTTTTAATATCTAATGTAGATACTAAAATAGACACCCCACTTGAATTTGACAGCTGTTCCTAATTTAAATTCATAACCTACTGATTTCAGTAGGTAATGTTAACATTACATCTCCATTCATTTCTGATGGTTGGTAATGCTGGTCATTGCCTACGGTTTCTGGACGCATTTAAGAGCACTTACGATATGTACGTAGATAAAAGACATTATACACTTATTATCATACGTCGGACTCCAGCGGGCATTTTCGTGGCATGTCATAATTATAGGTAAAGTTGACAAATCAATCAATTCACTTTCGAGTATTTGGTACCTAGTATTTTTAATGTGAAATTCCAAATATCATAGTAACTATCCACGTTATTTATAAACGTACTTGGACTACACATAAGTCAAAACGGCGAAAAAGTTCGTTTGGCTTTACCCGTCACTCAGACAATTGCAGCTGTGAGAAAGGAATAAAACACAACTTCAAAGAGTATTTACATATTAAAGATGAATAAATGATAACGGGCCGTAACTAATTTAATTAACTATGTTACAAATACTAGGTACATTATAATTTTATAATACTCGTATGTTAAGATTTTTTTGTAAACTGTACCTTGCCCTCGAAATAATCATTTCATAAATACACGTCCTACAACCTTATTTACTGTACAATAGAGTTGCTCGGTACATATTTTTGAAACTTTGGCAGTGAACGAATTTTTACACTTGACTGCACAACGTTGCGACAGTCACATGAGTAAAGCTATTTTAGAATATCTAATAATGTTTGGTAAAAATCCTTTGCAGGTCGGTTCTCTTGAAGACAAAAGCCGCTCTCCAGCAAAAATACCCTACCTTTTCTTTTTAGCAGATGGATTGCCTGGTGGTAAGCAATTATCGTCGCCAATGGGCACCCGCAACACCAGAGGAGTTACAAGCGCGTTGCCAGCCTTTAAGGGGGGTTGGAGCTCTGGGAACCTTACTCACCATCAGGAACACAACACTACATACCTGAAATGTAGCAGTGCTATTATGGCTGCGGTCTTCTGTAAGGAGGAGGTACTTCTCAGTTGGGCTGCCCCAGATTCAAGCGTGATGGAAGCGTGATAAATAGAACTATACCGATAAACACAAAAGAGTAATGCAGGCAGCAGGGTCCAGCTTTCCGAACAAGACTTTAGTACCATTTGACTACATGCGGCAGACAGAGAAGACCTTAACTATGATCAGGCACAATGCTACGCAATTGTGGACTATAAAAAAGGGAGCTGTGCTTCCTTCAGTCTCTTCAGCGATGCCACATAGACTACGATATATCGAAACGTTGAAGTGTCTGTACGGAGCTGTGGAGGTCACAAATATCGGAACAACGCCTCTATTGTCAAGGCGATGAAGTGCATGTTCTGATATTTGTGACCACCTCCACAGCTCCGATATATCTGATGGCGACTACATAAACGCCATCACATCAGTCCAAATTAAGGACCCAGAGTTCTGATCTAATGCAACTCCACCGAGGTGTAAAAGAGACGTCATGACTCCGAAACTGTTTACTGTTAAAGTTATCTAACAAATGAAATTCTGCTGTCGTTTCTTCGGGGTAGCCTTAAGCTTGCGTTGTTTTTAAATTCGTTGTTTGCTTTCATAACAAAGTGATAATGACTCGGTTTGCGAGAGAGAGAGAGACTAAGTTTGCGCACTCCTGGCGTGTGCGAAGCAAGCGAAGAAAGTTTGAGGAGTAAGGACAGCAGTACATGGTGGAGACGACGCTGAGTAACGTCTTGTGTCGTCGACCCCTAAGAGGGGTATGATGCTAGTAGATAGGCCTGCCCAGAATGGGAGAAAGGCCGGGACTATATTTAAATTTTGGCTCGGCTTGAGGGTATATTGAACCCCGCCGAAAATAATGACGCGGCTTCCTCTCATTCGTCTGTCATATCTAAGTTAGTTATGGGGCTGCGTTTGGTCATTGTCAACAAATAAAATTACCAACTTTGACCCTTCAACGGAGACGATTTAAAATGGCTTCCAGCCGGGGGTGGTTTCGGGGTGTGTTCGAATCGCTATCCACGGCAATAATCAAATGTCGCAATTAAATCGTGTCAAGTTTGAGCCCGGGTACGTCCTTAAACTGCGTCCAACAATGAGAGGCAGGGCACAGCGAAGTACCATCACGCTTGAGTCTGGAGAAGCCCAACTGGAGAAGTACCTCCTCCTTACAGAAACCACAGCCATAAAAGCACTGCTACCTTTCACATATGTAGTGTTGTGTTCCTGATGGTGAGTAAGGTTCCCAGAGCTCCAACCCCCCTTAAAGGCCGTGGTGGCCTACAAGGCGTGTCGCGGGTGCCCATAGGTGACGGTATTTGCTTACCATCAGGCAATCCGTCTGCTCGTTTGCCGCCTCCGTTATAAAAAAAAGTTCATTTTGACCACCTGGCCCATTAGCAACTATTGCTACAGTATGGGCGACATTACCTTGTTTGATGTTTGACGTACCTTACAGTAGCCTAATGTCAATTTCGTGTTGGAGTACATTATCATGTGACCTGTTTGCGTGGAGATGGACGGCTGTGTGCCGTGAATGCTTGAGGTTTTGTGAGTTGATGGATGATAGGTCATCCAGCACCTTAATATATATAAGTTTTTTTTATTTTTATTGTTTGATTATGTATTTTATATGCTACTGCTTTCTCAGCGCATTGGTTTATACTGTAATGCAGAGTTACATTCTTCTTGTAAATAATAAATAAATAATAATAAATAATTATATTGACAACTAGCTGTGCTGCGCTGTGTTACCCGCGGTTTATTAGGGAACAAACGTAGCATAAGTTTTTTTCATTAAATAAGGTGTTTAAACACAACGTTTAAAGTCTCTCAATTGATATTTGACTCCATTTTTTTTATTGAATTAAGTAGTGTTAACACAAAATTTCAAGTTTCTTTTTACACAATCCCATACAAACTTTTAACCTCCTTTTGATCTATTTATGGGTGGAAATTCAAAAAATCCTTTCTTAATATTGCTTCTCCACTTTATCGAAATAACCCACCTTGAAAGTTTCAACTCTCTAGCTTCAGTGGTTTCGGCTCGGCGTTGATGATCGGCCAGTCAGTCAGTAGATTATATGTATATATATATAACATTTTCACCTCAGCAGCTCGAACATGTCTACTTTCCTCACTCCAGGGAGTGAGGAAAGTGCGACTTTCCTCACTTTCAGAGAGTGAGGAAAGATGCTACTTTCGTCACTCCAGGGAGTGAGACAAAGTAGCTTTTTAATTGACGACCGGTCTGGCCTAGTAGGTAATGACCCTGCCTAAAAAGCCGGTGGTCCCGGGTTCGAATCCCAGTCAGGCCATCTATTTGTGTGATGAGCACATATATTTGTTCCTAAGTCATGGGTGTTTTCTATGTATTTAAGTATTTAAATGTATCTATTTATTATAATAGGACATATTAAGTAATGAAGCCAGTGCAGTTGCAGATAAAACACTTAAATGAATGTGGTAAACTTGATGTTAATTATTTACAAGATTTTATTTAACTTGATGTATGTATTTGTATATTTATCCGGATGGAATCTTGCAACTCAATTTTGAAGCAGACATCTTTAACCGATTGAGCTGAAATTTAGCACACTTATGTAATTTCGGTTACAATGCAATATTATGGTACCACTGATCTGATCTGATGCTGGAGTCAGAAGGAAGCAAAAGCAACTCTTAAAATACACAAGGTAAACCCGTGGTGTTTTAGGCTCATTAGAATCCTTTCGAAGAGTAGATGACGACTATGAAAAAAAGTACAGTCGGCAATAAAAGCTTGTACTAAAAATGACATTTTTGGCAACTTATTTAACCTTTAATATGTTCTCACTACTGAGGTGAAAAGTTGTATGTGTCACACTAGAGTAAAGTTATTTTACATCTCGTGTTTTTGAGTGCCTCGCTACACTCAAGATTCTAACACTAGAATCACTCGTTACGCTCGTGATTCAATTATAGAATCTTTCGCTTACTCGGGACTCAAAATAAACACTCGCAAGAAAAAACAACTTTCCTCTCTTGTTGCACAAATAACTATTTGCTTGCGTGATAATAAAAAAAGTAATAAAATACCGGCCACGAGCGTGTCGGGCCACGCTCAGTATAGGGTTCCGTAGTTTTCCGTCCGTCACAGTAAATATCCCCACTTAAGAGTAAAAAAATGGGCTATTTGTTAAATTGAGTAAGTAATTCCTAGTTGACTACGGAACCCTAAACATGAATTTGTTTTTAAAAGTTGCAGAACAAAATATAGTCAGTCTAGACTTCTGGAGTGTAAAATCAAACCATCTTTTTAAAACTCCATATTCAAAGACACTATATTTGACCACTTTGTCCTCGGAGGATAATATGTAACCAATATGGAGTAACCATTAACAGGCGTTCCCCTCTGCCAAAATTACTCGGCCGCCGGTCATAGTTCTTGAACTTGTGTGAATATAGTTTATGCTAGTGTTTGATAATTTTGTCGTGTGCGTGTGTAGCGACGCACGTAAAAAATGCATTAGTGTTAACATTATTTATGTGTGTTACCTCACCCCCGCGCCGAAAACGGCAGAATTTTTCCGATAGAAATTAGTGCGTGTGTCGGCTCCATATTGGTTATATCCTCCTAGACTTTGTCAGCTTTGGACCCGGGTATGTCCTTAAACTACGTCCAACAATGAGAGGTAGGGCACAGCGTTGACCATCACGCTTGAATCTGGGGCAGCCCAACTGGGGAAGTACCTCCTCCTTACAGAAGACCACAGCCATAATAGCACTGCCACCTCTCAGGTATGTAGTGTTGTGTTCCTGATGGTGAGTAAGGTTCCCAGAGCTCCAACCCCCCTTAAAGGCCGGCAACGCGCTTGTGACTCCCCTGGTGTTGCGAGTGCCCATGGGCGACGGTAATTGCTTAACACCAGGCAATCCGTCTGCTCGTTTGCCGCCTATGTCATAAAAAAAAGCTACTTTTTGACGTTGCCTGAGCCTAAGTACGTATTAAGGGTCTGGACAAAGTTATCGGTGCCTGAAATCAAAAAGTTAGCCTGTTTCCATCTAGTTTCCCTAACTATTCCGGGGCTTGTTGGAATATGTTCGCGTTTGAATTCCGCCATAGTTTCTGTAATAACTCTCCTATTAACATTACCTCTACTATGGTTGATTTCTATGTATTTAAGTATTTATATGTATCTATTATATATATCGTCGTCTAGTACCTACAACACAAGTTACTGAGCTTACCGTAGGACTAGGTCGATTTTTGTAAGATTGTCCTGAATATTTATTTATTATTTATGATTCGGCAAAAGAATACTCGCTTGCGTCTGTATAACATATTCATCATCATCATCCTATTGAAGTCTACTGTTGAACACTGAATATACCTCTCTCATGGTACGCCACTGAGCTATGTCTGCTTTATTAAATTAAATTAAAATAAAAAATAATTTTTCAAATTAGACCCGGGTATCTACTTAAACTACGCCCAACAATGAGAGGTAGGGCTCAGCGAAGTACCATCACGCTTGAGTCTGGAGAAGCCCAACTGGGGAAGTACCTCCTCCTTACAGAAGACAGCACTGCTACCTTTTAGGTATTGATGGTATAATTCTGGTATAATCCCGATGGTAGATTTTTCTTTGACGTTCATTGTGCCTAAATTGAATAATAATCCAGTGGTTGCGGGTTCGAGTCCCGTTGCGAGTCAAAAATTTTCTATTTTTCTTTCGATTTAAATATCGAAGATCACAGCCATAATAGCACTGCTACCTTTCAGGTTTGTAGTGTTGTGTTCCCGATGGTGAGTAAGGTTCCCAGAGTTCCAACCCCCCTTAAAGGTCGACAACGCGCTTGTGACTCCCCTGTTGTTGCGGGTGCCCATGGGCGACGGTAATTGCTTAGGAAACGCAATGCGTCTGCTCGTTTGCCGTCTATGTCATAAAAAAAAAATTCGCTAGCAGACGTTTTTGCGTAATAAAAAAGAATTGAAAAATAAAGATGTTTTATTTTTTAGCTATCTCTAATGTCAACTGTGAAAACTCGTGGTAGTAGCACAGGAGCTAGTATGAGTGAAATATGCAGACGTTGACAACTTCCGTAATGAGCCTTAATTTTAACAGCTTCTTAGCCTAGAGAAATAATTATTCTTTAGTATTTTACAAACGATGGATGGGCAGCAACGTCCACTGAAACAAACAGCTACAGCGATCGCCAACACGCCTGCCAATCGCAGCGACTATGGCACTACGCCTCAATATGATACAATTTGATAGGGCAATGATTAGCAGTGCACGACTTAATGCTGAAATGATGATGATTGTGAAAGGATTAAAAAAAATAAACACATTTCAGCCGTATGTAGTCCACTGCTGGACATAGGCCTCCCACAAATATGACTTGTATCATCTTGGGGGTAGTTGCCATAGTCGCCACGCTTGACAGGCGGATTAGCGACCGCAGTAGCTGTAGATTGGGTTTCGACGGACGCTGCTGCCCGTCCGTAGGATTTTTCCCTTTGTCGCCTCTACGACACCCGCGGAAGGAGATGGGGTGGTGATATTCTAGTCACACGGCATCACACGGCAACATACCTTTCACCACACCTTTTGCACACTTTTCATATAAAAATATAATTTCCATACAGAAATACCGAGATGTTCCGCTAGTACAATCAGTTTTATTTAGTTTTCCAGACAAAAGCTTAAAGTTAAATATTTTCCGAGTATCAAAAATGCTACGATATCATACACTCTGAAAAAAAGAATCGTAACAGATTGAAAAGAACAATCAATCGTGTACTGTATTCGGGTTCTATAAGTTCTAAATTCAGATTGTGTTTCCATTGTACTTACGTCCTTTTGCGATGTGAGGTAAAAATGCAGACTAACGAGTAGCTTTACTCCAACTACAATAGATACACCAATTTTGTACTTTACGCCTTTGTATTAAGGTTCACATAAAATCAGTTAATAATGTCAATGCCAACTACATAAGTAACTGATGACATATAGAACTTATGTCTATAGCAATAAGGTTCAAACATGTTGAATGTACAACAGATGGAAAAGGCGTGAAGTGAGGATTTCAACAGGCATGAACTCCCCTGTCCGCTGGGACTGCACGAAATATGCTCAGCTAGTGATGTTCTATATGAGTCTGAGTCTATACGAGTCTTATGAGTCTATGTGAGTCTTATGAGTTTATACGAGTCTTAGGCTTTATTTACTACTTACCAGCCGTGGAAGCCCACTGCTGGACAGAGGCCCCATACAAATAACATGGGTCATGGGCCAATTTTTATCATCATTACTACACTTGGCAGTACAGTTGACGTTAAAAATAACTCGTCTCGAACACCGGAGGTCCTCGTCGTTTTTTCTTAATCTGTTATCTATTTCAACTTTTAATTTATATAGCAGTAATTACTACTTAAAAATCAAAACAAATCAAAATATTTCATATAAAATAATTTGTTTTTTTCTTAGTTAAAGATATGTTTACAGTTTTTGAACTTTGTTACAGTTCGAAGCAAAAGTGGCTGAGCGGGCGAAGGATTCAAAATTACCTTTTACTCTTATTCTCTTGTGTATGTGATTGTATTTGTGTATAATAGTGATGTGTTGACCTCATTTTTAAAAACTCCACCACTTAGCCACTTCTGCTGTTGACTATACAATGGAATAAGGTGAAAAAGTGTAAACAAAGTCTGTCTGTGACGTCGACTGTACATTCTACCTCTCAACAGGTATGCTACTGTCCATTCTTCGGTGATTTTTGGTTGCATTTTAGGGACAATGTCCGGCTTTCTTACGAGTCTATCATATATCTTATGCAAGCTGAAGCAACTTTAGCTTTGCTGCTTTTAGAGTAGAACAAAAGTCAATAGAAATTATAAAAAATACAATTTTGGTTGTTTTCAAATTTTTATTTGTAAAGCAGCTAGGTTTTTCACCCAAACTTTTTTTTAACTGCAGCCGCGTCTTTTATGTCGCTTCGAGTTATACGAGTGTTAAAGAGGGACGTGACTGCCTATAATATTTATTAACAATTATATATCGAAATCGAACCAATCGAATAGCTTTGATTTAGCGTCGAGAATATAATAGCTTCGAGTCTGTACCACCGAATCGAGTCTCCAAAGACTTAGTCACATCACTTACCGCCGTGTTTACAGCCCGGAATTTAAAAAAGTCAATTAATATTCCAAGATACGCAAACGCTTTGAGAAGCAATCAGCTGAGTGAATGGGATTTAGACATTTGAACTTGGAACGGTTTGTTGTATCGGAAAAAAGAAATCCGATTTTTTTTACGGTTTAACACTTTAACTTGGGGATTTTCTGCACGAACGATTTACCGGTAATGAAAACTGATTTTTAAAGAGTTAGCTGATTGGGCCACCCGAGCACTGCGGAAACAGTCGAAATTTGTCAAGTGTTTATTTTATTTTATTCAATATTTATTGCACATAAAAAAATCTTACGGTACTTATGGCACTGGGCCTACCGCGATCTAGTAAGCTACGAGCTATAAGCTATTTCAAGGGACAAAAGATAATCGAGCCCATGTAAATAAAAGAGACATATATGTCAGCGATCGTAGTTCATCGCCGAGCGATGAGCTATAACTATAAATATATATCTCTCTTTTATTTACATGGGCTCGATTATCTTTTGTTTCTTGAAATAGCTGATAGCTCATAGCTTACTAGCTCACGGTGGGACCGGAGCCTAATGCTATAAAGCATGCTGTAAAGTGTATGTAATATTGTTTATTTTTAACGGTGTTTGGGCACCGTTTACCAACTCTAAGGCTTGCACTTCCTATATCAATCACTTTCGGGATTCTGAATACGAGTATAGCTAGAGATGGTGCTGCCATCTATGCAATTAAGAACAAATATATTTTTTTTATATTATGATTTGTTCAAAATAGTTAAATGAGTGAATCAACTATTTGTTGTTGTTATTCTGTCCCATCAGCCAGGGGACAACTAAAGAAATGTGGCACCACGTACTACTGACGCGCTTGGTGACCCATTATCGAAAGGACATATACATATGTAGTTTCTACAAATACCTATCTATGTTTTGACAGACGACCCCATTAAGGTCGTCGGAAGACGCTGGATGCAGGTCGCTTCCAACCGGTACATGTGGAGGTCCAAGGGAGAGGCCTATGTTCAGCAGTGTATGTATGTATGTATAAAATCTTTATTGTACACAATAAAACATATAATACAGACAATTTAAACAAAAGGGGAAGTACAAAGGCGAACTTATCCCTTTAAGGGATTTCTTCCAGTTAACCTTTGAGCAAATGAGAAGTGAAAAGTGAGTGGTAGACAAATTAACAGAGTGGACGTCTTATGGCTGAGATGATGATATAATGAAACATGTAGATTGAAGAGTGACCCAGGGGAACGTAACCATGTCAACGAGGGACAGAATAGTTGATAGAGCTAATTTATATATTCTTTAAAAAAAGTAATGACTATAATCAATTCATCACCACCATTTCAGCTGTAAGTTGTCCACTGCTGGACATAGCCCTCCCTCAATCATCTTGGGGGAATAGCCTGTTGGGGCACTCAAAACAATTCTGTTAAAGATTTAACAATAATTTATTTAATGTTTAAGGACATATATGCCGAAACTGTAGATAAATTAGCGAGAGCGAGGAACTGCATTTGTATGATTATGTAGTAGTATTGAATAGAATAGAATAGAAGAACTTTATTCAGAAACGCTTAATTAAAACTTAACCAATTACATTAACATAAATTGTATTTTATAAAGCGTAACTGAAAGGGTCTCCACTCAGCTTCATGCCAAGGGACCCTTATGAGGACCCTGAAGCTGGTCTTCCATGGAGACCCTTCCGAGAGAGCGCAGCTAAAAAGTATATAAAACAAATATTGTAGCTTTTATTCTTAATTTATATTAATACAATTATAATTAACATATAGGTAATATATAATAAAACCTTAAAACTATGAACTATTCTCCCGTTCTATTGTGTGGTTTATAGGCATTCTATATTTGAAATTTTCTTTTTCCAGTACAACCACTACAAAAGCCATTCCACGCTCTCGCTAATTTAGCCATTTTGTCTACAAAACGAAAAAAATCCAAATGTTTATACTGTAAGTACAATATACTGTGAATACTTGAATATCTTTTCGTTGAAAATAGACGCATTTTGCGTTAAGTGTAGGCGGTGACAGACTATCCCTGTGTTTACCCTCTGAAAGTAAAGGTCAATAAACCACTCGAGAACCCTCCGGGGGAGATTGTCGCTGTTCCAGCGGGAACACGGAGAATCCTACTTCCATAGCATTAGTTGAGGAGTGTTTCAAAAAGACCTATTTCTCTATGTAAATATTTTTTTTTTATGACAAAAGGTGGTAAGCAATTACCGTCGCCCATGGGCACACGTAACACCAGGGGAGTCACAAGCGCGTTGCCAACCATTAAGGGGGTTGGAGCTCTGGGAACCTTACTCACCATCAGGAACACAACACTACATACCTGAAAGGTAGCAGTGCTATTATGGCTGTGGTCTTCTGTAAGGAGGAGGTACTTCCCCAGTTGGCCTTCTCCGGACTCAAGTGTGAAATATGGGTTATTTCTCTAAGAAAACCATAGAAAAACAAGCTCTGTTGTCATGGAGAAATAAGCCTTTTTGACAAGACACTCCTCAGTTTGGATACGATCACAAAGATGTCATATGTTTAACCAGCTCAAAACGTGTCACACTTCCATCCCTACTTTGACATTTTACCCGCAAAAATCTTATTTTTTTCTGATACTTCTTCCTCGTGCATTTTGTGACGGCTCAAGGGAGTAAGTGTTCGCTGACAAAAATTCCCAGGATTCTGCGCAGGCACTAGTTTTTCGAACACGACTACCATCTGACTTTCCAACCCAGAGGGTAAACTAGGCCTTAGGATTAGTCCGGTTTCCTCGTGAAGTTTTCCTTCACCGAAAAGCGACTGGTAAATATCAAATGATATTTCGTTCATAGGTTCCGAAATACTCATTAATCAAGGAGGGCTATATCGGACACTTTGGTTTTGCTGTGTATAATATTTCTGATGTGATTGCGCAGAGATACTCTCAGCATAGATTGCCCTTTGGGTGACTCTCAGTCTTCTTATTATTATTAATAGTATGGCATGCACAATGTGAAGGACAATCAGAGTACAGCTTTGAGGTTGTTAAACAGGCAATCAAGTCAAGGGGGACGGAGATTAGGTCCTCAGTTGGTCCAGAATACGAGTGAAGGGGGCAGCGCTGGAAAATATGTTCAGTCGTCTGTTCTTCTCCACCGCACTCGCAGAGTGGAGAAGACTTCCAGCCCCATTTGTAGGTAAAGGAATTGCAGCAGCCATGACCAGTCCTCAATCTGTTCAGCCGACACCAAAGTTTGCGCGGGAGATCGAACCCTTTTAATTTTTCTGTCGGATCGTTTAGAAGGGTGGGTTTTCCATTCGCGTCCGCAGGCCATTCCTCCTTCCATTTATCTGAGATGGTGAAATTCTCCAAGTTGTGGAATGTAGTACAGGGTGGATTCCGGGATTTAAGTCTTCTTATCAGGCCCATAATAAGCGTCCACGTTTCAGTACATCATGAAAAGATTCGTCAGTAAGAATCAAAGTACCTACTTGAGAATTAACAGTTTAAACAACTTTCTCCTTTTGTTGACGATTCTCGCTCCCTCTCAAATCTGAAATGGTAATAGTCTTTATTGGCGAGAAACAAAAGAAAACTCGCAAGTATCCGGAATTACTGACCTGAAGTGAAAATCTTTTGTAATATGAAATACATTGTTTGCTGTTCAGGCAATCTTAGGCTTGATGATTTATTTTTGGCTATCAAGTAGATATCAAATAGTAATTAAACTGTTTTGAGTCACGCTACGTACTACGACAAAGCTGGCAAACGAGCAGACGGATTGCCTGATGGTAAGCAATTACCGTCGCCCATAGGCTTGCGCAACACCAGGGGAGTCTCAGGCGTGTTGCCGGCCTTTAAGCGGGGTTAGAGCTCTGGGAACCTTACTCACCATCAGGAACACAACACTACACACCTGAAAGGTTGCAGTGCTATTATGGGTATGGTCTTCTGTAAGGGTACTTCCCCAGTTGGGCTTCTCCAGACTCAATCGTGATGGTACTTCGCTGTGCCCTACCTCTCATTGTTGGACGTAGTTTAAGGACGTACCCGGGTCCAAATTAGTTAGTTGTAACTAATTAGTTACAACGTTTCAACTAATGACCACGAACGCTGCTATAGGGTAAGAGTATACGCGTTATAATCCGTTTTAGTTGTTGATTTGACGACCGGTCTGGCCTAGTGGGTAGTGACCCTGCCTATGAAGCCGATGGTCCTGGGTTCGAATCCCAGTCAGAGCACTTACTTGTGTGATGAGCACAGATATTTGTTCCTGAGACATGTTTTCTATGTATTTAAGTATTTGTATGTATATATCTATTATATATATCGTCGTCTAGTACCTACAACACAAGCCTTACTGAGCTTACCGTAGGACTAGGTCGATGTGTGTAAGATTGTCCCGAAATATTTATATTTCAAAATCTTCAATCTTTGTCATTTGCAGTTTGATCCACAACAAGACCAGGTTCCAGTGGAGAAAATTCAGCAGTGTTCATTTAGCATAGTGGAATAAACTGCGACTCACCGGTGGTCATCGGAGCAGCTTACGTACATGCCCAGTACCCTTACCATGAGTTGAGATATTGACGTTTACGATAACGACTACAGAGTTTACTATCAGTGCATCTCGCTTGTACTATTTTAGTGCGAACGAGATGTGCAGAATAGTAAACTTGATACTTGTAATCGAAAACGTCAATGTCACAACTCATGGTAAGGGTACAGGTCCACGTGTCGAAGTGAATAAATAACTAAACCGTAGCTTATAAAAGTAATAAATAAGCCAAATCACCAAATAACTAAACCAAATGTAATGTAAATAATTCACTTTAAACTCCGCCTGATGTTACCCGCGGCACAGACCATCGAAGAAACTAGACTGCGCATTAGATAACTCAATCTTACGCATAAATTTAGTTTTAAATAAATACATAATAATAAATTATATCTTGAGAGACTCTCGCTGCGTGGTTGCGGTAATCCTGGACACGGCCCGCATAGTCCGGCGGTTCCTCTCTCTGCAGCCCTAACCACCGGCAGCCTGGGCCCTGCCCCGTTGCCGGCGACACCCTAGGTTAGGTTTATTATGTTTTGATACTTTTTAGATGTATTTTTATATTTTACTTTTATAAAAATGTTATAAAAACCTAGTCTAAAATTTAAAATGAATAAAGAGTATATAAATGTTATATAGGACACCCACACACAAATTGCCTGAGCCCGATGGTAAGCTCAAGAAGGCTTGTGTTGTGGGTACTTGACAAAATATACATATAGTATACCAATACTTAAATACATAGAAAATACCCACAAATCTGGAACAACCTGTGTTCGGTTACACGCTTGTTAAACTTGTGTTAAAATAGTACATTTCGATACTAGAGAAAAAAAAACATTTTTTCGACGTGGGTGAAAGTTGGAGCCCGAGTGAAACGAGGGTGACAATCACCCGAGTCTTAAAGAAGTTTTTACACGTGTATCGAACCTAATATTTCATAACAAGTGCCTTAAAAAGTGAAATTTATGCACGCGAAGCGTGCGCAAAGTACACTTTTTACGCACTAGTTAGGAAAATTACATTTTAGACAGAAACATTTTGTGGATTTTTTTTTTTAGACACCTTTGACCAGAAGTATCGAGCACCCATTTATTTATATGAAAACTGGATAATGATGATAATTATTATCAATTAATTTAAACCTATCAGGTATTCGTTGCGGTGGCTGGTGATTGCATAGAATATTTGCAATAAGTCACTTCGTCGCACTCTCTTATTTAATACGTACCTAGTACTTGTAAGTATTATTAACTTATGTTCTCTTGTTGTGTACATGTATCTACTAAGGTTTGTAATATCAGAAAATTGTGTAACAGCAATTAGAAAGAGATAGTATTTAATGTTGTTTTTAAAGACAAAACGTGTATGCTTAATACTTTTGGCCAAGGCTGTATATAAGTACTCGTATTATATAGTCTGTGTCCTACGGCTGACCCCACATTTGTTACGGCCCTTTTGGTTTCAAACTAATGCGACCAGTGTGTCGTCCATTTTAAACGGGATTTTACAGTTGTACTTTATGGTTGGTAGCCTTGGAACCGAACCTCATTGGTTTATGGACTAGCCTAGCCTAGAGGCGGCTCAATTTTTTCTTAGACAAGAGGGAGCTAATATAACAAAGGGATCAGCCTTCCTCCGACTATAGAGTTTTAAATTGAAAACTCGATTCTACACACTTTACTGATCTAATTTTATTTTAAAGGTTGAAATAGGACCTCCGGTGTTCGAGACGGGATCCTCGTCGTTTTTTTCTTAAGTATATGTTATCTATTTCAACTTTTAATTTATATAGTAGTATTACTACTTAAAAATCAAAGCAAATCAAAATATTTAATAAAAAAAAATATTTGATTTATTTTTAGTTTTAATTTTATTTTGTGACTTTAAAAAATAATAAATAAATAATAAATAAATAAATATTTCGGGACAATCTTACACAAATCGACCTAGTCCTACGGTAAGCTCAGTAAGGCTTGTGTTGTAGGTACTAGACGACGATAAATATAATAAATAAATACATATAAATACTTAAATACATAGAAAACACCCAAGACTCAGGAACAAACATCTGTGCTCATCACACAAATAAATGCCCCGACTGGGAATCGAACCCAGGACCATCGGCTTCAGAGGCAGGGTCACTACCCACTAGGCCAGACCGGTCGTCAATAATAATAACCGGTCGTCAAATAATGAATATTAGGGCGATTCTCCGAGCCGAGCTGTTTTGCGTGACTTCGGTGGAACAATTTTTTTTTTACTTTTTTAATGTGAAACATTAAATCCTAGATCCAGGCTTAAATTTAAAAAATATTGCCGGGAAAGGCCCCCTTGTAGACTTAACGGTTTTTAAGACATTTTAGTTTTTTAAATCACCGAAATCAAGTCCACCCACCGAAATCAATATTCATAAAAAAGTTCAAAATTGGTGCTAAAATCACTTTAAAAGTGTATATGTCTTTAAGTTTTTATCAAAAAATACTTGTCCATATATAGTTTTTTTATTAAATTCAGAAAAATCTTGCATTGGAAACTCATTAACTATAAATTATATACTTAGTTTCATATTTTCAGCCCAACGAGCTGATTTTAGCAAGCAAACTAGTCTATTCGGAAGAATCGCAGCCTAACTCTGTTGCATTTTGTCGGCGACGTCACCCAAGCTTCCTCGCACGTACTCGTTGCGGATTTTATCGAGCCTGGTAACGCCGCACATCCACCTCAGCATCTTCATTTCAGCAACTTAGATGGTACTTAGGTGCTTCTGCGTCACCGCCCACGTCTCGCTGTCATAGGTTAAAACTGGTCTAATCATGGTCTTATAGATCAGCCCCTTTAATGTGACCGGCATTATTTTGTCGCAGGTCACACCAGTCACTTCTCGCCATTTTTGCCATGTAGCGGCTATTCGGTGATGAATGTTGCATTGCATTCGATGTCTCCGGACATGTGCATTATACCACCCAGGTATTTGGACTAATTGCCCATCGATAGGTATCGGACTGTCGTCACGTGTATCTGGTTCGTTCAGGGACATGAATTGTGTTTTGGCAACACTCTACACCAGGCCCCCGGATTGCAACTGGTGCCTCCATGAAGCGAGCGCTTTCTGCAGCTCGGTACGGATTTCAGTGCATATGGCTACATCGTCAGCGTATATAAATGTCCACTTTGCCAAATCTTGTGGTTCTTTAGTAAGCGAGTCCAAAAACTAAGCAAAACAGGAAGGGGCTCAGTACTGAGCCCTGATGAACACCTTCTTTGATCGCTATTGCTTTGGTCTCACCCACCGATGTCCGGACCACTGATCGTGCATCCCTATACATGTCAGCAATGGTCTTGACATATTGCTCTGGGACATTTTTCTTTCGATGGCTCCACCAAATAGTATCCCTTGGAGCACGGTCAATGCCTTTTCTATGTCCAGGAACGCAACGAACAGCGGTTTTTTCTTCGAGCGATATTCTTCGGCAATTGTGGACAGAGCAAACATATTAGGATCGGTAGTTGATAAACCAGGTACGAAGCCATAATAATGTCTAGATAGTGAGCACTCTGACCTTATTCGGTTGTCGATTACTCTTTCGTAAAGCTTCATAGTATGGCTTAAGAGCTTGATGCCTCGGTAGTTGTTGCACTCGTACTTGCTTCCCTTTCCCTTGTTAATCGGAACGATAGTGAGCAATCTCCATGCCTCTGGCATTTTGGAAGCGAGCAACACCTGACTGAAGAGATTAGAAAGTAGCAACACACCAGTTTCTTGCAGGCATTTCCAAGCTTCCACTTGGATACCTACGGGGCCTATTTTAGCAGCGCTTTCTTAACCTCATGTGGCTGTATCGGAGGTATGAGACCTACATTTGCTGCCATTTCCGGAAGCTGTGTAGCAGCAAGCGCAGGGTTTAGAAGTTGTTTATAGTAGTGATGCCAGGCCGCAATGACATCTTTATTCTTAAAGAAACAGCTTATTTGTACTTAATATATCGCTGGCCGAGCACAAGCCTTCTGGAGCTTTTATATGTTAGATGGGTGCCGAGAATGCGCACACCGACGCATCGAGGAGCTTTTTATAGCGGTGTGGTGAACACAGCACATCAATTTTGAAGAAGATGAAACCCGGGCTTATAATTTTGAACCAGAGCCTAAACATCATTGAATACAAAATGGCTGGAAAGTTGATGGCCAAATTTTTCTGGGATTGTCGAGGTATTTTGAAGATTAACTAAAAAGAAAGAGTGTTTCATTATCATGTGTCTTTAAACTAGTATGCTTTTAGCTAGTGTGAACTTTAAACTTCATAATTTAAACAGTAATTTAGGACCCAAAATTTCATCAGACGGAACTATAAAGACTTGAAAGAATAGAGAGTCGACTCCAAGATTCTTGATGACCTTAAGTGTCTATTATAGGCCCAGAAGGAGAATCTTTATCAGAAGGCACTAAACTTGATAGATATAGGTCAACGGTAATCATAACTGATTAAATAGGAAAAATATCCGCAGATACCATAACCAAAAATTTTTTAAAGTTGTGATTAAATATACGAGTATACTAACAACGTTGGTGTTAACATTAACAACATATTCAACTGTTTAGAACACAATTATCACATACAAATTATTTAAAAACAAACAATTAACCTGTTTTTATAGTTGAGATTGATCACGGTGGCACCTTTTTTGATTTCGGTGGCCTAAAACCCCACCGAATCCACGGAAATCACACCCACTGAATTCAAATTTTATCGTTATTGAACAATTACACAAAAAGTAACCATTGTATTGAAAAGACTCACTGGTAACCAAATCACATACTTCTTGGCATGGCTTAGGCACTGTTGCACTAAGAAAAGCACAAACACTGAACGAAAAATTTTGTTCACCGAATTCAAGAAAACACGAAACCAAACCCACCTAATGATGAAGATACCTTTGCGAATTCTGCTATTACACTGTGAGCCTACGTCCGCTCTCGTCGGTGAACGCGGTGCAACTGAAGCTACCTGTGGACGCGGCATTGAGTTCCTGGTATATTGCTTTGTGCGATACCGCCAAGTTTTGTAAACTCCAGCGAAATCAAGCGGTGGCGCGGGACATGGCGAAAATATGTTTTTATTTAATATTGGTAATTCATATATTATGTTCAGTGAAATTATAGTAGAACTAAACTAATTAAGAATATGTGAACCAATATTAAAAGTTAATACAACATTCCCAACTTGAATTATATTTTTTTGTTTCAAAAAATTTGGGTGCGGGACACGCCCACTGTACGTCAATTTCTGCACTTTTTATTTTTTTTATAATATTGAATATGGTGTTATGGAATATTTTATTAATTGTCGAGATATAACAGACGCTGGAATATGTGTATGAATTTTTTCACAAATATTGGGCCAAAAATTCACGCATATATAGCCTCGGACACGTAAAAACGCCACCTCTGAGAACTGCCCATTATCAACTTGAATGAATGAATGAATGAATGAATGAATGAATGAATGACAAACTTAACACGTTCACAGTCCCCATACAAAATGTTTTTGTTTCCTCATACGTCCGAGCAAATTACTTCCATTGCACGTCCGTACTCTACTTGTGGGCTACTAAGAGAGCGCTCTGATTATTACAATATTTTATATAGAATGCTGTTGAATCTAACAAAAATATTGAGAGAAATCAGAATGATCTATGCAGAGCACCATTGAATGCAGTTAGAAGTGATTTGATTTCAGTGCGTACCTTGTCGGTTATAGTGCCCATGTATGGGGCACGGTTTTATGAAGATAGATCGTAGTGACCCTATGTTTGGGGCACTGGACTGTGAAAGTGTTATTAGACCTCAAAGTTAAATTCTGAAGGGGTATGAAGGCCTTTCCTTTGTATGACATTTGACGTTTCTTAAAAATTGGGTATGCAGAGAGTTTGAGCTACGAGAGGAGACGGGCACGGCTGCCCGACGAAATAGCGAGGAAAAGCTAGTTTCTGATATAACGTTTTTGCAATTTTTTGCTTTAACTATGTATGAGTATAATATATCGATACATACTCATCGGAAACTACATGTATTCAACACAATATCCTATTGAGCCCTCGCAACATTGTTGCTTGTTGCATTCAGGCGAGCTGAAAGTCTGGGGAACTGGGGAATTAGATGAGACCTAGGTATTATTGGATACACTAACATTCTAACCCTATCAGGAATGAAGTCAGTGTAAAATGTAATTCAAATAGGAAGGAATCCAATTATCTTATGAAATACTAGCTTCTGTTCTAGTAACCAATAGACTCAGCGACTACCATTTGACTTTCCAAGACAGAGGGTAAACTAGGTCTTATTAGGATTAGTCCGGTTTCCTCACAATGTTTTCCTTCATCGAAAAGCGACTGGTAAACATCAAATTATATTTCGTTCCGACAAACTCATTGGTACAAGCCGGGGTTCGCACCTCCTATCTCCGGATTGCAAGTCGCACACTCTTACCGTCAGGCCACTAGCGCTTTTACAAAGTACACAGAAAAAACACAAACCTACAATATTATAATATACCAGACATTATGACACAGGTTCCACCGCGAACTAGTAAGCTATGAGCTATCAGCTACTTCAAGGGACAAAAGATAAGCGCTCCCGTGTAAAAAAAGACAGAGATATACATTTATAGCTCATCGCCCGGCGATGAACTACGATCGCCCGGCTATGACATAAATATGTTTCTTTTATTTACACGAGATCTTATTTTTTTTCCTTGAAATAGCTGATAACTCATAGCTTACTAGCTCGCGGTGGTACCAGTGCCTACAATAACAACCTGTTTTTGTGCGTGAAGACGTCAAAGTGCCTGCAAGGAATTTACGAGCAAAATGTCCATAAAACAGATTTGCTTCATAGATGGACAGCTGTCAAGGGGAGATCACAGATCACAGATGTCATAGATCACTTTACGACTGCGCTACTGTCGCGCTAAGGCTAGGTTTTGTATCACGGCTGTTTCGATGCTGCATCGTAAAAGTCTTCTCGTGAATACAAGAAAATTTATGATATTTGACCATGTTAATACTCCGTTAATATTAGCAGTCTGTACCACTTAAGATTGACTCACGTTAGAGCGGCCCGTCTCCGAGCCGAGGCCACCGTAACTAAAGAAAGCAAGAAAGTATTTATTTATGGCACCAAAAAGACATACATTACAATTTACAAATACATTAACACAACAGAGCCACAAAATGGTCCCGACTCAGCACTGTACTAGACGGGGAAGCCAGCGCTGCTCTTCCGTCGGGGCTGCTTGCGAGTAACATCGTGGAATGTGAAACATACTTACTTACTACTTTAAACAAACTAACGGCTTAACGTTGGTGCCGTGGCAGCGGGGAAAGTGTCTGCTATGGGACGCCACGTGCGTCAGTACGTTCGCCGCCTCGCACCTCGGTCGAACAGTGCGAGTAGCTGGGGCCGCTGCGGATTTTGCGGCAGTCAAAAAGCGCGAAAAATATTTGGCTCTGGGCAGTAATTACTTTTTTGTACCCCTTGCTTTCGAGACTACTGGGTGCTGGGGGTTAGAGGCTATTGCCTTCATTAGGGAAGTGGGACGTCGAATTAGAGAGAGGGGGTCTGACGCCCGCGCGGGTTCGTATCTGGTGCAAAGGTTGTCCGTCGCTATTCAGCGTCAGGGACTACTCGAGAGGGACTATTTGACTAGGCTTAAGTTAGTCTTAAGTTAGCCTGTAAAATGTATTTTTGACATGAATAAAAGTTTATTTTTTATTGTTAACACTTCCCATATCACCCTGTGAAATGTTACTTTAAACAAAATAACAACAAATAAAATAACTACATTTTGTATGGAATAAATCACGTGAGCACCGATCCCCCGAGCCACTCGGCCCGGACTCGGGTCGGTCATGCGACGACCGTTACAGCTATGTAAAAAGACCCGGTACCGCGAACATCAAAGTTCGTATATTTCGAGCATCTTTTCCTTGTCAATTAAGGCGTCATGAGAGTGACAGAGACAATCGTTCGAATTTTACGAATATCGTGTTTCGCGGTAGCGGCCAAAGCTCGGCTCGGCCCGGTGCTGGGAAGGCGATGTGAAATCGATGCGATATCGACGGGCGTGTAACGGTCGTCTCGCAACAAATGGCTTCATGGAACGACGCTCGTATTAATGTGAATATTCGAGTGTCAAGCCGCTTGGGCCCGGGCCGCTCCGGTGGGTCGACGGAAGGCTCGGGCTCGGGAGGGTGACGTGTAGGAGACGTGACGGTGTAACGTGAGTGATCCTTTAATCTTCAACTGACCTATTCAATAATTATTTATAGTCTCTAAAATTCAGCCAAGCTATTACGCCAAACAAACAGGCTTGAGATTCTCCAAGACAATGCTGAGTACTTGTGCAACTTACACTGTCTGCCCTTAATAGCCCCAAATAACGTTGATCCCTGCCTTGGCACAGTTAAAGCGGAAGTGTATGGAGTTGGGAGTTCAAGGTAAAATGGACGGAGGAGTTAAATGTTTTGGAAAAGGTGATACTTCTGAAATGCAATCAGATGTATGCTGTCATTTGTTCAGTTATTGTTCGATCCATACTAATATGTGACGTTCCACGGCAAAAGGTACTTTATGGCACTTGGCGCTTGCGTTGCGAAGCATCACATTAGTATTGAAGCGTCGTTAACAATAGCGTAAGCGCCAACCGCCATAAGGTACCTTTTGCCGCGGACCGTCACATATTATAAATGTGAAGTAACCCTCTCTGCCGTGTGATGCCGGCTGACTAGAATAGCACCCATCTTCTTCCGCGGGTGTCGTAAGAGGCGACAAAGGGAAAAATCCTATGGACGGGCAGCAGCGTCCGTCGAAACCCAATCTACAGCTACTGCGGTCGCCAACCGCAGACTGCGTGGCGACTATGGCAACTACCCCCAAGATGATACAAGTGTTGTGGGAGGCCTATGCCCAGCAGTGGAATGTATACGGCTGAAATGTATGTATGTAACCCTCTCTGTCTGTCGGTCTGTCTGTTACCTCTTCACACTTAAACCAATTGGGATGAGGCATAGAGAGAGTTTGAGCTACGAGAAAGGACTTAGGATAATTTTTATCCCGCAACCATATTTTAAAATTCAATTCAGTTTTATTCATAAGTGGATATATTCGCGTGCTAATACTGAGACCGAGCTAGCGAAAGATTCCAAAACAAACCACGAGCATAGCAAGTGGTTCAAAGAGTGGAATCTTGAGCGTTGGGAGTGTTTCAAGACACGAGTGTGGAATACACTTTGCTGCCGAGCGAAATACAACTTTTTACTTAACTACCGCGAGGAATAACTCTGAAATATTAATAACCAACTCAAAATTATGAGTATCCATTTTTCATTCAAAAACACAAGAACATCCAACCAGCTGACGTCAAAAAATCACTCGATTAGTAATAATAAGAAACAATTTGTATGAATAACTAACGATGCTAAACGTGAGTAGTACCGTATTAATCATTAATTATTAAATACGTCTCACGTAAGTTTAAATACAAATTTGTATGAAATTGCCTCGGACTCTTGTGATTACAATGTTACTTTCCTATCTGTTTTTAAAGAATAAAACAGTGCATTCCAAGCTAGTGAGGTGAAAAACAGTAAAGATTTTCATTGTCACTTTTCCTTAGCGACTGGAGCGTGAAAGCCAATAAGTAGCATTAACTAAACTGTTAGCCAAGTTTGACACAAACACAATTTTAATGGCGTTGGGAAACTCGTTAGCAACTTCAAAGTGTCCGTATGCTCGTTTTTTCTCCAATTAGTTTGTTTAAGTCGGTTTATAATTGTGTCCCTAGTGAAAAACGGTATAAGTTTCATACTAGCTCCTTGGCACTTGTAACCTTTTTCACAAGACTGACCAGCGTTTGACCTCAGTCACACCTGATGGTAAGTGTCGACGAGGTCGAGGGTGTAGCACGCTGGTTCAGTAACAGCCTATTCACTTTTGCCTTGAAAAGATCCAAATTATATCTTTCTGGGAATACAGACGAAGGGAGCGAATATCACTTTAAACACAACAAGAATTAAAATAGTTTTTCTGTGTTAAATTATTACCATGACCGACCAATCTAGGAGGCATAATGACTGAAGCACGCATCAGCGTACGCCAGTAAGAGACAAAGATACTCTCGCTTTTGCAGCCCAAAATGTAACAGTTTACTACAGTTTTGCTTTACAGGACACTCAGGGTAAACAACGCGTATGTGAATCCTCTGGACTTGCAGGCGTCCATAGGCTACGGTACCTGCTTGCCATCTGGCGGGCTGTATGCTTGTTTGCCACCGTCGTTGTATACATATTCTTTATAAAAAGAAACTTATTTTATATTCATTACCGCAACTTCGGTTGAAAAAGAGGAACAAAAAAATGTTAGACCATGACAAGGACAAACGAAAATAGCGCCGCCTCTGCCATATCTATGGAAAGTTACATAAGACCATCCCTTTCGATCGTAGTATTATTATTAGCACGCCTCGTCTAGTTAAATATATAATAGTATGTCTTTAAGAATCGGATAAAGCCAGGCCTGGTACCGCGAACGTCGATTCGTAGATTTCGAGCATCTTCCTCTTTTACTCCAATTAAGACGGCATAAAAGTGGCAGAGACAATCGTACGATTTAAGAGTAACGTATTTGCCGTGTGATACCGACTGATTGCCGTGTGATTCCGGCTGACTAGAAAAGCACCCAATCTACTCCCGCGGGTGTCATAAGAGGCGTTAAAGAGAAAACCGATGGGCAGAAGCGTCCGTCGAAACTCATCTACAGCTACTGCGGTCGCTAACGCGTCTGCCAAGCGTGGCTATGGTAACTACCTCCCAAAATGAGGAGTCATATTTGGGTGAGGCTTAAGTCTAGCAGTGGACGATTTATACGACTGAAATAAAGATGTTGAGATGACTTTGTGTACCAACTTTGTGTAGTTTAAATGTAAGAAATATTGCCTGTCTCCATTGTCTTCTACAAAATAAACTAAACCCAGGGACTTTAAAGCCAGCCCAATGTACTGTCTCAATGTCGCCATCACAACGAAAAGGCGTGTATTACTCCCTCAACGTACACAAACATACTCATGCAAACATCAGAGACAACAGACTCGGTGCCTAAATAGACACCGCGTCATGACACACAGAGATTACTAGGATTTTGTAAAATGTAGTGTATTGAGGATAGGATCAATGCTGTGGAGAAACTTTTCTTCATCTTTACTTTTCGTTTCGCTATTATTCAGAACTATGATATTTTATTTACGGACCTCTACAATTAAAACTTAACTTGGACGAAGAGTTTGGCCTAGTGGGTAGCGATACTGCCTATGAAGCTAATGGTCCTAGGTCAAATCCCAGCAAGGATATTTGACATTTGTGTGATGATGATGAGCGCATGTATTTGTTCCTGAGTCATGGGTGTTTCTATGAAATTAAGTATTTGTATATTGTATATATCGTTGGCTGAGTACCCACAACACAAGCCTTCTTGAGCTTACCCGGAGACCCAGTCAATTCGTGTAAGAAAGTCCTGTAATAGGGTAAATCACCAGTTACGGGCCACCTTTCAATAACTGGCCACCTTATACTGAAAATGAATTCTGTTTACCTATAAATAGAACACATTTTCAAATGGGGTTTCAATTACTGGCCACCCTTCAATTACTGGCCACCTTATACTTAAATGCATTCTGTTTATAGGTGAATAGAGTCCATTTTCAGTATATGGTGGCCAGTTATTGAAAGGTGGCCAGTAACTGGCGATTTACCCTATTTATTATTTACACAGTCGCACTCTTAGTTTTAAAACACTTTAAAAAAGGAAATCATAATTGTAATAAATTTTAAAAGTCTTAAGTATGTTATATTTTTTTTCTAATTAACTACTTTAATGATCAACAGATCATCACACCTCCCCTTTTAATGATTCTTGAAAATTTCATCCATGTCTTTATTCATCCATCCAGTATGTAAGTATAATGTATTTAATTACTTTGCTTAAAAAAGGAAATATTTGTCAAATATGTTTCCGTTAGTGAAAATTTATCATGCTTAACGTTGTACAGTTCAATTGTTAGTAATAAAGGAAAAATGGAAAAATCAACTGCCTCGAACGAGACAATACATTTTTCCAAGTTTCATTAGACATTTCTAGTTAGAAAAAAATCTGGAGCTCACACGAATATAAAAGTGAGCTTGTTTAAACCTGAGGCTCTAGTGTAAGGCTCTTTTGACGTAAAAAAACGTTTACGAACGCGTAAGTGATAATGTTATTTATATGGGAAACGCAAACGCGTTCGTGACGTAAAGTTACGTTAAAAATTTACACTCAGGGCGCGTTCGTAAACGTTTTTTTACATCAAAAGTAACTTACACTAGAGCCTCAGGGCTCTGACAATTACGAGTACATACTCTTGCTCTGTCTATTACTAGTAGTAGTCTGAGACAAACATACACACATACAAACACGCACCCTCACTGTTTATTGCGCATCCCAAATCAGATGGGAAATGCTATTCGATTTCCTCCATTTTATTTTTTCTGTACAAACAGTGAGTCTTTTTGTTCAATTTGTTACTCTTGTGAGAATTGTTCCCTATCAAGTTAAATACATTATGAATTGACTTGCAGAGTGAGAGAACGATTAATCTTTGGGGGAGTTTTATGAAACTGTGTGTAACAAAAACTTGCATAATTTGCTTTTTTAGGAAAATCATCATCTGCCTCCCGTTGTCCCGGCACTTGCCACGGCTCATGGGAGCCTGGGGTCCGTTTGGCAAGTAATCCCAGGATTTGGTGTAGGCACTAGTTTTACGAAAGCGACTACAATCTGACCTTCCAACCCAGAGGGTGAACTAGGCCTTATCGTTTCGAAAAACTCATTGGTACGAGCCGGGGTTTGAACTTGCGACTTCCGGATTGGAAGTCACATGCTCTTACCGCTAGGTTACCAGCGCTCTTGCTTTTTTTTTGCTTTTTTAGGAAATAAAGAGATTTAAATTAAAACGTTGTGAGTTATTATAGTACTGTTACGTTAAATGTTTTAACTTTTGACGACAGAGCCCTGAGTGTAAGTTTTTAACGTAACTTTACGTCACGAACACGTTTGCGTTTCCCATATAAATAACATTATCACTTACGCGTTCGCAAACGTTTTTTTACGTGAAAAGAAACTTACACTAGAGCCTCTGAGCCCTGAGTGTAAGTTTTTAACGTAACTTTACGTCACGGACACGTTTGCGTTTCCCATATAAATGACATTATCACTTACGCGTCCGTAAACGTTTTTTTACGTGAAAAGAAACTTACACTAGAGCCTCTGAGCCCTGAGTGTAAGTTTTTAAAGTAACTTTACGTCACGGACACATTTGCGTTTCCCATATAAATAACATTATCAGATTATCACTTACACGTTCGTAAACGTTTTTTTACGTCAAAAGAAACTTACACTAGAACCTCTGGTTTGGCCTAGTGGGTAGTGACGCTGCCTATGAAGCCGATGGTCCTCTGTTCAAATCCCAGTAAGGGCATTTGTTTGTGTGACGAGCACAGATATTTGATCCTGAGTTATGGGTGTTTCACATATGTATTTGTAAATTGTATATATTGTAGGCTGAGCCACAACACAAGCCTTCTTGAGCTTACCGTGGGGCTAAGGAGCGGTATCGCAAACATCTATGTTCGTATATTTCGGGCATCTTTCTCTTTTACGCCAATTAACGTGTCATGAGAGTGACAGACACAATCGTCCGAAATTTACGATTATCGTTCTTCGCGGTAGCACTGCAGTCAATTGATATAAGAATATACTGAAATATTTTCTTTTTTCCACAATGTGGGGTATTCGGCATGAACATTGATGTAGTATTGATATGATAACATGGGGTACGATCCGTGACGCAGTTTGAGTCAAATTGTCTATGAACGTCTACTGGGGTCACGGTTGTAAATTCACAGTGTTTTCTTCTTCTTTATATTCAGACAGAGACGAGTTTATTGAAAAGACTGCGTAGTATCGACTAAGTGGCATGGTCGTGCATTAGCACAAAGTAGCATTTATAGGTGAGAAACTGAACTGAAGGACCATGTCTATGTGTTGTGACTTACGTCACAATTTGATTGCAGAACGCCGACATGCGTGTTTCCAGGCACGTTACTACTACATAGACCAAGTTTTTCACCTATATATTGTTTAGAATTTTTACAAATAACCGGGACATAACTGCGTATCTTAACTTTAAAAATGACCTCCGATGTTCCAAGAACGACGTTGTCCTCGTGGTCTTGGATAAAGACTAGCTAAAGTTCACATCGACAAAGCCGCGCGAGTTTTTTGAAATACCCGGACTTGATCTCGTTTATCAAAAATTTAAATAAATAACATATATACTTTAATAACAAAACGACAATTTTCGGCGTTCGAGACGGGAAAGCGGTACATATAGGAGACGCAAACACGTAGTGTTTCACCTTAGAGTTTGTTTAAAACGGTGCTAAAAACCGTTGAAAATAAACAAGATTCCATATACTTGATAAATTTCGATGGGTTCCGCTGTCTTTAGGTGGCCCAATTGGTTAAGGCGTCAGTCGCGATAGCTGTAGATGCGGGTTCGAATCCCGCCTCGAACGCCGGAGGTCCTCGCCGTAAGTATATGTCATCTATAGGGAGGCCTATGTTCAGCAGTGGACGTATTATGGCTGAGATGATAATGATGTTTTCTACTTAAAAATCAAAGAAAATCTAAATATTCCATAATGAATAATTAGATTTGTTCTTAGTTGCTTGTTTATCAACTTGAACGTTTTGCGCACTAGGGATGTCACTCGGTCTATTACACTAACAATATCGGTATTTTTAACTTGTAGTATTTAATATACACGTTTAAGTCTATTTATTTGTAATAATATCTGTGGGAGGCCTATGTTCAGTAGTGGACTGCATACGGCTGAAATGTGATGTGAATGTGTAAAAACTGCAAAAGTTTAAGATGTTTCATTTATATAGATAAGCGAAGCTGTTTTAACAATGGGGAGTCCTTATTATTTCGTTGTCTGTATCTCTATCTATTTTTATGAGTGGGGGAGAGCTAGTAACAGTCGGCGGCAACTCCGCAGAAGTCACTGACCTCTTATCTATATCCTTGTTAAGTTTATTGTTTTCGTAGTATTTGTAACCTTTCCATCATCGGTAAGCCTTAAATCTCCAAGTGCCGGACATAAGCCAGGCCAAATATGACTTACATACACACTTATATGTACTTGTATTGTGATGACAGGTTTGGCCTAGTTGGTAACCCTGCCTATGAAGCCGATGGTCTTGGGTTCAGATCCCAGTCAGGGCATTTATTTGTGTGATGAACACAGATATTTTATTCCTGAGTCATAGGTGTTTCTATGTATTTAAGTATTTATACGTATCTATCTATTATGTATATCGTCGTTTAGTACCTACAATACAAGCCTTGTTGAGCTTACCGTAGGACTAGGTCAATTTGTGTAACATTGTCCCGCATAATAAAAAAAAAAAAGATTTTATAATTTAATTTGCAATAAGTAGTTCCAAATTATATTCTGAAGTATATAAATTATAAATAAACAGATAGTTTTGTTATTGTTTATTTATTTTTAATCCTATTACCCTACATTTGTTTTTGTATGACTTTGTAGAGGTACTTATCGATAACAGAACTGTCGATACTCGAACTTACAAGAAATCGTTCGAGCTAGAAAAATATCTACACTAATTATAAAGGCGAAAGTTTGTGAGTGTGTTGTTTGTTACTTATTCACGTCTAAACGGCTGGAGTGATAATAAAATTTGGTATGTAGTTAGATGACACCCTGGAATAACACATAGGCTACGTTTTTTATCTTATAAACCTGGGGTAACACCTCGAGGCACAGCTAGTCTAGGTATACATCTCTTATCGTTTCGAACAAATTGTAATGATTCAATACTGCCTCTCCATTTTTCTGTTTGAAAGGCGACATGAATCATAGTCGCGCGCACCTGCTGGCTGGACATATTGAACCCAACGGATATCAACACGTCTGATGCTTTATCGTTTTACGCTTTGACTGAGGACGAGGGCAATAAATCGGAAATTAGGTAAAGTAGATATGATAACTTCGGACTTAAAAACCTGGGAGAAAATTAGACGAGGTAATTCTTCCATGCTAAAGGAGCAAGCGGTGATTAAAAAACGGCGACGGTCCGGAATCGCAGTCACGCATATCCACGCCATTTTTACCGCTCGCAACACACCGCTGCTCAAAATACGTTTACAGAACGGAATCGCGGTGACGTGCCATAATTCCTTAAACTATTCGACTCGCTTAAAATACACAGAGACGGGCATGGCTTGCCGACGAAATACAGTCAGCAGCAAAAGTGGCTAAGCGTTTGAAGTGTTCAAAATGACCTACACGCGCTCTTATTCTCTTGGGAATAGGGATGTGTTCACCTCATTTTGAACACCTCAAACGCTTAGCCACTTCTGCTGCTGACTGTACCAGTACATTATTAATGCCAAAGCAACTCTGTCTGTCTTTTTGTCTGATACCTTTTAACACGTCATCGCTGAGCCAATTTGGATGAAATTTAGTACAGCTTCAGTGCCGGGAAAGGATATAGGATAGTTTTTATCAGGGAATCATCCCTTGGGGGGGCGAAAACAGGGGTGGAAGCTTGAGGAACCTATGTCTACGAACTTTGTTTTCTGTTAGTCCTAGTGGCGTGGCCTACGCCATCTTGCATTATGTTCACTATTCTTTTATAGAATATTGTGAACATTTCTAAAGCAGGTCCAGGTACGGGCGACAGATTTAATCCCTTCTCGACGAGCCCCGATGCGTCTACACATGGTATTATAAGCCCACTTTATTTAACGCACTTATAAGGCGTTCCTTTAACTCCCTAGTCGGATATCAAGTTTTATTATTGGTTATTTTGAAGTTTTAAAAGGGTAGCAGCACCAAAAAAGTTACTGTCAAGATTCTAATACCAGGGGTTTATTTTGTGTATTTTAGGAATTTCTTCGGCTATTTTCTGGCTATATTACATAAGTGATTAAGTGTGTATCAAGATTGAGTTGCAAAATTTTACTCGAACATATATTATATTTACAGACTTGCTTTACTATATATATATATATATTTACTATATAGTGAGAAATTATTTTCCTTCCTGAAAACTCGGATAGATGGGAAAAAGTCTCTCTCTGAATAAAATCATGAATCATTGATTGACACTTCGGGCGCCGTCGTATTTCGACCCAGACCTGAAGTTTCCCGATGGAAAAATCGTTTAGAAACTACATCTTTTGACGACCGGTCTGGCCTAGTGCGTAGTGACCCTGCCTATGAAGTCGATGGTCATTTATTTGTGTGATAAGCACAGATATTTGTTCCTGGGTCATGGGTATTTTCTATGTATTTAAGTATTTATATGTATCTATATATTATATATATTGTCGTCTAGTACCTACAACACAAGCCTTACTGAGCTTACCGTAGGACTAGGTCGATTTGTGTAAGATTGTCCCGAAATATTTATTTATTATTTATTTATTATCTTGTACATACTTACATTGTAAGTTAAATAAAACCTTATAGGTAATTACTAAATACCACCGGATAAGCCAAGTATTGCAGATACAATGTTACACTTTGACATTGACAGCAAATAAAGTTCTACATTAATGGTTATGAAAAAGTCACTCATGTAATATCATTCATTGACAGTTCGGGTGTCATCGTATTCCGATAAAAATCCGACTTTTCCCGAAGGAAAATTATTTCTCACTATATCTGTTAATGTCGTGAATCAGGACGAGATCGAGAAATAAAGTGCTATGTACCAAACAGCGCAAAGGACCTTGATGAAGCAAACACGTTAACTAGACGTTAATTCGTTATCTAATTAGAGAAGATTGGCTGCAGCAGACACGTGGCGACTGCGACACGATTACGACACGACACGCTCTTTGAGTGCCACAGATAAGTAAAATACACTGTCGGGTCGTTCTGTGAGTGGGTCGTTCTTTGGTTCATTTTCTTTTGAAATGAATGATTGAAGCATTTACGTAAAGGACATTTGGACCAATATTTAGAGTTTTTGAGCATGCTTCTTTTATATAATTGTGTGACATTGGTCGATAAGGTAATTTGGAATGAAAGTCAATATTTATAATCTAATAGTTGTGTTAGTACTGGTACTTATAACTCGAGAACGGCTGGACCGATTAGGACGATTTTGGGTTCGTTGTGATCGTCTTGGCCAAAAGGTTAATAGTATGTTTAAAGAAGAAAAAAAAAATCCGTCAAAAAGACCCCATTTATAGTTTCTGAAAGCCTTTTCAGGCGGTACAAAGTTCGCCGGGACAGCTAGTATATAATATTCTCATCTACTTTTATTTTATGTGCCCACGAATGAATAATTTAGTTTTTTACTGATTCCAATAATCATATTTTAAGTTTTTTTTTTTTTTTTGTATGACATAGGCGGCAAACGAGCAGACGGATTGCCTGATGGTAAGCAATTACCGTCGCCCATGGGCACCCGCAACACCAGGGGAGTCACAAGCGCGTTGCCGGCCTTTAAGGGGGGGTTGGAGCTCTGGGAACCTTACTCACCATCAGGAACATAACACTACATACCTGAAAGGTAGCAGTGCTATTGTGGCTGTGGTCTTCTGTAAGGAGGAGGTACTTCCCCAGTTGGGCTGCCCCAGATTCAAGCGTGATGGTCATCGCTGTGCCCTACCTCTCATTGTTGGACGTAGTTTAAGGACATACCCGGGTCCAAAAGGTTAAATTGAATTGGTCGCTTACTATGGGCGTCTTAAGGCTCAAAGTCACCCTGGGGCCAGTTAGTCAAACGGCAATGGAGAGGGCTATGCTGGGAGTGTCACCGCGCGATCGCATCAGAAATGATGTCAGTAGCAGCAGAACCAAAGTAACCGATATTGCCCTCCGGATCCTTAATCTTAAGTGGTAACCGATGGCCGTTGGGGCGTAAAAGGTTCTAGGGAGGTAGCGTGGGCAGACTCCCTACAAGGTAAAGATCGCGGGAATCCACTGGATGCGGATGGCGCAAAATCGGTCATCGTGGGTTTAGGGGAGACCTATGTCCAACAGTGGACATCTTTCGGCTGATATAATGATGATTTTTGACCGCTCTGGCCTAGTGGGTAGTGACCCTGCCTATGAAGCCGATGGTCCTGGGTTCGATTCCCAGTCAGGGCATTTATTTGTGATGAGCACAGATATTTGTTCCTGAGTGTTTGGGTGTTTTCTATGTATTTAAGTATTTATATGTATCTATCTTTTATATCGTCGTCTAGTACCTACAACACAAGCCGTACTGAACTTACCGTAGGTCTAGGTCGATTTGTGTCAGATTGTCCGGAAACATTTATTTTTTATATTTATTTATGACATTGGTTAAGGCGTCAGCCGCGATAGCTGGAGATGCGGGTTCGAATCCCGTCTCGAACACCGGAGGTCCTCGTCGTTTTTTCTTAAGTATATGTTATCTATTTCAACTTTCATATTTATTTATTTTAAGTTCTTTATTTACTTAGTTCCATACAATTGATGTAATTTGCTCCTATGTTGCCATAAATCTTAATAGCACCGCCTCTTTGATGCACGTACGCAACATCGGGATTAGGCACTCAGGTGATAATGGAAACTGATGTTCCCAGGTCTTTAGCGTGTACTCTGGGTATTATTAGTTTTAGTTCCGATACAAACACACCACACTAACAATAATCTATACTGGGTGTGGCCTGTAATAAAAGCAATAACTTTAGGAATCGCTACACCACGAACGTAGCAACTTTTGTTCTACACCTTAAAAAGCATTTTTTTTACATAACTATATTTCTACTCGTTATTTTATTTTATAAGTACCTACAGTTAAAGATTTTTCAAAATAAAACCTAACATAGGACCTTCTCTGTCTTACATACTAGCCATAAATTATATATTTTTTTTTTATTACATGTGATTTTTTCGTATACAAACTAAATAGTATTTTCAATGAACAGCAAACAATAGTCTAGTTATCATTTATTGTCACTTTACAAACTTTGGAGTTTTCACAATACATTGCTTGCTTGGAAAATCATTTGTTATGAATATTTAGTAAGCTATAAGTTATTTTCAGAAGTCGTAGAACAAATGTTGCTACATGTGGTGTAGAAACGATACGTAAAGTTAATAAAATAATAAATATAAATAAATAAATATTTCGAGACAATCTTACACAAATCGACCTAGTCCTACGGTAAGCTCAGTAAGGCTTGTGTTGTAGGTACTAGACGACGATATATATAATAGATAGATACATATAAATACTTACATACATAGAAAACACTCATGACTCAGGAACAAATATCTGTGCTCATCATACAAATAAATGCCCTGACTGGGATTCGAACCCAGGACCAACGGCTTCATAGGCAGGGTGACTACCCACTAGGCCAGACCGGTCGTCGAGTTATTGCTTTTATTACATGCCACACCCGATATACCGGTATACTTACACAGTTTTGTTATTACTAATTAACGGGACTTAATCGCGTGTATTAAGTAAAAATTACCTCCGACGTGTCAAGACAGACATCGAGACCACGAGGGCTAGTCACAAATATCTTAACAACGCCTATATTATCAAGGCGATAAAGTGCATGTTCAGATATTTGTGACCACCTCCACAGCTCCGATATATCTGATGACGACTGTACCTAAACAAATGTGAAATGTACCAAGGAACAGATATCGTCTCATCCCAGGTCCCAGACTCCCAATCTAATTAGCGTGATTGCGAGTCGCAGTCGCTCTTAAGTTTGCAATGTGTGCATTTGCAGGTGCATGCTGACTAACGTATGCATCCAATGCAAATAACATCCTTATTCATTTATATCATGACATTATGTACAATCTTACACAAATCGATCTAGTCGTACGGTAAGCTCAGTAAGGCTTGTGTTGTAGGCAACGATATATATAATAGATAGATACATCGAAATACTTAAATATTTAGAAAATAGCCATGACTGAGGAAAAAATATCTGTGCTCAAACAAATACATACCCTGACTGGGATTCGAACCCAGGACCATCGGCTTCATAGGCAGGCACCCACTAGGCCAGACCGGTCGTCAAAAATCGGTTGTTATTATAAACGTGTTTGCGTGAGAAACATAGCTCAAGCACCTGGCCTTTTTAGTATAACATGTGAACACACATTTTGGCGTTTTATATTCAAATGTTGAGCTTAGTTTCATATAAATTCTCAGCACATACATAATAATATAACTATATCATGATCCATCAGTTAAGTTTTTCACCTATATGTTTGTTGCTCTTTCATGGGAACTTTTTGACAAAAATGTACAATAATATCATAATTTTTGCCATAAGTCGCTAACTGGACATAGTCCTCCCCCAAATATGACTATTGTATTATTTTGGGGGGTAAGTCGCTACACTAGGCTGGTCGGGGGGCATCGCAGTAGCTGGATCGCGTTTCGACGGACGCTGCTGCCCAATAGAGTTTTTTCCTTTGTCGCCTCCTTCGGTATGAGATGGGGTGGTGTTCTAGCCAGCCGGCACCAGGATATCCACTGCAGGACCTCCATTCACCCAGACAGGGATCCTTGCTTTTCGCTTCAGCTGGTCAAGGAAAATATTGTTAGGAAACCAGATTCCCAATAAGGCTTAATTTACCCGCTGGGATAGTTTAGACGGTATCCGATTTCATAAAAACGAGTGCCTAAATTCACAACCAAATTCCTGGGATTAGTTAGCGGCCCCAGGTACCCAAGAGTCGTGGCAAAATGCCGGGACAAAGCGAGCAAGAAAAGCAAACTACATTTTCAACACGAATGAGGTAATGTCGGAATTAATTTCGTTCAATTTGAATATTTAGATAAGCTTGAGGTAACACAGCATCACAGAGATTCCGGGCGAACTCCGCGATACACGGCTTGTTAGCATGCCTTTGATTATCTACTCGGAAAACCAAAACCATATTGTATTTAATAGCTGTTTAAGCTTGAAATACTTATTCCCTGCCATTTTGTCTCTCGCTTCGTAGTGCTGTTAATACTCGTATTATGCATAAATTGTGTTCTTTATTAATTATTAATAAATCGGAATTCGAAACCGAAAAACTACGACAAGGTTGCCACACAACAAAATATTAGTATAATAGTAAAATCCTTTTTCTTTTTTTTAAACACGCTAAGATAATTTATTTGTTTTTTTTTTTATGACTAAGGCGGCAAACGAGCAGACGGATTGCCTGTTGGTAAGCAATTACCGTCGCCCATGGCACCCGCAACAACACGGGTGTCACAAGCGCATTGCCGGCCTTTAAGGGGGGTTGGAGCTCTGGGAACCCTACTCACCATCAGGAACACAACACTACATACCTGAAAGGTAGCAGTGGTATTATGGCTGTGGTCTTCTGTAAGGAGGAGGTACTTCCCCATTTGGGCTTCTCCAGATTCAAGCGTGATGGTACTTCGCTGTGCCCTACCTCTCATTGTTGGACGTAGTTTAAGGACATACCCGGGTCCGGGTCCGGGTCCTGTAATATTTATTTATTTATTATTATAATTAATAGTTCATTACAACAGAGACCGGTAAGTAAGGGGTTACCGGCCTAGTATTATGTAGACGAACGCAGTGAGGCCTGATTGTTTCGAGGCCGACAACTCCTTTTCTCGCCAAGGTATGTAGTGATGTTCTCAAACGTTTTTGAAAAACTAAAAGTAAGTTAATTGAAACTGTAAAATTTACTATAAATTGATTATTGTTTTTCATAGGCGTAGCAGAATGTCATAGACTCAACCAGTAAATATGACCAATATTTTTATGGCCCTTGTGAAAAAGGGTATAAGTCACATTGGCTCAGTAAAAAATCCACAAGTCCTATAAAATGTACGGCACTTGGACCCTTTTTCGCTGTGCTAATTTGACTTATACCCTTTTTCTCTCGGGCCACCGATATATATTTATTTAATGGATTTGTCATACATTAAATAAATATATATCGTTGGCTCTATATTATATTTCTTCTTTTAAGATCGAATATATATAAACCTAGAATTTTAAAATAAATATTCGGAAGGTTAATTTAAACAAGACTGTCCAGCGTTTGACCTCAGTCGCACCTGATGGTAAGTGTCGACGAGGTCGAGGGTGTAGCACGCTGGTTCAGTAACAGCATATTCACTCTTGCCTTGAGAAGACCTAAATTATATCTTACCGGGAATACAGACGAAGGTAACAGCGAAGTAGTCATATTTAATTATTTAAGTAGGTATCTAATTACAAAGAAAATATGCACTTGTTTGCTATCGTGTTAACAAAACGGAGTTAAGCTTAACACGGCTATTCAAATTGTCTAGTTTACATGAAGACATGAATAGCCACTAACGACGTTGAAATAGCCAAAGCCGGCAGAATTCGTACAACTGCGCACGGCGGGTAGGTTTTAGTTGCACACTGCATAGACTCCTTATTGTGACGTATTTATTTTCAAATACATCGTGCTATTATGTCAAAGTAAAAGTCAAAGTCAAAGTCAAATTCACTTGAGAAGCAGTTGCTAAGGTTGATTAATCAATAAAATATGCTGCACGCTCATGTATATTATCCATACTTAATAGTCTAAATGCGAAAGTAACTCTGTCTGTTACATCTTTACGCTTAAACCGCTGAACCAATTGGGATGAAATTTGGTAAGGAGAGAGTTCGAGCTACGAGAAAGGACATAGGATAATTTATATCACGCAAACATACATTAAAGACGGGAATGGCTGGCCGACGAAGTCGCAAGGTAAAGCTAATAAAAACTAACTAATAAACTTCTACACTAATTTTATAAAGGAAAAAGTTTGTGAATGTGTGAGTGTGTGTATGTTTGTTACTTCTTCACGTCCAAAGGGCTGGAGCGTTCTGATATTTGATATGGAGTTAGCTGGCACCCTGGATTAACACATAGGCTACATTTTTTCCCTTATAAACCGCGGGTAACACCGCGGGGCATAGCTAGTATTTAATAAGTGCTTTGTGTAAATCTAATACGTTTCTTTGTTGTTTCATTCACTATTTTTTTATTATTTATTGTGTCAAACTCCATGACTTCACTCACATGTGGCCCGACTGGCTGTGCTGGGCACATTTCGTGGCAACCATGTTAAGTCCTCTTTCCTAAGTATATTCATTCCTTGCCCAGCGCATTGGCATCGTCATTCATCATGGCCCCTCCGCCAGCCTTCTGGGCACGCTTCCGTCGGACTCCGAGCTACAGGCAGTAAGTTAGATATAGTTTAAGTAATATTATTTTATAAGACTTTAATTAGGGTTTTTGTTATTTTTGTATATTTTCAGTGTAATTTGTTCTATATATTTTAAATCAATCATACATATTTGTTAGTGTAAATACAAAGGTGCAAATAATGTATATAATTACGAGTATATAGCATTGTAATGGCGTAAGAATAAAAAAAAAAAAAATTATGAATGTTATATGTAACTGAATTGTATATGTTTATCCTTATGTGTGTTTCCAAATAAATACTTATATTGTGTACGCCTCAAATAAATGTTACTTTCTTTATTTCTATTTAATATGAATCTTATTGACGAAATTGTGGTCGGTAAATCCTAAGATGTCTTTAAAAGGGTCGAGAAACAACATTTCTTTTTTATTATACAGGAGGCAAATGAGCAGACGGATTGCCTGATGGTAAGCAACTACCGCCGCCCATGGACATTCGCAACACCAGAGGAGTCACAAGTACGTTGCCGGCCTTTAAGATCCCTATACGCTCTTTTCTTGAAGGTTTGGATGTCATATCGGTCCGGAAATACTGCACACGACAATTTATTCCAGAGTTTTGCTGTGCGAGGCAGGAAGTTTCTAGAAAAACGCACATTTTGAAGGTCATCTACATTATGCTTCATCTACTAACTCAGTGCTCTGTGGTTCTAGCTCAAGTAAAACCATACATCACGCAGTCTCACAGGAATAACATTTAACTCTTGGACACAGTTGACCAATTCTGACCTTTATGCCGAAGACATAAAGTCCAGCACTGGTTAGTTAGTGTCACAGTACACTGTTATCCTGATGTGCAATTTGAGGTCACTTGTTCAAAATGCAAAGGAAAGTGGAATGATGTAAGTAATTTGATGACTATTTGGAGATAACGAGACAATTTGGAGATCACGGACTAGCAAGCGCAGCGTAGGACGTCCACCCACAAGATGGACAGACGACCTCATTATGGTCGCCGGAAGATGCTGGATGCAGGTCGCTTCCAACCGGAACAACTGGAGGTCCAAGGAGGAGGCCTATGTTTAACAGTGGACGTCTTATGGCTGAGATGATGATGATAATGATGAGTCTGATGACAGTTTAGCCTAGTGGCTAGTGACACTGCTTATGAAGCCGATGGTCCTGGATTCAAATCCCAGTAAGGGCATTTATTTCTGTGATGTGTGATAATTGTTATAACTGTTATAAGAGCAAAAATTCGGATCTACGACGAAGTGATATATTGCAAATTTTCTATGCAATCACCAGTCACTGCAACGACCACATACTCAGTTTAAATTAATTGATAATATGTAATCAGAAAAGATGTAAATACTACACTAAAATATCGAGTTTTCATACAAAAAGCATGGCAAAATTCTGGCTAAGGCTGTATGGTTTTCCACTACAGAATTTTACAGTCAATCACAAGAATGTAAAAAAGTCTGACCGGTTGCACAGCTCCTTTCAAAAACTTTCAAAAATCGATGTCAACGTTCGTATCACAAAGAATCCAGGCTGATACAATATGTATCAACACCCAGTATCTATCCAGTCGAAAAACGCTGTAACTTGCATTAAGTTTCAAGTATTTCTGCTTTTCTCCATCGCACGGGATCGATCTGACCCTTTCAGACTTTGAGGCTACTTATAAGATAGACACTGTCCTAAAAGTTTTAGACTGCTGAATTTTTCAGCTCCAGTCTTGTAAGTATATACCGTGAAGTTTCGGAACTTTTTACAGAGGATCCGCGCTAAGTTTTGGACATCGATCTTGGTGATAAATGAGGTAATATAATGTATACTTCAGGGTTTGTTAGTGGTTAAATATAAACATACAAAAAACTGATTTAAATCAAGATTTTCACACATCCTCAATCCTCTTTGGTTCCAGTTTCGGCTCGCCCAGCTCCGGTTTCGGCGCGTCGGCATCGTTCTCCACCAGCAAGCGCCGTCGCGACTTTCGGCTCGCCCGCGGCCGCCACCGGTTTCGGCGCCGCGCCCGCCTCTGGTAACTGACACAACCTTACCACTTTTAACTACCTTATGAGCTTTATATTTTCAAACAAATTAACCGGTACATACATTTCAGCCGTATGCAGTCCACTGCTGGACATAGCCCTCCCACAAATATGACTTGTATCATCTTGGGGGTAGTTGCCATAGTCGCCACGCTTGGCAGACGAGTTGGCGACCGCAGTAGCTGTAGATTGGGTTTCGACGGACGCTGCTGCCCGTCCGTATGATTTTTCCTTTTGTCGCCTCTTACGACACCCGGGGGATGAGATGGGGTGCTGCTATTCTAGTCAGCCGGCACCACACGGATTTTCATATATCGCATTAATTGAAACCATCGGCCCCCAATACCACATTTTGGCATTCGGGGCATTTTACCACGGCTCATGGGAGCCTGGGGTTCGCTTGGCAACTAATCCCGTGATTTGGCCTAGGGGTTAGATTTACGAAAGCGACTGCCATCTGACTTTCCAACCCAGAGGGTAAACTAGGCCTTGATGGTTATAGTCCGGTTTCCTCACGATGTTCCTTCACCGAAAGCGACTGGTAAATATCAAATGATATTTCGTACATACATAAGTTCCGAAATACTCATTGGTACAAGCCGGGGGTTGAACCTGCGACCTTAACGTTAGGCCACCAACGCTCCTCCCCAAGTACTTATATTTTTTTAAGGAATTGGAGAATTATACGTAGGTACATGCTTGTGACTGTCTTGAATAAATACTTTAAATCATTCGTTGTTTTTTCAAATGCCGTGATTTTATTTATTTAAATATCTTATGTTAAAACGCGATTTTTATTTAAAATAATTACATAGTAACGCAATTCTGATACGTTGTGCGAGGAAGCCGCCAGTTCTTCGGTCAGAAAATCATATAGGTACATATTGTCTGTAGTTATTGTATATCTAGTTATTATCTAATGTACATTTCCATTTTCTTATTCTTGGTTAATAAATTAATGTTTACCGATAAATGTCTTCGTCTAAAGCTAATCAATCAATTGTCAATTATTGTTAAAGTAGGCGTTGTTTATAAACCAAAATGTGTAAAGTTTATTTCGGATTTAAGAAGGAAATTTGATTAATTACTTTCTAAATACTGCCTCAAGTCTTAGTACAAGTTTGCCCATTTATTAGTAACTACGGCCTACTACAGTTGATTACTATTTTTCGCAGGCACAGTCGCCATCAGATATATCGGAGCTGTGGAGGTGGTCACAAATATTTCAACAACGCCTCTATTGTGAAGGCGATGAAGTGCATGTTCAGATATTTGTGATCACCTCCACAGCTCCTATATCTGATGGCGATTCCCATTCGGAATCAATTATCGAATCGAATATAAGAGGTATCTTGGACTGCAACTTCTCTCCAATATCTTATTACATAAATAAAATAAAGAAATATTAAAGGACATTCTTACACAAATCGACTGAACCCCTTCAAGAAAAGAGCGTACTCCTATCTCAAAGGCCGGCAACGCGCTTGAAACCCCTCACCTGCACCTCCCCTGGTGTTGCGGATGCTCATGGGCGCCGATAATTGCTTACCATCAGCCACGGTAAGCTCACCCTGCCACGATATAAATGTAACATACAAATAAATTATTATTTAATAAGCAGAAACGTCTGCTCCAGTGGTTGTGGATTCAAGTCCCGCTGCGAGTAAAATTTTTCTATTTTTCTTTCGATTTAAATATCGTAAATATCGAACATACAAATACTTTAATACATATAAGACCATGCCTCAGGAATAAATCTCTGTGCTGATCATAACACAAATAAATGCTTGCAAAAAACTTGTCGTCCTTATTTTCAAAATGTTGTTTCAAATATAAAGTTTCTCTTTCTATATTCCTATGCTATTTCTTCCAACTGTCGTTAAAGAGATACGGTTCGTATCCCGCATGCTCTGTGCCAATCTAAAATTTGGCTTCGGTATAACACTTGGCAGTCACACAAGTAGGCCAATAATAGTCGGGTACGCATAAACTCGGTTCGTCAATTTAGCCTCTGGCTTAATAGGTTCATTCATTAGGTCTAATGCTGACAGCTGGAAAAATTGGATACAATTAACAGAAAGCAGTTTATATAATACGTAAATGTCACAGGGTGTACTTACACAAATTAACTGAGCGCCACAGTAGGCTCAATAAGGCTTGTGTTGTTATTATAATAAAATATACAGTGTGTATCATTCATACGGGCGTATATTGTAGAGGCGATTAGTATTGGACATCAAGAACCTATTTACATTCATTTTGTTATTTTTATTTCATACATAAAAATTAAGCACGCAATGTATTGCATGTATAGTAATTAACGTACCGATGCGTCATGTCATATCAGTATTACTTGTCATGTCAAAATAAGTTGGACTGCTTACATTGCTGCCCGGTCAGACTTAAAAAAATCGTTACAACTATGTTATAACACTATTTACCAAACTTATTAACATAATACGAGTCGTATTACTGGATACTGTACTCGTATGTGGGCACCTTATACGCCCGTATGAAAAATACACACTGTATTCTCAAGACATCCACGCCATTTTAAGACTCAGCTGGAAGTCCAAGTTACCTTCTTCTTTTAAAAAAATATGGCGTCCATCAAAAAATCAATCGATGATTTCGCCAATGTCAAGTAATGTAACAAATAAGTAGAATAACATAATTATCAAGTTTGCTCTTAGAGCATGACGTTGTTCGGTAGTAGGCCTTGCGTTTTGTAAAGAGGCAGCTGAAACTAAGAACAAATCAAATTATTTTTTATTAAATATTTTGATTTGCTTTGATTTTTAAGTAGTAATACTACAATATAAATTAAAAGTTGAAATAGATAACATATACTTAAGAAAAACGACGAGGACCTCCGGTGTTCGTTAACCAATTCGGTTAAGGCGTCAGCCGCGATAGCTGGAGATGCGGGTTCGAATCCCGTCTCGAACACCGGAGGTCCTCGTCGTTTTTTCTTAAGTATATGTTATCTATTTTACCTTAAAAAAAAATATATTCTCAAGACATCTACGCCATTTTAAGGCTCAACCGAAAGTCCAAGTTACCTTCTTCTTTTAAAAAAATATGGCTTCCATCAATAAATCAATCGATGATTTCGCCAATGTAACAAATGAGTAAAATAACGTATCAAGTTTGCTCGTTGTTCGGTAGTAGGCCTTGCGTTTTGTAAAGTGGTAGCTGAAACTAAGAACAAATCAAATTATTTTTTATGAAATATTTTGATTTGCTTTGATTTTTAAGTAGTATACTACTATATAAATTAAAAGTTGAAATAGATAACATATACTGGAGATGCGGGTTCGAATCCCGTCTCGAACACCGGAGGTCCTCGTCGTTTTTTCTTAAGTATATGTTATCTATTTCAAGTTTTGTGGTAGCTGAACTTTACAGAAAGCTAAGAGGCGGCCGCGACCCCGGGACTGCCGGGTGATACGGGTTTTGTTTTTTCATTAGCTGCACAACTTAGATCACTGCGTAATAAGCTATCAATATTACGCACTAAACAACGTTAAAATACAGGGGACCCAAAAGCTGGCTCTTACCTCTCCCGGCGTATCGCCCTAGCGGTACAGAGAGGTAACGCAGCCAGCGTTATGGGGTCCATGCCGCAGGGGGACTTGCTAGATGGGGTGTTCTTTTTATAGTTAGTTTAGCAGTAATTATTAATTTTATTTTATTTTTATTTTTGTTATGCTAGATTTATATGGTTAAATTAAAATGCACTAAAAAAACAACGTTAAAGAACAAAAAACAAAAATATATTCTCAAGACTTACGCCATTTTAGGGCTCAACCGTAAGTCCAAGTTACCTCTTCCGAATTTAAACGAATGTGTCAATGCCGCGCACTGACACTGACAAATTGTACCTTATTTCGGTTTGACCTCACGTCAAACCTTTACCCGAGTCTCCAGTGAATTTACATACACATCTCTGTAAGGTGTGATGTATAAGCTGTCTGTATAATCTTTTATTCAGCAACTTTTTGGGTATAATATACTAGCAGGAACGACATTTGCTTAGTTTTTTTTTTTTTCATGACATAAGCGGCAAACGAGCAGACGGATTGCCTGGTGGTAAGCAATTACCGTCGCCCATGGGCACCTGCAACACCAGGGGGGTCACAAGCGCGTTGCCGGCCTTTAAGGGGGGTTGGAGCTCTGGGAACCTTACTCACCATCAGGAACACAGCACTACATACCTGAAATGTAGCAGTGCTATTATGGCTGTGGTCTTCTGTAAGGAGCCTCCTCCTTCTCCAGTTGGGCTGCCCCAGATTCAAGCGTGATGGTCATCGCTGTGCCCTACCTCTCATTGTTGGACGTAGTTTAAGGACATACCCGGGTCCAAAAGTGCTTGCCACAATAAATATCGATAATCCTGTTATCGATAAATACATACTACTTGAACGACAAGACGTACAGTCAGCAGCAAAAGTTGCTAAGCGTTTGAAGTGTTCAAAATGACCTACACGCGCTCTTATTCTCTTGACAATAGACACGCGTTGACCTCATTTTGAACACCTCAAATGCTTAGCTACTTCTGCTGTTGACTGTACACACAGTCTTATATCGGCTACCTACCTACCTAGACGCCGCGTGCCACCGATTTTGAACAAATTGAAAGTAATCCGTACACTTTTGATCCAATTTGATAGTATAGTTGCAAATTGTTTTCTGAAGTCTAACAATCAATGGTGTTCCGGACATTTGGGAGGCGTACGCGGAAGCGGATCGAGCCATCAGCCAACGCGCAGACGTCCATTTTCGACAATTTAATGAAATGTAAGGGGTACACTAAGCGGATGTCCGTATAATGGGACGCGCACAGAGACAGCACCCGCTATGGTGTAAGGACTATTGAGTTTTAATGAAATCTAGAATGTACTTATTGGGTGGAAAGGATGGATTAGATATTGGGCTATTGAATGAAAAACCGGACGCCTGCCTAATAAAATGGTATACAATTTTATTTCTGACAGACGGTGACTCGCCCCATGTGAGATGGGCCCGAACTAAAAGCGACATCAAAGATGCCTCAAGGGCAACACCGGTGCAAAGGGCTAAGGGTAGAGAGGTGTCAATGGACTTTAAACATATAGCCAACTCGCCACTTAGGTTTTCTCATCTACCCTCTAGAACGCTCTCGGTAGAGAGGTGTCACTGGACTTTAAAAAGTATTGTTATTGTTATTGTACCCTATATTTGTCTGTGTATTAACCGTATGACATTGAAGTGGTACTTATCGATAACAGGACTCGATTTTATTTGGCAATCACTTACAAGAAACCGTTCGTGCCAGATTAAGCATTAAATTCAAGGCTCTATTTTACACACTACAATTTAAATTGAAAATAGATGATATACGTAAGAAAAGCCGTTTGCCGTGTGATGCCGGCTGACTAGAATAGCACCACCCCATCTCCCGCGGGTGTCGTAAGAGGCGACAAAGGGAAAAATCCTACGGACGGGCAGCAGCGTACGTCGAAACTTAATCTGCCAAACGTGGCAACTACCCCAAGATGATACAAGTCATATTTGTGGAAGGCCTATGTCCTGCATACGGCGGAAATGTAATAATCTAATTTAATGTTGCCCCTGTCTTATGTGAATACGTAAGAAAAAGTGACGACGACCTCCGGCATCCGAGGCAGGATTCGAACCCGCATTTCTAGCTTTCGTGGCTGACGCCTTAATCAATTGGACCACCCGAACACAGCGGAACGCGTCGAATTTTGTGAAGTATAGTATCTTGTTTACTTTAACGGTTTTTTGGCACCGTTTATCAACTCTATGGTTTAATACTACATGTTTGTACATGCCGTAGCGGCGGCAGACCCCCCACAAGGTGGACCGGGATCCGGGAATCTAGTGTATACGGGCGCAAAACCGGTCACTTTGGGGAAGGCCTATTTTCAGCAGTGAACGTCATATAACTGATATGATGATGATGATGATTATTTTAAAACGCGTACATTTTGATATTCTTTAAGTAGATTCTGTAATGTTTCCGTTTAAAATAAAAGATGGCTGAAAACAAAATGGCTGCCCTATGTAGGTTTACTAAAATGTTCTTATTACCGCTTGCCGAGAGATTTGATACTAGAGTATAGATGAACCAGGATCTATTGAGGGTGCGCCATGTTGCGGAAATTTGTTGGTACTAATTTCTAGCAATGGCAACAATTTTAATAATCGACAACATCTACCCTCTATGACAGTTGTCAGTATTGACAATGTAAACATTGCTTTGTCTAGTTTCGTGTGAATTATTATTAGACTGCAATAATCGCGTAAATCAAATCAAATAATCTGCAATTCTGCGGGAGAGAAATTTCTTCCATTAGAAAACATAACGAAATTAGCATCTGAATTGACGGATAAGTTTCAAACTTATGGAAACTGGCGTAGGTTAGATAAGTAAGTAAGTATTATTAGTAAGTTGTTTTGAGAAATAAGTTGTTAATAATTGTGACTATCATTTTATTTTATTTTATTGTATTGTGTATGAATTTATATGTTTTATGAGCAACTGTGCTTGAAATAAATGTTTTTTTTTTTTTTTATTGACAAATGTCACTATAGTCATGTCGTCACGATTTGGTTGATGTCTGGTAATAATTTGATTTGTGTATTAGGGGTATCGCATGTATCGGTATCACGTCTTGCTAGCGAAGGGCGTAAGGGCGGAATTAAACTACCAAACCTAAAAAAAATAAAACAAAACATAAAATAGATTGGGATGATTTTGATTTATGTCTCGTACGGCGTAAAATTCACGAATTTTATAGCGTAAAAACCGAAGAAATATCCAAACATCAAACTTCGCACTTATTAAATTTGTCGGAATCACACAAAAATCATCAGCCAATTTCCATTTTCCCCACTATACAAATTGTTGCTATATAAAATTCAAAACGAGCGCCCTCTTGACAATACTCCCATAGTTCTGGTTCACCTATTCTGCTGAATGCCCAGGAAATTTTATATTTCAAAGAATAATAATATTTTTGTTTAATCCCTTTTTATGGCAGGTATTCCAAGAACTAAATATGTATTTTACAAGATATATAAGGCATTACTGGCGCCGAAGAGGGTAAATAACCATTTTAATCACTGTTTTTTTGTTACGGGTTATTTGCTGCGCAAACACAATTTCACTTAGTGGGATACAAGTACACATACAGTAGGGAATCACTAAGTAGTGGCTGATATTATCTTTCATCATATATACTGCCTTGCTAAGCCGAAAGGCCCTAAGTCTGAGATACGCGCTTTTAGATTTTTTTATACCATTCGATAGCTTGAACTATTTCGCATCTAATGGTATAAGCCAAGTGGCGATATCTTATTTCTGTCATAAGAAAAAACTATTAAGATTTTTTTTCATATCTCAATTTTACCTAAATGTTCTAAGGAATATGGCGGCATATTGATTTTTTTAAGCCAAAAAGCCGTATATTGACATAGGCTGAAAACGCTTAGATGCAGTTGATAACGTCTTTATTCGTGTTTATTTATTTATTTATTTTTATATGTGCGAAAGTAAAATTTACTAATAGGCGATTATCTCGCAATTTATTCAAAATGAGATCGCGCCTTTCGGCTTAGCAGGGCAGTATAGCGGTTATACAGTTCTGCATACTGGTTTGATATAAAAAGCTTGGTAGATTTTTGGAATACGGCTGGCACAGGGCGCGATAGAGCCTCGCGCCGTTGCCAAATTGCCCTGTTCGCTTATCGGCAGGATTACAATGGCCGTATTTTGGCTACACTTTATAATTACTTTTGAGCCATTCAATCGTTACGTAAGGGACATCATCATCATCATTCCTCAACATAGGCCTTAACCAAATATGACTTGTATCATCTTGAGTAGTTGCTATTATCGCTACGCTCGTCATGCGGGTTGACAACGTATAAAATTAACTTTTTTGGTTCCGATGGACACTGCTGTAAATCTGTCGGCTTTTTCCCTTCCCGGATGTTCCCGACACCCGCGGGAGGAGATGGGGTGGTGCTATTCTAGTCAGCCAACACCACAAGGTGTGCTATGGGTTCATTTTTAGTGTTCCGCAGTAAACTAGGAACCCTTATAGTTTCGCCATCTCCGTCTGTCTTATTTTTATCCTGCAACAATACTTTAAAGACGGGCATGGCTAGCGTCGTCGCGGGGAAAAGCTAGTACTTAATAAGGCTTGGGTTTACGTATTTAGTACCTATACTAGACACCGATATTAAGAGAATATCATTGGTACAACTGACGTCAAAGTAATGTATACACTTTTGCACCTTATTACAAAAGATTAAGATGAAAAAATGTACCTATACATATCTTCGACTTCGACTGCAAAAATGTTTAACACAAGCGTGGACTTCACCCGATGACCACGAACGCTGCCAAAGGGTTCGAAACGTCGGGATGAAGTTTAAATTAGTATACGCGATTTAATCCGTTTTAGTTGTTTTATTTCATGAGTAATTATCGCGGCAACCGAAGACAATATTACAATCAATTAGTTACACCAATCAAATGAAATCCATGTCATGCCTTGTTGTCTTGCTCTACGTCCCCGAAATAATCCTGCACATTTAACTTCATTAAAATAATAATTAGGAACATATAAAAGATACCTATAGCATCCATGACTCATTCGACACACAAATAAATGCTACAGCCTGGATTTGAATTCGGGACCTACAGAGTCAGTAACCTTACGAAGTTAAAGACGACTTCACAACGATGTGAATAAAATTCCTAATAAAAGACGCGGCAAAAGCGTATGAATCAAAGCGTCTGTTACATATAAAAAAAAACTTATACTTTTACCTCGCCATCTTGAATACAGTAGCCGCAGCCCCGCAGTCGCTTTGAGAAGTCCTCCGCTCTTCCTGTGCCAAGTCACACATAATACGTTCATACCGACGTTATACAACGTACTTGCTTTACGAATAAAATCCTGAGCGCCCTTTACCGTGCGAATTAGTGTTGTACAAGTCGTGTGGGAGTGAGACTCGAAGCGGATTCAAATAATCTTGTCTTAAATATCTTATAGACTTTTAGAAACAGGGTCCACCATTACAATTTTTGTTTCTTTTTATTTTTATTTTTTTCATTGTCATGTCAGCTGAAGGACTTCCACTGCTGGACATAGGTGTCTCCCCTAAATCGACCCACAGTGACCGGGTTTGCGCCACCCTTATCCAGTGGATTCCCGAGAACTTTACTATATCATCGGCCCACCTTGTGGGAGGTTTGTTACGTCTTGCACTCGAAAACCTTTATGTAATAGGTTATTCAATGTGTGTGTGTTTTGCGGAGTAATGTTTTTTTTTTTATGACATAGGCGTCAAACGAGCAGACGGATTGCCTGGTGGTAAGCAATTACCGTCGCCCATGGGCACCCGCAACACCAGGGGAGTCACAAGCGCGTTGCCGGCCTTTAAGGGGGGTTGGAGCTCTGGGAACCTTACTCACCATCAGGAACACAACACTACAGACCTGAAAGGTAGCAGTGCTATTATGGCTGTGGTCTTCTGTAAGGAGGAGGTACTTCCCCAGTTGGGCTGCTCCAGATTCAAGCGTGATGGTTTTCGCTGTGCCCTACCTCTCATATAATAATGTAGTTTACTTTTGAGTTTTAATTTCGTCAAATTAATTGTATTTGACTTTGCTGGTTCTTGGGCCACTACTTACTCGTACGCCAGTAATGGACAAAGAGCCAATCATAAACATTAGTTCTTATTTCATACGAGTATTGAAATTTGTTAAGTATGTATACGTAATGATGTGTATTTTAACGGTTTTTGGCACCGTTTTACCAGCTCTAAATTGAAACACTATGTGTTTGCGGCTTCTATATCTTCTTTTAGGATTCTGATATGGCTAGAGAGATGGTTAGCCGAGATAGCTAGAGTTGCAGGTTTAAATCCCGTCTCGCCGGAGGTCCTCGTCGCTTTTTCTTAAGTATATCTCATCTTTTTCAATTTTCAAAAATAATAAACGTAAAAAAGAGTCTACTTTAATTGAAGTCAAGAGACTCGATTTCATACCAGCACTAGTAACGTTTTGTGTAAAACTCCTCAGAATTTCCGTGAATACACGTAGTTTCATGAAACATTGGTCGGATTTTCGGCACTTATGCTTCTCATTTGTACTAATTGCACTTTTAAAATTCCACAAGTGTTTGCGTTAGCTTACCTTTGTTTACTTTAGCGATAAAACAATACAGCTTAGTCCATTTAGATCCGTCAGCCAGTCTAACTATAAGGCATACGAAGATATGTTCTTAGAAACTATATCGCTGACTTGTACAATCTTTGCTATTGGCAGAGTGCAAAGCGGGTGGAAGGGGTAGCCTAAACGATCACAGCGCTCGCTACGGCTAAAATTGTCATTTTTGTCGCTGACTTGAGCCGTCAAATCCATATTGCAGTAAACATTTTCTAATCGTTTTAATAATGTTACTGACTACCATTGTCCAAAATTGTGTAATATAGTAAAATAACACAAGATTTCATTAATATTTTTCACAATACTTACTTACTTCTTGTTTGACATCGGTGACAATATTGTCCATAATGGCCGCCTGCCACGAGGCGCTGTCGTCGCGCTCGGCCCAAATATGGTCGGTCTACCTTGTACCATACTGCGCCTTCCAGAGCCCTGACTGTAAGTTTTTAACGTTACTTTACGTTACGAACGCGTTTGCGTTTCCCATATAAATAACATTATCACTTATGCGTTCGTAAACGTTTTTTACGACAAAAGAAACTTACACTAGAGCCTCAGTGCGTGGTCGGCACTCGAGAATCTGGGATACATATCTCTCTAACAATTCTGTTTAAAACAAGAGGTCGCTACAAGAGTCGATTTATTTCATTGTTCGGTTAATGACTTCACTAAGATTACTTTACTTTATTTGCCGTGTGATGCCGGCTGACTAGAATAGCACCATCCCATCTCCTCCCGAGGGTGTCATAAGAGGCGACAAAGGGAAAAATCCTACGGACGGGCAGCAGCTTCCGTCGAAAACCAATCTACAGCTACTGCGGTCGCCAACACGCCTGCCAAGCGTGGCGACTGCAACTACCCCCAAGATGATATAAGTCATATTTGTGGGAAGCCTATGTCCAGCAGTGGACTGCATACGGCTGAAATGTATGATATGTACCTACCTAATGTACTTTGTGTTAGTCTTAAAGTAAGAAATATATATAAAAAAATGTACTGTTCGGGTAATACACTATCGCATTAGGTAACTGTTAAGATAGTAACATTAATGAAAATAAAATAGGTATATTAAACAGAGTTATTACACAAAGAAATTGTTTTTTGGAAGATCCTTTATGCTAAGAGCGAGTACGGAATATCTTGACTGCAAAGAAAAAAAAAAGCGAAGACTTGACTTGCTTGACTGCTCTTTTAATAATTAGCATTTCATTATGACTTGAGTCAATTTCAAGTACCTATTAGTGAATAGTATAGGTGAAAAACTTAACTGAAGCATCATGTCTATGTAGTTGTGCAGAGAATTAATATGGAACTTACGTCAAAATTTGAATATGGACATGCGTGTACACACGTTACTATAACATAGCTAAGTTTTTCACCTATAGTTTGTCACTGCTAAGTGCTAGCAGTGCTAGCGCTAAGTGCTGTATACCTAATGAAAGGCTGAGGTTGAGTTTTATACTAACTCGAGTGATGTTTCATGCCTAAATATGTTCAACAGTCACATACACACTGCTTTTAATTTTATAGTTAACCTCGTAACGCCCACCATACTAAAATATTTAATAGTTAAAAGCAACCTTACCCTGCAGTAAATTGGGTTGAATTTTCTTTTGTAAGAAAACTAATGAAACAAAAGGAATTCTACCCTATTTCCTTTTATAAAAGATTTCAACTCCATTGAAAGGGAGTGTACGTTGTAGTGCACACTGGGCCTTACGAGGTTAAGTCAATTATTTTAATTAAATTCATTATTAGACAGTGAGGTTGAAAAAGTGAATGCTACTTTATTTCCTTTAATAAAAGATTCAAATTCCATCGAAAGGGTGTGTACTTTGTAATGCACACGGGGCTATAATAAATTCAGGAACCGTATACGAAAAGTCAATCGGAATTTAACTGGCATTTAATTTAAAACTTTTTTTACAATACTTTGTAAGGCTTTTAAGATGAAATTCTAGGAGTACCTCAAGGTACTGTTTTAAGGCCTCTTTATAATCTTCGTCTTTTATTTTTTACCAATTAAATTTTTATTTGAAAGCCAGGGACGCTGTCTACAAAGCAATAGGGACTTGGTTCAGAGATCCCGGGGAATGTCATTTATTTGTGTTTGTATTTAAAGTTTAGTGAGTCATCAGTGCTCACGGCTAAATAATTATTTTATTCGATTCTATTCTTCTTTTCTATAATTATAGTGTAGTATGGATAACGTCTTGAGTACCAACTAAAAAACCCAGTGTCCTTAATTTAGAATTAGGTCAATTCGTGTAGATATTTTATGATCTTCAGTCAGCAGTAGCAGTGGCTAAGCGGTTGAGGTGTTCAAAATTAGGTCAACACATTTATTGTCAAGAGAATTAGAGGGCGTGTAGGTAATTTTGAACACTTCACCCCCTCAGCCACTTTTACTGCTGATTGTACCCACACAAGCCACTGAGCTCACTGTATAACTATGTAGATTAGAAGGTACTCCCATAAATATATATTTATTAAAGTATTCTCCGGCATTTCTTCACATCCTATTCAGATTTATTTCCCGTCAAACTGTAGCTTTTTCCGACCTGTAATTGACATACCGCCGGTCCCTAAGGGCAGTAACATATCGCTGGAAATATTTCTCCCGTGTTCTGTTCCGGCCACGTCCCCACCGGAAACGGAACAAACGATAACTCATCGGCCATTGTCGCCCTATTGACATTGATTTTTCTGTGTGTTTTGCCCTAGGAGAAATAGTAACTGGAGAACGCATCTGCGTGCGCCAGTAAGGTATAAAGATATTCTGGCTTTTGTAGCCCAAAATGTAACAATTCACTATAGTTTTGCTTTACAGGACATTCTTTACAATAACAATATTAGCTTATTCTCCATTAATTACTGCAACTTTGGTTGAAAACCCAAGAAAACACCAATTGTATTTGTTTGTTCCCCTCCAACTTTGACAGTTCTGAAGGGTCCAGTTTGGAGGGGAACAAAAACGTGTGAGACTATGACAAGGACGGACGAAAATAGCGCCGTCTCTGCGATACCTATGGAAAGTTACATAAGACCATCCCTTTCGATCGTGGTATTATTATTAGCACGCTCGGTCTAGTTAAATGGTATGTCTATTGTCTATGGTTATGCCTTTGTTCCATCTATTATGGAATGTATTGCTTAATCAAAGTATTAAATCTTGTTTGTGTGTTGTTTGTCATAAGTGATTTATTATCGCTACAGCCAGAAGTATTGTGCAGCCATGATTTTTATATATGAATACTCGATATTTTAGTGTAGTTTTTACTTTTCTGGTGACAAATTATTACAAATAGATTAAACCGATTAGGTGATTTGCGTTGCGGTGACTGGTGATTGCCTAGAAAATTTGCAATAAATCATTTCGTTGTAGATTCGAATTTTTAACCGACTTCAAAAAAAGGAGGAGGTTATCAATTCGGTTGGCATGTTGTTTTTTTTTTTTTTTTATGTGTGTTACTTCAGAACTCCGTCATTAATGGACCGATTTCAAAAATTTTTTCGCTGTTTGAAATCATCTACTTCAAGGTTGGTCCCATTGTTACCAGACTTCAGATCTGATGATGGGATCCATGAGGAATTAAGAGAACTCTTCAAAATTTATAGGTGCATGTATAACGATTTTAGTATATTCGGTGACAAGTCAAGCATTTGTATTCAGAAAATAGTATTTGGTGAAGAAGAACTGATGAAGAAGACCATAGGTGGTCATAGGAAACTCCTTGTGTTTCCTGGGTGGCGCTGAGATATTTCAATTGAAATACTAAAGCGACTATGACAAAGCCAACTTAAATATTTCTGACGAAATGTTACCATTAACCTGATCTGGTGGTTGGACCCGGGAGGTAGGCAACGGAACACAGAGATAAAAAAGTGTAGAGTGGCCGTGTTTGGACTTAATGGAGTTGTCATGAGATGCAGTCTTATAACCTTGACTAATGTTTTAACCGACTTTAAAAAAGGAGGAGAATGTCATTTCGATTGTATGTTCCTTTACCTATTGCGTGTTACCTTAGAACTACAAGGTTGTTACCAGTATAATGATTGTAGCCGGATAGGAGGCAACGGAACTCCATGATAAAATAGTGTAGCGGGTCCTGTTTAGGCTTAATGTAATCGTCATGAAATGCATTTTGGTAACCATGCGTGTATTTTTAACAAACTTTAAAAACGAGGAGGTTCTTAATTCGATTGCATGTTTTTTTTAGTGTATTAACCCCGAACTTTGTCTTTCGGGACACTTAAAAATGCAATAAAAACGTATAAATAATTAAGTTTTTCGGCGACAGTTCAAGCATTTATCTTCAGAAAGTACCACCTTCTGGCAACGGAACTACATGATATAAAAGTGTAATGTAGCCGTTTTTCGGTTTAATGGAGTTGCCACGTGATGCCCTCTGGTAACAACTTTCTTATCATCATCATCATAACCAAAGGACGGACACAGCTAAACATAAATTCCCCCTAAAGTGGCCCCTGGGAACTCGAGGCCACGGCTTTCGTGTGCCTTGCATGGGGGTAAATGCCATAATAGCCACGCTTGGTAAGCGGGTTAGCGATCATAGTGTTCCACCACATTCCAGATGGCAGTATTGCCTGTGTCTGACGTTGCATTACTTATGTACCACGATAAGTATCAGATGACGATTTCGAGTCTCATCATCTCCGTTAAGTTAACGATCTGTAGTCAAGTGTTCGGTTTGACAGTTTATTAGCGTCCAAATCGGTCCTAAGCTTCGAACACGACTCAATTTGACATACATTTTATCTCTTTGCAACGTTTATATGTATTCCATTTATTATAATATTTCCTCGTTTGGCACAACGGACACTGTCTGCCCATATTCGTTTATTAAAATACAGTGACAAAATGAGAAACTAAAAGGCTAAAAATAAATAAACTTTTAACAAAAAATAAACCCGACTTCAAATAGGTACTAAAAAGCAACAAATAATTGTTTTCTTTATCACTTGATAAGTACTTTTGGACTATTTGGAACAAATCAATTTCTTAGGACAATTATATACAATTATTTTTGGTTTTGGAGTCGGTGCCAGCCACTTTTTTCGTTTCCGAAGCCTTCGGCAGTCGTGAATAAATTGATATCTGAAGCACTAGCGCGAAAAACGAAATTCGTAAATTTCGGGCATCCTTCTATTTTACCCCTAATATGACCTCATGAGAGTGACAGAGACAATCGTTTGAAATTAACGAATATCGTTTTTGGCGGTAGCGCCTCAGTTTCAATATTTCACTTCCCTATCGGTACACCCTGCACTATAATTCGTCGCTACCTTAAAAAAATCTCTTAAGTCATTCTGGCAATCAAAAAAAAATTACGTAACTGTATATGGAATGAGTACAGAGTTACTGCGTTTCAACTTACAGTATCTGTGTCAGATACAAGATTTTTTTCAAAGTAGTGACGATATATACATATGTATTATATATTTTCATAGTCCATTTGTCAACAAATCAAAATCAAAATATTTGTCATGCACGTACAGCGGTGTAAAAAATATGCGTTTCAATTGTATGTTGAGTAGCGTGGCTGGCACCGACTCCAAAACCAAAAATAATTGTATATAATTGTCCTAAGAAATTGATTTGTTCCAAATAGTCCAAAAGTACTTATCAAGTGATAAGGAAAACAATTATTTGTTGCTTTTTAGTACCTATTTGAAGTCGGGTTTATTTTTTGTTAAAAGTTTATTTATCACTAATGTTTCACGCAGGAAAGTAATTTTTTGGCAAGTCATGGTACAGTCGCCAGCTTAATTTTGAAAAAGATATCTTTAACCGATTGGGTTGAATTTTAGTATTCTTATGTAAGTTCGGTGACAATGCAATGATCTGCTATAATGCTGGAACCAGAGGCTACCCTATAGGTGATAGCAGGTCCTGAAATACGTAATATAAACCCGTAGTTTTTAGACTCGTTAGAACATTCTTGAGGAAGAGTTGATGATTTTGAAAAATGTTACTTTCTGTTATAAAAGCTTTTACCGAAAAAGTAATTATTGACAGAATCAACAGTTCATATTACGTCACAGCAATAGGAGGGAGGTTTTAGGCCAACTGTGACGAGCCCTATAAATTGGAAGACCCCTTAGGAATGGAAAATGAAAACAACAATGTTAATTATTGTAAAAATTGTGATATATATATTCTTTGTTAAACTATGAATATTTAACTGTACAAAATACGAGTAGACTAATTTACATTTTCAATATAATTAACAAAATAAGATATCTAGAACATTATTCGATTGCAGGCGAAGACCTGTCGTTTGTGAGTGCCTTCCTTAACTTCACTGTCGCGAACTGTTGGGGCCTGCACAAAAACGCCTATCAGCATTTCTTCAAAAATAATACCATTTTTCAACATTATTACTCAGAATTACGAGCTCATTTACAAAAAAAATACTCAAATGTTTTTCCCTTCTGTATTATCCTCCCACAAACAAACTGATCAGCGTTTGACCTCAGTCACACCTGATGCTAAGTGTCTATGAGGTCGAGGATGTAGCACGCTGCTTCGGCAACAGCCAAATTATATCTTTCCGGGAATACGGACGAAGGGAGCGAATTCTATTCCTTAGCAGTCCACATTGAGAAGGTAAAAGCAAATCACTTCGTGCGAATGAATGGAATATATATTGTAGTAACACAAGAAGGAATTTTAAAAATGTATGTAACCCCCAGGACTATTTTATTTGTAATAATGCAATATTACTCTCTATAACGAAAACCTATATCCAACGCGAATGGTTAGAGCTCGTGACTCGGAGCAAAAATAATATTTTTTTTTCGAAAAATCCATTAGTTAAAAGTGGCATTATTTTTGGGAAACGCACTAATTACTCTAAACGTAATGGTAAAATTTCTTAAAATTGGTTATAAAAATTATAAAAAACATAACACATATATTAATCTGTTTATGTATACTAATATGGCCTTAAGTAATTGTGAGTATATCGTATTTTAAGGCGATACAATACAAATGTACAGTTGCCATATATCGGAGCTGTGGAAGCGGTCACAAATATCTGAACGCCTGTATTGTCAAGGCGGTAAAGTGCATTTTCAAATATTTGTAACCTCCATAGCTTCGATATATCTGATGGCAATTGTACAATTCTACGCTACGAAATTAAACAAAAATTATAGCGAAAAATAACAGAAATAACAAAAACCTGTCTACTTATAGACGGTGGTTTCGCGACCCCATAAGTCGTACCACGGACCGAACGTGTGTCCTTCTTCAGGGAGTTCGCCGTCTACTGGTCTTTTGAGCAACTTAGTTCGAGGCAGCAACTGCGGTCGCTGTTGCTTCAACGCCTCATTGAATTTCTGATCATCAGATTCACTGTACGGCCCTTCAGTGCGTCTGTCCATCAATCTCCTGGCTTCAAGTCTCGCTTCTTCCTGCCGTATTTTGGTCTTTTCAGCTTTCTTAGAATCTGTTTCATAGTCGTATCTTGATACTCGTCTCTCTTGGTCACTGAAGTAAGATATGTTCGACTCGTAATATCTGTCTGAACGTCCGTTATACTGTAGTGAGCTGTCATCGTAACTTCTCTGAGGTCTGTTTTTGCTTCTTGGGTCCCGGTTGTCTCTTGGGTTTGTGTAGTCCTTTCTTACTGCACGTCTGTCTAATGAATAATCAATCCTTGGTTCTCGGCTGTCGTATGATCTCATATCTTTCTTTGTTGTTCTGATTTCAGCTTGTGGGTATTCCTTTTTATTGTGATGCCCATTCTCAAAGTTCTGTGATTGTCTCATCTTCTCCTCTTTGCTGGACCGTTTTTTATTATACTTCAATGTTCCTTCATCACGCCCGTTATACGGATTTTCATTTCTTATGTCATTGTTATTGCGTTCTGTGGGAATGCCGTAACGATCAGTAATTGGTTCGTTGTCTTTGTACTTTAAAGTTTCCGAAGATGCTGAAAACGTTTTGATTTCCTTTGAATTATCTTTGAATGTTTTAAATTCCATTGTTTTTGGTGGTGAATGTTCATGTGACGATCGTTTTGCCTTGTCAGATGACAGTGTGGCACGAACGTGTGGTTTAATAGGGGTAACTTCAATTTCTTCAAATTCTGGCATATACGCGTTCTCTTTTCTTTTCTTGATGTCATCTTCCATAGCTTGTCCTTGCCTTCGTTTCTCAATTTCTTGTTGTTTCCTTGATGTCATATGATCGTCTACTATGATACAATCATAAGGATCAGTACTAGATGCTACTGAATTAACATCAGATCCGCTATCATTGTCGTATCTCTGTAGTATTTCTCGTCGTTTAACAGTTTTCATGACAAAACCATCTCCGTTCTCGTCGTTATAGAAGCTGTTTTCAAAATTGGTCTTGATGGTACTGGTATTTGTTAAATCTGAATGTCTGGATTCATTACGAGGAACTAAGTCTTCCAGTTTTTCCTCAGCTATAGCTTTTTCCGATGATGTCTTCTTGTGCAAGGCTTGATTTTGGTGATATATTTCGCTCTTTCTTATTCTTTCCACACGGTCTTCATTTTCTATTGAGCCCAAACTTTTTGCTTGACGGATGCCATTGGTAACTTTCACATCTTTTCTATCAATTGTTTCCTTTGGTCGCGACTGTACGTTTTCGATAGGTGGTGTTTTTTCTGGACTGGCCTGGCTCCTTGCCTCTGGAATTTCAGGAGCTGGTCTCAACTCCTTCTTAACTTTAACAAAGAGTTTCTTCTTGTACTCTGGTACAGTATCAACAATATCCCGATGCTGCCAAAGCGACATGCCCTCCATTATCTCTTCGTTGGTCGTTCGACCAAATTTCCAAAACGACTTGGTCCTTTTAACTTTCTGCGAATCTTTATCCATCTCGAGCATGTTACGTAGCATCAGTTGCTGATCATCCGTCAGATATCCATTGACATTGCTTGGTTTAGGTCCTCGTTTTAAGCTTTGGGTTTTGAGCAGGTAAGCTTTATGATCATTGGCATGATGAGCTGATTTACTACGGGACAGAAAATAAAAGGAAATGAAATTAAACAAGCGCTACTTGACATCTAGCAACAGAAAAGGACAAGCAAAATTCTAGATACTTTAAAGTATGTTATTGTACATACCTGATGGGCACTCGCAAGCGTTGAGCTTCTTCGTCGCTGTAATCAACATCTGGCTGAGGTGGAGGCTCGTTGGAGAATCCAGAGTCGTTGGAGCTGTGCAGCGACACGTTACCCACGGCTCCTACTGCTGACACTGCTGTTTTTGCTGGGCCAGTTTTGTTTTGAGCCAACTGTAAAACATTACTATGTTATAGACTTTATAGAAAGTTTAGATATTTTATGAGTATCGTACATGTTGATGAGTGTCTGAATTGAGCACCTTCTGTAGTAGTTTTAAGTCGAAAATGTTATATCGATACAACTATGACATAAACTTACAACGCAAGAACACAACAAAGCTTGTATAAGCAAAGAGATTATGTAAGAGCTAGGATATTGAAAGACCAGCCATAGACCCCTTCTGTGGCTTCTAGCAGGTAGAAGTTCTACCTATAATCTTCGCGGAATCACCTAGACTGTAATGAATTTTCAATACTTCTCTAAACTATTTTTTTATTCTGGCAGAACCTAATCTTTATACACCATGTTCTGAATTACCTGAGAGCGCATAGGCAGAGTTTGCGGACCAAAAGTCCTCGTCTCAATAACAGCGTGTGTTGTGAAGCTGGCTGCCGAAGTGGAGTTCTTGATTGCGCTGGTAGTGGCTACTGGCGTGGAGTGGAATGTGGCGCTTGCTGACGAGCTCAGGGCACTAGGCGATGGCGCTGGCAGGGTGGGAGGAAGGCCGGGGGAACCGTTGCCTAGTCGACCCTGGTGGTAAAATGGGCAGTTAAGTTGCTGTTCATTCTTGAACATTGACAGTATAGCTGTAACTAGAGGCTGTATTATTGCAGCTTCTCCGCCTGCCAAGCGAGGCCACTATAGCAACTACCCCCCAAGATGATACAAATCAAAGGGGAGCGCTACGATGATGATGATTGCAGCTTCAACTATACTGTGGCTCTACTATCCCATTACCATCATCAAAATATACAAAAAAACATGGTGTCAGATAAATCTCATATTAAGACTTAAGTAGTTATAGCGATAAAGCAGTTCAACTTCAACTAATAAAGAAAAGGACTTTAAGCATATAAAGTAAATACTTCAGATGACTTCGAGGATATGTTTCTGTTACTAATATAATTCGTTCCTTTATTATGCCTCCTTTTTCCTAAGACAGGGCTGGTTGAACTTCTCAAGGGAATAAATTGCGTTTACTGTTATCGTTGAATACAATGCTGATTTTTATGCTTGTTCCAAGAATTAACCTTATTAACATGATGAGCAGTGACGGTATCTCCAAACATGCGGGTTGGAGGATGCGAGGCGCCTGGCGTCGTGTGCGCGACCGGCGCAGGCGGCGGCACTTCGTTGGGGGTCTGAGCGCAGCTCCAGCGGGCTGGAGAGCTGATAAAAGAAAGGATTTAAGAGTTTACTGTATACATTAATCTTCCTATCTTTTCTCCCAGCATTTTCCTTCCTCTGAATGAAGCCTGAGGTCTTGATAACCTTAACCCAAAATGTGGAAGGCACATATTTTTAACCAGACACGAACCAAATTATATTAATTAACGATTAACACGGTACTACTCACGTTTATTTAGTCACTCGCGCGACATGTTTCAGAGAACATAGGCCTCCATTTTCAAGCACTAAGAGTGCTGAGTGTCCGATCGGTTCGCCGCTCGCGTCACCGGCCCGTCGCGCACTAACGCGCGCCGCGCTGCCCGCGCCGCTCTTGATGTCAAAACTGGTTGAGGGCGGTCCGACACCGGAGCCGCTGTAGTGGTAGGACGCGGGTTCGAATCGTCCACCAACAACGACTCTAAGCACACCGAACTCACTGTGTCCACTAAACTGTTACAACACTCCCTAAGGTTTTGATGTTTCCCATAGATGGCAGGTTTCCATGCTGGCGGTACAGCCCAACCACCATCGCGATTAAAATTTGGACGACGCCCGATCTCAATCGCTTCGCGTATTTTGCGTGGTACGAAACATTTTTCACGCACCAGCAGTCGCGCCTTATCAAAGCGAAGGAAATGGGACGGGCCCGCCTCAAGAGCGTGCTCTGCCACCGCGGAGTTGCTGCAGTCCATCTTCTTCACACTCCGTACATGCTCCAACAGTCTCGTGGACACGTTTCGTCCGGTTTCGCCTATATACGACTTACCGCAACTACACGGTATCTCGTACACGCCTGGGTTGCCCAGTGGATCTTTGTCTTTCGGAGAGCGTAAAACGAAATCGACATACCGCGGAGAGGGCTCCAGCATACTTGCCGTATATAAAGGGCGTGACGGACGGAATTGGACGCCTATTACGCCGGAGATATTGCATTAGGACAATTTTCCGTCCCCACACAAAAATAAGGCAAGTTTTACGCTCTCCGAAAGACAAAGATCCACTGGGCAACCCAGGCGTGTACGAGATACCGTGTAGTTGCGGTAAGTCGTATATAGGCGAAACCGGACGAAACGTGTCCACGAGACTGTTGGAGCATGTACGGAGTGTGAAGAAGATGGACTGCAGCAACTCCGCGGTGGCAGAGCACGCTCTTGAGGCGGGCCCGTCCCATTTCCTTCGCTTTGATAAGGCGCGACTGCTGGTGCGTGAAAAATGTTTCGTACCACGCAAAATACGCGAAGCGATTGAGATCGGGCGTCGTCCAAATTTTAATCGCGATGGTGGTTGGGCTGTACCGCCAGCATGGAAACCTGCCATCTATGGGAAACATCAAAACCTTAGGGAGTGTTGTAACAGTTTAGTGGACACAGTGAGTTCGGTGTGCTTAGAGTCGTTGTTGGTGGACGATTCGAACCCGCGTCCTACCACTACAGCGGCTCCGGTGTCGGACCGCCCTCAACCAGTTTTGACATCAAGAGCGGCGCGGGCAGCGCGGCGCGCGTTAGTGCGCGACGGGCCGGTGACGCGAGCGGCGAACCGATCGGACACTCAGCACTCTTAGTGCTTGAAAATGGAGGCCTATGTTCTCCGAAACATGTCGCGCGAGTGACTAAATAAACGTGAGTAGTACCGTGTTAATCGTTAATTATTAAACATGTCTCATGTAAGTTTAAATACCAAATTATATTATTTATTACATGTTGTACCTTCGATGTTGGCTTCGGACACTGCCGGGGCTTGGTGAGTTTTCCTTAAGTATTTGGCATCTATTTCAAATTAGAACAAAAAACCAGGCCTTAATGTAATTCTATCTAGCTGACCATAAAAGAGAAGAACCTGACACAATAATAGAAAACTTAGTGAAGAGATGAAGAAGAAATATGAAAGAAGAATGAAGAAGATGAATGTTTCAATTTACCGGAAAGTGGAATATATCAAATGGCATTTTGAAGATTTAACAAACAGTACGTAAAAGATAATGTTCGTCGTCTTGAGGCTGAAAGTAGGTACACGTATTACCGTTAGGCACTCTTCCCAAATCATCATCATCTTCAGTCGGTCCCTCAATGCTGAGGATCGTGACATCTAGGCTTTGATTCACGAAGAGTAAATCAATCCGGATATTGGCTGAAAATGTCTGACTTACCTCACATCATTGTCCGGTATAGGCTCAGTGTAGGCAAGCGGGAACCACCCCGCATGATGAGTCCTCATATTCTCCCCATACTGCCAGCCCTTAGTCCGCTCGCCCAGCAAGGCAAGCACGTCTCCTTGCTGGAAGCTGAGCTGGTTGTCACCAGCGGCTGCGTAGGCGTACAGAGCTCGAGCCAGTGGCGGCTCGCGACTAGTACAGGCTGGCGGCGCCAGCGATGATGGACGCGTTGCTGGACGGGTGTCGATGTCTGGTAAAGAAATATAGATTTCATCTTCTACTCAAGGAAATGGTGAAGTCAATGAAGAATTAATTTATCAAAGTTTGTCAAGGCCAGATTAAAAAGGGCTTAGTTAAAGAGATTGGAATCGTCATCATCATCATTTCCACCGACAGACTTCCACTACCGATCTTTTGAGATCAGTGGTTGCCAAATGAGTAATTTTTGGCATCAACGGCAGTACGGCTTTTCTGCTACTATGCCCTTTCTTTGGTCACTGAAGTTTAAAAATTCTGAGAGCAATATCGCTGACTTTGGCTGGAAATGTAAGAAAGATATTTCACACAGTAGATATATTTCTGAATGTTAAAACATCAGTCTACATATGATATTCTAGACACTGCTATCACTCTCAATAAAATTTAATGTATTTTTATATTTTACTGTACAACAGACCTGTATTAACCAATCTAAATTAAATCACTAACCTTGTTCTCCAGTGTGTAAGCTGGCTTGCAGATTGAAGTCAGATTTAGCCCTGGACAGACCTTGGGTGGGAGAACCCAGGTCTCCAATAGACCTCACGTCGAGGCACGACGCGTCGACAGACCTGGTCTTCCTCAAAGCAGATCCGACTGATGCTCGGTCGTCATCATCACCTGCGCGAGGACTTGCGTAGACTTCCTCGTCAGCCCAGAATGAGACTTGCTGTTGAAATAAAGTTGGTTTAAAAAAAAATACTCTTTGGACAAGGGTATGCCCTTAAACTACGTCCAACAATGAGAGGTAGAGCACAGCGAAGTACCATCACGCTTTGCCCAACTGGGAAAGTATCTCGTCCTTACAGAAAACCACAACCATAACAGCACTGCTACCTTTTAGGTATGTAGTGTTGTGTTCCTGATGGTGAGTAAGGTTCCCAGAGCTCCAACACCCTTTAAAGGCCGGCAACGCGCTTCTGACTTCCTTAGTGTTGCTGCACGGTAATTGCTAACCAACAGCTAACCGTTTCCATAAAAAAAATACTTTCGGGAAGAGATTTCCAAATGAGCCATTAAGAAAGTAATGGAAAGACATTAATTTAAAATACAATAACATCCCATACGCATTGGAAACAATGATATTAAAATTTTATGTTCGCCACGCTTTCGAAGGAAATTGGATGTAAAGAAATAATAAATGGTGATATGTATGCGTTTTTCCGATTATGTAGGTCATATGAGTTTCGAATGGGCTATCCGGGGAATAATAGCTCCATAAAACAATTTTACGTTAGTGTCGACAGATTTTACGTTTTGTCTTCGTACTTATTGTGAAAGGTTCGTCTCAAATCTGACTTTGCCAATCTAATTCGCGTTTTCATTTGATTAAGGTAAATATGGGGTTTCATCAGACTTCCATATGTAATACCTTTTGTTTGTTAATCGATTCAAATCAGTTGATAGATGATAACTGTCAGAACAAGGTCCATACGAAATAATCTGGCTCGCAATTATTATTTATCACAGTACCGAAAATGTTTGTATTCTTTCAAAAGTCTCACTCTTTCCCGTAGGTACACGGAACAATGGTGTTCTGGACGAATCGAGCCAACGCGCAGAGGCCCTTTCGACAATTTAATTAAAAATGTAAACTAAGCGGATGTTGCCCCTGTTCGTGTTATGGGAGGCGTACCAAGGCAGCACCCGCCATGGAGTGATTAGCGAATATTGTTTCGACATTCTATAGGATTTGTTTAAGTGGAATGTTGTTTGTATAGTTCATGGACATCCACTGCTACTTCCCCACAGACCGCCACGGGGAGCGTACTGAAGACCCGGGTATTGTCCCTAAACTACAACCAGAAACCACCGGAGAATGAGCAGCGTCCCTTCAGAGCTATACTGCGATCGCCACCCCGCTTGAAAGCGTGGCAACTAGAGCATTGAAGCTCTCATGCTCATAGGCTACCTAATAAGTTAGCATTCCCTAGTTAATATGAAGATAAGATAAAAGTTCTTTATTTTCCAATTTTGACACATTACAAAGCACATATAATTTTCTGGTTTGGGCTATGCCATACATGACCAATACTGGTCTGGCGTAGTGGATAGTGACCCTGCCTATGAAGTCGATGTTCCTGAGTCATGGGCGTTTCATATGTAATTAAGTATTTATATGTATCTATCTATGCTATATATCGTCGTCTAGTACCTACAATACAAGCCTTACTGAGCTTACCGTAATCTAGATCGATTTGTGTAAGTTTGTCCCGAAATGTTTATTTATAGAGAAAGTTCCGAAGAGTCCCCACTATACAAAAACCTGTTTCAAAAAGTACTTACCCTCATTCTGCTCACGAACATAGCTTCCACATTGGGTGGTAAGTACTCCCTGGTGCGCGACACCTCCAACCACTCCTCCAGGCCTGTGTTGTAGGCCGCGGCTCCCGAGGAGTGGTAAGCTAGCCAGTGCTTCGCCAGGGAGCACTGTCGCTCCAGAACGAAGCCGTAGCGTCGACGCTCTTGAGTCATTGCCTGAAAAAAAAATGTGTCTTGTATCTTATCTGTGGGAGCACAGAATAGCCCCTATGAAGGTGGCAGCGTGCTGTACCCTTACCATGAGTTGTGACATTGACTTTTTCGATAACGAGTATCGAGTTTACTAACTGTGCATCTCGTTTGCACTAAAATAGTAGAAACAAAAAAAATCGAAAACCTCAATGTCACAACTCATGGTGAGGGGTACTGAATTGAGTTGGTTTACGTAAATTATATTGGGATTTTTTTTTGTTTTTCAATATATATTAGAAATAAATGAATATCATTAAAAAATAACAATCATCATCATAGCCATAAGATGTCCACTGCTGAACATGTACCGGTTAGAAGCGACCTGCATTCAGCGTCTTCCGGCGACCTTAATGAGGTCGTCTGTCCATCTTGTGGGTGGACGTCCTACGGTGCGCTTGTTAGTCCGTGTTATATTAGTCCGGATGAATATTTTGAATTTACAAAAGCAGTAAACGAACTGGTTTATATTTTTTTCTTGGGTTTAATTAAAACACTTACATTCTTTAAGCTCTGTTCACAAAATGCATCCAATTTCGTCTTTTCCTCCTCCAAAATTTGCATGTTCTGGAACAAAAGTTCATTGTATAATTAAAATTGTCTATAAAGACCTAGCGTCGCGCCTGATCGAAGCCACAGGTGAACAGAGGGCTGGCCAGTATTTCGCTCAGCGAATAAGCATTGCCTTATAACGTGGCAATGCTGCCAGCCTTCTGGGCACACTACCCATTGGTAGCGACCAAGGAGATACTTTTTTTTTTATAAATAGGTTTAGTTTAAGTTCATTTTATTTATCAATTATTTCCATTTTAATTATATTTCTGTTGCATAATTGCTGCTAAATAAACTAAGGAATTAGAAATAATTGACTTTAGAAAATGAATACCACCAATCGCTAAAAGTTGGCAAAACTTTTTTCCCTGACGATAAATTTCTTGGAATCGTAAAAACCCATTTCAGCTAATCGAAAACAGAAAAGTTGGGAATTTGTTGAGAGTTCAAGGAGAACCATAGAGCATGGAGCTGTGATTGGATTTACTAAAGATAGGTATTTTTCAAACCAATGATTTTTCCAATAAAGTCTTTTCGTAAATTGGTAATTCCGATGTTTCTTGTTAATATTGTCACGATATTTTTAGACAGAGTACTTTTGTGACAAATCATTTGATAAGAAAAGGATTTTAAGGAACTTTTAAGTTAATTATAAATTCTTTATCCTGTTTGTAGAATTTAATCTTGAGTCTTTAGTAGCTATTACCAATCTGTTTAATATAAATAAATAAAATATTTTAGTATCGAAACCTTTGCGACAGACAGACGAGGAAGACATATGACTATGCTTCGAAAGTTTCGAAGCCCCCTAACCGCATTCTCCCAAAAAAATCTCTTTTTGATCCATGCGCTACACTCAACATTTTAGAATATTTCGCTAGCTTGGTTCTCAATTTTTCCTCGGTCATCGGTTCTCAAAAAAAATTGCAAACTTTGTTTTCTTGTAGAACTAACTATTTCTGCGTAGTAAATCTGGTATACCCTATAATTATGGTGTGGTAGGACTAGGTCGATTTGTGTAAGACTGTCCCGAAATATTTTTTTTTATACCTTCATCTCCTTGTCCATGGCGGATCCGACCTTGGTGACATTGGTCTTCTTCTTCCTTTGCTTCTTAATTGTGGCGGCGGCCTTGCTGTAGCTCTCAGACCTCAGTTTGTGTTGCTGAAGAAACCGCTTCTGTTCAGACTGGAAATATATTGCTATTCAGTATTTGATACTAAGCTGGGACGTCTCTTAGCAAAATTATCCTATGACTACACTATTCTTATAAAGTTAAAAGATTTGATTGTTTGTTTGTATCAAATAGACTACAAATTTTTTTGAAATTCTTACGCCATTAGAATTCTAGAAACTAGAATAGCACCACCCATCTCCTCCCGCGGGTATCGTAAGAGGCGACAAAGCGAAATAACCTACGGGTGGGCAGGAGCGTCTGTCATAACGCAATCTACAGCTACTGCAGTGGCCAACCCGCCTGCCAAGCTCGACTATGGCAACTACCTCCAAAGATGATACAAGTCATATTGGGGAAGGCCTATGCCCAACAGTCGGCGGCTGAAATTATTAGAATTCTACATAAACCCTGATAAATATTGGCAGCACTTTATTTCATAATAACATATCTATAAGTATAGCTCTCAAAACAGAGTCACTACTTGTATGAAACTTACCTTATACTGGTTTATTACGTATACAATCTCTGTTATTTTCCTATACAAAACAGTCTCAAAGTAGTTACAGAAAATATAAGTATGGGGGGCGTTTTCCGCAAAAACTTTCTTAATAGAACCCTCTATACATATACATACAGGATGATTTCAGGATCGAGACCAACCAGTTTTTCTAACTCAGTAAATGGTCAATATTTCATAGTAGTATTTGATCATAATCACGTTAATTATCTTCTCTTATTTTTCAATTAAAATAATCTTTAACTAACCAAATATTTTTTTCTTTTGACATAAGCAGTGAAACGACAATACGTTGAGTACGCAGTTGAATGCTTATAGCTATCCTGTGGGCTCCACCGAAAGCGGAGATGATAATCGTTGGGTTTTTAGTCGGTACTTAATTCCACATCCTGAAAACTTGTCATACCGCGTTTCGGTACACAACTAAACGGGATACGTACATGCATTTTCCTAAACATAAGGATGACCAAATTGTAAGCATATTTTTATACTTACCATTTGAAAAATAATTATATTTCTGGTGATGATAAAATATGTTTTAACAGCACCTATACAGCTTCGCCTATGGATTCTATGTCAAACTTAAACAGTATGTAGACCACAAGGGCAATTTAACATGTCAAGTATACGTAATGTAAAAAAAACAAAAAATTCAGTATAAAACATACCTATGTAGAGTTGTAAGCAAACACAAATATTCATATCACTACATAGTATAAAACAAAGTCGCTTTCTCTATCCCTCTATGTATGCTAAAATTTTTAAGACTACGCAACGGACGGATTAATAGAGTGATAGAAGAGTAAGGTTTATTTGTATAATAACATTCATTAAATAGTGGAGAAATACTAATATCAGCATTGCACCCGTGCGAAGCAGGGGCGGGTCGCTAGTTTAATACATAAGTAGGTAAATTGTATATCGCACTGGGACCTATGACTAGTCTAGTCTAGTAATTTAACGTACTATTAGGTTTTATTTTATTTTATTTCTCTATTATTAACCTCTTTGTCGATTTGTAATATGATGCTGCAATAAAATAATTTATTTTATTTTATTAGGTACATACAAAATGCGAATGTCACGTCATGTTGTATTGCTTCACGACCCCAAAATCACCCTGTATAAACAAAACACGCCTAAGCTGTTTGAACTTTCTTTCTAGTAGACATTTCCAACAAGGCCGCACTGAGGGGGATTTGTTACCTGCACAACTTTTGTGTCCTTCTCCAGATTAGTCTCCAAGGGAACCAGCAGATCCACGTAAAACGCCTTTAGCTGAAAGAAAAATATATTATTAATCATCATCATCATCATCAGCCTATCGCAGTCCACTGCTGAACATAGGCCTCCCCAATTTCACGCCATCGTGTTCGATTTTCGGCTGTTCGCATCTAGCTCCTGCCAGCCATTTTGCGAAAGTCGTCACTCCACCTAGCCTGAGGGCGTCCTACACTACGCTTGCCGAGACGCGATCGTCACTCAAGAACTCGTTTACCCCGACGGTTATCGGTTCTACAGCTTATATTATTATTGGATAATATTATTAACAATTTTTTGTATTTTACGCAAACACAAATGTATATGTGAGAAGCTTGATGAGATACAGTCAAGCAATTTGATTTATAGGCCACTTTGTTCCTTGTCATAGTGAAAATCTATTTGAAAGACGCAAAATATCTCTTTTCACGTCACTGTGACAAGGATCGAAGTGGCCTAGAATTGGTTGACTACAATTTATAGTAAGTGGAATTTATTAAGTCCTATTATAGTTTTTTTAACTAATTTATACAATTTTTCTTGTGGCGATAGGTCTGGCCTAATGGATAGAGACCCTGCCTATGAAGACATAGAGTAATTTTATCTCGCAATCATAGTTTAAAAACGGGCATGGCTGGCCGACAAAGTATAGCTTATGGTGGGTATTTAGCCAACGATATAAATAATATACAAATATGTAGATACATATAAAACACCCGTGATTCAGGAAAAATTACATGGCCTTATCACCAAATCTATAAACTCTGATTCTCTATCGCGTTTACATATTGGAGTGATAAAGACACAGATAAAAAAGTCCCATCAAGTTGAACTGACAAAAAAGATGTAACAAGATGTTCGTTACTTTTCACAGAATGGAGAAACATTAATTCCCTTTATGGGCCAAACATTAGCCGCAAAGAATTGCGAAAAATTGTCTAGACAGCATTTATTAGGTTCTTGTTGAGAACTGAACCTATTAGCCACGGACTTAGTGTCCAAGTGGTCCAATTGGGGGGTCAGCCGCGTAAGCTGGAGTTGCGGGTTCAAACCCTGCCTCGGACCAGGTCACTTTTTCTTAAGTGTATGTCATCTATTTAAATTTATAACATACTAGCTGACCCGGTGAACTTCGTACCGCCTAAAAAAACAAAAGTAGTGATAGCTTTTAATTAGCTAAAACATATGATTTTACTTCAATAAAGATAATGGCCACAATGGCGACCATTCAATTGAGGTCATATTTACTTTTCAAAATCACGGGATTTTGACATTTTAATACTTAATGTCTCACTCAGGTCTGTGACGGTTCCAACCAATCCAAAATCATTTTAATCGGTTCAGCCGTTCTCGAGTTATAAGCGGTTGAACAAACACCATTTTCTTTTATATATATATAGATTGAGTAGTGAAATAAAACAACTAAAACGAAATTGGTCATCGGGTGGACTCACTACCCGATGACCACGAACGCTGCTAAAGGGTTCAAAACGTCGGGATGAAGTTTAAATGAATATACGCGACAAAATCCGTTTTAGTTGTTTTATTTCATGATTAATTCTCGCGGCAAGCAAAGACAATATTATATTGAGTAGTGTTATTACGTAAAAGTCAATGCAAAACACAATATATAAATTAAATTAAATACATTCAGTCGAACATATAACCTCCTTCTTATTTTGTAGTCCTCCTTGTTTTTTTTTTTGGGACAAAAACAGTAAAACACATAATTTGTATTTAAACTTACGTGAGACATATTTCATATTTAATAATTAACGATTAATACGGTAATACTCACGTTTATTTAGTCACTCGCGCGACATGTTTCGGAGAACATAGGCCTCCATTTTCAAGCACTAAGAGTGATGAGTGTCCGTTCGGTTCGCCGCTCGCGTCACCGGCCCGTCGCGCACAGGGCCGGCGACGCGAGCGGCGGAAATTAATCGTTAATTATTAAAACACATAATTATTACTAGTTTAGGAGAACCTTCAGATTATAGAGTCCACAGATTACTAGATTTATATAAAACTATAACAATTAGCGCTTGGTAACAATGAGAAGGTTGCAAGCTAAGTATTAAATTAAGGCGCTCTAGATAGTGAAAACACCAATTTTAGAAAATATTAATAAAATACTTTCACACAACTTACAACTGCAATTTTTTTATATGTATAATTTCAGTCTATTCTCTAGTTTTTGGCTTCATCAGAAATACGATTGCTGATAAAAACCTCGATAGATTTTTTTTTTGAAAATAACTCGTTTTTTACACCTTTAACCAAATATTTCGATAACTATTATGAATATCAACACAAAATTTGCTTTAAATAATAGTTTTTAAGTAGATTTCGATTTGTACTTCTTAGATTTTTAATAAGTTGTGTACATCAATAATACCAATTGATTTCGTTATTGGCAAAATAAAATGGTTCAGCGCGCGGCGGCGGCCGACTATTGCCTAGTCGCCAGTACGCTCGTGACCGCTGTCAACGTAGGACGTGTGCACATTTTCCTAACGCGGTAATATTACTTTAGACAGGAAGCAATACGGGTAATCGCAGTGTAAATAAAGTTAAGCGAAAGAGGAAACGATTAAGTGAACTAGGAGGACATATGACAAAGATTAGTGTGAATATTAGAATGCCTTAACGGTAACCTACGTACCAGAACATTCAACCGGCCGCGTCGTAGCGGATTTCACATGCGTTTTTACGTAGTTAGTTTGCAGGTCTGGTGCAGTTTTAGTAATTGTGTGTTGTACAGTTTTATTATATTCTATCTTCTTTTCAAGTCAGTAAAGTTACTAGTACAGTCGCCATCAGATATATCGGAGCGGCCGAGGTACTCAAATATTTCTGAGCAGCAATAAATTTCAATAAATTCTTTACAGTAAATGAGGTCAATAACATCTGAACATCCAATTCGCCATAAATATGTGAGCAGTGGTTTTCAATTAAATCTGAACACACAACTCGTCAAAGTTATCTGCACAGACAGGGTGATCATAAATATCTGAACATTTAGTATAGTATAGTAATAGTTATTTGTTATACAAGGGTGCAAAATTGTATTTTAACTGTGAGTGTGGGATTGAAACTCGAGCAAGCGAATGGATTCTATAGTTTAACCACGAGCAAAGCGAGTGGTTTAAAAATAGAATCCTGAGCGTAGCGAGTGTTTCAATACACGAGAATTAAATTACAATTGCACCCGTGTGTAACACAAAATTTTTACCCTCACTACAGCGAGGAAAGTGAAACATGAAAAAACAACGTTTTGAAATCGCATTGACTTTTTCTTTGCGTTTAGATACATTCAACATTTTTACAAAAGGTGCCTTTAGCTTGGTTAGCTTGTGGTGGCCAGTACGATTTTCGAATGTTCTAATTCGATTTTCAAGTCGGTGCGTGTGCGAGTTACCGCCGCCGCCGCGGCGGCAAGTGAGCTGTACTTCGCGAATTTAGACTTTAAAACCATAGTAATAAGACCTATGAGAAGTCAACTTACTTTAATCACTAGTGGATAAAATGCGTTTTTATCGTCTCGTATTAAAGGCTAAATAAGCGCTTTACGAGCTAGTGAGGGGAAAAATTCTTTAACGTAGGTACTACTACGCTCGAATACATTTTCAACACAACCAGTCACCACCATTCGGTTTTGTCAATGTCAAAACTAAAAAGAGATTGCTGGATGTAGGGTGTATACATACACTGCCTGAGGTAGAGCGTGACGTCATCGTGATACTAATGGCGTCCTTATCTTACTCTTATTGTGCGAAACGTGCGGCATGCATGAGTCGCCCGGACTCAGTGACTCTTTCAGATATGGCCTTTCTGTACACATTTATGTTTTTGTTGGGATCTAGTTTACATAACAATGACAATTTTAATTCCTTTTAATACCGCTGAACACATGCGTCTTGCGTGCGGATTTGTGCAGGGCCGCAACCTTGGTCGTGAATCGAACACCCTCTTATAGGCAAATCGAAAAGGCAAATTAAAAGTTCTCGAAGGGCCGCCGCCAACGACGGTGCGGCACGGAGCTCATGATTATGGTTCACGAATTGGACCGAAACATATGTCGAGCGGTTTTCGACCTTAAGATACGTGAGTGACCCGTTTATGTATATTTCTAGTAAATCGAAAATGCTATCAGAACACATTAGCTTTACGCTGCTCGCTACGGTATTAGCGGTACGGAGGCTTGAACTCACTATGTTTTTATGGTTTTGAAAAGTAACGAGTTTCTATAAATTTTGATGTTAGGATTATGATTTCTTATAACTAAACCGCTAGGCCATGGTGACCGACGATATAGTAGATGAAATATTGAAAAGCATTCGTACCTATTTTAATTTGGCAGCTTCAATATTACATATATACATTTGATACTTGCACGGAATGAATGACGTAGTGACAGATCAAAACGTGAGACACTCATAAATACGTGCATGGTTACCAAAGTGCATCTCATGACGATTTCATACAGCCCAAATAGGATCCCCTACATTATTTGATCATGAAGTTCCGTTACCTATTCCGGCTACAAACATCAAATCAGGTTACTCGTAATATTTCATCAGAAATCCCTAAATTAAAAGTTGAAATAGATAACAAATATACCTTAAGAAAAAACGACGAGGACCTTCGGTGTTCGAGACGGGATTCGAACCCGCATCTCCAGCTATCGCAACTGACGCTTTAACCAATTCGGCCACCCGTACACAGCGGAACCCGTCGAAATTAATCAAGTATATGTGATCTTGTTTATTTTAACGGCTTTTTTGCATACATGTACCTTTAAAATTTGAAAAGTTCTCTTAATTCCTCGTGGATCCCATCATGATATCTGAGTTCTGGTAACAATGGGACTAACCTTGAAGTATATGCTTCCAAACAACGAAAGTATTTTTGAAATCGGTCCATAAACGACGGAGTTCTGAGGTAACACACATACAAACAAAAACAACATACAACCGAATTGATTATCTCCTCCCTTTTTTGAAGTCGGTTAAAACCCCGAAACGGCACTTACAACCCCGACACCGAGAGACAGTGCGTCACTTCCAAACTCAACGGATACCGAAGCCCCTAATCCTTCTTGTAATAATGTTATAAATTATGTTTCATTACTAGGGAGGGCAGTTGCCCCAAAAGGTGACCGGCACCCAAAAGGTGACCGGCACCCAAAAGATGAACGAAACGTCTTATAATCTAAATAATTAAATCGTGTATTTTTCCGTAACGTGGCAACACTTCGCCGGCGTTTTCATTTAAGTAACGTGACTAAAAAGAGATATGAGTATCTCTTTCATTCACGTTAATAAAAATTACGTTTTTATTATTATTTAATGATATATTTGCTGTTCAAGTTATGTTTTCAATATTGTGACTAATTTCCAATAGATTGCCGGAGGTCATAGGCAACATTTTTCAAATGCTTGTATAATGACCAAAGTTGAACAGCACTTTCTTTCGCTAACATCTTTATTTTGGGGTTTATTTTAGTATGAAAACGTTGAACAATCAACCGATGTTTCTATTCCCAAAAGATGAACTGAAAAAGTTCATCTTTTGAGTTGGATTAATGGATTCCAATAAATGAATTTGGCCTCAAATTTGTTCGTTCATTTTATCAATATCGTGTCCAAAACTTGAATTAAAAAAATGTATTATTTCATGATTTGGCAAGCAGTTCTAAGCGAAACAAATTTAATGGCGATGGTTTAATAAAATGATATACAACCTAGTGACAACCTAGGACGGACATCGAAGTTTTAGTAGTGGGGTTCCCTTTACCCTTTCTACGGATCTCTAAAAACAAATAGCATTGTATAATTTCCGGAACGCTCTGGAATTTGCTTCAACCTGAATACGGTTACGAACAGAATAAGGCCATCAACTGTCTACGCGAGCGACGCGCGTGGCGTGGTGCGGGGCGCCCCGCATGCGCCTCCACCGCGTTCTGCTTCACCCCCGCAAATACCTAAAATACGTCTATAAGAGCGCCTTAACTGTTAAATATGAAAACACTTCTAGCCAAGACTGTATAATATTCTTATTTCTAATCGTATTATTCGTTATTTTTATATTAAGCAGAAACGTCTGCTAGCATATCAAAGATATTTAAATCGAAAGAAAAATAGAAAAATTTGACTCGCAGAGGGACTCGAACCCACAACCACTGGATCACTAGCCCAGTGCACTACCAGTTGTGCTATACGAGCGCCGCTTAGACGTGTCAAATTTTTCTATCTTATCCTTCATAGTATACGTCAATTACGGGTGACGTGTAGCGACATCTACCGAAGAGTATTGAACCCTTTTTAGTTGAGTCAAATTTTTATATTTTTTCGATTTAAATATCGTATTATGTCGGTCGTAGACACACTCCGATTCTAAAAGCAAGTTGAATTGAACTGAATTAAATTGAAAGCAACTTACAATATTCATTTGCTGGTCTTGTATCTCCCTGTACACTTCGACGACCTTCATTAAGGCTGTTCCTGTAATTGACAAAAAATATTTGATTTACTGAAGTTCAACTTAATGAGATCCAAATTAAAATCCCGTCGGAATCAAACACTTGGATATCATTAAAATAATTAATGTTGGTAACGTGGCGTCTGAAAAAAAAAAATATGACAGGTATGGCTTATAGGTAGAGGGTAGTGACTCTGCCTGCCGGGTCTGGGTTCAAATTCCAGTAAGGGCATTTATTTGTGTGATGGGCACAGGTATTTGTTCCTGAGTCATGGGTGTTTTATATGTGTATTTAAGTATTTGTATATTATATATATCGTTGGCTAAGTACCCACAACACAAGCCTTCTTAAGCTTACTGTGGCGCTCAGTCGATTTGTGTAAGGATGTCCTGTAATAGTACATTTCGATACTAGTGAGAAAAAAAGTTGTTTTCGACGAGGGTGAAAGTTGGAGCGCGAGTGAAACGAGGGTGACAATCACCCGAGTCTTAAAGAAGTTTTTACACGTGTATCGAACCCAATTTTTCATAACAAGTGCCATAAAAAGTGAAGCGTGCGAAAAGTACACTTTTTACGCACTAGTTAGGAAATATTTATTTTTCAGTACTATCCGCTATGAAGCCTATGAAGGCTGGGTCACCACCACCCACTAGGCTAAACCTGTCATCAATAACAACAACAAACAATAAACAAGAGTAGGCGTAAACGCCAGCTAGGAACTTAACAACTATACTAGGAAAATGATAAAAACGTTTGCATGGCTGTTAAAACAGGTCTTATAACTTATTGTTATTTCACAAGGCAAGAATGTTACTAAGAAGGTGCAAAATAAAACCAGTTTCCGATTATTTAACGGTTTCCGTAGATTTTACTATGCAAACTAAATATAAGTCATAAATGCCATTAAAAGCTCAATCAATTATATATCCTATTTTCGCGCAGTTAAGTCTCAAGTTCAAACCGATATGTACTTACGGTTATGCGTGGGTGTTATATGAATAATAACATAAACAAAACATTTATATTTCTATGAATGTAAGGGCATTGACCAGTACCGCTGCTAGCTGATGAAATCGTACTCACTTAGTCTTCAAATATTTGCATACATAATTGCTATAGGTGAAAAACTTAGCTAAAGCACCCGGCCTATGTAGTACCGTAAAATGGGGTAAGTTGGCTGAAAACTGAAATTTAAACCTCGATAACATTTTATTTTTACTTGTGAAAACTGAATGGTATATATAATAAGTGTTCCGGACGTTTGTATTTTAGATTTTATTGTATTTTGGTTATTTCCATTTCATAACTTAGACGATAAAGAGAAAAACCTGCCTCACCCCGTAGTGCTTCGTATTTGGGGTGAGAGGGTTTTTTATCATTTTTTTTATCATTCGTATTACTATAACTCCATTTTAAATTGGAATAAATTATTTTTGTAGTAAAGTAGCCTTAAAATTTCTTCTCACCCCCTCTCAAACCTTCTCTCCCCATTCGTAAACCATCTCTCCCCGCGAAACCTACTCACCCCATTTTACGGTAGTAACGTGTTCGCATGTCAGCGTCCTGTATTCAAAGTTTGACGTAAGTTCCTTATTCATTCTCCGCCCAACTACGGTGTTCTGATATTCGGCCATATTATTTTCGGCGATAAATAAGAGAACCCCCCAACTACATAGGCATGGCGCTTCAGTTAAGTTTTTCACAAAAAAACACGTGTGTCAACTGCGGCAAGTTGTGATAGAGACACTTACTGCACAGTTGCCATCAGATATATCGGAGCTGTGGAGGTAGTCACAAATATCTGAACATGCATTTTATCGCGTCGACAATAGAGGCGTTGATCAGATATTTGTGACATTTACACCTCCGATATATCTGATGGCGACTTTACATGAGTTCCCAAAAAAATACTCGTTTGGGCTAGCGTGAAACTAACAAACGGTCATAGAAAAAGCGACTTACAAACCTTGGCCAAAGGTACTGAGCATACACTTTTTTTTTAACACTAAAAACCCTCTATTGGTAAATGCTGTTCAAAAAATCGGATATTTCAAACCTTAATATATGTAAACAACAAGAGAACATTAGTTAATAATACTTAAAAAGTATTCAATAAGAAAACAAAAAGCACCGAAAATTCGGATGTACAACGAAGTGACTTATTGCAAATGTACAATGCAATCACCAGTCACCGCAACGACCACCTAATCAGTTAAATATATAGTATAAAATACTTTAAATTAATTGATAATACTCGTATGTCATCAGAAAAGATGTAAATACTACACTAAATAACGAGATTTCATATAAAAAGCATGGGTTTATACTTCTGGCCAAGGCTGTATATCACCTGGGGTATAGTGTTGGGACTATTTACATTTGTATGTATAAATAAATAGATTAACAACTTACAAAACGCAATGTTTATTGATGGCTTTTAGAATGGAGACCACGCAGCGGTGATCGGGTCGTGGGCGGGTTGCCAATTCGGAGCTTAAGCTTAAGGCTTTAATCATTTGAGACTCTAATACAATTGTAAAAAGATCCAGTATTGATCAGTTAACAGTGGTAACTGTATGGTAACTTTGCTGGCAACGGTTCTAACTGTTCAAATACGTCTTTTAATTTAAAATTATACATGTCCTTTTCGTGTCACCTTCCTCATTCCTGAGGGTGGTGATTCCCCTGTAGAACCATCATTACAATCAAGTCCCACCACCTGTTACTGGCCTTTGCTTTGTGAAGTGCATCGTGTATTTGTGTTGTGATGTCCGGACTTGGTCTGAACTATTGGACTGCGACCTCTAGAGCGTTTGCCTTCTTGCCACTATCAGCTGTTCGAGATTATTTCAAGTATTGAGCAGCCGTACTTTTCATATGAAAGCTCAATATTTTCAATATTTTTGTGTAGTATTTACATGTTTTCTGATGATATATCATCAATTAATTTAAACTGAGTATTGGTCGTTGCGCGGGTGATTGTTTAACTGCATTTAAAAATAAATGGTTTTTAGAATTAGAAGAAAGAGTGCAGGCTCAATACTTTTGGCCAAAATCTAAAATACATAAAAAAACCTATGATTAAAAAACAAATATCTTTGCTTATAACACATTAAATGCCCTTACTGGGATTTGAACCCAAGACCATCGGTTTCATCGGGGTGACTACCCACTAGGCCAAACTTGTCGTAAATATAAACAAGTGAAAGTTACCAATGTCAGCGCATCCTCCCCAGGTGCCCTGCTGGGCTTGGCGGCCCAGCTTACCCACTGCGTCCACATACAGGCGTGAGGCCGCGGCGGCTCCTGGAACAAACAAATACAATACAATAACAAACAAAAATACAATTTCAGAAATGTCTACGGCTTCCTAGCCTAGTAGGCATTAAACCTGATTACGAAGCAAGTCCAATTTGAGTTGCGTTAAATCCTGGTTAGAACATTTATTTTTGTGTTTTTCATTAATATTCCCGGGGCGTTATCTTTATCGTAAGTTATATGACTCTGTTTGACGAGCGGTCTGGCTTAGTGCGTAGTAACTCTGCCTATGAAGCTGATGGTCCTGGGTTCGTATCCTAATAGTCAGGGCATTTATTTGTGTGATGAGCACATATATTTGTTTCTGGGTCATGGGTGTTTTACATGTATTTAAGTGTTTATATGTATCTATCTATTATATTATATCGTCGTCTAGTACCTACATCACAAACCTACTGTATGAGCTTAAAGTAGGACTAGGTCGATTTGTGTAAGATTGTCCCGAAATATCTATAATTATTTATATTATTTATCTATCTATAATGTCATCTATTTCAATTTTTAATTTATATATAGTACTGTTACTACTAAAAATGTTTAATAAAAAAATTATTTATTCTTAGTTTTAACACCATAATTTTCTATTTTATTTTTAGAGTAGTACTATTAGTACTACATAATTTATAGATTATCGACTTGACTCTAAAGGTTAATTAAGTCACGTTTAGTTATGGGTTGTTGGTAAAAGGTGAACCAGAATTAAAAGGCTTCGCAAGAAACAGTCATTATATAACCAGTTAGGTAGGTACGTTATAAGACATAATAAAATATTAGTATTTTAATTTCTTTTTATCATTTTCTAAAAGTTAGTATCAAAAGGTTATCTCGACAACATCGCCACACGACTGTATGTTGTTTACTTCTACCTTCTCGTAATCATAATTGTCATTTTATTTAAATTTTTTTTCTTTAGGAGCCTTTGAGTTTAAGACCATGTCGGCTCCGTTAGACCTCTACATAGTCTATTATCCTCATTATATTATTATACAATACAAAAATATAAAAATAAAATTACAAAAGCAAATCGGTCAGTTGTCAAAAAAACTATAAATAAATATTGCAGGTTTGTATACGGGTTCCGCCAATATCGAATGGAAGACATTTTTATCGGTCATTGAGTAACCCCAACGTTGAAATAGCAAAATTTATACTGTACTATTTATCGATATCCGTATGATAGGAAGTCGATAAATGAGAAGTCCCTAGGACATCTCAAAAGTGCTACGAGAATTCCGGGCTCTGCTAATTAGGTTAAAAACTAAGCTACGTAATAGATTTTGGAGTTTATACAATCAGGTTGATTCAGCCAAGCGAGAAGTGCTCACAGACAGACACACTTTCACATTTATTGTATTAAGTATGGATTAATTATATAATAACGGAAATAATTTGTTATCTACATAATAATTCAATTTTAAGTCGGCTGCATAACTTTTGCTGTTTGAAAGAGCTATGCTCGGAGTATGTATACGTGATAGAAATGAGGATTTCCGTAACAGAACCGAAAGAACCGACATAGCTCGCATCCGTCGGTTTAATCCTAATGTCGCCTATTACGACACCCGTGGGAGGAGATAGTGCTATTCTAGTCCGGCACCAGACTGCAAAAGCGTATTCTCTAAGATAAAACAATAATAAACAAGTTTTATAATGACACCAATATCCATTTTTTTAATGTCCTGCAACCCCATTAAGTCCAACCCTTGGCTGACACAAGCCTACTCGTACTTAACTTTTAGGTCATAAAACTACTATTATACTGGTCACAAGTGATGATATGTCTAATGTTTCGGACAGTTATGTAGGCGAGATTAGGGTTTACAACACTTAAATAGTCCAAAATAACCCGTTAAATTGTTGTATAGTTACATAAATTACTTCATCACAGACCACTTCATAGACGACGAATTGAATACGAAACGGACCGATTTTAACTAAGAAAATTTCAATGGCGATTTTGATGTTTACTCGCACCACGTTAATACATATATAGGGTAGAGGCACCGATGATTTAAGACGGTTTAAGTTGACAGATATCAGTGATGGATACTTAATTCTTAAGTCAAAGATTGTATGGATGATAGTTTTTTTAAAGTATATTTTGGACTACCCTAGAGGTATATACTCTGACTAATATTTTTTTTATCAGACTAACTTGTAAAAATGTATGCTTGGTCATACATAATATATACGGTTTTAGTATCCCCACCGTTTATTTTCGTCGTTTAAAAATGTATATTATATTACTTTGGGTGCACTTTTAGATTCCGAAATTCGAAAAGATCTAACACTACTGAGGTGTGTATAGTATAGACATTAACGTATTAACATATACGTATAGACATAAGACTTTGTAATTGATTCATGAGTCAGTTGTAATACAAACGTATAAGAAAATATACGTGTTTTTCATTTAATCGCCACCACACCACACTACAATACTCAAATGCATTGTTTACGATCTAAATCAACCAAAGCCTCATGCGGTGTCTACATATATTACCTCCACAGAAAGAGGAGGAATACAACAAACTTGGAGAGCCATACATCGAGGAGCCAAGCAGTTTATGGCCTAGGACGTCAGCTTTAATACTCCAGATAAGCCAACGTAGACAATTTGGCACGAGTCGCGCCCCAGTTCGGTAGCCAAGCTAGTGAGGTTTTGCATATATATGCACCCATTTGGCTTACGGTGTAGAAAATTAATTGCCTATGCTTCAATGAGTGCTTGTTAGCTGATGAAGATATGGAGAAGTTGTTTTGTGTTAAGCAAAAACGTCTGCTAGCAAATATTATACTCTACTGTTTTGGTTTTGTTACTATGCTCTGTAATGTTTCATTTGAGGTGTATGAAGAGTATTTCATTCATTTCATTCATTCATCTCTAAAACTCAAAACTCAAACGTTTATACAGTAAGTAAAAGAGAAAAATAAACACTACACCGGTTCAAACCCTACCTCTGACCCGAAAAGTATTTTGACTTTTATGACCGGCAAGAAACTCGGCGGAACTTATTTTTTCAAAACAGTATACAAAAAATCTTAAACATGCACGCGTAATTCTGTAAGAAAAAATATCAGACAATTACAGGGATTCATCATCGATATTTAAATCGATTCGATCGAAAAAATTTGACAAGTCCAAGCGGTATTCGTATAGCACAATTGGTAGCGCACTCGGCTAGTGATCCAGTGGTTGTGGGTTCGAGTCCCGCTGAAAGTCAAATTTTTCTATTTTTCTCTCGATTTAAATATACATGGAAATTGTCGTTAAGTTTGCTTTGCGATAACGTATGCCTATAAATATGGCCCCGTAGTTTTAATTTTACTCATCTGGTGTTTTTTTAGTATTTAAGTCATTTTGAATTTTTGATTTGATTTTTCTGTTCTGGTTCGTGTGAGACTGAAGCCCGCTTTAAGGTACACTGCTGTCCGTATTACTGTACATTCGTCATCAGACATATCGGAGCTGTGGAGGTGGTCACAAATATCTGAACGCCTCTATTGTCAAGGCGATAAGCCTTGTTCCGATATTTGTGACCACCTCCACGGCTCCGATATATCTGATGGCTGTACAAGACCCAAGTCCACTCTCCAGTCTATAACATCATCATTATATCAGCCGAAGGAAGTCCACTGCTGGACATATGCCCCCATAGCAACTCATAACGACCGTTTTTTCTGCGTTTTATATAAATTTATTTTATTAATACGGTAAACAGCTCTAACTGAGGCTTTACGGCAAATAAAATTTGTTTTCATAAGCCGTTCAAACAGGTTTTAAATAAACAAACCATAGTTGAATAACCTTTTAGTCATACAGTAGTCAAAATACCTTTGCTCAACTCACAGTTATTAGGCGTTTTTACAAATATCGTGAATCATTCTTTGAATATTTCATGAGAATTCCTTTCGATATTTAAATCGAAAGAAAAATAGCAAAATTTTGACTAGCAGCGGGACTCGAGCCCACTGGATCACTAGCCCAGTGCACTACCAATTGTGCTATACGAGTATCGCTTAGACTTGTCAATTTTTTTCTATTTATCCCTCGTCGTATACGTCATCATGGGTGACGTGTGAACACATCTACCACCGGAGTATTCAAACACTAAAGTGGCTGTGGGTTCAAGTCCCGCCTCAAAATTTTTCTTTCGATTTAAATATCGATATTCGCTAGCAGACGCTTCTGCATAATAAAAAATAATTAAGAATTCCTTTGAAAGGACGAATCGAGCCTGGGGTCCGTTTGGCAACTAATCTTGTGATTAGTGCCTATGCCAAATCCTGGGATTAGTTGCACACAGGCTCCCATGGACCGTGGAAAAATGCTGGAACAACGCGAGAAAGATGATGAATGTGCTTGTATACTTATTTTGGTGCTTTGACCGCATCGATAACTTTGACCTAGACTGCTATTTTCATCAACATTATTTTCATTGTTAAAGGGACGATCGTGATTTAAATTCTTATTGCTTTATAAATAAGGCAATCTTATAATACTTAATACCTACACACATACATAACATACATTTCAGCCGTATGCAGTCCATTGCTGGACATAGGCCTCCCACAAGAGTGACTTGTATCATCTTGACTTATATGACTTGTATCAGCTTTTTGACTTTTATGACCGACAAGAAACATGACGGGACTTATTTTTTCAAAACAGTATTATAAAAGATATCTTAGACATATATGAAAATGCGTATATATAAGAAAACATATCAAAAATTTTAAAAAATCGACTATCAAAGAAAATATAGTCTAAATCTGACTGCTTAGAACGAAACGTTTGATATGCCTTCTTTGAACTGTGTCCTCTGATTTCCAAATTACAATATTTCATCATCAACAGTTTCAAAAAATATATATTTATAGTTATTTTGGTTTCAAAATATACGCTACGTACCCGTATTCAGCCGCTGAGACAATTAAACTCACCCATAGCGTCTTATCTCTTACATAAACCGTGGCTCAAGTCTGTTTCCTTGGTTCAGTTACGTAAGTAGACTACGAAAGATGCTGTTTTATTGTATCACCGTTACAAGTAGTAAACACAATATCTTAGTTCCGTGTTCGAATCACGGTATGGGCATTTATTTATGTGTTTATTAGTAATTGCTCTTAGGTTATGGTTATATGGACGTTACGTATGGATTATTATAATAAGCCTTGTGGAGCTTACTGTGGGATTGTACAGAAAGAATACATCATAATTAAATGTCTCAACTGATATATAATGTTTAGCTTAGTTTAATATAGATAGTTAGATATTATAGGACATTCTTACACAAATTGACTGAGTCCCACGGTAAGCTGAAGAAGACTTGTGTTGTGGGTACTCAGCCTACGATGTATATAATAGACATATACTTAAATATATAGAAAATACCCATGACTCAGGAACAAATACCTGTGCTCATCACATAAATAAATACCTTTACTGGAATTTGAACCCAGGACCATCGGCTTCATAGTCACTTATCCACTAGGCCAGACCGGTCGTCAATCTATTTCAAGAAACATTATGATGACAGGCGTCCATATGCTACGGTAACTGCTTACTATCAGGCGGGCCGTATGCTTGTTTGCCACCGTCATTGTATAAAAAAGTGACCCTGCCCATGAATCCGACGGAACTGGGTTCAAATCGCAGTAAGAGCATTTATTTGTGTGATGAGCACAGATATTTTGTTCCTGAGTCATGGGTGTTTTCTTTGTATTGAAGTATTTGTAAATTATATTTATCGTTGGCTGAGTAATCACACAAGCCTTCGTGAGCTCACCGTAGAGCCTCTGATGCTCTAGTGTAAGTTTTTAACGTAACTTTACGTCACGAATGCGTTTGCGTTTCCCATATAAATAACATTATCACTTACGCGTTCGTAAACGTTTTCTTACGTCAAAAGAAACTTACACTAGAGCCTCAGTCAATTTGTGTAAGAATGTCCTGTAATATATTTATTACCTATTTACATATATAATATTGTTTACTGCGCGGATTCTGGTAATTTTCGTGAATATGATAATTATTGTCTGTCCCTTTCAGTTGCGGCGTTAAACAGATTTGACTGTTCTCTCTCGTATTACCTCACCTTACACAAGCTACTGCTAATAATAAACTAAGTGCCGGTTCTTCTTACAAAATTTCAAGGTTATTGCTATGAGTAATACTTAATTTCACCTCTGTACCCTTACCATGAGTTGCGACATTGACGTTTTCGATAACGAATATCGAGTTTACTATCTGTGTATCTCGCTTGTACTATTTTAGTGCGATCGAGATGCACAGATAGTAAACTCGATACTCGTGATCGAAAACGTCAATGTCACAACTCATGGTAAGGGTACTGAACGGATATAGGTGAAAAACTTAACTGAAGAAACCATGTGTATGTAGTTGTGCAGAGAATTAATATGGAACTTACGTCAAAATTTGAATATAGAACGCCGACATGCGTACAGACTACATAGGCCAGTACCCTTACCATGAGTTGTGACTTTGAGGTTATCGATAACGAGTATCGAGTTTACTATCTATGCACCGTCGTTCGCACTAAAATAGTACAAGCGAGATGCACAGACAGTAAACTCGATACTCGTTATCGAAAACTTCAAAGTCACAACTCATGGTAATGGTACATGTGCTAATTTGTTCTCCTGTACCATGGTTGCCATTTTATCATCTTAAGGCTTGGTCACATAGGGCGCGTTTTGTGGCGTGGCGCAGCGGGGCGCGACGCTGCCGTCCGAATGTGTGTCTTATTTCGTTACATTAGCCACACCGCTGTCACGCCCCGCTGCGCCACGCTCTCAAAACGCGCCTATCTGCCCAAGCCTTTACGTTCTATCCGTCACTTTCGCTCTTACTTGTTGGAGCGTGACAGATAGTTTGACAAAGATAAAAGCCCAACCATATTAGGCTAGATGAAAGATGTTTGTTTCGCTCTTACAACGTGGATGTAAAGGTTACGAACTGTCTTAGCAGGAGCGGTACCGCGAACATCGAAGTTTGTATATTTCGGGCATATTTCTCCTTTACTCCAATTAAGGTTTCATGAGAGTGATAGAGACAATCGTTCAAAATTTAGGAATATCGATATTTCGAGGAAGCTGCAGTATCCGCGTAAATGAGGAGAAAATCCCGGCATTTCCACACCGTTTAAAAAAAGGGTCTGCTAGTATGGATACGCCTAGTATAAAGAATCCGGGTATGCTAATTAAAACACTTGAGTCACAATTGTTTTTTTAATATATTAACAATATTCTTGGCATATGATAACACTACTAATCGCTTTTTCTCCTCATCCAAAATCCACACCGGAAAAAATAACAACCCGCACATTCTTTTGTTTTTTTTCAGAGAGAGATTTATGACAGCTTGTTTTTTTTATTAAAACTAAAACGAACTGTCACAACTCCACCACAAAGTTTAGAATTATTGAAAAAAACAATTAATAAAATATTGCTATTTAAACAATTATTAAAATAAACTAGGACCTGCCACTAGCTGATAAAATGAAGAAAAAACTCACCATGTAAAGCCTTCAAATAAGCCTTGCCAGCTGTGATCATCTGCCTTGCCCCAGGATTGAATTTGTCCAGAATGTTCTGTAACAAAAAATTGCGTAACGTTAAACGAAACCGATCAATCGTTCCATTGTTGTAGCTAACAGTTAGATAAAGTCGTCTAAAGAAAACACGTAACCTATAGTTGACACACAGTTACGGCCCGGCCACGACATTGCGCGAATTGCGGCGCGGCGAACGTTTTATCTGTTCATTGCGTGTGATCCAAACTAACCATGCATTGCACGTCTTGACCGCGCAACGAACAGAAAAAACGCTTGCCGCGCCGTTAAAACCTGACTAGAAATAGCGCCATGAGATTTGATGGAAACAATGCATTTTATTCATTTTAGACATGTTTCATGCAGATATTCACTGCATAAAAACTACACAATCGATATCTAAATAGAAATAGTGTAAGTTTTTTTTAAACAACCGAGTCTGATTCCCGAACTGAGTACAGATTTTTTTATTGTGAAAAGCAATTTTTCAAGAATGCAGTTTTTCTTGCTATTAAAATCGATGACATGGTTCCTAAGAAGAGATCTGTATATCTTATAGTTTTAGACTTTCCAATACTGACTGATTTAAATGCCTGTTGAACATCTAAAGCCGAGGGGGGGATAAGTGTCAGTAAAATATATTTTTGAAAGTCATTTTGTACTTAAAACGAAGTCTATTCAGTAGTTTTTTTGTATTTAAGCTTACATGAGACATATTTAATAATTTACGATTAATACGGTACTACTCACTCTCTCGCGTACGCGACGGGCCGGTGACGCGAGCGGCGAACCGATCGGACACTCAGCACTCTTAGTGCTTGAAAATGGAGGCCTATGTTCTCCGAAACATGTCGCGCGAGTGACTAAATAAACGTGAGTAGTACCGTATTAATCGTAAATCTATTCAGTAGCCTACGACTGGCCTGGGCACAGATATTTGTTTTTTCTATTTATTTAAGTATTTATATGTAATATATCTAATATGTACATCGTCGTCTAGCACCTACAACACAAGCCTTACTGAGCTTACCGTTGGACTAGGTCGATTTGTGTATGATTGTCCCGAAATATCTATCTATATTTAGCTATTCCAACAGTTTCTAACTAGATATCAATTTCGCAAATTATTTGAAACAATTAGCCATAAAGTCCGTTTGTCGCCCTCAATATTGTAACAATTCCAAGTTCCACCACCGGCACCGAGAACTAAACATTTAGCAAATAATACAAACTTAACTTTACTAGAAGTTCTGCCAATTGAATTTGTGCTTCAATTATCACCGTAAACGATAAACAAAGACAATAAATCGGCTACTGTTTTTATCAATCAATATTGTAATTTTGTAACAGAAATATAATATTCGCGATATCCTTTTGCAGATATCGCGAAGAGTCTGGTAGGCGTAACTGGCAACCGAAGAGCTGGCGGCTTCCTCGCACAACGTATCAGCATTGCGATACAACGAGGAAATGCTAACAGTATCCATGTTTACACTTTTTCACCTTAATCCTTTGTAATAAGGTGCAAAACTGTAAACATATCTTTGACGTCGACTGTACCCATGGTAATAAAAGTTACGCAGTTTATAGATAAATTAGCGAGAGCATGGAATTGCATCTGTATTGTATGTTTATATGCATTATATGTAGTGGTATTGTGTTTATATGCATTCTATGTAGTTATATTGTATGTGTATAGGCATTCTATATTTGAAATTTCCTTTTTCCCGTACAACCACTACAAATGCAATTCCACGCTGTCGCTAATTTATCTATGACAGGGAAACTTCTGTATTGTCACAGAGACCATACAGACAATAGCAGAGCTGGCAACATTCTCAACAGATGCTAATACAGAGCGAATAACATCTTCTGTAGCTTTAGTAAAAATGGCTTAAGTCATATAATCTTAGCAATAAAAGATTACATGTGCCGTTCATTTCATGTGACTTATACCCTTTTTCACTTAACCAATTTGAGTTATATCCATTTTCGTTTGAGTCCTAGTAACCAACCTTGCAAATATGACATACCGTATCGATGTTTATCTAGTATCACAAATCAAAATGAAATGCTATTCAAATATAAACCTTACCACTACAGGTTTAAGATGCTACATAGTGTGAAATTTCATTTTGAGTTGTGGCATTATTGAATTACGGATAAACTGCGATATTCTTAGAGCAATTGTCATGTTCTATTGGTAAGCTACACTCGTCGTCAACATCTTTTCAGAGATTTGTTAAGGTGTATTGTATATAATTAAAACTGTTTTGAGCCATGTGATGTGTGTATACTCAGTTACAATGAGCTCGCGTGTACAGTCAACCAATTAGATTTATGGGCCACTTCGTTCCTTGTCACAGTGAAGATCTATATGAAAGTCGCAAAATACCTCTTATTAACGTCACTGTGACAAGGTTCGAAGTGGTCTAGAAATCAAATTGGTTGACTATACTTACTTATTCCTGAATGACTGTAACAAGCGATCGAAAGCCCGCTTGATTTCGTCCGGTTCCCTATACTACATCTACTTATATCGCACTTATAGACGACGGAGGCTGATAGAATATTATGCAGTTCACAGTTGACTTAAGGATAACTCACGTCACACTGTCGCTCTCCGACACGTCGCCCTCCCGAGTCCGAGCCTTCCGTTGACCCACCGGGCACTCACCGGGGCGGCCCGGGCCCGAGCGGCCCGACACTCGAATATTGATATTAACACGAGCGTCGTTCCATCCAACCATTTGTTGCGAGTAGACGGTAATCATACGCCCGTCAATATCTCGTAGACATCACGTCGCGTTCCTATCACCGGGCCGAGCAGAGCCTTTTTACATAGCTGTAACGGCCGTCGCACGACCGGCCTGAGCCCGGGCCGAGCGCGTCAGAGGGCTCAGTTATGACGTGATTCATTCCATATAAAATGTAGCCACGCTGGCTTCGGCTCGGCGACGGCCCGCTCTAACGTGAACCTTTTTATGCAGTTCACAGTCGAGTTACTTTCAGTAATGAATTTAATTAAGAACGCGTATAGGACTAACGTGATTGCAAGATCACCTAGTGTATTCAAAGCCTCGATAAAAAAAAGAAAAGCTTAATGCCCCGTTCAAAAAGAAACCTGTCAGACTAATTGCAAATCCGTAAAGGAAACAGCGTTTAATGAAGAAAAATGCAATGCAGAATAAAAACCTGCCGAGCTACAGGGAATAGTAAAAATCATTCAGTCCGAACTCCGAACGCTTTAGTATTTGTTAAGTGCCGAGTTGGAACTTCGAAAAAAATTTAAAGTTTTCAAAGAGAATCGGAGCGGTCCGGACCGCCTGCGTTCATTTGAATTACGCCAGCCTTTTGTAGTCAACTTCATTTAGAAAACTGAAGATGGCTTTATTTTCGCAGTGAAAGAACTTAAAGGTGCATTGTTGAAGTCTGTAACAAATTGCACTGGGTGATTGCATCGATTAGATAACGCCCGTTATACACTTTTATGGCACAAGTGTATGATAGAACGAGATAAGGTCTATGTGGGTAAGACCGGCATACTATATTTTTAAGGGAAGTCCGTCATATGACACTAAATACCTATGAGATAATGTAGGAAATTGTTTAGTAGACGGGCCTTCCAGATAAACGGTCTTACCCACATTGACATTACAAGGAATTTATTTATATTAACGAATTTATTTATCTGTTATATATTTATTTGCCGTGTGATGCCGGTTGACTAGAATAGCACCACCCCGGTGTCCTAAGAGGCGACAAAGGGAAAATCCTACGCACGGGCAGCAGCGTCCGTCGAAACCCATTCTACAGCTACTGCGGTCATCAACCCGCCTGCCAAGCGTGGCGACTATGGCAACTACCCCCAAGATGATACAAGTCATATTTGTGGGAGGTCTATGTCCAGCAGTGGACTGCATACGGCTGAAATGTATGTATGTTGTAATGTATTTATGAATTTCGCTTCTGTCAGTTACATAAAACAGAATATCATCTTTTAAACTCATTCCTGTTATAATATTATAATTGACGTAGGTTAAGGAAAATAAGAAATTAATGAATCCATCTTGGGATTATTTTATTTCGAGATATTTAATAATGCGGTTTCGGCTTTTCTGTCAGATATTAAAATACAGTCTTGGTCAATTGACCATGCATGCTTTCTTGAAAATTCGATGTTTTAGTGTAGTATTTACATCTTTTCTGATGACATATTTATCAATTAATTTAAACTGATCAACTATTGGTGGTTGCAATGATTGCATAAATATTTGCAATAAGTATTATTTTTTATGATATAGGAGGCAAACGAGCAGACGGATTGCCTGGTGGTAAGCAACTACCGCCGCCCATGGACACACGCAACACCAGAGGAGTCACAAGTACGTTGCCGACCTTAAAATCAATTTCGTTGTAGATCCGAATATTTGGTGCTTTTTGTTTTATTTTTAATACTTATTAAGATATTTCTCTTGTTGTGTTGGTATATTAAGGTTTGAAATATCAGAAAATTGTTTGACAGCATTTATAAAGAGATGGTTTTTGTTAGAAATAAATGTATGCTCAATACTTTTGACCAATGCTGTAAACAGCTGTAAATATATGCTTTTTCTCATTTGAAAACTGATGAATTTGATACATTATTTTCCAATGCATAGCCTTATAACTGCGCTCATGGCGCCGGCGAAGGGTCGGTTTTTCGATTTTATTGGAGGGATTTAAAAATGCAAAGAATGGTTTTAATTAGTGTTCAGGGGTTTGTTTAATTAAACTTTGCGCGAGTCTTTTGATATATGCAAACGCTCGAGTAAGTTTCCTTGGAGGAAATAAAAAAGTTAAAAGATTTAGTAATTAAATGTTTAAGGAAAATCTTATATAATTGGATTTAACAAGTACTAAAGTTATATTTTAAAGGTAAGTTACGTTTTATAATCTAATCGAACACTTCTTTTCGCTCGTCAGCTAGTTGCCATCGTTGCCACGCTTGTCAGGCGGGTTGGCGATCGCAGTAGCTAGGTAACGAAACTGAAATGAAATATATCACGTGACTTTATGTTCCATTTGTCTTTCCGATACAATTATTTTCTTTTTAATAACTTTTTTTACAAGATGTCCCTTCATCTGTATTCCCGGAGAGATATAATTTGGGTCTCTTCAAGGCAAGAGTGAATAGGCTGTTACTGAACCAGCGTGCTACACCCTCGAATCCATCGGCACTTGCCGATGTGACCGAGATCAAACGCTGGTTAATTTGTCTGCACTTTATTATAAAGAACATTTTTTTAATTGATTCCTTGAATTGACGAATTTGACTACTTCTGAACCAATAAGAAAAATCATTACAATCCTAAATTACCCTTGATAAACATAGAGGATAATAAAAGTATTATAAAGTGTATGTCAAACACATATCTACCTGTGCAAAGCCTGTAGTAATTAAACAAATGCTTGTAATATAATCCACCATGCAGGTAAATATTATCATGTCTCAAAGACTGACATGAACTATAGGAAATTCAAGTCTTTAAGTACGAGTACAGAGTCAACAAGCTTCGCCGCGCTACTGCTCTGTAAACACGGTGCCGGCATGCAGAAATATGCACACAATTCTAGACCTTACGACAATGGGTTAAGGCTACACGTGTGTAGATATTTATGAGCTAGTCAATGTGGAGTGGCAACAAGTGTCCCAGACGTCTGCAGCGTTTATAAAAAACGATGGAATGAGAAATTTAAAGCAAGATTCTGTAGGAAAGCAGCTTTAAAGAATTCCTCTGTTAGTCTCTGTGTTACCATTTTGTTAGTGAGTTAACGATTCCAGGGTATAGGTGGAAAACGTGCCTATGTAGTAGTAATGTGTGTATAAGCATGTCTGCGTTCTGTATTTAAATTTTGACGTAAGTTCCATATTCATTCTCTGCACAACTACATAGACATGGTCCTTTAGTTAAGTTTTCACGTATACCACAGCTAAAGCAATTTCTTATGGCCTATGTAGTAGTATGGTGTGTGTACGCATATCGGCGTTCTGTATTAAAATTTTGACGTAAGTTCCATATAAATGATTTTTTGTTTTCCTAGATACTTGCTGTACAGTCACCATCACATATATCAGTACGGTTTACCATGGGTTGTGACATTGACGTTTTCGATAACGAGTATCGAGTTAACTATCTGTGCATCTCGCTTGTACTATTTTAGTGCGAACGAGATGCACAGATAGTAAATTCGATACTCGTTATCGAAAACCTCAAAGTCACAACTCATGGTAAGGGTACATAGCTGTGGACATGGTCACAAATATCTGAACAATACCTCTATTGTCAATGCGATACTGATCATGTTCAGATATTTATGATCACCTCTACAGCTCCGATATATCGGACGGAGAGTGTATTAATAATCCAAAGTATGTAGGTTCAAATCCCGTGATATTCCAACCCTTTTTCATTACAATATAGATTTTGTGGTATTTTATATAGGAAAACTAAAATAATATACTTAATGCCTTATCATATGAGTAATACCTATAAAAATCAAAGCCTAGTTATAATGAAATTTATTGAACAAGCAAACCAAAGCTTTTAAAAGCATCATAATATAACTTCCCAATATCTATACTTAAATTGGCTTGTGTTTGTTGGCTTGGTGCCATAAATATAGCCTCGCTCAGACTACAAATATGATTGCAATATGGTTTCAATGTTAAAGGTCATACTTAAAACCCATGTTGATTCCTATCACAGAGTCATTAGTCACATCGAAGTGTGAAAATTTCGAGCATCTTTCTCTTTTACTTCATTTACGGCATCTTTAGAATGACAGAGACAATCGAAAATGCGTTTCGCACACACTTGCTTTACGCGCCAAAGCTAATCGCTGTCCTAACGGTACTAAGCGCTCTGGAGTCGTACCGCGAATATCGAAGTTCGTATTTTTCGGGCATCATTCTCTTCTACTCCAATGAAGGTGTCATGAGAGTGATAGAGACAATCGTGCGAAATTTACGAATGTCGTTGTTCGCGGTAGCGCCGCTGTGGAGCCCACACCAGCCGCGTCTCGCAACGCGACAAACTCGTATTGGGTGTTGACTTGTCGAGACAGTACCCTTACCATGAGTTGTGACATTGACGTTTTCGATAACGAGTATCGAGTTTACTATCTCTGCATCTCGTTCGCACTAAAACTGTACAAGCGAGATGTACAGATAATAAACTCGATACTGGTTATCGAAAACCTCAATGTCACAACTCATGGTAAGGGTACGGTACATTGAGATTTCTGGGCGTTATTTTTAGGAAATTATCTTAAACAAAATTATTGCACATATATTATTCAAGCAGAAAACATTTTTCTGCCACTGATTAATGGTTTTCCTCGCTTTGGTCAAGGTAGTAAGGCTTTATCTAGATAGCAATACATGTGAAGAAATAATAACCTTATTGAATATCATGGTCAAATAACTTATTGTAGTTTTTTTTAATAATGACAGTGATTAAGTGTGACATTGGAATTTATGTTGTAAACAAAATATGATTGATTATATATTATTTAGCCAGAAGTTTTTAACAATTAGGAATAACTCGAATTATCTAATATTGTGATTTTTTATAAAAAATGTTCAAAATTGTAACTGCAGAAATCGCGATGCGTCTGATTGACGTAACTGGTGACCGAAGAGCGGCTTCCTCGCACAACGACAGTTCTGGCCTAGTTGGTAGTGATCCTGGTCCTGGGTTCAAATCCCAGTAAGGGCATTCATTTGTGTGACGAGCACAGATGCCTGTTAATGAGTCATGGGTGTATTCTATGTATTTAAGTATGTGTATACTATACATATATATCGTTGGCTAAGTACCCACAACACTAGCCTTCTTGATCTTACTCTCAATTTGTATAAAGACGTCCAGTAACATTTATTTATTTAATGTACAACTATAACAGTACACAAACAATAATTAAAACCATAAATAAATTTAAATCCTCAAAGTAACGGGTTGCGATGTACGAACGTAACTGCGCTTACATTAAAACCTTAGTCGCAACTGTAGTTTCTGAATACGCTCCGCTCGCTCCCGGGTAATTATTGTGTAGCCAATAGCAGACAGTTAATTATATTTCGTAACTACACACATTTGTATTAACAACACAACGCAAACTGTAATTACATTGGAATCAAGGCATAGCTTATAAATCATGCTTCATCAAACCTTCGAGCAGATTATAATTTATGGTTGAAAAATAATTAATAACTTCGGATTTATCGGATTTAGTTATTTTCGTCTACGGGTGACCTTCAAGTTGATACTTAAAATAGTTATTTGTTATACAAGGGAGCAAAGTGTTTACTTTCTCGTGCTTATATTGAGACCTGAGCTGTGAGAATTTTAAGGCACGGGAGGGAAAGAAACTTTGCTGCCGGGTACAACAAAAATTTTCACTTCACTACCGCGAGGAAAATATTCTTAAACACTAAAAATTATTCCAAATTAAAGGTATCAATAATTTATCATGCAAAAAAAATAGTTAAAATTATATCCAAGCATTCGAAGACCAAAAAAACAATGAAAATTAAAAATTTGTTCATTGTGAATATAATGCATTTGAACTACCTATTTTAAAGAATGAAAACTAATTTTCCCAGATAGAGTAGCGGGGTGAAAAGAATCTTATCATAAATTATTTGGTTAGGTGTAGAAATAAATTTATAAAACTAATTAGGTTCGTTGGAAGAGATTACTTAAAGAGATTTCTCCTTTGCACCTTTTTTATTTTTTATCCTTTTGTGTAATGATTTATGTTATATTATCTTATTAACACTATAGGTTAGGTTAGGATAGAGGTTAATAAAACTGTCAGTGAAACGCGACTTAAACATAATATGGAACACCTTTACAGGACAAAAAGTGTACCCGTAATAACCTTTATACAACCAAAAACATCTTTACACACCGAACAGAAAGAAACAAACGAAAATAAGAAAATATAGACATTTCTTCCAAGTCACGTGTGAAAATCGTAAAAGCTAACCTGTACCAAATTACATTATGAATTTCAATACTAGATTATTGTATGTCGGTTGATATACTCGTAAAGATGCGTCGTACGTGTGCGTACATTAGGACGGGCTCGAGGCAATTTGGTACCGAATGTCGCTTTGTACGTGCTTTAGAAATAAAGGGGATAGGCTGAGCAGTTACGTAAGGAATTGTTAGAAATGTTCGTGGATAGAAACATAGCGTGTGTAAAATACAAATAGACGGATGGTTATAATTTTGATTTTTAATGTTTTATAGGAATGTTAAGTGAGGACTTAAAATGTTTTTGACACATTTTGGTCACGAAACGGTCACATTGAGTTTACATGTCACAATTAACATTAAGTATTACAAACTAATACAAATATTAATAAATAGAATACTAGATTTTCCTCGCGACTACGTCGGCCAGCCATGCCCGTCTTTATAGTATGGCATAAATATAATCCTATTTCCTTCCTAGATACAAAATTTCATACTGATTAGTTAAGCGTGGAGAGATAACAGACAGACAGAAAGAGTTACTTTCGTATTTATAATATTATTATAAGTAAAAGTAAGTATTCAGTACTAGTTACTTAGTTACAAACGGAAAAACTCACGTGTAATTATATCGCACTAGGCGACATATTTCGGGTAAGCTCTGGTACCCATCTACATAATATAATACATCTATCTGGTAACCATCTAGTGCGATATAATTACACGTGAGTTTATCCGTTTGTAACTAAGTAGTAGTAGCATGGCTCACAACAGTTTTAATTGTATTAGTATTCAGTACTTTTAGTTTCTAATTAATATTATAGATGGCATGGCATTAAATAAGGATATTTTACAATCAGAAATAAATGTTAGTTATTCATTCATTCACATTCAATTGACAGATTTGAAATGACATAAATAAAAAAAAGATGACAAAATACTTAAAAACGCCTTAACAAACAACACAATCAAGAAGCGACTGGACCATTAATTTCTCTTTACAATATGGCGACCCTCTACTTAATTTTTGTGTGAGCATCTATATTTCACCCCAGCCCCGACCCCGACACACGGACCCTTCCAAGATTTACGCGTCAGACGCGTGCAATAAGCGTCTACAACATAGGACCCCATTTTAAAGCGCACGGATCAGTGAAAAATTGCCTTCCCGCTTCGAGAATATCTGCATGAGACTTAAAATGGCGGCTTAAAGGGGAAACTAAAGTTTTATTAAACGCAACGACTTCATATTCTCACTAGCTCACTAGTTTTTATTCTTTAGAAACAGATAGCAAAACTCCATTTTATTCACGAGGGAGCAAGTAAGAACATATAAATATTTCGGGACAATCTTACACAAATCGACCTAGTCTTAAGCTTAGTAAGGCTTGTTGTAGGTACTAGACGACGATATATATAATAGATAGATACATATAAATACTTAAATACATAGAAATTATCCATGACTCAAAAATATGTGTGATCATCACACAAATCACTACCCACTAGGCCGGACCGGTCATCAAAACTTACATTATATTTTTTTTTTAGTTGGGTTGGATGTACTTTTAAATGACGATTTTGAATGATAAATGATTGATTCTAATAATTTGGAGTAAATATAAAATGTTTTAGGGTTCGTGTTTTTCTTGGTCAAAGGTTTGTTTATTTGTTTGTATTGAATAATGTCCGAAACTAGTTACTTAACCGATTTGAACAATTCTTACACCATTGGAACCATAAATTATCCGTGAAGAACATAGGGGATTACTATTTCCAAAATTATTGTTTAAATACCCGTGCGAAGGGGCGTCTTTAATAAAGTGTTGTAATGAATGCGAACACGCCTAGAATAAACGATGAGACTTATAATAAACCCCTAACGATTATGAGGGTACGTCAAAATTTTTGAGTTATTACGTTAAGGCAATTTAACATAATCCAATACCTATGAATAAACAACAGCCTTACAGTCTGTATTCCTGCCTATAAAGTAGTAGGGAGAATTCTGGCTTAAGGGCATATATTAATAGATAGATATATAGATAGATAGATGGATAGATAGATAGATGGATAGATAGATAGATAGAAACATTTATTCATGACACACACATAATAATAACAACAACAAAAAAAAACACATTACACAAACGACGAGTGCCACGAAATGGCCTCATCTCAGCGTAATGCCAGCAATCGCCAGCGCTGGTCTTCCGATGAGACCATCAGGTGCCATGACGACAAGTAACACATGTACACAAGAAGAAACTATTATGAGTTCGTGGCTAGGTATATCGAGTGGCATACAATTGTTAGTCATAATATTTAACCGTATAAGAACCCTTATGACCACGAACGCTGCTAAAGGGTTCGAAACGTCAGTAAGAATTTTAAATTAGTATACGCGATGTAATCCGTTTTAGTTGTTTCAATTCTCGCATAAGAATAACTCTGACTCTATCTGTGAGAACCTGTAATTAGCCTTTAGTTTTTGTATTTTTTGCTATTGTGTTTCTTGTGCTGTTGGTTTTCCTATAACAAAAAAGAACTTTAACGTATGGCATCATCATCAACATCGACCCCATCTGCCATCTTCTCTGCTTAATTATCGTGACAAAACTAACATAATTTACCATTTTTCATGTCACGTTAATTGGGGGTACTTTGTTCTGAAAACTCCATTTTACTATAGATTTCATACACAAATATCGTAATAGTTCTACGAGTATACGGCGTATAAAGGTATCCACAGATGCACATTTAGGCTGAATCCGATCGTAAAACACATTATCACGTAGCAGGCCGGGTGCTTGTAGACCACTGGATATTAGGGTGGAATGGAACGTATATTTCCACATCTGTTCCGTTTTTCCTCACGTCTATAACATTTGAAAATCTCGTGTTTTCTACACATCTTCCTCGCGTTATTTCAGCATTTTTCCACGACTCATGTGAGCCTGGGGTCCGCTTGGCAACAAATACCAGGATTTGGCGTAAACACTAGTTTTACGAAAGCGACTGCCATCTGACCTTCCAATCCGGAGGGTAATCTAGACCTTATTGGGATTAGTTCGGTTTCCTCACGATGTTTTCCTCCACCGAGAAGCGACTGGTAAATATCAAATGATATTTCGTACATAAGTTCCGAAAAACTCATTGCTTTTGGTTAGATGATAATCTACTCTACTCAGACATCAAATTATCTGGTCTCATAACACAAAAAATGCCTTTGGGATTCGAACCCAAAATTACCAACTAGACCAGACCATTCGGCAAAATCTATTCGACATTTGGTTCCTATTACGTCTTTTAAAACCCTTATAAAGCTTACAGCTGTATTTAGCGCTTCGAGATGTTTTTAAGTAATATTTGCGGAATGCGAGATCGCCGGCGGCACGGCAGGTAGCCGCACCTCGCATCCTTGAAAGGCCACATTCCACCAACTGTTTACGGACTTAGACCTCATTTCAACTGCAATTGCAAATGAATGAGTTTCTGCGTTGGTTGTCTTGATTAAAATACCTATTAGGAGCTTGGGTTCTATTAAGGTGTGTTTAAATTTAGTATTACCCTTATAAGGCTGAATAATTGTAATAAAAAATGATATTACTCATTAGTTAATGATAAGTACGACGTACTTATCTGATTTTAAAATATTAACGTGTGCATTCTTTTTTGTTTTTTTTTTTTACAAATATCTTTTTTTTAATAGAATCTAGTAACGCTAACTGCACTTTTTTTCCACATGCAACAAATACTCATACTGCAATTAGGTTGCGTTGTTTTGGGTCAAATCTCACGAAAATCTAATGAACAAATAAGAATACCTTGGGAATATGACCTTGGACCTGGATAGGGTTCATAAACTGCGATAAGACCCGGCACCGCCAACATCGAAGTTCGTCTATTTCGACCATCTTTTTCTTTTAATCCAATTAAGGCGTCATGAGAGTGACAGAGACAATCGTTCGAAAACGAATATCGTTTATCGCGGTAGCGCTGCAGATACGGATATCCCTCCGTTACGGTTACTTTGGTTCTGTACCCTTACCATGAGTTGTGACTTTGAGGTTTTCGATAACGGTATCGAGTTTACTATCTGTGCATCTCGTTCGCACTAAAATAGTACAAGCGAAATGCACAGATAGTAAACTCGATACTCGTTATCGTAAACCTCAAAGTCACAACTCATGGTAAGGGTACGGGTACGAATGACATCATTTCTGATGCGATCGTGCAGAGACACTCCTAGCCCTCTCCATTGGCCTTTGGGTGACTTTAAGCCTCAAGATATATATTTTTTTATAAAATATTTTAATTTCAGCGTGGACACGCTGCGAGTGTCTTGGGCACTTTTGATCGCGGAGCGGGTTATTTGATTAAAGGTTAAGTGCGTAAAACTATTACTTTCTGTTATTGTGTATTGTTGTGTTTCAGAATTTTATTGAAGCTAGCTTTTCCTCGCCATGTTTGCGGGATAAAAATTATCCTATGTCCTTTCTCGTGGCTCAAACTCTCCATACAAAAAAATATCCCAATTGGTTCTGTGTAACAAACAGACAGTTTGACAGTCAGAGAGTTATACTCGTAATACATAATATAATATTTCTATTAGTATGGATGATTTGTTGGTTTGTAAACTTTGAAATTAATGAGAGGTAGGGCACAGCGTTGACCATCACGCTTGAATCTGCTGCAGCCCAACTGGGGAAGTACCTCCTCCATACAGAAGACCACAGCCACAATAGCACTGCCACCTTTCAGGTATGTAGTGTTGTGTTCCTGATGGTGAGTAAGGTTCCCAGAGCTCCAACCCCCCTTAAAGGCCGGCAACGCGCTTGTGACTCCCCTGGTGTTGCGGGTGCCCATGGGCGACGGTAATTGCTTAACACCAGGCAATCCGTCTGCTCGTTTGCCGCCTATGTCATAAAAAAAAATGTAAATTGTATGTATTTTATAAAAGAAATAAGAAAAATCGTACATAGTTAAATTAGTTGATTAATTTAAATTTAATCTATATTCTGTAAAGCTGTCCATTGCAGATTCCACTTAAATGTGAAGTTAATTCCCGATTCGACCGCAAATGAGAGCACACCACAATGAAATCCAATGCGGCAGATTCATTATAAACCACCGGTTTTGCGTGTAATACGCTTACAAACTGATATATCTACTCACATTTGTATTTAAACTTTCGTGAAACATAGTAAAATTATATAAATAAATTATTTTTATATTAAGCAGAAACGTCTGCTAGCATCATCAAAGATATTTAAATCGAAAGAAAAATGGAAAAATTTGACTCGCAGCAGGACTCTAAAAAGGGTTCAATACTCTTCGGTAGATGTCGCTACACGTCACCCGTAATGACGTATACCAGGAAGGATAAGATAGAAAAATTTGACACGTCTAAGCGGCGCTCGTATAGCACAACTGGTAGTGCACTGGGCTAGTGATCCAGTGGTTATGGGTTCGAGTCCCGCTGCGAGTCAATTTTTCCATTTTTCTTTCGATTTAAATATCTATATAAATAAAATAAATATTTCGGGACAATCTTACACAAATCGACCTAGTCCTATGGTAAGCTCAGTAAGGCTTGTGTTGTAGGTACTAGACGACGATATATATAATAGATAGATACATATAAATACTTAAATACATTGACTGGGATTAAGGCCCAGACCGGTCGTTAAATGACTAGCTTTTGATCGCGGTTTCACACGCGCATAACCCCCTTTTTGACCCCTTAGGGGAAGAAGTTAAAAAAATGCTGAAATTACTTTTCTTGTATTCGAATATGGAGTGTTTATACGTAATTTCAAGTCTATAGCTTTAAATTTTACACAATTCCCTGTACAAACTTGCAACCTCGTTTTTACACCCTTAATGGTGGAATTTCCAAAAATCCCTTCTTAGTGGGTCCTTACAGTATATAAACTATGCATTGTGAAAAAATCAACTATGTATATATATTTCCGTGAAAGCTCCGACTGACTGACTGATCAACGCCCAGCCCAAACTGCTTAACTTACATAGTAGTTGTAAATGTTCTAACATATATATTTGCTTAATGATAAACACGGCTCTATACTCACGTTTATTTAGTCACTCGCGCGACATGTTTCGGAGAACATAGGCCTCCATTTTCAAGCACTAAGAGTGCTGAGTCTCCGTTTGCCTCGCCGCTCGCGTCGCCGATAAACGTGATAAGAGCCATGATTATCATTTATAAAATATTACTATGTCTCACAAAAGTTTAAGTACAAAGAGAATAAAAATGTTACGTAAAATATGCAAGTTTTATAGTGTTTTCTACCGCAACTGAGATCTTACAATGTAGTTTACTGTTCAACTGCCGGGCGCGGATGCCGATGGATTCCGAATTGCCTTATTATACCGTAAACCTAGTTCCGATACCGTTATACGGTAACATTCGATTACAAAACCGTTATCTACTGAATTCCAATACATTTCAGTTAGTTTTAAATAACACATTACATCTCTATAACCTATTTTTAATAACTAAGGCCGGCAACGCGATTGTGACTCCTCTGGGTGCCCATGGACGACGGTAATTGCTTGCCATCAGGCAGTCTGTTTCTTCGTTTGCCACACAAAAATTACAAGCCTTTTTGGAGCGCTGGTGGCCTAGCGGTAAGAGCAAGCGACTTGCAATCCAGAGGTCGCAGGTTCGAACCCAGGCTTGTACCGATGAGTTTTTCGGATATATGTACGAAATATCATTTGATATTTACCAGTCGCTTTTCGTTGAAGGAAAACATAATGAGGAATCCGGACAAGTAATAAGGCCTAGTTTACCCTCTGGGTTGGAAGGTCAGGTGGTAGTCGCTTTCGTAAAACTAGTGCCTACACCAAATCCTGGGTTTAGTTGCCAAGCGGACCCCAGGCTTCCATGAGCCGTTTCAGAATGCCAGGACAACGCGAGGAAGATAATGATAATAATATAATAGTGTACCCCTTACATTTCATTAAATTGTCGAAAGGGCCTCTGCGCGTTGGCTCGACCCGGTCCGTATACGCCTCCCAAATGTCCGGAACGCGTGGTCAAACCTGATAAGTCGAGTAAATGGGATTTTGAATTTAGAACTATACATGAATTAGGTAAGATTGTTTTGTTACTTCAAAGAAATATTATATCGATTTTTTTTTTTTATGACATAGGCGGCAAACGAGCAGACGGATTGTCTGATGGTAAGCAATTACCGTCGCCCATGGGCACCCGCAACATCAGGGGAGTCACAAGCGCGTTGCCGGCCTTTAAGGGGGGTTGGAGCTCTGGGAACCTTACTCACCATCAGGAACACAACACTACATACCTGAAAGGTAGCAGTGCTATTATGGCTGTGGTCTTCTGTAAGGAGGAGGTACTTCCCCAGTTGGGCTGCCGTAGATTCAAGCGTGATGGTCATCGCTGTGCCCTACCTCTCATTGTTGGACGTAGTTTAAGGACATACCCGGGTCCAAATTTATCGGTTTTGACCACCCAACCCTCGCATTTTTCCGGGTACGGAAAAGATATAATGACGATACTATACTATAGTGTGTGTGTGTAGAGGAGTAACGGAGCCATGATTAGAGACAAAAGCTCCTAAACAAAATGAAAAAAAAAACTCAACGCACATTATTTTAAACAGGAGATTTATTTAAGTCAGATTAACTTTCAAAAGGTCACCACGATACTATAAACAAGGCATTTTTATTAACACATTCCATCGCACATACTTAATCGTTCTAGGGTTCCGTATGTAAATAAAAAGGAACCCTAATGCAATCGCCTCATCAATCATCATCATCATGTCAGCCGAAAGACGTCTATTGCTGGACATAGGCCTCCCCCAGCATTATAGGGGGGTATATGGCATAATCGCCACGCTTGGCATGCGGGTTGGCGATCGCAGTGCTTCCACCGCACTCTAAAGATGCTGCTACCCATCCCCCGGTGGTCTTGGGCGTAGTTTTAGGACATACCCGGGTCCATCGCCTCAAACATTACTAAATAAATATAAATATGATATCAGTACTCCATGAGTTGTGACTTTGAGGTTTTCGATAACGAGTATCGAATTTACCATCTGTGCATCTCGTTGGCACTAAAATGGTACAAAGATCTTAAATAATTAATTTGATTTATCGACTTCAAGTGGCCAGCTGAATGTTAGTTTAAAGAGGTTCTAGAATGTCTAACCAATGATTCATACTTAAATGAACTCCGAGAATCGATAACCATCAGCTGTAATAATATCCGTGACTAATTTATTAGCACTTTATATACCTCTACTTTCCACTTTCTACCACCGCACCGCTCGTCGACAGCAGTGCATTCATTACACCCTGGAGCCTAAAGGCGACCCTTTAAGCACTAAGCGGTTTAAGAGGAATTCCCTCCCGCGAACGCTCCGGCTGCGGAATGAACTTCCTGCCGAGGTTTTCCCTAGGGACTACAGTATGAGGTTCTTCAAAAAAGGAGTATATAGGTTCTTAAAGGGTAGGCAACGCGCATGTGAATCCTCTGGAGTTGCAGACGTCAGTCTATGGTAAATGCTAACCATCAGGCGGGCCGTGTGCTTGTTTGCCACCATAAAATATGTACGGAATCTCTGATACCAGAGTGCGTCCACACTTGGCCGGGTTTTTAAGCTACACCTCGACAAAACAATGCCAACAGCACATTACGCAGTCTAATCTCACAACGAGTCACGAGTAGGCAACGCGCATGCGACCCCTCTGGAGTTACAGGCGGCTATAGGCTACGGAAAGGGTCATTTCACACGAACCACAACCACGCGACAACCACAACCACGCGACAAGCGCGACCACGTGGTCAGGTGCAAAGTTTGTATTAGAACTAAATAGTACAATTCACACATACCACATTTTGCAGTCATTATCGACCACGTCTCTGGCAACGGCCAGCAACTACACAATTCACACGTAACCACTGCGTGACCACATTTTGACGCTGCACGTGGTGTGGTTGTGGTCCGTGTGAAACAACCGTAAATGCTAACCATCAGGCGGGCCGTGTGCTTGTTTGCCACCGTAAAAAATGTACGGAATCTCTGATACCAAGGTGCGTCCAGACTTGGCCGGGTTTTTAAGCTACACCTCGACAAAACAATGCCAACAACATATTACTCAGTCTAATCTCACAATGAGTCACGAGTAGGCAACGCGCATGCGAACCCTCTGGAGTTACCAGAGTCCATAGGCTACGGTAAATGCTAACCATCAGGCGGGCCGTGTGCTTGTTTGCCACCGTAAAAATATACGGAATCTCTGATACACGAAAGAGTCCCAACTTGGCCGGGTTTTTAAGCTACACCTCGACAAAACAATGCCAACAGCATATTACGCAGTCTAATCTCACAACGAGTCACGAGGCCCGCAGCCGCGTTCTTAACATTCCAGTGCGTGCCGCAATATCTTTATCCATCTAACATAGACCTTATTTCAACGGGCTAAAAGCTATTATCCTAAAGCTAGAACTCGCAAAATGGCGTCTAATGATTTTACGCAAAAAATGCATTCAAATTTCGCGTGGCTGGTAATGATCGTTCAATTGATTTCGACATCCAAGGCTGGTGACTAGTCGGTGAATTGAGATTTCGTTAGTGCTTATATTATTTGGTGTTTATGACTCAATTTAATAACTATAGCCTTTGGTTCCCCTTGTTTACGCATAATTTTTAATCGCATACGCAGTGTTGGCATACTTGTATATAAATAAGCAGAAACAGTGCCCTTGCCATGAGCTGTGACTTTGAGGTTTTCGATAACAAGTATCGAGTTTACTATCTGTGCATCTGGTTCGCACATTCTGGTTCTGGTTTTCCCGGGTATGTCCTTAAACTACGTCCAACAATGAGGGGTAGGGCACAGCGAAGTAACCATCACGCTCGAGTCTGGAGAAGCCCAACTGGGGAAGTACCTCCTCCTTACAGTAGACCACAGCCATAATAGCACTGCTACCTTTCAGGTATGTAGTGTTGTGTTCCTGATGGTGAGTAAGGTTCCCAGAGCTCCAACCCCCCTTAAAGGCCGGCAACGCGCTTGTGACTTATCTGGTGTTGCGGGTGCCCACGGGCGACGGTAATTGCTTACCATCAGGCAATCCGTCTGCTCGTTTGCCACCTTATGTCATAAAAAATAAATAAAAAAACAGCGATGACCATCACGCTTGAATCTGGAGCAGCCCAACTGGGGAAGTACCTCCTCCTTACAGAAGACCACAGCCATAATAGCACTGCTACTTTTCAGGTCTGTAGTGTTGTGTTCCTGATGGTGAGTAAGGTTCCCAGAGCTCCAACCCCCCTTAAAGGCCGGCAACGCGCTTGTGACTCCCCTGGTGTTCGACAGGCCCAGGCAATCCGTCTGCTCGTTTGCCGCCTATGTCATAAAAAAAAACTAAAATAGTACAAGCGAGGTGCACAGATAGTAAACTCGATACTCTTTATCGAAAACCTTAATGTCACATCTCATTACTGATCTAGAAAATTTATTTCTCGCCTAATTCTATTACGCAGAACTAAGCAAAGCCGAATTGTTGGTACGCAAAATTTGGAAAGAACTAATGGTGTTATTACGATTTTTTTTCCAGAAGTGCGTTTCTGTTGTGGTCGCAGTTCTAACCTAATCTAACCCACCTTCTTTTTTTCTGTTGTGGTCACAGTTCTAACCTAACCCACTTTCTGACATTCGACCTCAATATGCCAATATATTTTCGGCTCAGTACTATTCGGCTAATAAAGGATTATGCTAAATAGAAATCCGGCAACATTAACATTTGGCGTAAATAAATCATACAAAACTTAGCAGGCGGGTTGGCGACCGCAATAGCTGTAGTTTGGGTTTTTCCGTAATTCGCCTCTTACGACAGACGCTAGATGGGGTGATGCTATTTTAATCAGCTTTTTTTATGACAACAGTGGCAAACAAGCTGACGGATCGCCTGATGATAAGCAATTACCGTTGCCCATGGGCACCCGCAACACCAGGGGAGTCACAAGCGCGTTACCGGCCTTTAAAATAAGAGTAGGCTCTTGAAGGTATGAGGGTCGTATCGGTCCGGAAATAACCCTGACGGCAAATCATTCCACAGTTTTGATGTGCGATGTAGGAAGTTTCTAGAAAAACGCACATATCCTCTACTGTGGGGTTGGTAGTGGAAACTATCCCGTTGGTGGGGGTGGAAATGTTGCCAACATTATAGTAACTAATGAAAAGTCAAGTTAATAATGTATGACTTACCACAGGCCACAACTATGCCATCGACATACTTAAGAAGTTTCTGAGCCTATACTTCGCTTGATTAAGGTATTAAAATTCATCGCTCACTCTAGAAAGGAAATTCTATTATTAATGCAATACCTCCACGTTTCGAAACCGTTATTACAATGCTTACGGGTTCTTACAAAATTGAGACCAGCAACTGAGGCTCTAGTGTAAGTTTCTTTTGACGTAAAAAAACGTTTCGAATGCGTAAGTGTTAGTTATATGTGAAACACACTAATGCAATGCTAAAGCAATATTACGTCAAAAACTTACACTCAGTATCCTTACCATGAGTTGTGACATTGAGGTTTTTTATATCGGAGCTGTGGAGGTAGTCACAAATATCGGAACATGCACTTTATCGCCTTGACAATAGAGGCGTTGTTCCGATATTTGTGACCACCTCCACAGCTCCGATATATCTGATGGCGACTGTACTTATATCGCACTTTCAAGCCAAGTCAGCGGATAGTAGTGAGTGATACACCCTCACCCCGAGCGGTGTTCTGACTTGGCTTGAAAATGGGTACTAGAGCTTACTCGAAACATGTTGCCTAGTGCGATATAATTACACGTTTGTAACTAAGTAGTAGTAACATGACTCGCGACAGATTTAATTACATGGTTAACTCAAGTTTTGGACCCGGGTATGTCGGCTGATATGATGATGATACTGATGACTGCATTAAAAAAAATCACTATCATTTAAAAAGACAGGGACTAGTTTCAGTAGTAAATTTTAGTTTTATTGGACGAAAGTGCTTACAACCAAGTGACGATTAGAAATGTGTAAATAAAAAAAATGCTAAATCCTTTTCGCTACGATTTGATAATTGCCGCAAAAATTTTCTTGTACACACAGCAACACTCTTAACTGTACATCGGTGGTCTTTATGACTTATATAATAAGGTCTACCAATGTATAGCTAGGAGTGTTGTTGACTGTACTAGCAAATAAATCTATATATACTACTAACACAGACAACTTGTGTATTTTAAGTTCAATGGCCGAGAGAAAGTAGGTTTAAAGCCTACAACAGCGATACTCACATTCAATTTTACTGACCATTTGTAAGCTTTATTACAACGCCATAAAGTATACAACAGCTCAGCAATTTAAGCGTAAGTATCAAGGTCAAAAATATCGATACGTCCGCACTGTCAAACCATGTATACATGCGCTTTATTTTTATATTTTTACACTTGGTAGCATACGGGCGGTAAGCAGTAAACGTTGGACATACTCCTCTAACTCCAGAGCATTCACCATGACTACTCTTTAAGGCTCTGTGCCGTTTTACGACCTTACCGAAAGGAACCCAACACTATGAGTAGGATTTAGTGCTATTTGTAGGTACATGTCATCTGATCTGAGCTGTGGAGGTGGGCACAGGTCCGGTACCGCAAATATCGAAAGTTCGAATATTTCGAGCATCTTTCTATTTTCCTCCAATGAAGGCATCATGAGATTGACAGAGACAATCGTCCGTAATTTACGAATATCGTTTTTAGCGGTAGCGCCACTGCAGTTGTACTTGTACCAATGAGTTTTTGGAACGTTAAGTACGCTAAATCATTTGATATCTACCAATTCTACCAGTCGCTTTTCGGTGAAGGAAACCGGACTAATCCGAATAAGGTCTAGTTTACTGTCTGGGTTGGATGGTTAGATGGCAGTCGCTTTATAGTGCCTATGCCAAAAGGGTAATTTGCCAAGCGGAGCCCAGGCTCAAAATCCTTGGAAAAATGCCGGGACAATGTGAGAAGATGATAATGACATTAATGGCTCTATAGTTTTAATTCTAACGGCCTTTTAATTTAGAATCAAGTCAACAACCAACTATATTATTCGAAAGACCAAGCTCGTGTGATTTGATGTGTGACTCCCATTCAAATGAAACAAGCTACGTCAAATGTGTACATCATTGCGCCTTAATACAAAGGAGTAAGGTACAAAATTGTATGCAGTTCTGACATCTAAACAAGAGATAACATGTTGATTAATTGTAAGGCAGACGTGACTGTTGTTCAAGTCAATAGTCTTTGACGCGTTTACTAAAACAATGTGGCTAGGATCATCATCATAATTTCGGCCTTAAAAAATAACAATAAACATTTGCAAGCAACAAGCCTCATAAACAGTTCTGTAACCTTACCATGAGTTGTGACATTGCGGTTTTCAAATAAATCACTTAAATTCAAAATAATTTAAAAAAATATGTCAACGGGTTATATATATTTTTTTTTAATCTTTATTAATATAAGGGTTTTATCATATTTGATGATGTCACCCCCATCGTTACAAAACATGCTTATTCATCTTCTATTACATCCTAAATTAACAAGTTTGTACAAATCTTTGGCTACTTTTGATAATGGACTCGCTAAAATACTATTACAAGTACCAATTTCCTTAATATTATAGTCTTAAGACATCCACTGCTGGACATAGGCCTCAATATATTACCACGCTAGGCAGGCGGGTTGTACTGCAGTAGCTGATGATTTGGTTTCGACGTTGCTCATCCGTCGGTGTTTTGAGTTGGAGTGGTGGTATTATCAGTCGTTAAGTATTTGCATATTTAAGAAATGATAAGCTAATGGCGTCTGACATAAGTACCTCTAATTACTTTTTTATTGAAGGTAGTCATCAATAACCGTTAACTGATAATTTGTAATTGATAACATCATTAAATAATTACATTTTTAATGTAACTATTACATCTTAAAGCAATGTTTAAAACGCTACCTATTGGGACCGAGCGCGACGACAGCGCCACGTGACAGGCGACCATTATGGACAATATTGTCACCGCTGTCAAACAAAGAGTAAGTAAATATTGTGAAAAACATTAATGAAATCTTGTGTTATTTTACTATATTACACAATTTTGGACAATGGTAGTCAGTAACATTATTGCCAATAATATTAAAAATGTTTACTGCAATATGGATTTGACAGCTCAAGTCAGCGACAAAAATTACAATTTTAGCCGTAGCGAGCGCTGTGATCGTTTAGGCTACCGCCTCCACCCGCTTTGCACTCTGCCAATATAGGTGAATAACTTAGCTAAAGCACCTGGACTATGTAGTAGTAACGTGTGTACACGCATGTCGGCGTTCTATATTTAAATGTTGACGTTACTTCCATATTAATTATCTCCACAACTACATAGACATAGTCTTTCAGTTAAGTTTTTCAGTTTGTATAAACGCTAAATACAAACAATTTAACTTAATAAATATAAGAGCCTGGAAAGAGAGTACCATTTTATGCCGTTTGGTGTAGAGACGCTAGGTTCATCTTTTTGTAGAAATCGCGAAGCGTCCGGTTGACGTAACTGGTGACCGAAGAGCTGGCGGCTTCCTCGCACAACGTATCAGCATTGCAATACAACGAGTAAATACCGCCAGCAAGACAGCATCCTTGGTACAATGCCTCAAGGGTCTTTTTAGGCTTCCTTAGCCAATTAGGAACATTTAATTAGATTTAGTGCAACAACTAGTTAAGAACTCTTAGTTTTCATAATATTTTTATAATTGTAAATAAAGATAAAAAAAAATGGCAACGACCCCGTTAAAAATTCTTTCTATTTATAAATTAATTTTATCACAAGCGACTTATGAATTCTTATTCCGCGTACCGTACAAACCACACGCTATTTAAGCTACACGAATTTAAATGCTTATGGTGAAATCTAAAGAATTTCATTATGGCGAAACTCTTTCTAGACCGGCGATTCGTTTCGAGTCCGTGCCGACTACAGAACGACTCGGTATTGTGTTCTTTTGAAAAGAAACTCGAGTATTATCTCGTCTCGCAACTTCGGTTATTGGGTGGGTAAACAATTTGAAATATTTGCTTATTTTCTTGAGTTGAAGCGAATCACTCCGCAAACAAAGCGCATCAGAAAGAGGGTGGATCGCAACGCAGTGTTTTATTTTTTATGGTATAGGCAGCAAACGGGCAGACGGATTGCCTGGTGGTAAGCAATTACCGTCGCCCATGGGCACCCGCAACACCAGGGGAGTCACAAACGCGTTGCCGGCCTTTAAGGGGGTTGGAGCTCTGGGAACCTTACTCACCATCAGGAACACAGCACTACACACCTGAAAGGTAGCAGTACTATTATGGCTGTGGTCTTCTGTAAGGAGGAGGTACGTCGGGCTGCCCCAGATTCAAGCGTGATGGTCATCGCTGTACCCTACCTCTCATTGTTGGACGTAGTTTAAGGACATACCCGGGTCCAAAAGCTATCAGCTATTTCTTCTATATCCTCTATTGTTATTGTTATTTTTTATTGTTCATCACCCGACGACATATATGTCTTTTTTATTTACACGGGATCGTTTATCTTTTGTCCCTTGAAATAACTGATAGCTCATAGCTTACGAGCTCGCGGTGGGACCAGTGCCTATGAAACAATGTCGATCTACAACAACTAATTAGTGAACATAAAATCCTCATTATTGTTATGACAGATCTTTGATAATGAAGAACTTTCTTCAAGAATCTACTTAGATTGTCACAAGTAGGTAACCAGACTGATGAGTTGGGAGAGCATTCATATTGTAGGGTCACCTTGTACTTTGTTAATAATTGAAAACTACATTTTTTAACACTTGAAACAAAAAAGATTATTATATCTCAATTTTTTCTAAGACTGTTACGAACAGTATCTAATCATTATCTGAATTAGTAAAGTTAGTCCTTCTCACGTGTCCTGAATCATCATGTATAGTGAACATGGCTGACATATTAATATCGTCAGTACATTTATAAATACAAATCACATTTCATACGCATTCAATATTATGCAAATATTTTGTCCAAATAATCAGTAACCATTCAGTAGTTAATCACTCGTCAATAACAAAATGCATCAATAGAATGCACCAATGCGTATCGGTTATTTTGACTCCTATTTTGCAAATTGATTGCTTATGAAATTTTAATCATTCGATTTTGTTATTTATTAATAAGTATTAATCTTAAATAAATATATTTTCAACTCACTAGCTCGGAAAGAACTGTTGCATATTCATAAAGTAATTTCATACAAATTGTTTATTACTAATCGAGTGTTTTTTTTATGTTAGCTGGTTGGATGTTCTTTTATTTAATGTTTTAATCATAATCATTCATTTATTTCTCAGAATATGGTTACAATGTTGGTTAGTAGAGGGTGTTAGGTCAGCATACTCTGGCGCATGAATCGACGTAGAAATATTCACGTACATAATACTTAGTCTAATACAAATATACAATACAATTATTGTTTTTTATTATGCAGTAACGTCTGGTAGCGAATATCTTCGATATTTAAATCGAAAGAAAAATAAAATAAAAATATATGTCGTTAAGTGTTCAATACGCTGACGGTAGATGTGACTACACGTCACCAGTGATGACGTATACCACGAAGGATAAGATAGAAAAATTGACAAGTCTAAGTGGTACTCGGATAGCACAATTGGAAGTGCACTGGGCTAGTGATCCAGTGGTTATGGGTTCGAGTCCCGCTTCGAGTCAATTTTTTCTTTCGATTCGAATACAATTATTATTAAAAAATATCAGAAACAGAGTAATAACATTTGTCGAGCAACCATTGAAACACTTTCTTCTGGAATTGACCTGTGGTCAGGATTTTAAATTCATCCGGCATATTTTTGAGTGATAAATGATGAATGCCTATAATTATGAAAACATTTTTAAAGTTTAAGAATTATTTTTCCTCGCGGTAGTGAGGTGAAAAATTGTGTGTTTCACTCGGTAGCAAAGTATGTTCCCCTCTCAGGCTTGGATACCCTCTTATCAAAATCCGACCCTTTGAACCACTCGCCATCGACTCGACACTGCTGTCCAGCCGTCGGTTTTTTCCTAGTTATTAAATAAATAAATAATTATTTCGGGACAATCTTACACAAATCGACCTAGTCCTAAGTCTCAGTAAGGCTTGTGTTGTAGGTACTAGACGACGATATATATAATAGATTTAAATACTATAGTTATTGTCGCCTCTTACGACCGTGGAGATGGAGTGGTGATATTCTAGTTAGCCACCCACACTGAATCTTTGTTCGGGTCATCAATTATTACATAAATGTACACGCAGACGAAATCGCCTCAAAAATAGTAGGTAATATTCTCTTTCATTTTATATTCTATGGTGACATTTCAGATTTCAACTCAACCGTAGCCAAAGTTAACAGCGACTACCCTCCGACGTCAAACAAAGAGTTCATACCGTCCTTGTCTCAGGGGACACGCTAATACTGCCCCGGCCTCAGTGGACACAGATCACTTATCTATAGATTTAACGACAGGTTTGGCCTAGTAGTGACCCGGCCTATGAAGCCGATGGCCCTAGGTCAATAATCAAGGGTGTATTTAAGTATTTTTATATTATATTATATCGTTGGCTGAGTACACACAACACAAGCCTTCTTAATCTTACCGTGGGGCTCAGTTAATTAGTGTAAGAATTTCCTGTTATATGTATTTCTTTTATTTAACAGAATTTTAGGCCAACGCTGTGTGGTGCCGAATTACACTAGAATAGCACTCTCACTCCTCCCGCGAGTGTAAGAGGCGACGAAGGGAAACCTACTGCGGTCGCCAACCCACCTCCTAAGCGTGGTGACTATGGCGACTACCCTCTAATATGATACAAGTCATATTTGGGGACTGCCTGCCTCCAGCAGTGCATTTCTCACCCGGCATCACACGGCTTCATAATATAACTTAATAGTACCTATAAGTTAGTACTTATACTAGAAGAAGAATGGCCTGCCATCCAGTGAATACGGGATAGTACTCACTGGATGGCAGGCCATCTTCTACCTTCAACTTAGTAGGATACTTGTCTGTTTTACAAGTATTATAGTGTTCGTTCCACAAAGCGGAGTCTGCATGTAGTAATCTGCGACACGGGTGAATTTAATAAGACGAAAGCGCAAGGAAATGGGGCGATCTTTCTTTAGGTAAATTTTGTCTCAAGCGACCCACCATCTTGGTGAATGTGGCCTAATGCTGTCATCCCACTAAACCTTTGTGTTACGTGACTCAATTCAACTCAGAATAGGCCGTTTAACACATACATACATTAGATACATTTCATGGCTGGACATCGGCCTCCCACAAATATAACTTGTATCATCTTGGGGGTAGTTTCCATAGTCACCTCGCTTGGTAGGCGGGTTGGCGACCGCAGTAGCTGTAGATTGGGTTTCGAGGTGCTATTCTAGATTCTATACATATATAAAATACTGATACCAGTTTGCATTCTAACATTAAAGAAAAAATTAATTGTATGTACTGTCGAATATTGAGACAGCTCGATTAGTTTATCATAGTTATTTCCATAGTGTAATGTCATATGGTATTCTGGTTTGGGGCAAAGCAGCTGACATAAGACTATATTTGTATTAAAAAAAAAGAGCCATTCGTTTTATGTATAACTTAAGAGCAGGTGCATCTGTTAGAAAACTTTTTAAAGAAATTAATATAGTAACTGTAGCTTGTCAATATATATATGAAAATATTATGTACGTTATTAAAAACCTTCAGTTGTTTACCAAAAATTGTGACATCCATACCTATAACACTAGAAATAAGAATAAGCTTGCTATTAGAAAGTGTCGTGTGCGTAAAGTGTATAAATCATTTTTTGGGCAATGTATTCATTTATATAACAAGTTACCTGATGATGCCTTAAAATTACCCTTCCCAGTACTTAAGAATGACTTAATAAAATCTTTGATGTCTAAGGGCTAGTACAGAGTAGAGGATTATTTGACAGACAAACATGCATGGCCCAAACCAGAAACTAACTAAACCGCCTAGCAATTAATTCAACAATTGTATGTACTGCCAGATAATGTAAATGACACAGTTCAGATAAGAAAGCATATTAAAGTATGTCTATTTTGTGAAGTCGAATTTGTTTATACATTATTATTTTTACTTTTATATTTTAGTATTTTCATATCTTGTAATAAACTGTTTGATATGTTTTCTTATCGGACTACGCATAATTACTAGTGTTCTGTGTTGTGACATCTGTCTAGATTTTTCATGTAAAAAACATTTTTACATGAAAAATCTCAAATCAGACAGATGTCACAACACAGAACACTAGCTTATTACAATTTTAAATTACCTATTTGTAGATGGCCAGCGTTACACTTCCAATACTCGTATGTAAGTACTTTAAGATTTGATGTATCACTGTTTTGAAAAAATAAGTCCCGCCGTAGTTTCTTGCCGGTATCTTCACGGGTCAGAGGTGTAGGGTTTGAACCGGTGTAGATTTTTTTTTGACGTTCATAAGTGCATGTAATGTGCCTAAATTGAAAAATAAAGATCTTTTATCCTTTATCTTTTTTTATCGTTACCAAGGATATGCTTAAACACTTATTTAAAAGCCAATATATGTATAAAGGAAATAACTGAAGCACCATGTCTATGTAGTTGTGCAGAGAATTAATAAGGAACTTACGTCGCAATTTGAATATAGAACGCCGACATGCGTGTACACACGTTACTACTACATAGGCCAGGTGCTTTAGCTAAGTCTCTCACCTGTAGCAATGTAATCATTTTACTAAAGATGGCGACTATCAAGGTGTGACGTCATACGTTCTCATTTTGTAATGAACGTTTCAAGCCGCTTATTACTCCTATTTTTGACAGAAAAATAGTAGTTTATGTATCTGTGCATAATGAAGGGCATTACAACAAGAGTGTGGGTTTATGAAACGAGCCGAAGGCGAGTTTCATAATAATATCACACGATTGTTGTAATGCCTAATTATGTATAGTTACATACACTACTTTATCTACACACATATCATTAAGTGTTTTAAGATGGGTTCAGAAACCGTAGGGAAATGACTTATTACTAGGGTTACTTGTAAACATTAAAAAGTCAACGAACAAAACAAATGACAGCTTGGAACGGCGGCTTGCGTATTTCGTATCTCAGTCAATTTTTTTTAAACCATAGACAAGCGAATGAACTCCCTATTCTACTGTCACTCGAGTTCAAATGTCGTTCGATTTATATTAAAAAAACATAACGAATTGGCGTTTCGTATCAATGGCTGTTTTAATATCTATAGATACTAGATTAGACACCCCACTTGAATTTGACAGCTGTTCCAAATTTAAATTCATAACCTACTGATTTCAGTAGGTAATGTTAACATTCTGATGGTTGGTAATGTTGGTCATTGCCTACGGTTTCTGGACGCATTTTAGAGCACTTATGACATGTACGTAGATAAAAATACTAATAGGCAGTTCACACTGAGCCTTTGAAATAAAACAACTGAATCGGATTATATCGTGTATACTTATTTATTCTTCTCGACGTTTCTAAGCCTTTTTGTTGTTGGTCACCGGGTAGACAACTCGATTGTTTTATTTCAGTTATAGGCATGACTACACATGGTACAAATTCTAACAAAATTAATTTAAACAGCTATTTTATGAGCAATTTGTTTTAATAACGACGATATTGAATAATAATACCGGAATTTTTCAAAGATAATTGACCCTAAAATGATAAGGTCTAAAAAAAAATTGAAATTAAGAAAAATAATGATAATATTCAGTCGACTCCTTACATTTTACTGAAAAATAAAATGTACGATAACTATATACAAATCAATATGAAAATTGCATTATTGTTCCATACTTTAGAGTGGGCGACGACCTAGGCGTGACGTCATAGTTAAGCATAATTTTGTAAGGAGCGTTTTGAGCGAACAGTGCGAGATTCAGACTCTAATTTCTGACTTTTGTTTACCTTTTACGCAATTGATCCCATAGCGATATTTGATCCCCACAACGAAAGAAATCGATTCATATCATAAACAAAAACTATTCGTCTCGCGTATTATGGCGGCAACCGAAGACATTATCACAGCCTAACGAGTATATACAGTCGAAAAGGTTCTATACAACCGGACCGTTCAACGCCTCGACTGACGACTTGCGCTCGAGGGTCAGGGTTGTCAAAATATTTGTTGTCAAAACATATGTTTATTTTTTTTGTTCTTACAGAGATATTAATTGTTAGTGCCATCTTAAGTTTTTGTATATTAAGTAATCGAATTCATTTGAAATTCTATATATTAATATTAATTAAAGACCCATGTATACCTACCTGCATTTAATACGAAACTGAAGTTAAAAAACCCAAAAGATTGCCGTTATCTTTTTTTGTTCGAGTATGTTGAAAATCGATATCCGAGAATCCGAGAGGCATCTTAATACGGATCTAAACTCAAAATTTAAAAACTCAGCCGCCATCTTGAATTTCTTCGTTTTTGATGCAATTTTGTTGAAAATCGATATCTGTGAGTATGCGAGACCTCTTAACACGACACTAAAGTCAAAATTGCAAAAAACGGCCGCCATCTTGAATTTTGCCTTTTTTTTTTTTTTTTTTTTTTTTTTATTTGGGACAAAAAACAGTAACACACAAGATTATTACTAGTTTATGAGAACCTTCAGATTGTAAAGTGTGAGACCAACAACAATGCCCACAGATTACTAGATTTATATAAATCTATAACAATTAGCGCTTGGTAACAATGAAATGGTTGCAAGTTAAGTATTAAAGTACTGTTAAATGTAAAAAGGTACTAGCAATTTATTTTTGATCCGATCATAATGAAAATCGATTTCTGAGAATCCGAAAGGGGTCTTAACACGACACAAAAGTCAAAATTGCAAAAAACGGCCGCCATCTTGAATTTCGTTATTTTTGATCCGATCATATTGAAAATCGATATCTGAGAATCCGAACGAGGTCTTAACACGATACAAAAGTCAAAATTGCAAAAATCGGCCGCCATCTTGAATTTCGTGAATATTGATGCGATCATGGTGAAAATCGATATCTGAGAATCCGAGAGATCTCTTAACATGACATTAAAGTCTAAATTGCAAAAACCAGCCGCCATCTTGAATTCCGTTATATTTTGATCCGATCATATTGAAAATCGATATCTGAGAATCCGAACGAGGTCTTAACACGATACAAAAGTCAAAATTGCGAAAAACGGCTGCCATCTTGAACTTCGTCATTTTTCATCTGATCATATTGAAAATCGATATCTGAGAATCCGAAAGGGGTCGTAACACAATACAATATTCAAAATTGCAAAAATAGGCCGCCATCTTGAATTTCGTCATTTTTGATGCGATCATGGTGAAAATCGATATCTGTGAATCCGAGAGACCTCTTAACACTACACTAAAGTCAAAATGGCAAAAAAATGCCGCCATCTTGAATTTTATCATTTTTGATGCGATCATGGTGAAAATCGATATCTGAAAATCCGGAAGGGGTCTTAAGACAATACAAAAGTCAAAATTGCAAAAAACGACCGCCATCTTGAATTTCGTCATTTTTGATGCAATTTTGTTGAAAATCGATATCTGTGAGTCTGCGAGACCTCTTAACACGACACTAAAGTCAAAATTGCAAAAAACGGCCACCATCTTGAATTTCGCCATTTTTGATCCGATCATGGTGAAAATCGATATCTGTGAATCCGAGAGACCTCTTAACACGACACTAAAGTTAAAATTACAAAAAACGGCCGCCATCTTGAATTTCGTCATTTTTGATGCGATTTTGTTGAAAATCGATATCTGTGAGTCTGAGAAACCTCTTAACACGACACGAAGTCTACGGTTCACAGAACAGTCAATATGATTAGTGGTTCCGTGAACCGTAGACTTCGGAGCTTTTCCTATGAGTCTATTTATGGTATATTTTGTTTTTTTTTTTAATTGCCGATTTTTGCCTATTTGAAAACCTTTAGCCTTTTCTCCTCCTCTACCCTCATGCAAAAAAGCTTCATAGTACATCTCCTAATCAGTCGGTCCAGATCGAAAGGCTGCAAAGCAATGTCAGCCAGCCGTCGAGAACGGGAAAGAGCAACAACTGCCAGTTCCCTAGCCCCAATATCTACAACTAACCTAGGCAAAGTCAAGCCCTGCGATTTGTCGATCGTTGCCGCCCATGCTAACAAAATAGGGAAAGAACAATTGACCTCACCGGAACGCCATGTCCTCGTAACTGATGTGACTGGCACTGAGCTTCTCCTCTGTATGACTATCGAAATCTACCATGGCTACCAAAGGTCGATCGCTTGGTGGGCTTCACCTCTGAGAAATCCACGCCGCGGTGGTGGTGTTGCCAGAATTGGGATTGTATGTACTCCTAACACTTTCAAAAAGGGCACTCTCTGCTTGTGAAGGAAATTAATAAATTAATATTCGCCAATGAAATCTAGACTTTTGCTAATGCTTTGGTCTAAAATATTTTGGGTTATCCAAAAAAAAACATTTTTTCCCAATGAAGTAATCTATTGCTTAATTAAAAATAAAAATAATGATGCCAGATAAAAATGAAATGATAAAAATATCAAATTTGTGACATAAATAATTTATTTATTCACATTAATTTATTCAAGGTAAAATTCGCCGGCCTGTTGGGCAACTCTGCCGCTTGCTGCGTGCTAGCGCATGCGCATGCGTTCAATGCGCTGTTCTAATGTTTACTTCGACACTTATTGTTATTGTCATCCTACAAAGCCTTTTCACCCGAAAATGAACAAAATCCAGAAAAAAATAACGATATGGGAAGGTTCCTCCTTTTCCCCCCTTTACCCCTCCCTCAAAACTTTTTTTTACAACAACCTCTAAGGAAGTGTGGGCTTGACCTTTTACCCGAAAATGATTGAAATCCGTTCATAAATAACGCGGCAGAAAACTTCCCCCTTTTCCCCCTCATTTTAACCCCAATCAAAAGAATGGCTCGACAATTTTTGGCAAATAAATCGAGGAACGTACATGCCAAGTTTCATCGAAATCGGATGAAAAATGCGACCTCTAGACCGTCACTGACCAACCAAGCAATCAACACTCATCAATCTGCCAAATCGTTGTAACAGTGAGAGTTAAAAGACGTTCGTCGCCTCGCTTCACTCGGCTCCTCAGTCAAAATTCGATATCTGAGAATCTAAAAGGGGTCGTAACACGATTCAAAAGTCAAAAATTCGCATTCGCATTCGCATCAAAAATTACGAAATTCAAGATGGCGGTAGTTTTTTGCAATTTTGACTTTTGTATCGTGTTAAGACCTCTTTCGAATTTTCAGATACTTATCCATTTTCACCATGATCGCATCAAAAATGAAGAAATTCAAGATGGCGGCCTTTTTTTGCCATTTTCACTTTAGTGTCGTGTTAAGAGGTCTCTCGGATTCTTAGATATCGATTTTCACCATGATCGGATCAAAAATGACAAAATTCAAGATGGCGGCCGTTTTTTGCAATTTTGACTTTTGTATCGTGTTACGACCTCGTTTGGATTCTCAGATATCGATTTTCAATATGATCGTATTAAAAATGACGAAATTCAAGATGGCGGCCGTTTTTCGCAATTTTGTCTTTAGTGTCGTGTTAAGAGGTCTCTCAGACTCACAGATATCGATTTTCAACAAAATCGCATCAAAAATGACGAAATTCAAGATGGCGGCCGTTTTTTGTAATTTTGACTTTAGTGTCGTGTTAAGAGGTCTCTCGGATTCTCAGATATCGATTTTCACCATGATCGGATCAAAAATGACGAAATTCAAGATGGCGGCCGTTTTTGCAATGTTGACTTTAGTATCGTAGTAAGACCCCCTTCGGATTCTCTGATATCGATTTGCAATATAATCGGATCAAAAGTGGCGAAATTTGAGATGGAGCCGATGCCGGTTTCCAACTCTTTATAATTATTATAATTATTCTAAACACGGCCATATCAGACGTTTATTTACTCTACTCTTAGTCTGACTCTTTCTGACTCTTAGTCATATTTTTTATAAGTAAGTAAAAAATAAAACTATTACATTTTGGATTTGTATTTAAATATGCCCCAGACCCTTTATAAATATTACATACACACGACCTTTCCTAAGTTGGTTAATTACTCATAATAATTTGACACACCTTAAAAATAGACCGCGCAATTTGTATGAAAATTGCGCGGTAAATCCTCCCCGCCCACTTCCCCGAACACCCCCCATCGTTGCTCTGAAAATCGCCGGAGCTTGTTCACTGGTATATAGCTACACTGTGACATTATTATGGTCCTTTGAATATAAAACATTAAAAATAGTCTTTTTCAGAATACGATCTTGTTATATGCCAAAAATTCGAGTAAAAGTTTTCTTGGCAATGAAAGTCAATTGAACTCCAAGCTAGAGAATTTGTCACAGCGACTGACCTAGTGCTTCGTTCGTTTCCAACGAAAACATCCAAATATCAAGCAATAATATACCTTATTCGTTTAGCTTTAAGACTCAAGTTGATTTACTAACAGAGTTTTAAAGTTTTTTATTACGTTGAGTTTGGGACTTACGTATTCTTCGGTTGTATCGAAATTCGCAATGAGCCGCGAAGTAACGTGCCACGGAGATGTTCCATACAATTCAAATTTTACGGTTATTATTCCCATTTTTAGTTAGAAAGTGTTAAAGAATGGCGTCATTAATTGTTACACAAGCTTCAATAGGGTCTACATTCCGTTTCTAATATTATTCATTCATTACATTTCAGCCGTATGCAGTCCACTGCTGGACATAGGGCTCCCACAAATATGACTTGTATCATCTTGGGGAAGTAGTTGCCATAGTCGCCACGCTTGGCAGGCGGGTTGGCGACCGCAGTAGCTGTAGATTGGGTTTCGACGGACATTGCTGCCCATCCGTAGGATTTTTCTCTTTGTCGCCTCTTACGAGATGGGGTGGTGCTATTCTAGTCAGCCGGCATCACACGGCACTCATTCATTCATTAATAATATATTTTCAAAGTAAAAACAAGTCCGTGTGCAAAAAGATTTTTCATAGAGAAAACTCGGATCTTGATCGAAATACGACGGCACCCTAAATGTCAATCCATGACTGTATTATATGAGTGACATTTTCATATCTATTATCATGAGATTTTTTTTTTTAATGTCAAATGTCATTTTTCACTTTGACTTTTGTCACTAAACAATTAAGTTCCATATTCATGGATATGAAAATGTCACTCAATGAAAGCAATCATTGATTGGACAGTTCGGGTGCCTTCGTATTTCTGTTGAGATCCGAGTTATCCCGATGGAAAATAGTTTTGCACTACATCTGTACAATATTATCAGGTATTTTATTTTAAATTTATTATAATTATTACGAAAAGAAAAGTGGTTTTAATAGGTATGTGTGAGTTTCATAAAAAATATTGTTACTTGTCAAAATATTGTGTACTTTCTTTCCGACTGGCGACACGTACCGGAACGCGCAGCGTACCCCCCCACAAGGTGTACCGACGATATGGTAAAAGACCGCGGGAATCCACTAGATGCGCAAAACTGGTCACTGTAGGCTTGACCAGCAATTGACGTCTTTCGGCTGATATGATGATAATGATACTTTATTTCAAAAGAAAGCAGACTTAATAGGATTCTCTAAGAACCTTTTTATCTTTATTTTCACAACACGACCTCAATGCGGAGCCATCTTGATAATGAAAAGAAAACTGAAGATCGAACCAATAATAATGGCGGTACAGCCCACTTGTGAGCGATAGTCTACATCCCCGGGAACTTGCATTAAGGCAACTTGATAATTTACTTTGAAAAAACTATAAAATCTTATATTGTACTTTTTTACGTCTCCCACAAGGTCGACCGACGACCTAGTTAGAGTGGCGGGATACCTCTGGATGTGGAAGGCGCAGGATCGGTCTTCTTGGGTCGTTCTGGGGGAGGCATATGTCCAGCAGTGGACGTCTTTCGGCTGACATGATGATGATGAGAATCGACGGCAAAGACTTTATACTTTCCATCTTGAGTAGTAACCTTTGGACTGTGTGGGGGGAAGGTAGCCTGGTGAAAATCCAGGACACTTCCGCACCAAACATAATTTGTACTACTGGGATACTCCTACTGAGTTTACGCTTCCAGCGAGTAGAATGAGTGGTGTGTTATGGTGACGAACTAATGGGAGTTTGGTCGCTGGTTCGCCTACGCTAACCCGCTGAGGAGACTCCAGCAAGAAACTCAGCTAGGTGACCGTTGTCGGAGTGACGGGAAGCAACCCTCTTAGCGGGAATCCACTGGATATGGGTGACGCGAAGCCGGTCATCGTGGCTCTCATTGGGGGAGGCCTATGTCCAGCAGTGACCATCCTTATATTTTGTGTATTCGGCAACATATGCCTCGTGCAGTTCCCAACCCTGGACGCCGTGGCGCGACATACGGACACCACTACATTTTTCTTTTCGTTTTAAGTTGTTTTTGTTGCAAAATGGTATCTGATGCAAGGCCATTATTAAAATATGGTTGGAATATGGCCACAGAAAGGACACAAAAAACCAACAAAATGAAAACCTGATTTAGGTTTAAGAACTAATTTGCATTATTGTAGAGATTTCAAAGTACATTAGTTAGTTTAAGGGAGATAGATAGATAAACATATAAATTAATAATAATATATGTATTTGAAGGATAGATCAATCGAAGATACTAGCGGACTAGTATCGTTAGGTTACTGTAAGAAAATAGTACTAAAATATGTCTAAATATTCCACTAAATGTACCCAGCACGCCTTTTAACAGACAAAGCAAATTAACTAATTACATAACATTCAGTTTAAGCCGTTTTTGCCTCCGCAACGCAGATCGCGAATCCCGGGCGTAATTAGCAAAATATTTCTCTAACGTTCGAGACACAGAATGTAGGCAATTATAAGCGACAATCAACGCAAAGACGGCAGGAAAGTCGAGTAACGTCATTATACAGATGTGCCGCGTTAGCACGTTAATTTGTGATGGAAACGGCGTGCCGAACGCGGCGGTTTAAACGCTCGTTTGAATCGAATTCGAATTCTCAATTGCGATTTTGAAAAACTCGTTGCGGATGGCACGACAGCTGTCATTAATGTATTCAACGTGTGGCGTATGACACGGGAGGAGTCATTTTAAAGTACACCAGGCATGTCATAAAATAAAGTAACTGGTGACCGAAGAGCAGGCGGTTTCCTCGTAAAACGTATCAGCATTGCGATACGACGAGGAAATGCCGCCAGCATCCTTCGTACAATGCCTCAAGCCTTTTTAGATTTCATAAAGTAACTAGTTAAGTACTTGTAATTATCATAATATTGTAATTTCTGTAAATAATTATTATACCTCTTTAAATGATTGTTCATCGTCACGTGAGGAAGTTTTCGTAAATGGGTGACGTTATGAATCGGTAAAATATAAACTTAACATAAACAACTAAGGTATGCAATACACCCAAAAGCTTTGAACTTAGTTGCAAATCAGACACCAGAAATCATAAAATATATCCAAGAGTACCTTAAAAGAGCAGAGTTGAGTTAGGAAAGTACCCACACACTAATAAAACATCATCATCATCATCTCAGCCACAAGTCGTCCACTGCTAATCATAGGCCTCCCCCATTAATCTCCACATTTACCGTTTGGAAGCGACCTGCATCCAACGTCTTCCGGCGTCCTTAATGAGGTCGTCAGTCCATCTTCTGAGTGGACGTCCTACGCTGCGCTTGCTAGTCCGCGGGCCGTTGTAAAACGCTGTGTATTCATTACAACCGCCCGTCTGCACTACCCGTGCCATCTCTCGGCAGCAATAAGCATTAATGTAATTTGTGCAAATATGAAAACGGCACAATTCGCCCTTATTAGTAGAGCCGAACCCGCCGGGCTGTGACGACTAGCACTAATTATATTTCACGCCATCCATACATGAGTGTTTTCTCTAATAATTGGATTCTATATCCACAAATTAAATTGTTTAATTGATTACTAATTTCTACACGTGACTATATGTACTTAATATACTAAGTTAAAGTTTCACGATTTTCACACATAATTACATAATGGGACTAAATTGCATTAAAAAAAACTGAAATATAGTAAGTAGGCCACAACTGCCACAAGGGCACTTTTACACGTCGGGAATACAAAAGTAAAAGAGAAAAATAAAAACTACACCGGTTCTAACTCTACACCTCTGACCGCATTTTGACTTTTATGACCGGCAAGAAACTCGGCGGGACTTTTTTTTATTTAAACTTAAATCTAATTTCTTATTGTGTGTGAAATTGTAAGAAATGAAATCATTAAATTAATATGTTTAAGAGTTCTTCGCGGTAGTGAGGTAAAAAAAATTGCGTTACACTTGGCAGCAAAGATTGTTTTCCTCTCGTGCCTTATGACTCTCTTTTGAACGCTATGTTCTTGGTTCAATTTTAAAATCTTTTGCTAGCTCGGGTCTCAAAGATACCGTGGTGCAGGGGTTAAACATTAACTTTGCTCACTTGTAAATCAAAAGGCTATAAGTTTTTTTATCTACGCGAGTGGCTAGAACAGACAGTCGGCACTCTTAGTGCTTGAAAATGAAGACTTATGCTCCCACATGTCACACTAGTGACTAAATAGCTAAACGTGAGTAAAGCCGTCATTCTTACAATAACTATTACATTTTGGACCCTGGTATGTCCTTAAACTACGTCCAACAATGAGAGGTAGGGCACAGCGATGACCATCACGCTTGAATCTGAGGCAGCCTAACTGGGGAAGTACCTCCTCCTTACAGAAGACCACAGCCATAACATAATAGCACTGCTACCTTTCAGGTATGCAGTGTTGTGTTCCTGATGGTGAGTAAGGTTCCCAGAGCTCCAACCCCTCTTAAAGGCCGGTAACGCGCTTGTGACTCCCCTGGTGTTACGGGTGCCCATGGGCGACGGTAATTGCTTACCACCAGGCAATCCGTCAGCAATCCGCCGCCTATGTCATAAAAAAAAATACATTGAATCACCACGACAAGGACACGACACCTCAGCGTCGTACGTTGTAAAACTGTCCCTCGTATTACTGCGAGACATGCGTTGCACTTTGCATTTTATATCCTCTCGCATGAACTCTTACAAGATCATGGGCTGCTGTCTGAGAGGGTGAAACTTCTATAACTTTAACCAAGTAACGAAAAAGAGAAGTTAAGTTTTAAATTAAGCCCTTAAAAATTTCTAACGTTGGCAGGTCTGGACTAGTGGGTAGCCTGCCTATGAAGCCGACGGTCCAGAGCCCTGAGTGTAAGTTTTTAACGTAACTTTACTTCACGAACGCGTATGCGTTTCCTATATAAATAACATTATCACTTACGCATTCGTAAACGTTTTCTTACTTCAAAAGTAACTTACACTAGAGCCTCTGGGTTCAAATCCTAGTACCTAAGGGCATATAATATATAATTTGTGGGATGTGCACAGGTATTTCCTGAGTCACGGGTATTTTCTATGCCATTGTGAGTTCAGCGTAAGACGATAATGAGGTATCACTGAATTACCATGTATCACTGATTAATCACTTATCAAATATAACGGAATTACCAAGTATCACGGAATTATCACGTATCACGGAATTACCAAGTGTCACAGAATTACCAATTCTGACGGAATCACCAAGTATCATGGAGTTATCAAGTATCACGGAATTACCAAGTATCACGAAATTTTCAAGTATCACGGAATTACCAAGTATCACGGAATTACCAACTATCACCGAAAATTGATTAGATTGGACATGTAGATACACAATATTATCCAGTTATTGCTTTATAATTTTCCTTACATTAAAAAAAGACATTATATATTTTTAAATTTCAAATATCATGTCTAAACATATACTCATTCAGCAGCTTAAAAAAAAGCTGCTTAATTGAGAATTTACACGTCAGCATAAAAATTTAACAAGATTAAAAACCGCTAAGTCTAAAATAAGCGGATTTGGAGACAGGATTTATGATTGTTGACGGGAGCCGGCGGCGCGGAAAAATAGCCGAGGGGTGGGTTCGGGTAATAAAAATATGATACCAATTTATTTCGATATAGGCTTACGAGGTTACCGCAAAAAAGATAAAAATAATATTTTTAAAAATGTACGTTTTAGGTAACATGTTTTTGCACACATTATTTCTCGTCTTGTGTGTGTTTTCGGAGAACATATTAGGCCTCCACTTTCAAACACTAAGGGTGCACTTTCAAGCACTCACGAACTCATTCGAGTGACTAAATAAACGTGAGTAGAACCGTCATTATCATATATAAAATATTACAATGTCGCATGAAAGTTTAAATACAATTACTTACACACATGTTGTTTGATTTAGATTACCTATTATTATTACTATTATTTATTTATTAAATACATGTGTTTTATCTTACTTACTAAAACATTGCCCCACAAAACTCATAAGTGAGTTTGACTGTGGGATCAGCAGTCTCTCTTTAACTATTTTAAGTAGATACATTAATTATAACATTTATAAATCTATATGAGCTTGTTAGTTACACAGGTAAGTTATGGTAGTGATCTTTTATCAACTTTTTGAATTTGTGCTTGTTACTTTCGCTTCTAATGGCTTCAGGCAAACTATTCATTAGGTATGGAATATATTGGCGGTAAGACCGCCTGTCGCCTGTGTATTTTTTTTACCACACACGCCGGGAACTTACGTATGTTTTTTCAAACACGCAATGCAATAATTAAAATTTTTTTCCCAAATATGTATGTGTATGAATCATACAATTGATTACCTACAACAAAAACCGTCTTATTTTCTGTCTTCGTCTTTTCTGTGGTCAATAGTTAAAGACTTATGTGATTACAAGTTATGTTTTTGTTGTATTTGGGGGAGCGGTTCATGTTGATATTTCATGGCAGAAATAAGGCTTTGGAAGCCTTAACTTTCACAATGTCTACAGGAAAGACGCAAAACTGATTGATATGTAGGTATAAATTTCGGAAACTACTGGACGCCAGGCATCAGTTTCCCTTAGAGCGTGTACCACAGCTATCGCCAACCCGCTTGCCAAGCGTGGCAATTATAGTAACAAACCCCTTTTGCTGGTATGGGGGAGGCCTATGTCCAGCAGTGGACGTGATGATGATCACTAGCTGTGGCTGTCCATGCAGAACTATTCCAGAAGACTTTCCAGCACTTCATCAGATTACCGTGGCATATTGAGTCTATCTTTAAGAAAAAAATTGGCCCGCTGCCATTGAAGTTCACACAACCTTTTTATTACACTTGAGGTATATTCACAGATTGTGCAGAATCGCTACAGTACTACACAAATAATGACTGTGCACAATAGCGAATGTGGTTAAATACTTATTAGGAGGAATTCTGACTGTGTAGAATTGCGAATAGGAAGAAATGATATTGGCATGAACGTCGATTAATTTATTCGTATATATATTCGTATATCATGTCAATATACAAATATAAAATCTATTTTTTTCTAAACCTTGTTTGTACTCACAGCACTCTTAGAACATCGGTAGACCTTATGCCATATATAATAAGGTCCAATGTACAGCTAAGAGTGTTGTTACCTATAAAGGTATAATCATGTTTACATGAAGAAAAAATATGTTTATTGTTATTTCTGTTCAAAGGGGAACCAAGTTGAGGCTTAGCGGGTAACAAAATACACTTTGGAGTTTTGTGCCCCTATCATGAGTTCCCACAACGTATCAAACGTTACGATATTCACGATTATTTGTTAAGCTGTACAAGTTTCCTCTTAAAATATGGCTTCCATCAATATTATCAATCGATGATTTCGCCAATGTCAAATAAAGTAACATACTCGTATAGGTAAAATAACGTATCAAGTTTTTACCTCCTCTTTACAGAAAACCACAGCCACAATAACACTGTTACCTTTCAGGTATGTAGTGTTCTATTCCTGATGGTGAGTAAGGTTCCCAGAGCTCCAACCTCCCTTAAAGGCCGGCAACGTGCTTGCTCCCCTGGTGTTGCGGGTGCCCATAGGCAACGGTAATTGCTTACTATCAGGTAATCCGTCTGCTCGTTCGCCGCCTTTGTAATAAAAAACGCAGATGATACCGAGTTTTTTTTTAAACTCGTGGTAGGGGTATTTAAGGCTGTACTTTTAATCTTTCAAAGACCACTGATCTGATCTCACATCTGTTCATTTTCACGCTGACAAGATAAATAAGGAAGATTTATACGAAATTCTGTTTGTATGGGAATAAATATTCTGGTAATTCTCATAAAGGAATAAACAGATTAATAGTATTTTTTTGTTTGTAATTGATACTTAACTCCTTTAAAATATTTTGGGTGTAATGTAAACAACTCGAGCAAATATTTGTGATAAATGCCTACAAAATATAAATGTCTTATTTAACTGGTGACCTAAGAGCTGGCGGCTTCTTCGCACAACGTATCAGCATTGCGATACAACGAGGAAATGCCGCCAGCATCCTTGGTACAATGCCTCAAAGGCCTTTTTTAGATTTTATACTGTAACTAGTTACTACTAAGTACTTGTAGTTATCATAATACGATTGTAATTTCTGTAAATAAATGTATTACAATGTCTTATTGTAGGATTCGGTATATGTACATTTGTCCTAAAATATAAAAAAAATATATATCCTTATATAGCTTCTATTAAGCACACACTTTTTTCCTTTTCACTCATCTCACTCTAAAAACCATCTCTTTCTAAATAAACAATTTCCTGATATAGCAAACATTAATATTCAGGGTGAAATCAAAATGGTGATACAAAGTTATATTTTGTATGTATGTACACAACAAGAGAACATCAGTTACTTAATACTTAAAAATACGTATCAAATAAGGTAAGAAAAAGCACCGAAAAATCGGACCTACAACGTAAAGTGACATATTTATGCAATCACCGGTCACCGCAACGATAAACCTGATCAGTTTAAATTAATTGATAATATGTCATCAGAAAAGATGTAAATACTACACTAAAATATCGAGTTTTCATATAAAAAGCATTGGTCCTAATACTTCTGGCCAAGTCTAAACGCGATGAGGCTTATATGAAAAATAAATTTTATGCTTGATTCTCTATTCATATTGTCGGCAATACTTTCTGTTCACATCTTATCCCTAATCCATGAGACTTAAACTAATTCGCTTCTCAAAAGAACTCAATTCCACATAACATTACTTAGGCTTCTTCTAATATATTTCTCATTTTATTCAAAATTCCTTTCGTACGCGCCTCAAACCGGCGTCCTTATAACTGTCATCCTGGTTTAATATCACATCTCGTATTTGTACGCGTTGCCGCCGAGTCGCAATTCGCTCAAATTGTATTTAGACGCACACGTGAACTAAATAGGAACCGAAAAACAAAATTTATTTACATTTCACTCAGCAATGATGTTCTTTGCGGGGCTTTGAGGTTCTTTCATTGATGTTATTATGTCATCGCCTTTTGGAGGTTCGGTGGAAATGGAACATTCGGGCACTGACGACAAGAAGATCCATTAAAACCATGTCTTAAAGTGACTAATGTTTTAGGTCTGAGTGGATGCTGCAGAGCTGGTAGCGGGACGGGCGCCATGTTAAATATAAGCAACTGTATGGGAGCGACCGCGTACGCTACTTATGTATATCCTTTGGAAGCTACACGCCCCACTAAACACGACGCCCTGAGCGTATAATACGCCGACATAAAAGAGGAAAAATTCCTTTCAAATCGATCTAAGAAATTAGGGACGACACTACAGTGTTGCCACTTTTTAATTTCTACTATTTTATGTCGAGGTATACTCTAGCTATTAATAGTTACCACAGTGAAGCCCTAGTGCAAAGATGTTGGAGTTTTATAGTAATTTATGGGATATTTACTGATAAAAGCGAAACAAGCAACAGTCCAGAATAAAAATGTAATGACAACTAAAACAAATACAAAAAAATGATATACATTTTTATACTACATTTGTGTACCTATTCATGTATTTTATGATGTTTTTCAGTTCACTTCGTCATTTTCGCTACGTACTACCGTAAATGTCTATGTTTAGTCCAATGGTCGACTAATAGAGAAAGCTATTAGACATGAAATTCGCCATTGGAAGATATTTTTAATATTTTGTGCAAACAAAATTAAATAAATAAAGTAACAAAAACCTAAGACCTCAATACAAACATTAACTAGTTGTTAAACTAAATTAGCGTAATAAAATAACTCAAAAACGAATTCTAAGTTCATGATGAGCTGTTAGCGTAATAGTAATTTGCCGCAATGGAGGTCTCGTGCCAAAGTTAAATGTCCGCCCATCAGCGAGCGAGCGCGATCGTCCTACCTAACCAATCAACGCAGAGGCGTACATTACTCTTGCCAAGCACGCTGGATGCATGTTTAATATTTGAGATGGAGCGATCACGGAAGCACTGATGTATGAAGGCCGACTGAGTCATGTTTTAGAAAGATATTGACAGGTACGCAAATAAATGATATCAATCAATATGTGGTCGTGGGAACGTTGAGACGAATACCGTGCGTATAGGTAGTGTCAAAAAATTTAAAGTCACTCACAACATCTTATGTAATTATAGGGAGATTACTCATTCATTCCATTCGTTCAACTCTTTTGCAATCAGTACTTTATAGTTATAGTTGTGTGCGTAATCCATTCGCCTCAACTCTCGTGGAACTACCTATACTAATTGTTTCATGTTAACACATTCGCGCGCGCTTTTATATTGACCTAGACTTCACTTGATTTTGCAATAACAGTAAATTTTATTTTTATAATCAATAACTCGGCGACAATACTCGCAGTTAGGATAGATGCTCCAATAATTGCAAATTATTATTAAAATCAAAGATCGAAAACATTTATTTGATTAGAATGTTAACATATTCGCGCGCGCTTTTATATATTGCTCTAGACTTCACTTGGTTTTGAAATAACAGTAAATTTTATTTTTATAATCATTAGTCGCAGTTAGGATAGATGCTTCAATAATTGCTAATTATCATTGAAATCAAGGATCGAAAAGATCTATATAGTGGGATTAATAATAAACGAAGAAAAGACTTACACAAAAAAATACAACACAGATTCTGAATACGCAAAAATCTCTACGAGGGTCGCCGCGGCCATTTTAAGATTGCAAACCAAGATGGCCATTAAATTTCCAACAAAATGTCGGACATGTCAAGTGAAGGTGAACTCGAGCGTCGACTATCAGTGTCCCGGCGGATAGTGAACTCTGGACCATTCTTATTCAAATAAGTGCGGGCAGACGATTTAGTCCCCGGAGTCATGGCGGCTTCGGATGGAAACAGCCTGACAACTGGAATAAAATATAAATGTTGACTTTACTTATTTGTAGAATTACAATATTATAATAACTCCTTAACTACTAACTACATAAAATTAAAAAGGTCCTTTATGTACCAATGATGCTGGCGGCATTTCCTCGTTGTATCGCAATGCTGATAAGTTGTGCGAGGAAGCCGCCAAGCTCTTCGGACACCAGTTAAATCTGGTGTCGCTTCCTGATTTCTGCAAATAGTTTATGCGCGCTAGGACCCCCGACCTAGCGTTTTATATAAATATAATGAGAGAGGTATTTCCCGCAGAAAAAAATATATTTACTTTTCAAGATATTTTCAATTTTGAAAGATGGAAACTCAAAAATGATTTATCCAAGAAATTAAATGTCTCATATTATATTTTATGCCAAAAACTAATGTAATGTCTCAAAAAATAATTTAATAAGAAAAAGGATTCAGTTTTTATATAGAATCATGGCCGCTTCAAACGGAAAAATATAAATAACGTACACCTATTTGCACAAATAATGAAAACTTTTTGTTTATTGCCTGAATTTCGATATGAGAAACGGTTTTCTCATATCGAAATTCAGGCAATGGTTAATAACAAAGCTCATACGAAAAATGAAATGTCTCGCGTGGAATTTAAAGCAAGAACTATTTTTTTTTTGTGTCAAGTTAGATATATCAGTTCTGATAAGTTTTGGCTGAAGAAGTATTAAGACACATTTCAATGCTGTCTCAATAAAAAAATCTGTGTGCTAGCCGTGTCAGTGAAATTTACTGTTGGAATTGGTATTCTTACCACCACAAACATGTCCAGACATGTAGCGAATTGGAAATGGCCTAAACGTGTCTCAATATTTGCAGTGGACCATACAATGACACAACGGTAGAATCGAGAACGTGTCGACAGCATATGTTTAGTTCATATATCTTTTAGTAAAACAGATAAATGCCTACATGTTTGTAATAATAGTTTTATAAATACGTAAACAATTAAATACGCTAAATGTAACGAAATGGAAGAAAAGAGATTGAGACACTTTATTTCTCGGATCAGAATCGAAAAATATTCCTTGGCATAATATATCATTACGCATAACGCCTTTTTCGGAAACTATAGGCTTTTTTAGGATTTAATTTTCAACCTAACTTAATGTATTTGACAGGATGGCTTAAAAAGTCCTGATAGTTATAAAGTTACATAAAACAACACATCACAGAAAACCACAGAGAATTCATCACTTAGCATATTAGCATAATTCATTAATTTCATTATGCTAAGTGATGAATTCTGAAAATAATTTTCTGCCAGATAAGAAAAGTTAAGACCAACATTTTAAATAAAATGATCTAATAATCAGATATTTAAATCGAAAGATAAAATAGAAAAATTTGACTCGCAGCGGGACTCGAACCACTAATAATAATAATCGGTCTAATAATCGCGTAAACCGAAGACAAAATGAATTCGCTAATAACTATGCGACAGCTTCTAAATGGTTTTCCTAAAAATCGCAAGACGTCAATCGCACGATTTCTAATCCTAAAAAACGCAAATACGCAACGCCACAAAATAAAACCAAATTGCGTATTACAGTTCCCATTATAATCCTTATTACATTATCCCCGTAGGACAGCATCCCACAATCCTTATTTGTCCGAACGAATGTCGCGAACAAACAGATATAGCGGAACGGCGAAAACTTACATTAGCAGGCTTAATGTCGCGGAGCAATCTCGTTCAGGCGAAGTGGGAGTACCGACGCAGGCGAGGGAACGTGGGGTAACTACGTGATCAACTTACCTCCCTCTTTGTAAGTTAGTCATCACAAATGGTTTAAGAAAGATATCTTGACACTTGTAATGAGGTTTTAAAAAATGTTCATCATCATCATGTCAGCCGAAAGACGTCCACTGCTGGACATAGGCCTCCCCCAGAACGACCCAAGAAGACCGATCCTACGCCTTCCACATCCAGCGGTATCCCGCGACTCTAACTAGGTCGTCGGTCCACCTTGTGGGAGGCCTACCTACGCAGCGTCGTTCAGTTCGTGGTCGCCACTTCAGAACCTTTCCGCCCCAACGGCCATCGGTTCTGCCACTGCCACTTAAGTTTGGCGATCCGGAGGGCTATATCGGTAATTTTGGTTCTACTGCGGATGAAATCATTCCTGATGCGATCACGCAGGGACACTCCCAACATAGCCCTCTCCATTGCTCTTTAAAAAAATGTTAAAATGGAATAAAACAACTAAAACGAATTATATCGCGTATACAAATTTAAACTTCATCCCGTCGTTATTAGTATTCCGTGAGTAATTATCGCGGCAACCGAGGACAGTATCAAAATGTTAAAATTGTAAGCGGTATTTGAATATAGCTCGAATAACTTTGAGATTAGAGCTTACGTTTTCAGCGCCAAAGTTACAAATTGTAAAAAATACACAGACAATGAAATACAAGTTTAAGGTTACTAGAGGCAGTGTTATCTTTAAAACTATATCTTCCAGACAATCTTAAGGTACGATTTTAAGCTAACATGGTCGTAAATTAAAACTATTAAAACGAAATTGGCCGTGTGGTGCCGGCTGACTAGAATAGCACCACCCCATCTCCTCCCGCGGGTGTCGTAAGAGGCGACAAAGGGAAAAAACCGACGATTGGGCAGCAGCGTCCGTCGCAACCCAATCTACAGCTACTGCGGTCGCCAACCCGCCTGCCAAGCGTGGCGACTATGGCAACTACCCCTCAAGATGATACAAGTCATTTGGGGGAGGCTTATGTCCAGCAGTGGACGATTTATGGCTGAAATGTATGTAAAACGGAATAGTTACCATGTATGTTAATTTAGCGTGGTAAGCAGTTTAGGAAGTAAGTCTTCTGCCGCGATAATTACTCATGAAATAAAACAACTAAAACGGATTTTAACGCGTATACTAATTTAAACGTCGGAATGAATTTTAAATGAGTGTACGCGATAAAATCCGTCTTAGTTGTTTTATTTCTTTAGTTTATGAAACTTTGAGTAACCATAATTATATGACAATAGAGGGGGGTCTGGGTACCGTGTGGTACCGGTTGAGAAAAGCATCAACCCATCTCCTCCCGCGGGTGTCGTCAGAGGTGACAAAGAGATAAAACCGACGGATGTCCAACAGCGTTTGTCGAAATCCAATTTACAGCTACTACAGTCGCAAACCCGCCTGCCAGACAACTATGGCAACTACCCCCCAAGATGCTAGTCATATTTGGGGGAGGCTATGTCCATCATTTTTTTTTATGACATAGGCGGCAAACGAGCAAACGGATTGCCTGGTGGTAAGCAATTACCGTCGCCCATGGGCACCCGCAACACCAGGGGAGTCACAAGCGCGTTGCCGACCTTTAAGGGGGGGTTGAACCTTACTCACCATCAGGAACACAACACTACAGACCTGAAAGGTACCTAGCAGTGCTATTATGGCTGTGGTCTTCTGTAAGGAGGGTTCTTCCCCAGTTGGGCTGCTCCAGATTCAAGCGTGATGGTCATCGTGTTCAAGCGTAATATCTGAACGATCCCCCTCTTTAGTCCAAGAATGAGGGTGTGAAGCAAAGGGGGTTGCTCGGGGCGAGAAGCGATATATCCGTTACGATGCGTCTCGCGATATCGCGAAGACAAATGAGGTAACCTTCACTTCTTTCCTTAAACGGTTATGGAAAGGTTGGTGAGATAATTTTGAACGCTTAGAAGTGGTACTCAAACTCAAACGTTTATTCAGTAAGCCACAAGGGCACTTTTACACGTCGAGTATACAAGAAGTAAAAGAAAAAATAAAACTACATCGGTTCTAATCCTCCTCTGACTCGAGAAGCATTTTGAATTTTATAATCCGACGATAATTATGATATTTTTTTGCCGGATAATCTCGCCACTATTTCTGAAGTATATGTCATCTAATTTAATTTATATAGTAGTTTTACTTAAATATCAAAGCAAATCAAAATAGTAATATGTAAGATGTTCTTACTTGCAATATATAATTTGGTCATTTATTTTTAAATTATATGTATATACAATATCTTTAAAACGAAATACTTCCATAAAGCTTTCTTGGCTCAGCGGCCCAATTACTTAAGTCAATATAAACACAAGACCCAAACAAGCGCATTTAGATTTCAAGACGGCGGTGATTTGATATTCTCATTGCGTCCCTTTCACACGACCCTTAGTACGAGCGAGACAGTTGTATACCCAATGGACTGACAGTTGCACTGGTGTGGGATTTGGCCTGTATCATTTTACTTCTCGCTCCCACGGGAATGGATTTCCAAAATTAAGGTATCCGATAACTAAGCCATGGGATTTCACTTTTTACAAGCAATATTTACTTACAATTATAATGGAAAAATGTACAATGCGTCATTAACTAATTACCTACGACTAACTGTGACAACTACCGAGCGGTCTTGCCTAGTGGATATATCCGCTGTATATATCACTATTGTGACCCTGCCTGAGAAGCCGATGGTCCTGGGTTCAAATCCCAGTCAGGGCATTTATTTGTGATATTTGTTCCTAAGTCTTGGTTGTTTTCTAAGTATTTATATGTATTTAACTATTATATATATCGACGTCTAGTACCTACAACACAAGCCTTACTTAGCATTACCGCCCAAGATGACACTAGTATATTTGGGGGGAGGCCTATGTCCGGCAGTGGCCGAATTGTGGCTGAGATGATGATGATGCTGTATATGGATTCCGAGTAATAATACTTTTACCCACTTGAACTTGATTATTTACGTCCAGAACGTGTACTACCGTGGTTGGTATTATATCGTCTATCGCACTTTCCGTCACTTTCGCGCTTGCATACTTGTTGGAGCGTGACAGATATTGTGACAAATGATAAAAACCCGACCATATTAGACTAGCAGATATGGTTGAATGTAACGATAGATTGGTGTAAGATATTTAGTTAATATCAAATCAATTTTATACTTTTTTAATCGCAATCTCCTTGGAAAACACTTAAATTCTTGTCTCTTATCAGCGTTTTCAAACGACTTCTTTAGTCTGGATCCGTTTATTCTAAAATAGAGGTCACAAAAGTACTGCTTACTTTGAAAAGTCCTAATTTTCCTTACGGATGCCTTTAAAGTGGAGAGGCAAAAAAATGTACAAGCTCGAGCCGTTCTCTGCGAGAGTTCCGTAGCTTTTTTTTAACTAATTATGGATATTTTTTTCTAACACATGTACAGTCGCCATCAGATATATCGGAGCAGCCAAGGTATTCAAAAATATCGGAGCATGCACTTTCTCGTCTTGATAATAGAGGCGTTGTTCCGATAATTATGACCACCTCCACAGCTCCGATATATCTGATGGCGACTGTAGTCAGCATCATATAGTTAGTTGCAGTCAGTATGGCCAAATATATCGTAACACTTACACCTGTATTAATAAAGATCTGTATCAATATATATTTGGCCGCTTTGGTTGCTAATAAATATTTGACGCAGATTGTATATTTTAGGTCAAAAGAAATCTAAAAATATTAACAAACCCTTCATACCCTTCAACCTTCATAGCTTCGCAATTACGTGTTTAAAAAAAAAACAATCATGGTTTATTTGTCATTGAATACACATACATTTGTTATTTACATTTTAATTTACTTGAAATATGCGATAATCTATTTATTATGTATAAACGTGAAAGCCCTGACTGACTGATCAATGCTCAGCCCTAACCGCTTAACGATAGATGATTTTTCACAATAGGTAGTTTATATACCGTAAGGACTCACAAAGAAGGAATTCCTGGAAATTCCACCATTAAAGTGGTAAAAAGGGGGTTGAAAGTTAGTATGGGGATTGAGAGACTTAAAACATTGTGTTTTAACTCCTTATTTAATGAAAAGAAGAACAATAATAATTGTTTTCCGTTACCGGTATTCTTCTGCGGGTGCGAAGCCGTGGGCAAAAGCTAGTTACTTATATTCGCGACGGCCAATTTATATACGGTATAATAGATAATGTCTAATGCTATACCTTAAAACTACCATGAGTTAGTCACAAGAAGTAAACCGGATATTAGTGTACACCCGTGTTTTGGACCCGGGTATGTCCTTAAACTACGTCCAACAATGAGAGGCAGGGCACAGCGAAGTACCATCACGCTTGAATCTGGAGAAGCCCAACTGGGGAAGTACCTCCTCCTTGCAGAAGACCATAGCTATAATAGCACTGCTACCTTTCAGGTATGTATTGTTGTGTTCCTGATGGTGAATAAGGTTCCCAGAGCTCCAACCCACTTATAGGTCGGCAACGCGCTTGTGACTCCCTTGGTGTTGCGAGTGCCCATGGGCGACGGTAATTGCTTACCACCAGGCAATCCGTCTGCTCGTTTGCCTTTGTCATTAAAAAAAAAACACAGGTTAATTTTAAAGCGTCGGCTGAAACCGTCTGTTAACAAAAACGGTTAACTGGGGTTTCCGTCGGCACCCCGGAGAACCCTAAAAACGCTACAGGGTGGATTCGGTCAAGTCACGTACTTTGTTATAATAATTTAAATGGAATCGTGTTTAGGTTTGCCGCCCGCGTCCGCTCGTGTCGCACCCTTAATTATTACTTTGACATTTCTAACGAAATTGTAATGAATGTGTTTTTTTTTTAAATGTACAATTTTGTTTTTTTTTTTTTTTATGACATAGGCGGCAAACGAGCAGACGGATTGCCTGGTGGTAAGCAATTACCGTCGCCCATGGGCACCCGCAACACCAGGGGAGTCACAAGCGCGTTGCCGGCCTTTAAGGGGGGTTGGAGCTCTGGGAACCTTACTCACCATCAGGAACACAACACTACATACCTGAAAGGTGGCAGTGCTATTATGGCTGTGGTCTTCTGTAAGGAGGAGGTACTTCCCCAGTTGGGCTGCTCCAGACTCAAGCGTGATGGTCATCGCTGTGCCCTACCTCTCATTGTTGGACGTAGTTTAAGGACATACCCGGGTCCGGGTCTTTTGTATTTAACACTGGGTTTATCTAGTCGGTACTAGTCCTGACTATAAATCGATGGCCGTGGGTTTGAATCCCAGTAAGGGCATTTATTTGTGTGTTGAAAGATATTTCCTGAGTCATGGGTGTTTTCTATGTATTTAAGTATATGTATATTATATATTGACTGTCCACAACAAGAGCCTTCTTGAGTTTACTATAAAGCTCAGGTTTGTGTAAGGATGGCTTGCAATATTCATTATTATAAGTATATTAAACGAAAGAAGATCTTTTTGCTTTCATTTTTTCATGTCAGAGAGCCTCGTAAGTTTCGGGAATCTTTCTCTTTTACTCCAATTAAGGCGTTATTAGAATAATAGAGACTATCGTTCGAAATTTGCGATTTTGGATGTTCACGGTTGGTCCACAATTCATTTAGGTTAAAAATAAATAAATATTACAGGACATTCTTACACAAATTGACTGAGCCCCACGGTAAGGCTTGTGTTGTGGGTACTCAGCCAATGATATATATAATACACATATACTTAAATAGATAGAAGACACCCATGACTCATGAAGAAATATCTGTGCTCATCACTCAAATAAATACCCTTACTGGGATTTGAACCCAGGACCGTCGACTTCATAGTCTGGGTCACTACCCACTAGGCCAGACATGTCGTCAAATAAATGTTATATATTTATTTGTAATTGCCTATTATACTTATTCTTTATTACGTGCTTTCTCTAAATAACTCCGGCTGTTTCTTTTGTTGTTCTCAAACTCTGGAAAAATCTCACGCGCCGCGATTAAATATAATGATATCAAAATTATAGTGACATTGACCTTCCGTTTTTCAATGGCTTAAGATGCACAAATGAGAACGACAAATGTTTTCTTCTCAAACATGCACTACAACCCCTTTACTAATTGCCATTCCACAGAAATTTGTGACACAGCTTCTTGGAGATTGGCCATTAAAAACATTCTGCCGATAATCAATTTGTGTACATGATGTTTTATGTTTGCGATTGTTGCGATTCCCCATAAATTGAACACACAGGAAGGCGATAGGCCATTAAAATAGAAATTATTTTTTCCGACGAGGGTGAAAGTTGGAGCCCGAGTGAAACGAGGGTGACAATCACCTGAGTCTTAAAGAAGTTTTTACACGTGTATCGAACCCAATTTTTCATAGCAAGTGCCTTAAAAAGTGAAATTTACGCACGCGAAGCGTGCGCAAAGTGCACTTTTTACGCACTAGTTAGGAAAAAATATTGGTGACACTACTTGAACTAGCATACTAGTTCGATGACATTCTGCCATTAAAAACAATAATCAAGGAGAGAGGAAGTTATTTTTTTCACGTTTCCTATATTTTTTAAAGATTAGAACTAACTTTGTATTTGTATTTGTAACACTCCTTTTTTCTCCTTTCCTTTCTCCTTTTTTTCTCCTTTTTTTAGTTTCCTTCTGAATTTGTATTATCCAGGTTTCACTACCAAAAAAATCCATCTGAAATCATTACCGCAACCAACCAGAGTTTTCACTTCCATAATAAAGTTAAGATCATTTTTTACGGCGCCATAATTAAATGAAATATACGAGAGACTTATTATAATTAATTTATTATTTCGTAACAAGGGGTTCGGATCTGTGCTTATATTTTTATGGAGCTTGAATCTATTAAGCAATTAATTTTAATATTACTTATTTTTTTACGTAATGTATATCATATATATACTTAAAAGGACTTGTGTTGTAAATAGGTACTCAGCCAACGATATATAATTATAATATATGCACCAGTATCAAGTACTTTTGCTCATTACACAAATTAATGCCTTTACTGGGATTTTAACCTAGGAACATCGGTTTCATAGGCAGGTTTACTAACTAGACCACGCGTGGCCTGCGGTACCGCGAACATCTAAATACGTAAATTTCGAGCATCTTTCTCTTTTACTCCAATTAAGGCGTCATAAGAGTGACGGAGGCAATCGTTCGAAATCTACAAATATCAGTTTTCGTGGTAGCGTCGCTGTATTTATTATGTACATATGTTTATTGTGTTTCTTTAGTTTGCGCATAAGCATTGCAGCTCAGAGAGGAAATGCTGCCAGCATCCTTTGCACCATTCCTCAGGGGTCAGTTTTAAAGAAACATTATTTTTTATAATATGTTAATTCATTTCATTTATATTTTATATAAACATTGGTTTTATGCTAAAAACCAACGAAAATTTTATCGATAAAAGTAATCCAAATCGAAAACCTAACAAATATAACTTCAAAGGAAGACGCAGCGTAGACCTCCCACAAGGTGGACCGACGACCTAGTTAGAGTCGCGGGATACCGCTGGATGTGGAAGGCGCAGGATCGGTCTTCTTGGGTCGTTCTGGGGAGGCCTATGTCCAGCATTGGACGTCTTTCGGCTGACATGATGATGGTGAAGATAACTTCAAATGGCATAGTTACCATGTATGTTTATTTTGATGAGTTAATTCCGTGAAGATGGCGCTTGCAACAATGCCGAAATATCAGAAACTTATCAAAATAAGCATACATGGAAACTATCCCGTATTAAGTATCTGATTTCATACATATGTTTCCGTCATTTTATTTTGGTATGATGTATATATATTATGTATGTTTATGCATGTATATTATAATAACGTATATAAGTATGTTTAATTTAAGTTTACATGTGTTTTGGTTTATGTTCATTTTGTTTTGTTATAAACCGCCTCTCTGCTTTGCCTTAAGGTTGACTGGTAGATCATGCTTTGTAGCATTAAGTTCGCCTTTTGTACTTTTGTGTTTTGTGCAATAAATATTAAATAAATAAATAAGTCATAAATATAATGCTTACGACCATTTCAACTTCAAATCCTAAAAACGCGTATGTCCAGACATTATTCCTCCTAGCATATAACTGAGAATTGATTTCAAATCGCATAAAAAACGCATAACCCTATCAATTAGCTGATTATTATTGTGAAAAACTTTCAACGGGCAGATGGAATGTGATAAAAATTCAAATTACAAAAAGCGTTAGAGAAATCGAATGAATTTAGTGGCATATGGCTGACCTTGTGACCTTGGCATTAAGGCATTATGTTATCTTTATAGCCCGTGTTTTCACCTTAAACATGTGGCAACGAGTCACATACCAGCGATATGCTTCGTGGCGTACATAACATTATCAAGTGATTATCATACTTATAGACTACTAGATTTTGCCCGTTTCGCGCAGATAAATACCTACCCATGAGTTGTGACATTGAGGTTTTCGATAACGAGTATCGAAGTTTACTATCTGTGCATCTCGGTCGCAATGTAGTACGAGATGCACAGATAGTAAACTCGATACTCGTTATCGAAAACCTTAACACAACTCATGGTAAGGGTACTGTTACCGGTAGCAATTATTAAAAAAACGTTGAAATCACTTTTGTTTTCATTGAATAAGGAGTTTAAACACGAAGTTTAAAGTCTCTCACTTGACATTTAACTCCATCTCTATACAAACTTTATCATCTCAATAATTTTCGTTTGTAAACAGTAGCGCCATCTATGAGACACTCGAACAATCTAATATATTTACACGTTTTTGGACTCTACACCATTGCAATAAAGAAAAAAGTGTGTAAATAATAAAGAAATAAAAATAATAAATACAGGACATATTTACACAAAAATTATCCCCACAGTAGCTCAAGAAGGCTGTTGTGGGTACTCAGCCAACATAATCATCATCATCTACCTCGCATTGTCCCGGCATTTTGCCACGGCTCATGGCCTGGGGTCCGCTTGGCAACTAATCGCAGGATTTGGCGTAGGCACTAGTTTAACGAATGCGACTGCCATCTGACCTTCCAACCCTCAGCTAACATATATACAATGTGTAAATCTAATACGGGTAAATATCTAACGGTGGGTAGCATAGTCCATAAGAAATGTATTAAGAAGTACGATTAAAGAACAAAACTTTCGCTTAGAAGTACAATTAAAATTTTATAAATACAAAATAATTCTGATCCAACGATTTATATAATATACAAATGCATTAAAACTTAGAAAACACTCATGACACATGAACGAATACTAATTTCATCACATGGTCTTAATGGGATTCGAACCCGGTTTCATAGGCATTATAGGCAGGACAGCTCTACCCATTACGCTGGACCGGTCTTTAGCATTACCTGTCAATAATTCCATAGACATTTCTCGATAACTTTCGTTTGTAAACAGGTGCGACATATGTAGTATACAGCCAAATATATCTATACAATTTACACTCTATGCCAGCGCTGTACGGTGACAAAGTGTATACATATTTGTGAGGTGATTTTCACCTTTCGACGCGGGTCGCCAACATCCGTGTGGCGTAGCCTGAGGCTTAAATGGTCACTTTCTAACTCGTTCCGAGATGGCATTCGATGTTAGAGTTAAGTGCTATTACGTCGAAACTAGATTTTTATGGTTTAAAAAAAAATAGATGGACTATCTGGTATATTGTTACTTGTTAGGTAAGCTTGTTGTTGTCTGAAATAAAAGTTAATATTTTATTTATTATTACTACCTACACGTTGTATGAAATAAAACAACTAAAACGGATTAAATCGGGTATACTAATTTAAACTTGATCCTTTTTAGTTGTTTTATTTCATGAGTAACTATCGCTGCAACCGAAGACAATATTATGTACACGTTGTATGTTAGTTTTTTGTAAAACTAAAAAAAAATGCATAATAATTTTGCACCATAGTGGTAGTATGAAACCTGTATGGAAATCAATTTTTGTCTTTTCTGCATCGTAACATTCGATAAAAATAATATTTGAAAATAACTGTGTAGAATTTCGTTAGTTAACTACAGTTGTATGGAACCCATGTTGTATGGGAATTACGAATAGGTAGAATTGCGTTTGTGTTGTCCAGTCCCCATCAGATATACCGAAGCTGTGGATGTGGTCACAAATATCTAAACAACGCCTCTATTGTTAAGGAGATAAATTGCATGTTCAGGTATTTGTGACCACCTCCACAGCTCCGATATATCTGATGGCGACTGTCCATCGCACAATTCAAATAAATATAACAAGAACTTACAAATATTGACTGAGGTATACATAAGTGTGTAAATGTCAATTTCAAAGACGGGCATGGTGGCCGACGAAGTCGCGAGGAAAAGCTAGTATTCGTATAATTGGGTCTTGTACCTAAAACAAGCCTCATTGACTAGGTCAGGACTGGACTTCGTGCAAGATTGGACCCAAATACATGTTTAATTTTATTTATGTTACTATTAATTATTTTCGTTTTTTTATCTAAAAAAAAATTATTATATTTTTTATAAGTAAATTATCTCTACACCTGTTTGTAACGTTAAAGTTTATTCTTACATTATTTTTCCATAAGATAGTATCTTTACTAAGCTTAATAAAAACAATTTATTATTACCTATTGTCTATGTTTAATCTCACAAGCAATAAAATAATACTTTTAATACCTCTTAAAAACAAATTATTACATTCATTTAAATGATATAAAAACACGTGAGTACATTTGTTTACTGTTTAATCTTTCACTTTTTTAATAAATACCTAGTTTAATTTGTTACCTAGTTTATTTACTCAATATTAACTAACACGATTTCATTTATAATTATGATATCTAGTTGTATTTCCGCTTAAAATAGGTATATAAATATGTATGAAACGTTTTTAAATTATTGACCATAAATCTAATAATTCCGTTGGTCAACTTGTATAGTTGAAAAAACTTGACTAACAGACCATGTATTTTTATGTATGCAGTCGTGTAGAGTCTAAAAGTGAAACTCAAATATAAAACGCCAATAGATTAAAAAGTTTACTACATAATTAGACTAAGTTTGTTTTTCACATTTTTTTTTCTAAAAAAAAAACTCCACTGACCTTATAAATCCCGTCCACAAGCTTCGTAAGTTCTTCCGTCTCCATGTTTCCCGATTATCAAATCAGCGATCAAACGAAAAACATAACAGATCTACACAAACTTTCTTAACACTACACTTAATTCACATTTCACTGCCCGACTCTGTGTAAATTCACTTTGACACTCATCTGAAACAAAAGATTAACATTAATTTTAGTTTACTAAATGGTAAATAAAGTTTTGACTATATAGACATACGATGTAAATGCGACTACCGGGGAGGCGTGCGCTCAGTGAGAGGCACGCAAACCGACTCGCCTCTCGACACAAGGCGGTCGTCAGTTAGAAAACACGGAGTCATCAGACCGGTAGTGTATAGCTGCTGATGTCTAAACCTCTTTACATAATCAAATACCTTGTTACCAGTTCATTCACATTAAATTTATTTAATTTTTTATATTGAAGTAGACATATATTCATTATATACAATATTATAACTGCTTGAAAGTAAGAACAAAGTTATAGAGGTTGTAATTTTTAACATGATACAAAATATATTTTTCGAGATCCATAATCAAGTAGCAAGTGAAAGCTGTAACTCTGATTAAGATAAAACATTTTTTTTATACATTTTTTTTTGTATTTTTTTTACATGTAAATTTAAAATGTAAATTTAACTAAATTACTTTTCCAACTGGCATAAATCACAAGAAATGTTTTTGGCAGTTATAGTGGTCTAAGTTACTAATTTAAATGACCTAATAAACCGTTATAATATCTAGAAACCGCTGTTAAAAGTAAAATAAATTGCAAAATATATCTAAAATATTTTGTCTGATTTCAATTGCAAGTTGTCTATGGAGTTAGAAAACCATATTTTGTATCATGTAAATAATTACATCTTGTATTTTATTGAATATTTTGATTTGCTTTGATTTTAAGTAACACATCTGTCTAGCTATATCAGAATCCCGATAGTGATTCGTATAGGGGGCAAGCACGCACGTAGTGTCTCGCCTTAGAGTTGGTAAACGACGCCCAAAGACCGTTAAAAATAAACAAGATTACATATACTTGACAGCGTCAGCCGCGATAGCTAGAGGTTCAAATCCTATCTCGAATGCCTTGTGGCATTGTACCAAGGATGCTGGTGGCTCCTCGTTGTATGGCAATGCTGATGCGTTGTGTGAAGCCGCCAGCTCTTCGGTCACCAGTTACGTCAACCAGACTTCGCGATTTCTGCAAAAAGTTTATGCGCTCTAGAGCCTCATAGAAATAACGTTTCAACACCAACCTTTTACATTATTTGAGCATTTCAAATGAAAGTACATCTGGAAGCCAATTCTCGGGCCGCTCGAGATGATCTCTATTAGACATATCTCGAAAAAAAATGGCGGATGTCGAATGAAAACTAATTTGCGTATTCTCGAAATCTCACACTCGAGATATGTCTACTCCCAGCGTTCGAGATGCAACGAGTGGTCGTTGGCAATCGAGATGGTGTTATCACTGATTTTTGACATTTGATCTGCGTGAAATTTGAGTGGCGGGAATCTTTGAAAGGTTAGTAGTTGGCCGAAAGTGAAGTCAAGTTACGGAAAATGAATATAGGTATTATTTATTAATATACTTACCAGTTAAATTATAATACAATGATCTTTCCTACGTAACTAATCAATAATAATGATATTCCCTTACCTAATGGTACACTGACAAATCATGACTAGGTTATGAAAACACAATATTTTAACTTTTAGCTATTTTGCTTATTTTGCCACTTTCATATTAATATTCAAACTAATTAGTAACATAAATACATAAGTTTAAGACACTGCGTTTTCGTTTGGCAAGCCAAGTTGTCAAACCTATACAGGCGCGATTTTGCGCTCCATTTTACGTAGGTGTATAAGCGAGCAAAAACTTACCTAAATATTTTTGGTGGCACCGAAAATATTAATGATGGTTTTGATGTATTAAATACACCATAACAATGCATTTTATAATTAAAAATTCGGTTTTTGTATGACAAATATTTAATTCGATAGTATATGTTTTACACTCGATTGAAAACAAACACAATCGAGAAAAACGGAACACGTATTGTAATAGAGATGAGATCACCATTCGACATTCATGTCTATCGTGCCCGAGAATACGCAATGTTGCATCTTTCGACATTTTGGTAAGATTTTTCAATAGACATTACGTCCTTCGAGATCATCTCGAAGAGTGATAATCTCGAACGGCCCGAGAATTGGCCTCCTGATATTGAAAATGTACAGGTTGCTAATTGATCTCTGATAAAGCTTTTATATTATAGAATAGCCAGCCTTTTATACTAATATTATATTACTTAATATAAGAGCCTGGACAGAGAGCATAACTTTGTACCGTTTGGCGTAGAGACGCTAGGTCCATGGGGTCCCAGTGCGCACAAACTTTTTGCAGAAATCGCGAAGCGTCTGGTTGACGTAACTGGTGACCGAAGAGCTGACGGCTTCCTCGCACAACGAACCAGAATTGCGATACATCGAGGAAAGACCGTCAGCATCCATGGTACAATGCCTCAAGGGTCTTTTCTAGATTTAATAATATAAATAGTTAGGTACTCGTTATATTGTAATTATCTACACTTATATTATAAATGCGAAAGTTTGTGTGTGTTTATGTTTGTTACTTGTTGACATGTAGACGGCTGAAGCGATTTTTATAAAATTTGGTATGGAGTTAGCTGACACCCTGGATTAACACATAGGCTAGGTTTTTTCTCTATTAAACCGCGGGGTAACACCGCGAGGCACAACTAGTTGTAAATAAAGATTTTTCGTTATTACGTTATTTTGAATGCTATTGCAGATAATTTAAACATGTAGCTTTAGTGGCAGGTGTTGAGTACGTAGGTGGTTTATAGGCGTAACAATAGTGACTTTCATTTTCATGGTCTCAGCCTACACTGGTTCGGCATCCGGTTATCGCATATCCGAACCAATCTAAAACTCGACTTGAAAATCACTGACGAATACTTTCGCTTTCAGATTTTAACTCAAAATTGGTACGGATGTAAATTAGTATGAGAGGTAGGGCACAGCGATGACCATCACGCTTGAATCTGGAGCAGCCCAACTGGGGAAGTACCTCCTCCTTACAGAAGACCACAGCCATAATAGCACTGCTACCTTTCAGGTTTGTAGTGTTGTGTTCCTGATGGTGAGTAAGCTTCTCAGAGCTCCAACCCCCATTAAAGGCCGGCAACGCGCTTGTGACTCCCCTGGTGTTGCGGGTGCCCATGGGCGACGGTAATTGCTTACCACCAGGCAATCCGTCTGCTCGTTTGCCGCCTATGTCATAAAAAAAAAAAATAGTAAGTGCTTGTATGCAGTTTCGTATAATTATTGTGTAATTGTATTCATGTAATTTAATTATTCATTTAATTCAAAACTGTGGAATGATTTGCCGTCAGCGGTATTTCCGGACCGATGCGACCCTCATATCTTCAAGAAAAAAGCGTACTCCTATCTCAAAGGCCGGCAACGCGCTTGTGACTCCCCTGGTGTTGCGAGTGCTCATGAGCGACGATAACTGCTTATCAGGCAATACGTCTGCTCGTTTTCCACCTTTATAATTAAAAAAATGTAAGTTTGTTATTAACTTATTACTTTGATTGATACTAGGAGTAGCACCACAACATCTCCCGCGGGTACGGGAAAAACCGAAAATCAATCTACAGCCACTGCGGTCGCCAACCCGCTTGCCAAGCGCAAATACTATAGCAACTTTCCCCAAGAAGATACAAGTATTATTCATATCATATAGTTCAGTTAAATAAAAAATAATTTGATGTGTTTTTAGTTGAATACTCGATATCGATAAAAAAGTTTTCTCACTAGTAAGATGGCAGCTGTCTTTTTTTCTTGCCATGAAAATTCCGAGGTCTGTTTATAGTCGCACTCCTAATGTAGAAACGTTTACCCAGCCGGGAAATAGAGGGCATTTATCTAGATACCTAATGTCCAATTAGCTGTAATGAGACTAAATATTTCCTCGGCGTTGTTTAGCTGTCTGACTGAGTATACAAACATGTTTATCACACTTTGCTCCTTGATTAGAAAGTCATTATCACTTAATATACTGTTAGCTACTGCGGCCGCCAACCCGCCTGTCAAGCATCGCGCATGGCAACGCCGCAAGAGATGATACTAAGTCATATTTAGGAGAGGCCTATCCAGCACTGATGAAGTTATGATGATGATCCGTCGGCTTCTCAGTTTTTCCTATCCTAGCAGCTATGAACGTTCAATGTTGGACTGCCACGCTTGACAGGCGGGTTTGCGATCGCAGTATACTACACCGCTTTAATGGCACTTTGCTACTCTGCTGTAGTTGCCGTTACAGGAGTGAACGGACGTTACCGCGAAATCGATATTCGTAAACGGACGATTGTCTCTGTCACTCTCGTGACGCCTTAGTAGTACCTAATAGAGAAAGATGCTCGAAATATACGGACTTCGATGTTCGCGGTACCGGACCTGGTCGCAGTTTAAGTACATACCCATTAGTGGGTAGTGACACTGCCTATGAAGCCGATGATCCTGGGTTCATATCCCAGTCAGGGCATTTATTTGTGTGTGGAACACAGATATTTGTTGCGGAGTCATGGGTGTTTTCTATGTATTTATATGTATCTATCTATCGTCGTCTAGTACCCACAACACACGCCTTACTGAGCTTACCGTAGGACTAGGTCGATTTGTGTAAGATTGTTCCGCAATATTTCTTTATTTATTTGATGAACACAGACATTTGTTTCTGAGTCATGGGAGTTATCTATGTATTTAGGTATTTATATGTATCTATCTATTATATATATCGTCGTCTAGTACCCACAGCATAAGCCTTACTGAGCTTACCATATGACTAGGTGGAATTGAGTAAGATTGTCCCGAAATATTTATTTTATTTATTTATACCCGTTTCCCGTTAAGTACGCTTTAATTTTCGCCTATAAGCCTCGTTGTGTTGTGCGAAACTTCCCGGCCGCGACAAACTATTGCCGGCCTGTAACACCCGCGAAGTTTTTTCGCGCGTCACATGCCGAGGAAAAATAAGAAACACAATTTTCTGAGAGGATCCGTAACTTCATTCTAGGGGGTGGCGTCCCCTTGCATATGCAGCCGGCCGGGAAAGCGCGTTTTCTTATTTTCCCGGCTCCCTGAGGCAGGGAAACAAGTGTGCGACGGCTGCTTATTTCAGTTTCAACTTGTTTAGCCGGGATTGAACTAGTTCGGTACGGATTTGGGACTTGAAAGCCCTCGTAAATAACCACATTTGAGAGTCTGGGAATCAAAAGGCTACCGTTAAAGCTGATATGCATTTCAAGTGCGATTTAAAGTTAAAGGTAGGGAATACTTTAGCAAATGTGTTTATAGATAAGTTTGTAAGATACTAGCAGTTTAGTTGTTTGAATTGCTAACGATACGGCAAGTCTTTGTGCAAAGTGGTTGGTGCTTCGTAGAAACACTTCTTAAATGTACGAGTATGTATTTATTTACTTAAATACAATATAAATTTCACAAAAAATATCAGTAAAACTAAATTAACCCTAAACTTCAATAACTGCTCGTCGTTTCTGGTGCAAATGTGCCCATAATGCTCGCGGCATTACCGCGCTGAATTACTTCTTAAAACAATCAAATATTAACATAATTAAATATTACAGGTCATTCTTACACAAATTGACTGAGCCCCACGATAAGCTTAATAAGACTTGTGTTGTGGGTACTCAGCCAACGACATAAATAAGATACAAGTACTTAAATACATATATAAAACACCCATTACTCAGAAAGAAATATCTGTGCTCAACACACAAGTAAATGCACTTACTGGAATAAAGGGCATACTATTTGATATTTACCTGTCTCTTTTCTTAGGTGGGAACAGAACTTACTTCCATTAAATCCTAGTTTTGCTTCTTGGAAGATGCGGCAGGCTTCTAAACAAAATGTCTTTGCCAAATAGAATTAGTTTTCCGAGCGGAACGCAAAAACTCGGGACAGATGGTATATTGATGATAAATGCTATACAAAATGTTACACTTTTCGTAGATTTAACATCTTTATCTTTTCACTCTTATTACAAGTTGACGACCGGTCTGGCCTAGTGGGTAGTGACCCTGCCTATGAAGCCGAAGGTCCTGGGTTCGATTCCCAGTCAGGACATTTATTTGTGTGATGAGCACAGATATTTGTTCCTGAGTCATGGGTGTTTTCTATGTATTTAAGTATTTATATGTATCTATTTATTATATATATCGTCGCCTAGTACCTGCAACACAAGCCTTATTGAGCTTACCGTGGGACTAGGTCGGTTTGTGTAAGAATGTCCTGAAATATTTTATTTAAGTGTTACTTTGCGCACATGAAAACATTGTTTATTGAATAAATACATTTTTAAAACAGACACTGAACGTAACTAAAACAGATTAAATATTTATGCCGCTTTTAAACACTGTCATTAAATTAAATTGATTTTTAAATGAAAACACATACGAGTAGATAAAAACTTAAGCAATATGTTTTAATCATTAGGTTTTATTCTGTGTAAAAGATTACCAGTTTAGCTGTAATTTAAATTCTGCTGCTAAATAGCTTCCAATCTTTTCTAACCTTGTAGGGCTAAAATAGTTCAAACGTACTGTATTTAAGTAAATATATTAAGATGTGTAGTAACACTTTTTATGGAATGTGTTAAAACTCTAGCAAAGACGGGAGAGCTATTTCAACGTTAGGGTTACTCAATGACCGATGTAAGAGTCTTCCAATCGATATTGGCGGAACCCCTGCCTAAACCTGCAATATTTATTTACAGCTTTTTTGACAACTGTTCCATTTGCCTTTATTTTTATATTTTTTAATTGTGTAATAATAAAATGAGGATATTATGTAGAGGTCTAAGATAGTATATAGAGGTCTAACGGAGCCGACGTTGTCTTAGAGACAAAGGCTCCTAAACAAAGAAGATTAAAAATAAATCCATACTAATATTATAAATGCGAAAGTGTGATGTTTGTTTATCCATCTTTTACGGCAAATCGGAGCGACGAATTGACGTGATCTTTTAAGTGGAGGTAGTTTAAGGGATGAAGAGTGACATAGGCTTTTTCCAGCGGGAAAACATCTCATTCCCACGGGAAGACTCAATATGTTACATTTTCCTCTAACCATGCGGGCGAAGCCGCGGCCATCATCTAGTTAAAAATATATCAAATTCACACGCTTTTCGAAATATGTAGCAGGATTTAAAATTATCTTCACGTGCAAAGTGTAAGGATGAAATAATACGAAGCAGCAAGTTAGTGGAACCGACTGCTTCGCTGGCGAGTCTCGTTATCTTGCATATGGAATGCACATTGTGGGGGAATATTCATATTCTTGGCCGAGCCAGCAATGCTGGATTTATATTGAGTGTACGTCAAAGGGGGAAAGGTGCCGACCTTATGGCGGCGATTTTGCATGTATTATGCAAGTCACTCAAATGATTATACAATTTAATAATTATATAGACACTTTGAAAATAGTATGTTATTCAAAAGAAAAAGGTCAGAACTATGTATGTGATGGATACAAAGTTACGACGTTTTGAACTAGTGAAGCTGATCTACGAATTTTTTTATAAGTAATGACGATATGTGTCTTGATTATGTCTTCAGTCTTTTATACGATAGACAGAAGGTCTGGTCTAGTGGCTAGTGACCCTGCCTGACGCCGCGGTATGAAGCCGACGGTCCTGGATTCGATTCCATTAAGGGCATTTTATTTGTGTGATGATCACATGGGTGTTTTCTATGTATTTAAGTATTTGTATAGGTATATCGTTGGCTGAGTACACACAACAAAAGCCTTCTTGAGCATACCATGGAGCTCAGTCTGTAACTGTATAGTATGTGTTCACGAATAAATAATTATTCTATTCTATTCTATTCTATTCTAATCTATTCAAAGCTGTCGTCAATACTCGCTATCGCTTCGTCTAGGAATCAATGTATGCCCTCGTATCTTCGCTGCCTCTTGACAGTTACAACATTAAGTTACATTCGTCAATAACATTTGCATTCGTGCCAGGATCACCTGTCACATATCCTAGCAGTAATGAGTTTGCTGCTCCTGGGAAATCCCGGGATGGGTTCCGCCTGCAATCCATAACCGCCCTTCAATCATTCAACGGGCGCCGAGTGCTTGCAATTTTTAATGGCTCTCGAATTAAATGTGCTTACTTCCATTTTAAAGTTTACATATTGACACACACATTACAGAGTAGAGGATTATTTGACAGACAAACATGCATGGCACCAGAAACTAACTAAACCGCCTAGCAATTAATTCAACAATTGTATGTACTGCCAGATCATGTAAATGACACAGTTCAGATAAGAAAGCATATTAAAGTATGTCTATTTTGTGAAGTCGAATTTGTTTATACATTATTATTTTTAGTTTTATATTTTAGTATTTTCATATCTTGTAATAAACTGTTTGATAAATATGTTTTCTTATCGGACTACGCATAATTATGTAAGTACTTTAAGATTTGATGTATCACTGTATTGAAAAAATAAGTCCCGCCGTAGTTTCTTGCCGGTATCTTCTCGGGTCAGAGGTGTAGGGTTTGAACCGGTGTAGTTTTTTTTTTTGACGTTCATAAGTGCATGTAATGTGCCTAAATTGAAAAATAAAGATCTTTTATCTTTTATCACAATGTATGTGATAATTTGATTGCTGTGCCAATACTTTATAGGTTACATACTGTATTTGTAAATAAATAAAACAAACAATTATTACATGATATTCTTACACAGACTGTGTTCTGGGTACTCAGCCAACGATATCCATACTTCCATTCTATATTCTATACTAATATTAAAACTAATAATAAGTAACTCTCTCTATCTGTTACCTCTTCACGCTTTAACCGCTGAACAAATTGGGATGAAATTTGGTATGGAGGGAGTTTGAGCTACTAGGATATTTTTTATCACCCAATCATACTTTAAAGACGGACATGGCTAGTCGATGAAGTCACAAGGAAAAGCTAATATTTAAATAAATAAAACAAACACGTATATCATTACAGGACATCCTTCGACAAATTGACTGAGCCCCGCAGTAAGCTCAAGATAGCTTGTGTTGAAAGTATATACTCAGCCAACGATATACAAGATGAAGTCTGGAGCGTGATCCAAAATGTCAAGAACTGATAAAGACGATACTTAACAACTTTTCCCATGGGACCAATATTCAAATCGAAAAAAAAATAGCTGCTCCATATACATTAACTCGCACTGAAATCCCATTATTTATGGAGTAGCAGATTTATATTATGCGATAGCTGGCGATACGGGTTCAAATACCGTCCTAGTCGCATTTTCTTAAGTATAATGTCATCTATTTAAATTATTTCCTTGTATATATAAAAAAAAAACTATTTTAATATCCTATGTATTTTACAAGGCAGTATCATTTTATAAAACAAACAACAAACATTATGATAATATTTTATATTAAAAAATATCAGTGGCCCAAATGAAAAACGGTATAAGTTTCATACTAGTTGTTCGTTACTTCTACCATTTTTCACTAGAGGCACAGATTTGTTTGTCCTTCTCAAGACGTGACGTCGCACCGTATCCTGGTATAATTAGCGGTAGGATAGTTTTTCAACACAAAACTATAGCGCGTTGTAAAGATATACACTAAAAACTTTAAAACCATAAAATGTTTCTCACAAGGTTAGCGATTTGGCAAAAAATCTGTCGCCATAAAAAGTATTGGGTAGGCAGCAGTAGCAGTGGTATTGCTGTGGTCTTCTGTAAGGAGGAGATACTTCCCCAGTTAGGCTTCTCCAAACTCAAGCTTTATGTCTTAGATTAAGTATATTATCCGAAACCGTTCGTTCAAATATTCACCAGAAAAAAAGCATTGAATTACAGAATTCACTCCCAAACGGTTTCCCTTTATTTGGCATAATTTGTTTTGTCCGAATCTTAATACGCATACCAAGATTCGCATAATTTATTTACGCCGAATATTAATGTTGCCGAATTTTTATTTAGCATAATTCTGTATTAGCCGAATACTACTTTGTCCGAAAATATATTGGTATACTATAATTGAGGCCGCATGTCCGAAGTGGGTTAGGTTAGGTTGGAACTGTGACCGCAACAGAAAAACAAGGTGGGTTAGGTTAGGTTAAAACAGCGACTGCGACAAAAACGCACTTCCTGGGAAAAAAATCGTAATAACACCATTCGATCTTTCCAAATTATGCGTACCAACCATTCGGCTTATTTAAATTCTGCGTAATAGAATTCGGCGGAAAAGAATTATGCGATATCAGCTTATGCTTACAAACAATTATGCCAACACTGGGTATGCGAATTAAAATTATTACAAAACAAATTATGCCTAAACAAGGGGAACCCTCCCAAACTTCAAAAACATAAACGCAAGTCCCAGATCATAAGGTTACCAAGGATATAACCACGCACCGCATAAATGTGTCTGTCGGCGTAAAATTTAAGTGCTCAGCAATTTTATCGGGTATCGTAAAAACTTAGGGAACAAAACGCCCCAAAACGCCGCGTCAGAACTTTCTGGACTGTTTTCGGCTTCGCTAACAAGGGCCCTACATGACCGGAATATTCTTACCTCCAATTTCCTTAGGTGTCGCCCGAAGTTACTTTAGGCTCACCTGAGCGCCTGACGAGATACCGTATATTTTATGTTATTTTTATGAAGTCGCTCATTCTATATATATTTCATTATGTGTGACGATTCCATTACTTTTGCGGTTTGGTACTTCTTACTGCTATAATATCGTTGCTACTTGCATGCTATGTTACATGGATTATTTATCTTTTCTCAAACACTACAATGTTGATATTATGTTCCTTATAATAAATAGCCTTCGAAGTATGTGGTTGTAGGTTTGGCTAGACGAGCGGCACGAGGTCGTTAAGGTTGATATTGCAGTCTAAGGCCTTATTTTTTTATTGCCATTCCACATACATTTTTGACACAGCATCTTGGAGATTCGCCATTAAAAAAATATTAGTGGTTTTGTGACATTCTACCAATACGCTAATTTACTTTAAGATTTCCCAAAAAAATAACTTTTATTGTACTTTTTTTTTTAAGTTTTGTATTGCATGTTTGAATACATACCTCGGCGTGAAAAGGGGTTGCCGGCTTCGTAACAATCCCATCAAAATTTATCAAAATCGAAATTTATTGCTGTGTTCGGGTGACCGTATTGGTTAAGGCATCAGCCGCGATAGCTGGGGATACGGGTTTAAATCCTTTCTCAGATGCCGGAAGTCCTCATCACATTTTTTTTTTTTACATAGCTAACTAATTGATCAAGAGATATATTGTGGAATAATATAAATTTTTGGTCCCTGTCAATGGATATTATTTCAGTAACAAGATCCCGGATACAAAATCTCCCAGCATCAAATGATCACCGGTAAGAAGACACTGGAAAATCTCGAACGTCAGGCAATATATCACTTAAAACGACCCAGCATAAATCTATGGGGCCCGTTATTTGTTGTCGCCACGTATTTCGGGTGAATATTAACGATGTCGCCAATTTTCCACAAGCTTACTCGCGACGCAATTTGTCGCCAATTGGGCAATCGCGTCACACCGCGTAATGGCAAACTGCAAGGTTCGTCTAAGCGACGCGTTTGCCGGGTTTATTGGCAATATTGGGGCTTGCGTCCTACCCGGCCAATTATATTTAAAGTTACTTTTCCTTTTACTAACCCCTACTTTAATTTTATCTTCTATTTTTGTATGGATAATACCGGAATCTCGGTATCTGGTATAATTAATACAGGTATGTGCAAATCAGAGTTTAGTTTACTTAACTCTTTCAGGTGAGCAACGTCTAATGACATCATAACTATAATTTAATTTTTTAATTAAATTGCTCACCAGAAAGTGTTAATCAAGTAAAACTATCACTTCATATCTGTTTTTGAGTCCGTTTGGTTATAGTTTTATTGACAAAATGTGAAAATGGCAACACATTTTCATTTAGATCGAAAGAGATTGTGAATCCGAGTAACATTATAAAAGAAACAATATAAATGCACAAAATATTGATGAGTAGCGTAACATAATTTGAGTAATGATTATCTAAGGTTCTTTCAAATGATTTCATTAAGTACAACTTCTAATGCAATGGTAGCGTATATTTATTAAGTAACAACCTCTCAATTTTTAAAGACGTTCCAATTAAAACCAAACGTCAATTTTGCACCTAATTACCGTAATAATAAAGCTCAAAATTGTTACAAATCTCTGACATCTATAACGGTAATTAAAAATGAACACAAATACCTTTTCGAAATTGGATTTCAATTGAATACGCGGTGGCTTCGCATGCGACATTGTGCAAAAGCATTGTCGTGGCAATAATGGCAGACTCGGGATTACCGACAGCTAGAGGGCACAATGGGACCCTCTTGGCAAAGAGAATAAAACAGTACACGATGCGACAGTGGTTTACGTGGTTTTTGCGGTCGTCACTTGCGAATGTCTTTTGGGATGATGAAAGTTTAGTCGCGAGATGAATTTTGCGCTTAATACGAATATGTTAGGTACCATAGAGAATAGGTTCTTTGATATATTCAAACAAAAGGATAGGAAAACATTAGAGGCCTTCGAAATGTGGTGCTGGCGGAGGATGGAGAGGATAAGCTGGACTGACAGAAAGACGAATGAAGAGGTTTTACGTATGGTAGGGGAGAAGCGTAGTCTAATAAACACCATTAGGACCAGAAGAGGCAAAATGTTAGGTCACATGTTACGGCATGACGACTTCTTCCTAAAAATTATGGAGGGCAGAATTGAACAGACGAGAGGCTCTGGAAAGCCTAGGACCACGTATCTCAGCCAAATAAAGAGTGAGGCCTCGTATGAGGAAATCAAAAGACTGGCTCAAAAAAAAGAAGATTGGAAATTACTCCACCGACAAGAGCATGGCTCTTAAATAAATGATGATGATAATATAAAGCAAAGGGTTAGTTACATCTCAAAAATTTCGACTTTAATGTAATTTGGTATATTAGCTGACACCTTACGAGTAGGCGTAAAGCCAAGCTTTGATATGTTTGCGAGTAGATGGAAAGATGTTTGCGATAACTGCTTGAGGTTCTGAGAGATGATAGATGTGCGACCTTCATCTGTTAAATGTTAAATAGTAATTTTCCTTTGTGTTATGTTTATTGTGTATACAAAATTGTATTCTTAACTTCACAGTGCTTTGGTCTTTACTGTTATGCAATGCAATTGATTGAATAAAAACTGAACATGCACTTAATCGCCATGATATAATAGAGCCGTTGTTGAGATATTTGTGACCACTTCCACAGCTCCAATATATCTGGTGGCGATTGTACCGTTTTCATTACAGTATGATTGGTACAGTAGCGCTAGTAAATTACAATAACGGATCGTTATAAAGAAAAACTATACTAGTTAAAGCATAAAAGTACAGTTGTATATAACTGGCTAATCGAAATTTTATACTTTTACTTTTTACATACGCTATATTTAAAACTGATGTCTTATTGTCACTTCCTTAAATAAAGTCGTGAATGATGCCTCGGTATTGTAAACGTCCATAGGCTGCGGTGACCGCCTACCATCAAGCGGGCCGCATGCTTGTTTGCCACCTTTGTGGTATTAAAAAAAAAGTCAACAAACAATAAGAACGCTATAAAAACCTTTACTATAACGGTAAGCTACCAGTATCATTTTAATTGCGTCCTGTGACAAGGCGGTAGTAACTACTGATAAACGTTAAAAAAACGGTTCATATCGTAAAATTATCGTTACCATTATATTCCGGTATATTCCGGTATCGAATGATTTCGTTTGCACAATAGAAAACCAACTTTAACTAATCGAAATGACGTCATACCGGTATCATTATATACCTTTATATAGCAAAAATCTCTATACCAAATACAAATACAAAATAGTGGTGCAAAAATCGAGGTAAACATTAAATAAAAACCGTTCCGAGCACGCGTGGAGGCAGCCATGCGAGAATCTATCAATAAATTAATAAAACTACGTATATTCCAGCCCCAATCGTTCCAGAGTTGCAGAAAATGTTACAGTAAATGAACGCACAGCTTTCCAATTTGGTTGTCAAGTTCACACGATGCCTTGATTGAAATCCGACTGAACACATCGATACATATTGAATACAGTATAACTTCGTACACAGATATGTGAAGCTCTGGTGGCCCCAAGGTAAGCTCAAGAAGGCTTGTGAACCCTTGTGGGTACTCAGCTAACGATATAATATACAAATACTCAAATACCGCCGGTTCTGATTTGTTACATCATTAATATAAAATCATATTTTCATAGTAGCATCACATGGCGTTTTTTCATGATCGCAAATTTATTTATTCGCGTTTTTTCATGTAGCGTTTTATAATAAGTTGTAAGCGTTGATGGCCCTTCGGGCACCTGAAGATGACTAACAAACATAACCTACCTATTAATGTATAATATTGTAAACCGCTTTTTGAAAAAACGCTACATGAAAAAAATCGGATAAATAAATTGGCGATCATGAAAAAACGCCATATGAAAATTCGCTACTATGAAAAAATGCTTTTGTGAAAATTATCTAACAAGTCCCAGTTTTTACCCTACACCTCGAGCCCGAGAAGATTATTACCAGCTAGAAACTCACGGGACTTATTTTTTCAAAATAGTGATACTTCAAATCTTAAAGTACATAATTACGTGTAGTCTCACAAGAAAACATATCAGCCAGTGTAATAAAATACATGATATAACTAAAAATATTTAATATTCAAAATAATATATCTGTGTATAATATATAAATATACTTAAACACATATTATACACATAGATAACTGCACATGATGCAGTGTGATGCCGGCTGATTAGAATAGCACCACCCCATCTCCTCCCGCGGGTGTCGTAAGAGGCGACAAAAGGAAAAATCCTACGGACGGGCAGCAGCCGTGGAAACCCAATCTACAGCTACTGCGATCACCAACCCGCCTGCCAAGCGTGGCGACTATGGCAACTACCCCCAAGATTATACAAGTCATATTTGGCCTCCCAGGCCTATGTCCAGCAGTGGACTGCATACGGCTCATGATTGAAAAATGGACAAACCCATGTCTCAGCAAATGCCTATGATGATCATCATCATCACACAAATAAATGCCCTTACTGTCTCTTAAATCTCCAAAAATCCGGTTTCGCTATGAACCGAGGTTATCTCAAGAGACTATACAAGTTACACCGGTTCATATCAGCAAGTACACGGCGGGTATACATGTAACCAAACCATTTACCATGTTAATACTCTGTAGACTAGTTACTGCAGGCTATTACAGAGACGCTCGCGATCCTCAGACTTTGGAGTGAATCGAGAATTAGCTACCACTAACTTAGATTTGAGAAAACCTATTTAACCAAGGTAGATACTATTATTTTAAGTTACCGTCATACAGTTGGACAGGGGTATGTCCTTAAACTACGTCCAACAATGAGAGGTAGGGCACAGCGAAGTACCATCACGCTTGAATCTGGAGTAGCCCAACTAGGGGAAATACCTCCTCCTTACAGAAGACCACAGCCATAATAGCACTGCTACTTTCAGGTATGTAGTGTTGTGTTCCTGATGGTGAGTAAGGTTCCCAGAGCTCCAACCCCCCTTAAAGGCCGGCAACGCGCTTGTGACTCCCCTGGTATTGCGGGTGCTTATGGGCGACGATAATCGCTTACCATCAGGCGATCCGTCTGCTCATTTGCCCCCTTTGATATAAAAAAAAACTTTTTTTCACAATCCCAGCTCGTATTAGGAACTTTTCTTCCTCGCTCGGAGGGACCAAAGTCAAATGGCGGACTTACTGCCTTAAGGCATTTTCTACCAGTCAATTAATAGGGCAATAAGAAAAATTAAGGTAGTAGTTGTCAGTATATGTAAAATACTAAATATGAGAAATATATTATAACCCAATACTAGATATACTTACATATACATACTGTGTGTAAGTCTAATACGGGCGAAGAATTAAACCAGACATAGGATTCACCAGTATCATTAACCAAAAGGTTTTTTTTTAATTATACCTATTATACATATGTAATTAATTTTTGTTAAATTTCTGAGCAGTAATGTACTGCGAACATTACGTGATATGACCTCTTGAAACTAACTGTCAACGAGTGTTTAACTCGAGTATGTTGCATTACATTGCGGGCCGAATTTTTTTTATATGGATAAAATTTTGATTGTACTTCTAAGCAAAAGTTATCTAAATATATTTCTTATGCCCTATTCTACCCTTCGTTAAGAGATTCGCCCGTATAAGATCTACACACTGTATACAATAAAAAAGTAAGCATACATAACATATATAAAACATATTTTTAATAAGATAAAGTACAGAGCGCCCTGTTTTCAATCAGAAATAAACCCCCAAACAGCAGCACACAGAAGTTTCACAAACGCTTAAATTGGGGAGAAACAAAAGTTCTGTCTAATGCGAGATATTTCGTCTTCAGTACATCAAGAGATCAAGGGTATCGCAACTTCGTAACTTGGGAAAGAAATGTTCATACGTCGATTCGAGGCTATTACCAAGTTATACGCAAACTCATGTGGCATACAGTTGGAAATGTGGTATACATGTCCAACTGTATACCATATTACAACTGTCGTATACTACAGAACCCTGAGTGTAAGTATTTAACGTAACTTTACGTCACGAACGCGTTTGCGTTTCCCATATAAATAACATTATCACTTACGCGTTCGTAAATGTTTTTCTACTTCAAAAGAAACTTACACTAGAGCCTCTGAACCGGTAGCATAAATGGTTATCATGCTATTCGTTCATTATCAAAAAGATTTATGAGAGGTAGGGCACAGCGATGACCATCACGCTTGAATCTGGGGCAGCCCAAATGGGGAAGTACCTCCTCCTTACAGAAGACCACAGCCATAATAGCACTGCTACCTTTCAGGTATGTAGTGTTGTGTTCCTGATGGTGAGTAAGGTTCCCAGAGCTCCAACCCCCCTTAAAGGCCGGCAACGCGCTTGTGACTCCCCTGGTGGTGCGGGTGCCCATGGGCGACGGTAATTGTTTACCATCAGGCAATCCGTCTGCACGTTTGCCGCCTATGACATAAAAAAAAAGACGATATAATGATTAGCATAATATTGTCTTTTTTTGTGACAAAGGTGGCAAACGAGCAGAATTATTGAGCAATTACCCTCGCCCATAGGACACAACACCAGGGGAGTTACAGACGTATTGCCAGCTTGGAGGTTGGAGCTATGGGAACCTTACTCACCATCAGGAACACAATACATACCTGAAAGGTGGCAGTGCTATTATGGCTGTGGTCTTCTGTAAGGAGGAGGTACTTCCCCAGTTGGGCTTCTCCAGACTCAAGTGTGATGGTACTCGTACTTCTCTGTATCCTGGCTCTCATAAGCTATCCGTCACTTTTCTATACTTGTTGGGACGTGACAGATATTGAAAAAAAAATGCCTGTTCTGATTAATTCGTTATTCGACTCTTGTACGCTCGCCATCAGATATATCGGAGCTGTGGAGGTGGTCACAAATATTTGAACTTACACTTTATCGCCTTGACAATAGAGGCGTTGTTCAGATATTTGTAGCCACCTCCACAGCTCCGATATTTCTGATGGCGACTGTACGCGAAGAGATCAGAATAGCAGGCCTGGCTCAGTACATTTCTACAATCTTTTTTTCCTCTTACTCGCCCTTCTGATCTACCATCTAAAGAATTGTATGTTGTTACAGTTAACATACTTAAAAGTTACGTATTCGTTAAAAACTTTACCTTTTTAAATCACATTATTTATTATAATTTTTAATTGGTATAAGTAAAATAACATGAGACTGAATGAAACGAGGCTGAAAGCGACCAAATTCACCGTACACCGATAGCCCGCAATGTAAAGAAAATCGTATACAAGTTCATGCATGGTCTAAAAAAGGGCTAAAGGCGTGTTTTCACAAAATGTTAAGTCTCTCGCTTTAAATTTTACACAATACAAACTTTCAACCCCCCTTTTGATCCCTTTAGAGGTGGAATTTCAAAAAGTCCTTTCTTATTGCTTCTCTGCGTTATCAAAATAACCTACCCTGTAAGTTTCAACTTTCTAGCTTCAGTGATTTCGGCTCGGCATTGATTATCGGTCAATCAATCAGTCAGGACAAACGATTCTATGTATGTAGATAACGACAACAGATCACAAAATTCGTATTATATACAAATAAATACCCTCGCCAGGAATCGTACCCGAGACCTCCAACACAAACCTACTACTGTAAGCTGGAACACCATTAACACGTCTTTGTACTCTGCGGATCAAGTTGTTATGGTAATATCGAAGTTGGAGCAAGTTTGATGAACGTCGACGCGAACACGGCACAGCTACTCAATCAGTTTTGATCGATGCGAATGCAATGCATAACAGAAACCACAGACCATGTACATATATTTACGACTAGACGTGCAACTATACGAATAAAATTAGTTGCATAGATCGCAGCAACATCTTTCTAGGTCTATTATAATCCCAAAAGGGATTCATATAAGAGCCGCAAACACGTAGTGTTTCACATCTCCAGCTGGTAAAACGGTTCCAAAAACCGTTAAAAATAAACAAGATTCATATACTTTCCGCTGTGTACGGGTGGCCGAATTGCGATAGCTGGAGATGCGGGTTCGAATCCTATCTCGAACGCCGGAGGTACTCGTCGCTTTTTCTGAAGTATATGTCATCTATTTCAATTTAAAAAAATATGTTACATTATCTAGCAAAAGGGACCTTATTGTCGATGACGCTTACGTCAAACCGCGTTGCGTTTTGACGTAAGCGTCATCGACACATGCCGCAATACAAACGACGATCACGTCGTTTGTATTGCGGCATCTTGAACAACGGCATAAGCGCCATCGACAATAAGGTCCCTTATCATAGATAATGTCACATATATTATATTTACAGAATGCCTAGCGCAAGAAGGGCACCACAGTTTCACGCGGCGAGATAGACTACCAACCCTTTCTATATTAATTAAAGAGGGACGGTTAGTACGAGTATTACTCGTCTCAAGATACTGTCGTAACTGTGAAATAAATAAAAATAGGATAGGATAGTGAAACTAGAACTGAGGAGCAAAACTAGAACTTTGTTCAGTTCTACCGATCGATTAACCGACGTCGGAACTGAACGAGCAGGAACGTAGTCTAGTTGAATATAGTCTGTGACAGACGCAAACAGAACTAGTAATGAACACATTGCATGTTTACTCGCATTAGTGGGCCCATAGGCAGCGATTTAGCTGCGATTGTGCGACGATTTTCAAGCGCGTTAACTTGATTAAGATCTTTGAATTAAGTTTGTTCTTTTGTTTGGGCTAAGCATTTTTTTTTTATTTAGCTTCATATATCTTTAGGCTGTTTGGTAGAGCTTCTTAGCCATAAGACCACCTGTAGTTTACTAACTTTCATTGAATTCTGTCTCTATGTATCTGCTGTGTCTTAAGAGTTTTTTTTTTTTTTAGTCACAAGCGCAAGTGGCAAGGGGCAGGCCACATTGCACGTAGAGAAGATAGCAGATGGGGTCGAAAAGTGCTAGTGAGTGGAGATCATGGACTAGCAAGCGCAGCGTAGGACGTCCACCCACAAGATGGACAGACGACCTCATTAAGGTCGCCGGAAGACGCTGGATGCAGGTCGCTTCCAACCGGTACATGTGGAGGTCCAAAGGGGAGGCCTATGTTCAGTAGTGAACGTCTTATCTTTCTTTTATCTTTTAACTTTAGACTAATAAACGTTAACGAAGCAGCGATATTCATGAATAGTTAACGCCATGCGAAAAGCTAAGGGTACGTTGTAGTGGCCTATTAGCGTGGCACACTTTGCTTGTTTTCGCGTTTGACGTTGCGTAACACATATCATGCTACATTCTTGTATGGTTAAGGTGTCAGTCCATTTGTAACAGCAAGCCGCACGTTCTAGCGACACCTATTTCAGAATGAAATTAAATTAGAGCTCAGATCGACCAAAACGACATGAGTATACCTAAAGTATTCAATTTTGAGCTGAGATCGTTAAAGGTGTAAATGACATTACATTTAAGCCGTATGCAGTCCACTGCTGGACAAAGGCATCCCACAAATATGACTTGTATCGTCTTAGGGGTAGTTGCCATAGTCGCTACGCTTGGCAGGCGGGTTGGCGATCGCAGTAGCTGTAGATTAGGTTTCGATGGACGCTGCTGCCCGTCCGTAGGATTTTTCCCTTTGTCGCCTCTTCCGACACCCGCGGGAGGAGATGGGGTGGTGCTATTCTAGTCAGCCGGCATCACACGGCACGGTAAATGACATTGAACAGTGCAAATCTTGGCTTATTTGGCTTGGCTTTTGTGATACTGCGTTATTGTCTATAGCAATAAAATCGATTGCTGTCAATTTTTGATGCTTGCAATCGGGTTGGGAGCAATTTATTGCTTGCAATTCACTTTTATCAATTTATATTTTATTGTTTTTTATTTTATGACAAACGTAGCAAACGAGCAGACTGCCTAATGGTAGGTAATTATCGTCGCCCATGGGCACCCGCAATACCAGGGGGTCATTTGTGTAATAAAGTTTAAAAATTAAGAGCTGAATTAGCAAGAATCACCGATTTGCCGGAGTTTTGCATCCTATTATAAGTATAGTTTGTTGAAATTAAGTTGTACTGCTACAGTTGAAACTCTAGCGTATTTGAACGTGCACCTGCTGGCAATGGCATGACACCTTAACCATAACTCGTAAAAATGCTCCCAGCATGTCTAATGGCCGCAAATTACCATTTTAAGTGGAACCCTTTGATATTAATTCAGTAGACGTCCAGGGCGACATTCTTCAAATCTGTACGAAGACCGTAAAAGCCTTGGGGGTCGCATTCCTGCCTACTTTATATTTCATGTAGTGCTCGCGTATTGCCGAATACGGCAGGTGTGTGCGGAGAACCAGTATAATTGTGACCTCTAGTAGGTACATGAAATTAACTTTTTCGACGACCAATTTTGCCTAGTTACAAACGGATAAACTCACGTGTAAATATATCGCACTAGGCGACATGAGCGATACACCATCAACGCGAGCGGTGTGTCCTGACTCGGCTTGAAAATGGGTACCAGAGCTTACCCGAAACATGTCGCCTAGTACGATAATTAACACGTGAGTTGATCCGTTTGTAACTAAGTAGTAATATTTTTTTTTCCATCCACACAATTATATCTGTTGTGGCTCACAGTCACAATAGTTATAATTACAATATTTTTTTATTTTATATTATCTGAAAAGACACTTAGAAAACTATAAATATAAAACTAAATATTTTAAGGAGTTTCTAAATACCACTAGCTACCGATATTTATATTTAAACTTTCGTGAGTTATAGTAATATGTAATAAAAATAACGGCCCTACTCAAGTTTATTCAGTCACTAGCTCCACATATTTCGAAGACCATAGGCCTTCATTTACAAGCACAAAGTGCTGAGTGTCCGTTCGTCTCGCCGCTCGTACGCGCCCGTCACGCTCTGGGCACGGCGCGTGAGTAATGCCGTTATTTTTATTTATAAAAGAGTACCCGATGTAGTAATTAGGCATATTTATTTGTCGTTTACTATACAAATGTGGCCTAGTGAGTAGTATCTCTGCCTATGAAGCCGATGGTCCTGGATTCAAAGCACATATATTTGTTGCCGAATCATGGATGTTTTCTACGTATTTAAGTATTTGTATATTATATATCGTTGGCTGAGTACAACACAAGCCTTGAGCACAGTGGTGCTCAGTTAATTTATGTAAGAAGATCCTGTAATATTTATTTATTTTAAACTGGTTCTTGGGAACTAACTTTCGTACCGTGAGGAGAATAATTCTCCAGCCTGCCCCTTCACCTGTCTTCTTTCGCCACCTTAAACCGCTTACTGGAAACTTTGTTCAACTTCCAGCACCCACGTAATGTCAGATATTTCATAGCATTTAGCTGTCACTGCGCCGTTCGAGTAACATTAAACTAAAATGGAAGTATAGAAACAACGTAATGCTTATGAAACATAGCGTGTTTATGCGATTTTAAGCTAATGGTTCATATTACAACTATTACTTAAAACGGGATTGTTACCAATGTTAATTTGAATGAGTTTCCGATATTTCGGTACTGTTGCAAGCGCCATCCTCGCGGAATAACATTAATCCGTGGCTATTACGTGAGGACGGTGCTTGCAACAGTTTTCTTTAAGACAAACGAGCAGTACCCTTACCATGAGTTGTGACATTACGGTTTTCGATAACGAGTATCGAGTTTACTATCTGTGCATCTCGCGTGTACTATTTTAGTGCGAACAAGATGCACAAATAGTAAACTCGATACTTTGTTATCGAAAACCGTGTTATGTATTGATGTCACAACTCATGGTAAGGGTACAGACGGCAATGCCGATAGTAAACAATGGACATCGCCCATGAGCACCTAAAGAGGAGTCACAAGCGCGTTGCCGGCCTTTAAGATAGGAGTACGCTCTTTTCTTGAAGGTATGAGGTTCTTATTGGTCCGGAAATACCGCTGACGGCAAATCATTCAGCAGTGATGAAATATCGGAAACTAATTTAAATTAACATACACGGTAACTATTCCGTTTTAAGTAATAGTTGTAATTGGTTCTGGAAGCCAAAATCTTCATTTCATACACAATAATAAGATAAAGCGATTGGTGCAAACAGTGGTTTTGATGCTGTTATAACTGCTTCGGTGATATTAAGAGACGACCACCCGTTGATAGCGATTTGGGCCAAGTTTTTTATCTCTGTTTAATTATGTTTAAGTAGGTTACGTTGTTTGTGTTTTTATTTACTTTATTAATTATATTTTTGTACTTATTTGTAATTGTTTACTAGCAATTCCGGTACATAATATTTTTTTATTAACTCACAAATAGTCGATAAATATCTAGGTAAGAACCTTAAGTTTAACGCGATTATGTCCCGTTGAATTAATAAATTAAAGTACAGTCAGTAGAACATGTTGCTAAGGTTTGTAGTTAAACTTTAGTAAGACATTGTAATCCATACTATATACTATTATACTACTTATACTATTTACTATTATAAATTCGTACAAAGCTCTGCTTCTCTGTTACCGCTTCACGCTTAAAATGCTGAATCAATTAAGATGAAATTTGGTATGAAGAGAGTTTGAGCTACGAGAAAGGACATAGAATAATTTTTGAAAACGTAAGTCCCGCCGATTTGCGCGTAATACTCTTCTCGGGTCAAGCTAGAGTTAGAACTGGTGACATTTTTGTTTGACGTTCATAAATGGATTGTCATGGGGCTAAATTTATAAATAAAGATATTTTATTTTTGATCCGCTTAGCATCTTTCATTTTTTGGACCCGGGTATGTCCTTAAACTACGTCCAACAATGAGAGGTAGGGCACAGCGATGACCATCACGCTTGAATCTGGAGCAGCCCAACTGGGAAAGTACCTCCTCCTTACAGAAGACCACAGCCATAATAGCACTGCTACCTTTCAGGTATGTAGTGCTGTGTTCCTGATGGTGAGTAAGGTTCCCAGAGCTCCAACCCCCCTTAAAGGCCGGCAAAGCGCTTGTGACTCATCTGGTGTTGCGGGTGCCTATGGGCGACGGTAATTGCTTACCACCAGGCAATCCGTCTGCTCGTTTGCCGCCTATGTCATAAAAAAAAAATCTTCTGCTGCTAACTGTACTTTACTCGCAACAATGGCGGGTGGGACCATCAGTGTTGCCACCGCATTTATTTGTTTGCATTCAAATAATTGCCATTTAAAAGGGACCCAGTAGCGGGGTCAATTCTAAAGCCATTATGTCTAAAAGAGACAGAATATTCCAATTAAAATTAAACCTGCTTTCGAAATATACAATTTATTTGCTTTAATAAAGTTAATGTTAAGTTATTTACTGGTTTTCAATTAATGTTAATTTAAACCAAAATGGACGCGTTATCCTTTTTGGTTATTGTATTGTTATTCTTTGGTTATAGTATCTATTTTGATATTAATGCATACATTCTATTTTCAAATAATACAGTAACTTCTAAGTATGACTTCTAAGTATAATGTACGTTGTATGAATAAACTAGCTTGAATACAAAAAGGCTGAGGTATTGTACCAAGGATGCTGGCGGAATTTCCTCGTTGTATCGCAAAGCTGATAATTTGTGCGAGGAAGTCGCCAGTTACGTCACCACCGTCTACAAAGAAAAGGCAGCGTCTTCTACTGGAATGCTTGGGAAGACATCCCAGAGTAGCCGGAGGGCGTCGTGGTAGAATGTTGCCCTCATGGCGCCAGATCACGGCAGGTTGAGAAGAAGTTAGCTGTTTGTTTATGAACAGCGGTGCCGCAGAAGCCTAACAAAGGCGGCGCTGGTATTCGCTGGTGGTTCTAGATGGTAGGTACTGGCTAGCCCGTCATCAAGGAGTCCCACATACCCCCGCTAAGGACAGTTAATGATGCATAAGAATTTTCACTTTTTTCAAATACAACGACGGTGGCAAACAAGCATACGGCCCGCCTGATGGTTAGAAGTTACCTATGGACGCCTGCAGCTCCAAAAGATTCACATGCGCATTGCCTACCCTAAAAGTTGTTGGAGCTCTGGAAACCTTACTCACCATCAGGAACACAACACTACATACCTGAAAGGTAGCAGTGCTATTATGGCTGCGGTCTTTAGTAAGAAGGAGGTACTTCCCCAGTTGGGCTTTTCCAGACTAAAGGGTGATGGCACTTCGCTGTGCCCTACCTCTTATTGTTGGACGTTGTTTAAGGACATACCCGAGTCCACTCCGAAAATAAGGGTTTATCTCGAATCCACGATATAAATAGCTACCCCGAAAACCTTACGCGTGCGAACAATGCAAATACTGCATGGCGCTCAGCCGATCGTACACTAATCGAATCATCGATGCAATAACAAATGTCGCTAATGACATTACCGATACTTTGTTGCTGGTTAATCCACCTAACCGTTTATTGGATGTTAATTATCCTGTTAATGCAGCTGTAATGTAAAATCTGCAGGGAATATCGTTTATACAGCCTATGCCTGACGCCGTAATACCCTGAATTCAAGGTAAAATATTTCGATTTTACGGACAATTTGCCAAAACAAGTATACGAGCTCAAAAAGTGTGTGAATTTCGGAGTCTTGGTGCTTGTAAATGGCGACTTATGCTATCCGAAACATTTCGCGCAAGTAACTAAATAAACGGCAGTAAATCCGTCATGTTCATTCAGAAAATATAATTATTCGTGAAATTATGATGAGTTGATGACTCACAAAGGTTTAAATAAAAAATATTTGCTTCTCAATCACTCTTCTACACGAGATACAAAAGAAAATATGTTATTTCTTAATGTCGATGTTCGATATGTCCATTTGAAGCCGGAATGTTGTATTTGATCGTCCTATTTGCACTTATGCAGTTTACGTTACCTATATCTATTTTTCATATTACACGTAGATTATATCGACTAAGTCCCTATTAGAATATGCTACACTTCTTTTAACACTAGTATTCCTTCATAATAACTATAGGATAACTGGATAACAACTATTATAACACAATCACTATCAGATACATCGGAGCTGTGGAGGTGGTCACAAACATCTGATCATGCATAATTATTATTAATCGTATGGCATGCACAATGTGAAGGACAATCAGAATATAGCTTTGAGGTTGTTAAGCCAGGCAATCAAGCCAGGGGGGACGGAGATTAGGTCCTCAGTTGGTCCAGAACAGACCACTGAACATATTTTCCAGCGCTGCCCCCTGCACTCGTATTCTGGACCAACTGATCATGCATTTTATCGCCTTGACAATAGAGGCGTTGTTCAGATATTTGTGACCACCTCCACAGCTCCGATATCTCTGATTGCTACTATACACCAACAAACCCACAATTTTCTAACCTAAACGAAAAATGAAATAAAAGGATCTTCAATTTAGAGTCAATTAATTTTTTTCCTCCGACTAATTTGTTGGACCCAAATTTCCAAACAAAACCGCCATTTTAAAATCTGCGGTTGGTACCTTTTTAATATTTCTATACAAAATTGTGCTAGTTAGACCGCAGGCATGCCAAAAAGATACTGTAATATAAATTAGGTTTTGATTTATTCTTAAGTACTTTAGCAGTTAGTACCTACATATAATTATATCACTAGCTTTTTCTTACGACTTCATCGGCTAGCCCATGCCCGTCTTTAAAGTATGGTTGCAGGAAAATATCTCCTTTTTCGTAGCTCATACTCTCTCCATACCAAATTTCATCCCAATTTGTTCAGCGGTTTAAACGTGAAGAGGTAACAGACCAACAAACAGGCAGACAAAGTTACGTTCACATTTACATATAATATTAGTATAGTATGGCTAGTAAGGATTGGCTGACCTACAAAACAAGATTTCTTGAGCTTACCGTGGGGCTCAATTTGTTATTTATACACTTTTTCACCCTACGCCATAGCAATAAGATGAAGATGTGTATATAAATTTATGCTCCTGACTGCACAGTACAGACCTAACTCAGAGCAATGAAGATTTGACAGTTAAACGGCCATTAGTAGGCCCGTCACGTCGAGCCTAAACCGATTACAGCCGACGCGAAAATGTATTTCCAAACACCCGGTTAGCGTTGGCGTAGCAGACTTGCAATCTGCAGGCCGCATGTTCAAACCTCGACTCGACCGTACCAAAGTATAAAAATTCGTTCATTGCCAAAGTTTCAAAAGTATGTACCGAGCAACTCTATTGTACAGTCAGCAGCAGAAGTGGCTAAGCGTTTGAGGTGTTTAAAATGAGGTCAACACATCTATATTGTCAAGAGAATAAGAGCGCGTGTAGGTTATTCTGCACACTTCAAACGCTTAGTCACTTTTGCTTCTGACTGTACAGTAAATAAGGTTGTCGGACGTATTTATGAAAGGATTCTTTCGGTACGTATTTTTGCACTTGACTGTATAGGTAAAAAAATAACTGAAGGAACATGTCTATGTATAGTTGTGCAGAGAATAAATCTATGCTAGCAATAAATATGGTACCATTTCGTGGCACTTCTTGTAATGTTTTATGATCGTCTTGCTATGTTTTATGTAAATAGTATATGCCCACGAATAATGTCTTATTCTATTCTATTCTTATCAAATAGGAGTCGGGTAAGTCCTTAAACTACGTCTAACAATGAGAGGTAGGGCACAGCGAAGTACCATCACGCTTGAGTCTGGAGAAGCACAACTGGGGAAGTACCTCCTCCTTATAGAAGATCACAGCCATAATAGCACTGCTTTTCAGGTATGTAGTGTTGTGTTCCTGATTCCCAGAGCATGTGAATCACCTGGAGTTGCAGGTGTCTAAAGGCTACGGTAACTGCTTACCATCAGGCGGGTCGTATGCGTTTGCCACCGTCGTTGTATATAAAAAAAAGAGTATAATCCAATACCAATAGTAAGCAGTTCTGATTGAGAATGACTCCGGTCTATTCAGTAAGCTCGGCACTCCGCACATACGGGATTCCGTTCAGCTGTTCACATGATCTGAATTCTTATACTAACCTCGTGCCACAGACTATACTCATCTAAAACTTAACGTATTTTTAACATGCGTAGGCCCTAAGATGAAAATGATTGTATGTAGAAACGCAATTAAAACGATAAGGTATTGGAAGGATCGAACGAAACTAAAAGCGATGACATGGTTCCTAATAAAAGATCTTTGTGCGTCTTACAGTTTCAGATTTTCCCATAATGACCGATCTAAATGGGCCACCCTGTATACCAAGTTACCCTGTATACTATCTGCCGCTCTTGTGACTCCTCTTGTATTGCGGTTTTCCCTAGGGACTACAGTACGAGGTTCTTCAAAGGAATGTATAAGTTCTTAATGGGTAAGCAACGTGCATGTGAATCCTCTAGTGTTGCAGGCTTCCATAGGCTACGGTAACTGCATACCAACAGGCGGGCCGTATGCTTTTTCGCCACCGCCGTTGTGTAAAAAAAGTTATGTGACCTACACAAGATTTTCACCGCACGTTTTTTACTGCAAACTGGGGTAACTACTTTGATTCACAGGGTAAGACCAACCATTTGTAGTAAAAGAAAGGTGACCAATGTTACCCCACAAATCAAAGTAACCCCAGTTTAAGGTAATTAGACACATTGCTATTACAAAGCTTATGGAATACGAACATTATGTTAATCACTCTAATTAGTATACCGTTAAAACATGAGGTCTAGTATAATATTACACAGACTTAAATTAATTTAAACTAGCTTTAGCCGCGACTTTGTCTTCACAAAATTTGCACGGTTCTGTTTTTTTATGGCAAAATTGGTTAATGAGCAGACGGATTACTTAATGGTAAGCAATTACTGTCGCGCACGGGTACGCGCAACACCAGGGGGGTTGGAGCTCTGGGAACCTTACTCACCATCAGGAGCACAACACTATATACCTGAAAGGTAGCAGTGCTATTATGGCTGTCTTTCTAAGGAGGAGGAGGTACTTACCCATAAGACAAGATTTCTTTAGCTTACCGTGGGGCTCACTCAATTTGTGTAAGGATGTTCTGTAATTTATTTATTTATACACTTTTCATCATACGCCATCGCAATAAGATGAAGATGTGTATACAAATTTATGCTCCCAACTACACAGTATAGACCTAACTCAGAGCAACTGTCTTTCTAAGGAGGAGGAGGTACTTCCCCAGTTGCGCTTCTCCATACTCGAGCGTGATGGTACTTCGCTGTGCCCTACCTCTCATTGTTGGACCACAGTAACGTTTTAAAGACATACCGGGCCCAAAACCAGCAAATAACAACCCCGATAATAGTACACTATTGTGTTACAACATATTTCTTATCTCTGTGTAATTTATATAGGTAAGTCAAAATATCGTGTCACGTTACGATCTTTTAGAAAACAAATTACAAATGTATATTCGACCCCCTTGAAAACTGATGTGCTCAATTAAGCTAATTGTCAATTATTCTCCAGTTTTCAACCAATTTGACGTGTAACGTTACCTCTTAAAACAATCTTACAAATAAATAAGCGCGAAAGTGTGGATGTTATTTTTTTTTTATGACGTAAGGTGGCAAACGAGCAGACGGATTGCCTGATGATAAGCAAGTACCGACGCCCATAGGCACCCGCAACACCAGGGGAGTCACAAGCGCGTTGCCGACCTTTAAGGGGGGTTGGAGCTCTGGGAACCTTACTCACCATCAGGAACACAACACTACATACCTGAAGGGTAGCAGTGCTATTATGGCTGTGGTCTTCTGTAAGGAGGAGGTACTTCCCCAGTTGGGCTTCTCCAGACTCGAGCATGATGGTACTTCGCTGTGCCCTACCTCTCATTGTTGGACACCAGTAACGTTTTAAAGACATACCGGGCCCAAAACCAGCAAATAACGACCCACATAATAGTACAACATTTTGTTACAAAATATTTCTTATCTCTGTGTAATTTATATAAGTAAATCGAAATATCGTGTCACGTTACGATCTCTTAGAAAACAAATTACAAATGTATATTCGACCCCCTTGAAAACAGATGTGCTCAATTAAGCTAATTGTCAATTATTCTCCAGTTTTCAACCAATTTGACGTGTAACGTTACCTCTTAAAACAATCTTACTAATAAATAAGTGCGAAAGTATGTATGGATGTTAGTTGCTTTTGCTGCAAAAACTACTGAACGGGTTTTAATAAACCTTTACAATAATATAGCTTATATGTAGATCAGAATGACATTTCTATAGCCTATGTAATATATGTAATAATATATATATATATATGGAAGTAGTTTGATGCCTTTCTAGGAACAGTTTGTACGTCTTATAGTTTCAGACTTCACCATACTGACCGATCTAAATGCATGGGCCTCTGTATATCGTTTTCTGATTCACAACACGAGCCTTGTTGAGCTTACCATGGGGCTCAGTCATGCAAGGATGTCCTATATTTATTTATTGTGTACATTTGTGAGAGGTAGGGCACAGCGAAGGACCATCACGCTTGAGTCTGGAGAAGCCCAATTGGGGAAGTACCCTCGACCTCGTCGTCACTTTCCATCAGGTGCGACTGAGGTCAAACGCTGGTCAGTCTTTTTATAAAAAAAAAAAAAAAAAAAAGTACTTCTTACAGAATACCAAAGCCATAACAGCACTGCTACCTTTCAGTTATATAGCGTTGTGTTTCTGGTGGTGAGTAACGTTCCTAGAGCTCCAACCCCCCTTAAAGGCCCGTAACGCGCTCTTGTGACTCTGCTTGTATTGCGAGTACTCGTGGGCAACGGATATCAGCCAATCCGTCTTCCCGTTTGCAACGTTTGTCATAAAAAAAACCGCATTATAGAGGTTATGCTAGGTATATACATAAACTTAGTTTCGATAAGTAAGGTCAATGTGGGTAGGACCGTCTATCTGGAAAGACCGTCTACCAACCAATTTCCTACATTATATCTTAGGTAGTTAGTGTCATATGACGGACATCCCTTAAAAATATAGTATGCCGGTTTTATCCACATTGACTAAACAGAATCCTTGTTATATAGCTTTTTATGTAAGCAGCTTAAGCAATACATCGTAAAGTTCCACCTTAAACAATAAATTACGATTTTCATTTACATTATAACACCGCAGAAAGGACACGAGGTGATTACTCACCTTTATAGGCCCTAATGTTGATATATGGTAGAATTCTCCTGCCGAACGATATCTAATGATAATTGACGGGAGCGCAGTTAAAAAGATGGGTTGCCAAACTTAGACGTTATCAAAAAGGGGCGAATGTTATCGATGCTTAATAAAATTTATAGAAAAAACTTCACGTACAGTCAGCAGCAGAAGTAGCTAAGCATTTGAGGTGTTCCAAATGAGGTCAACACGTCTCTATTGTCAAGAGAATAAGAGCGCGTGTAGGTCATTTTGAACACTTCAAACGCTTAGCAACTTTTGCTGCTGACTGTACAGTTATCTTTTAAAATATGGCTTCCGTAAAATATACATTGATGATTTTATTTTCTTCGAAATAAAGGAGAATTGGGAGAATCAACTGCTCCGGACGAGACTCGATCTTGTGACTCTAGGATACATGCCCTTCGCTCTACTGACTGAGCTACAGAGGCTTGATTGTAAGACCTCAAGCCTCAAGCAAAAATAGGAGTACTAAAATTTGGAGCATTTTTCTCTTTTACTCCAATTAAAGCATAATTAGAGTGACAGAGACAATCGTTCGTTTGTATACTTCGTTTTTCCCGGCAGGGCTTCTAATCGTGACTCCGCTGTTTAAACGACTTTGACCACTATTTCAACGTATTATAGTTGAAATTAACATAGCCCAACTAAGAATCGGTCTGCAGTAAACTTTTTCACTTTCTTAAATTTTTACTGATTACTCCCACGGACTTTCAGAACTTTCGCGTAAGCGATTGCAATTCATGAAAAGCTCTATCCTGATTAAAAACCTAAGTTTCTGATAACTGTTTCGCGAAAAACAGCGGGTGATTCCAATGTTTTTTGTAAAGGCAAAAATGGGCAAAACAGATTTTCGTTTTTAGATGAAAAAGTATCAAAGTCACCTATCTTTACAACTAGTTATTACTTTAAACGGGATAGACACCATGTATACGTATGTTAATTTGAGTAAGTTTTCGATATTTCCACACTGTTGCAAGCGCGCTCACGGAATAACTGAAGTACTGCGAGATTTAACGGTAGTCAAACCACACTCAGTAGCGATGTACCCTCTTTCTGATGCGCTTTGTTTGTGGAATATCGTATGTGTAACATATTTGTTTGACGACCGGTCTGGCCTAGTGGGTAGTGACCCTGCCTATGAAGCCGATGGTCCTGGGTTTAAATCCCAGTCAGGGCATTTATTTCTGTGATGAGCACGGATATTTGTTCCTGAGTCATGGGTGTTTTCTATGTATTTAAGTATTTATATGTATCTATCTATTAGGTATATCGTCGTCTTGTACCTAGAACACAAGCCTTACTGAGCTTACCGTACCGTTTACCTAGGTCGACTTTGTGTAATATTAATACCTAGATATTTTTCTAGCACGAACGATTTCTTGTAAGTGATTGACAAAATAAAAACATCGACAGTCCTGTTATCGATAAGTACCCCTTCAATTTCCATACAGGTAATACAAAGACAAATATGGGGTAATAGGGTTAAAAATAACTAACAATAATAAAAGTCAATTTATTTATATTTAAATACCTACTTCAGAAAACAATTTGGAACTATTCATTGCAAATTATAAACGTAAATTGGATCAAAAGTATACGGATTACGTTTAATTTGTTCAAGATCGGTGACACGCGGCGTCTAGGTAGGTAGCCGATATAAGACTGTGTGTACATCTTGAAGTTGAAGTAGTATGTACTTATCGATAGCAGGATTGTCGATATTTTTATTGTGGCAAGCACAAAACAAATGCCGTTCCTGCTAGAAAAATATCTAGGTATATAATATATATATTAGATTAGAGTATCCATGTGGAAGTAGGATTTGCCAAGTTATTAAACTATTGCGACGAGTAAGTTAACTCTAAGAGTATCATGCTGTTATGTAATGTTTACATCGTGACAGATGAGTCCATACCTGGGATAACTCGGGGCATCTATAAGTGCGTGACCAAATATTTATATCACTTTCATTACTATCGTTTACATTCTCACTTGAAATTCGATTGCGTTCACGACATGCAATACTCACTGTGTCATTTTGCACTTTTTGCATTGAAGTAGACACTACGATTAGTGAATTGCACATACATGGTAACTACCCCATTTTAAGTAATAGTTGCAATGTGTTAGCTTAGAATCCTAACTTCGCTTTCTCTATAAAGTCAGTGTGTTTAACTAATGGTATTGCGTGTCGAAACTTAATTTGTTACATAAGCCAGTTCACCCCCATAAATCGAGGGGGAGACAAAAAAGTCGAATGCCTTGTCAGGCCTTGTTTGTCGTATTGATTTATACTGGCTGTAAATCTGCCGGGATTAATCAGGCTAAGTTTTGTCAGCGCAATATGTCCGCAGGTAAAATACAGATGTTTGCGGGAAAATAACATTATTCTAGTAAAAAAAAAACCGGCCAAGTGCAAGTCGGACTCGCGCACCGAAGGTTAAATTTTCATAAACCTATAGCAAACAAAAGTTGTATTATAATTCTTCCGTACACGAAACAATGGTGTTCCGGACATTTGGGAGGCGTACGCGGAGCCAGATCGAGCCAACGCGCAGAGGCCCTTTCGACAATTTAATGAAATGTAAGGGGTACACTAAGCGGATGTTGCCCCTGTCCGTATCATGGGACGCGCTCAGAGACAGCACCCGCCATGGTGTAAGGACTATTGAGTTATAATGGAATCTAGAATGTACTAGGCTATTGGGTGGAAAGGATGGACTAGCTACTGGGCTATTGGATAAAAAACCGGATTAGTATGATTATTATTGAATGATAATTGATAACCTCTAAGCGTTAACGATGAAAAAGTTGAACGTAACCATGACAACGAGGGACAAAGAATAGTTGATTCATCCCTTAAGCCCCATTTTGGACCATGCAAGAACTTGTATACATTTTTCATTACATTGCGGGGTTATATAAAGCGATCGAATTCGCTGTATGTCGCTAGCCCGCAATGTAAAGTTCTTGCCTGGTCTAAATGGGGCTTAATGAAACGCGAGTAGAGATCTGTTTATTATTTATATAATAATAAGATGTTAGTGAAAGTGCACAAACTAAATATTTATAATTTTTTTGTACTAAGAAGGATATCGAGTGTACAGATTTATAAAGGGTCGGCAACGCGCACGTGACACCTCTGGAGTCACCGTCCATAGGCAGCGGTAACTGCTTACCATCAGGCAGGCCGTATGCTTGTTTGCCACCGACGTCGTATTAAAAAAAAAATCCGTTTTCATCCTAATATCCCCTTCCAAGACTGCGTAGCCATCACAAACTTGCACCAACTAGTTATTTACTTTTAATCTATCTCCAACTTTCAGAATCTCATAAACTATTTGAGGAGACCGTCTGTGAAACTTCAGAATTATGGTGTTATTAGTAATGGGTTTGTGAGTTGACCGCATCCGACTTGGGGTCACCGCGTTCGGGAAAAGGAAGGACTTTCCCGACTTGGTGCTTTTATCAAGTGATAAAATATTATGAGTTTGGGGGGTTATTGTGCGTTGTGGAAATCGGTCTGTGATAACGGAGTTCAGAGTATTTTAAGGTCACATAAAGCTGTAGTGACACTTATATGTGTCTGCAGGTCTGGTCTAGTTAAATAAATGTTACGGGAGATTGTTACACAAATTGACATGAGACCCACGGTAGCTCAAGAAGGCTTGCGTTGTGGGTACTCACACTTACACCACTCAGATTCGGTTGAGACCATCTCAACCAATCTCGCTGGAAGCGAAAACTCAGTAGGAGTATTCCAGTAGTACAAGTCAAGTCTGGCGCGGAAGGCTCCTGGATTTTCCCCAGGCTACCTTCCCCCCACACAGTCCGCTTGCTCTATCGCACCACACGTGTGCATAAAGCCCAAGTCAGGTTCCAAAAAAAAAAAAGGTAGTTACTCACACTTAGCCAACGATATATTATATACAGGTGTTACAAAAATCCTGGTGATCCGTTTAAGGGCCTATGGGGCCGTATAAGGGCCGGTATCGAATCGAGATCACGGAAATCATACCAATTTTTATTTTCAAACACATTTAAAAAATCGTATGACAAAAAAATAAATAAATTCGATCATAATATATAATACACAAATATAATATAAACAGTCACATTTTTTTTATAAATGTTGTACACAAGGTACGAAAACGAAAACATAGAAATAAACCAAATAAAATATTTAATATTTAAAAACCACTAATAGTTTACAAAAATACAAACGTAGTTTTTATTATTTTACTGAATATTCTACAACTGTACAATATTTATCATGTTTTAACTGAAAAGTTACGTTTTAAACAGAGTGCTTCAATTTTCTGTTTCATTTTTAAAATCGGAGATAAATCTCATTTCAAATTGTTAATTTTATTTTATTATTAACGGGACATTTAAAACGGTACGACTTTGGTATACGCAGTACCCTTACCATGAGTTGCGACTTTGAGGTTGTCGATAACGAGTATCGAGTTTACTATCTGTGCATCTCGTTTCTACTATTTTAGTGTGAACGAGATGCACAGATAGTAAACTCGATACTCGTTATCGAAAACCTCAATGTCACAACTCATGGTAAGGGTACAGGCTCCTATGAGCTGTGGAAAAAATGCAGGGACAACGCGTGGAAGATGAAGATTATGAATAAACAAAAATAAATAAATGTTTCGGGACAATCTTACACAAGTCGACCTGGCCTTACGGTAGTACTTTGGACCCGGGTATGTCCCTAAACTATGTCCAACAATGAGAGGTAGGGCACTGCGAAGTACCATCACGCTTGAGTCTGGAGAAGCCCGACTAGGGAAGTACCTTACAGAAGACTACAGCCATAATAGCACTGCTACCTTTCAGCCATGTAGTGTTGTGTTCCTGGTACCTAGAGCTCCAACCCCCATTAAAGGTCGGCATCGCGCTTGTGACTCCCCTGGTGTTGCGGGTGCCCATGGGCGACGGTAATCGCTTAACATCAGGCAATCCGTCTGCTGGTTTGCCGCCTTTGTCATAAAAAAAGCTCAGTAAAGCTTGTGTTGTAGGTACTAGACGACGATATATAATAGATAGATACATATAAATACTTAAATACATAGAGAACACCCATGACTCAGGAAGAAATTTCAGTGCTCATCACAAATAAATGCCCTGACTGGGATTCTAAACCAGAACCATCGGCTTCATAGGCAGGGTCACTACTAGGCCAGACCATGAGATAGAAAGTTAAGGTTAGGGAGAGAAGTATGAGCTACTACTCCACACAGTGTGCATCTGGTTTTACTTAGAAAACCCGCCATATTTTTTCACAGCTGCACCGGTGCATCCAAGCGTGCAATGCCGGACAGCTTTTGTTTTATTCCGTCATCAATTCTGGCACGTACGGGCGACGAAATGAGATATATCGCTGCGATACATTTGAAGTTATTGCCAAGTTTCAAGTGAGTATTGGGTATATAAATAATAAATAAATAAATAAATAAATATTTCGGACATACTTACACAAATCGACCTAGTCCCACGGTAAGCTCAATAAGGCTTGTGTTGCAGGTACTAGACGACGATATATATAATAAATAGATTACATATAAATACTTAAATACATAGAAAACACCCATGACTCAGGAACAAATATCTGTGCTCATCACACAAATAAATGCCCTGACTGGGAATCGAACCCAGGACCTTCGGCTTCATAGGCAGGGTCACTACCCACTAGGCCAGACCGGTCGTCCAAATGGGTATATAAATGGGCAGAGAAAGACAGGTTTTAATGTCAGTTTCTTGACGACAACTAACCATCATCCTGTATTCCCAGAAATATATAATTTGGGTCGTGTCAAGTCAAGAGTGAATAGGTAGGCTGTTACTGAACCAGCGTGCTACACCCTCGACCTCGTCGACACTTATCAGGTGTGACTGACCCCTGACGCCCAAACGCTGGTCAGTCTTGTATAAATCAATATCTATATTTTTTTATGACATAGGCGGCAAACGAGCAGATGGATTGCCTGGTGGTAAGCAATTACCATCGCCCATGGGCACCCGCAACACCAGGGGAGTCACAAGCGCGTTGCCGGCCTTTAAGGGGGGTTGGAGCTCTGGGAACCTTACACACCATCAGGAACACTACACTATATACCTGAAAGGTAGCAGTCTATTATGACTGTGGTCTTCTGTAAGGAGGAGGTACTTCCCCAGTTGGGCTTCTCCAGACTCAAGCATGATGGTACTTCGCTGTGCCCCACCTCTCATAAAATAATCTAAATACTTCAGTTTTTGAATATAATAAATGATTTTACAGAAAAGACGACAATAATTAAATTTATTTTATAAAGACCAATTCCTAAGAAACAAAACGTAATAAAATATGAAACCCGATCTTTGATTAGCGAATTGGATCCGTCCCTGTTTTTGGAGAAGAACAATCATAAATCTTTTATTTATTAATCTTATTGTGGCTTCTGTTCTAATCTACCGGGAATTGGTAAAAACATAGGCTAACGTCATAATAATCCTTGAAGGTTATGGTACCGGCTCACTAGAATAAACCTAGAAACCCATCCTCGTTGCCACTGTTAGTCTTTAGGTTATGAGTGGGACGCAGAGTAACGCGCACACGGGTTGTTGCTAACTGACTTATTTGTATCGAGGCGCGCGGTGCGCTGTGCATGCATTAGTATATATAAGTACCGACAGCTAGTTACAATCTTAATCCTAACAAGCACCACCCCATCTCCTCCAGCGGGTGTCGGCAGAGAGGCGATAAAGGGAAAATACCGAGGGATGGGCAGCAGCGTCCGTCGAAACCCAAACTACAGCTACAGCTGGACATAATCCAATAGTGGACAATTTACGGTTGAAATGGGGTTCCTTTTACTTGGCATAATTTGTTTTGTCCGAAACTTAATACGCATACCAAGATTCGCATAATTTATTTACGCCGAATATTAATGTTTCCGAATTTTTATTTAGCCTAATTCTGTAGTAGCCGAATACTACTTTGTCCGAAAATATATTAGCATTATTATTATTGAGGCCGAATGTCCGCAGTGGGTTAGGTTAGGTTAGAACTGTGACCACAACAGAAAAACAAGGTGGGTTAGGTTAGGTTAGAACAGTGACTACGACAAAAACGCACTTCCTGGGAAAAAAATCGTAATAACACCTTTCGGTCTTTCCAAATTATGCGTACCAACCATTCGGCTTATTTAAATTCTGCGCAATAGAATTCGGCGGAAAAGAATTATGCGAGATCAGTTTCTGCTTATATACAATTATGCTAACACTGGGTATGCGAATTAAAATTATTACAAAACAAATTATGCCTAAACAAGGGGAACCAGTGAAATGATGATGATGATGATATTATGGTATGTAAGTACATTACATCTGTTATTGTAGACATACTCGTAAGCAGGGTATAATAAGACGTGTAACATACTGTATTGGTCTAAGCCGGATTATACCGTAAGGCCGATTCGAAGTTTCAAATTATTTTCGTCCAAAATTTATTTAAACCGTAAAACTGAGATCTCTCCTAAATATGACTTGTATCGTCTTGCATTGTTGCTATAGTCGCTACGCTTGTTAGGTGGGTTAGCGATCGCAGTAGCTCTTGATTATTCGACGCTGCCTGTCCATCAGTTTTACGACACGGCTGAAGAAGACTAGGTGTTGCTATTCTCAGTCACCACATTATTTCTTCACTTATGTCGTCATTATGACTTCATGTGCTAGGCCTACTGATATGTCTTAAGAATTTTTTTTTTTTACCTCACTTGGGCTTTATGCACATGTGTGGTGGGTACACCCCGTTATCTAACGCTCATTTTGGGGGCAATCTAAAATAGTGATGTTGCTTCACATAATTAGACGATTCATATTTATCTATAAAAGTTATTTGTCAAACTAAAATTCTTCTTTAATGAAAGCCCGAGAGATAACTCATTAATTCCTCTCTTTAATCAGATCGGAGAGCGACAATTATAAATATCGAATATCGTCAATTATTTTGGTTTTAATAATTTGGGATCCGATTTTGGAAATAGTCACCGAGTAATCTTCATAGAGATTTTCATTAATTCTCTATGGAAATCACATGGTGACTATTTCAAAAATCTTTTGACATGTTATTGAGTTAGTAAGTCAACTTCGTTTTATATCGACTTAAGATTATCGTAACTGCCCCATCACTTGCCTCTAAACTAAGCATAAGATAACGGGGTGTAGTGGTGGGATAGAGCAATCGGACTGTGTGGGGGGAAGGTAGCCTGGGGAAAATCCAGAACCCTTCCGCACCAGACTTGACTTGTACTACTGGAATACTGTTACTGAGTTTTCGCTTCCAGCGAGATTGGTTGAGACGGTCTCAACCGAATCTGAGTGGTATGGGTCTGAGTGGTGTGACTTAAAGAAAAACAAAACAAGTTAAGACATCTAAGTTCGCATTGGCAGACAGCTTATAACCTGTAATCTGTATTGTCTACGTGTACGTTTCCGAACACGTACTACGTTGGTTTACGGAGTATATACGTGTCGTCAGACAATTGGTGATTGGGACAATGTTAGTGGCAATGGACCACATGGCACGCCAAGCAGCGGTTTAAACGTTAAGGGGTAACAGACAGACAGACAGAGTTACTTTCGCATTTATAATATTAGTATGAAAGTATGGATTAGTATGGTTATAACTGCACCAAGATATTTATTTAGCACGAACGATTTATTGTAAGTGATTGACAAAATAAAAACATCGACAGTCCTGTTATCGATAAGTACCAGTTAAACGTCATACAGGTAATACTCGTACAGTCAGCAGCAAAAGTAGCTAAGCGTTTGAAGTGTTCAAAATGACCTACACGCGCTCTTATTCTCTTGACAATAGAGATGTGTTGACCCCATTTTGAACACCTCAAATGCTTAGCTACTTCTGCTGCTGACTGTACAAAGACAAATATAGGGTGCGTTAAAAGTAGATAACCATAACAAATCTATCAATTTATTTATGTTTTACATACAATTTGGAAGTTACACATTGCAAATTATAAAAGTAAATTGGAGCAGAAGTGTGCAGATTACGTTGAATTTGTTCAAGATCGGTGGCACGCGGCGTCTAGGTAGGTAGCCGATATAACTGTGGTTGTATGCACGTCTTTTCGTTGAAGTAGTTCGGATTTATCGATAACAGGATTGTCGATATTTTCATTGTAGCATGCACTAAGTAAATGTAATTCCAGTACCCTTACCATGAGTTGTGACATAGATGTTTTCGATAACGAGTATCGAGTTTACTATCTGTGCATCTCCTTTGTACTATTTTAGTGCGAACGAAACAGATAGTAAACTCGATACTCGCTATCGAAAACCTCAAAGTCACAACTTATGGTAAGGGTACTGATAGAAAAATATCTAGGTATCGTTAAAAAAAAAACAGCGTTAAGTCGTACATTTTAAATTACTAGCGACTTCTTTACCTTACACAGCTTTACTCAGAAGGCGCTATAAACTGAATTATTTATGACACAATTAATTGGAAAATGCTTTGATCTTAACTCGATACATTTGTAGCATAGACAACCTCTCTTAGATGCTGCAGAATGGTATTTTAGTTTAACGTGTGCCTTAAAGTACGACTTAAGTTATTATAAAATGTATAAATGTCATTAATGTGACATAACGTATGACGTTTGATATTAACCGCTAGTTATGTGACGACTGATAACCATCTGCGTACAGTCAGCGTTTTACATATAAGTAAGTTTTGATGTGGTGCCTGCTGACTATAATAGCATTCCTCCCGCGGGTGTCGTAACTGGCGACACAGGAATAATACCTATGGATGGGTAGCAACGTCCGTCCAAACCCAATCAACAGCAAATGCGGTCAACCTGCATGCCAAGATGATACAGGTCATATTTGGGGGAGGCCTATGTCCAGCAGTGAACGATTTACTGGTGAAATGATGATGATGAATCGATATTTAAATCGAAAGAAAAATAAAAAAAAAATTACTTGTAGCGGGACTTGAACCCACAACCATTGCATCCTAGCCCAGTGCACTACCAATTGTGCTATACGAGTACCGCTTTGAGTTGTCATTTTTTTATATTTTATCCATCCTGGTACAGTCAGCAGCAAAAGTGATCTACATTATAAATGATCTACAATATTTTATGTTTTTTACTCTATCTAGTGGATTTATCAGTGGCAACTTAAGTGAATTATTAAATTAACGTTCCTGTGTGTCGATAAATGAATTCTAAGCATGCGACGGCTTAAGGAAGCCATACATTGCCGCCATTCTCTTCTATTTATACTTCGTAGTCAAGGTAAAATATATCGATACGGAAAAAGTTCCACAATATGTATACATGTGCTTTAATATTGAGATAATAAAGTGCATACATACACATTTTGACATTTTTTTCGCATTGATATCTCTATCTATACTAATATTATAAATGTTTTTTTTTATGACATAAGGTGGCAAACGAGCAGACGGATTGCCTGATGGTAAGCAATTACCGTCGCCCATGGGCACCCGCAACACCAGGGGAGTCACAAGCGCGTTGCCGACCTTAAAGGGGGTTGGAGCTCTGGGAATCTTACTCACCATCAGGAACACAACACTACATACCTGAAAGGTAGCCGTGCTATTATGGCTGTGGTCTTCTGTAAGGAGGAGGTACTTCCCCAGTTGGGCTTCTCCAGACTCGAGCGTGATGGTACTTCGCTGTGCCCTACCTCTCATTGTCGGACGTAGTTTAAGGACATACCCGGGTCCAAAATGTCATAAATGTGAGTAACTCTGTCTGTTACCTCTTCACGCTTAAACCGCTGTATTATTTGGGTTGTTTGGTATGGAGAGAGTTTGAGGTACAAGAAGGGACATAGAATACTTTTTATCCCGCAACCATACTTTAAAGATAGGTATCATATGGCTGGCGAGGAAAAGCACTTACTTTTAGTACTAGCACTAGTAGGTAAATAACATACTAATGTTATATACCTATATACATATAGGTATAGATAGAGGGTGTCCCACGCCTATACCACGTTGAGGGAAAGTACCATAGTGTAAATGGAACATTTTACTGAAAGAAGATATTATTTTTATTTTTATTACAATTTAAATTGCATTCATAGATTTATAAATAATTAGATGGTTGGATCAGGAATCGAAACTACATAATAAAAATTACCTTATAGCTTTATCATACCAATGGATAGGCATCAAAGCGATTCTTTTTTGCTAAATAACACAGCATCAATAATAAAAGGAAGTGAATTTTGACATTTTTATTCAACATTATAAAATTTAATTTATTGAATGTTTAACTATTCCTTTTTTTCGAGGTATGAGGACAGTATGAGGTTCTTCACCTTGTTGGACCTACTCCAAACATTCCGGACATTTTTTGCGTATCCAACTATCATTTGACTTTCGTATCTTAATAAACCCTAGGTTTTACCCTGTATATACATAATCTATTTGAACACAAATATTTAGAACATAATAGTAATACTGATTAAATAATACATAGTAGTAATATTTCGACTTAGTTTATTGTATAAAAACTTTTTGTATCCACCCAAAAAAAAAAGAAAATCTGTTGCCTTGCCTTCCTAATTTTTGTTGTTGTTGTAAACTGCCTTGCATAAATGTTTCTATTTCTATTTCTAATGATTATTATTTAGTGTAATAAAGCCTTGAAAAAAATAATAGGAAATGCAACTATATCTTATATACATGCATGTAACATAATATATATCAGCATCACAAGCAGCCTTGGCTATCATTCTGTCAGAGTGATTCCAATTTCCTAATGCCGTTGATCACCCTCCATAGATGAGTCATTAAGATTCCCAGACATCACTCTTACTTGTCGTAAAACATTTATTTTTTGGATACAGAAAATACAGGGAGTCATAATTCATTCAATTAGATCATTCATTCCTACACTCACATAACACACAGAGAAACAAGCGAATATAGTACACTCCTTTCTTCAAATAAAATGGGTCTGTACACAGCAACACTCTTAGCTGTACATTGGACCTTATTATATAAGGCATAAGGTTCATCGATGTACAGCTAAGAGTTGCTGTGTGTACTTGTTAATTTTTTTTTCCCATGTAGAAACAATATAATGCTCTTATAAACAGCGAAACTAACACCGGTTTTAACCTACACGTCTGACGTTAGAAGATTATTTCACCGGAAAAACATCAATGCAGCAGCAGCAGCAACTAAACTAAACTAAACTAAACAAAATAATAAAATATACCTAAGCAAAGGGTCTAGCAGGCTAAGCGAACAAGAGGTCCCCCAGTGACGGATTTAGCCATTCTTTCATGTGGTGTATTTGTAGGTCCTAAGAATACTATAAGCTTCATCGGGTCTCGATCTTCTTTCGTTTTCGACGACAGGTGTGGCCTAGTGTGTAGTGACCCTGCCCATGAAGCCGATGGTCCTGGGTTCAAATCCGAGTAAGGGCATTATTAACAGATATTTGTTCCTGGGTCATGGGTATTTTATATACGTATTGAAGTATTGATATATTATAAAATATCGATGGCTGAGTACCCACAATACAAGCCTTCTTGAGCTTGCCGTAAGGTTCAGTCAATTTGTGTCAGAATATCCTGTAATATTTATTTCGAGTTAGTGTAAAATAACCAGGGTATATTAGTGTCATATTTTGAAATACATTGACCGAACAAAATTATATTCGATAATAATAGAACAGACTAACAAGTGAGCTTGTCAAACAAATGCTTGCGCAAATGCGTTTATGCGTTATACCTTTTATGATCCATCTAATGAGAGGGCCATCTGTGCTAAAATCCTTAGTACAATGGCTTACGATTCACAGTTGATTTGATCCATAGTGAATGTTGATATTGAATTCAACTCACGTCAGTACAACTGTTTGCATTCTGTTATGTTAATCTCATACAAATCTATAATCTATTTTACTATTGTATAATAGGAGATTATGCAACGAGCGCATAAAGTGAGTCATTTTAGCCCGGGGCGTTTTTGTACGGCTGAGTGCATGCGAGGGTGATAAGTCAGGGTTGGTTTGTTTACATTGTGTTATACACTCTACTTTTCACTTCGTTTACAAGAAAATTGTATATTTTTTTTACTGGTTACTGTGGGTCGCTAAGGTGGAGACCTGTGTCCAGCAGTGGACGTCCTTCGGCTGCTATGATGATGGCTTTTTTAAGTCCAGGCAAAATTGGCTTTAAAGTACGTAGTTGACGGTCAAATAAAAATAAAGGCTTGTTCTAGTTGGTATGGACCCTACGAAGGTGGAGGTCCAGGGTGAAGCTACTAGAAAGGACAGGATATTTTTGATCCCATAACCATACTTAAATAAATACATTTTTCAGGACAACCTTACACAAATCGACTTAGTCCTGTAGTACGCTCAGTACGGCTTGTGTTGTAGGTACTAGAAGACGATATAATATAATAGATAAATACATATAAATACTTAAATACATAGAAAACACCAACGACTCAGGAACAAATAACTGTACTCATCACACAAATAAATGCCCTGACTGGGATTCGAAGCCAGGACCATAGATTTTATAGGCAGGGTCACTACCCACTAGGCCAAACCGGTCGTCAGTAAAAAAAAACATATATAACATATTATTATGCCTTCATACATAAACTATAGTACTATTCCATACTCGACAAAAGGAACTTATTAAAAAAATCGTGTACAAAGTATCTAAGATCAGAAGTGAAAGTAAGCTTTCGTTCGGAAACACAATGGCTAGTAATAAATGCCCGCGTCATAATGATGTGAACACTTGAACAGAGAAATGTAGCTCAATGTCATGTTCGTTAGGACACAGACTGTGTACCTGCATAGACGACGCATCGTACACCGAAACATGATCCCGGACACAGTGCGTCAATTTGTCATAGGCCGCTTGACGCTTTCCTCACGATTTCATAGTAATAACGCGGCGTCCCCGCGGCGCGCAATTTTGCATGGAAACGCCAAGAAAACGCGGGACAGAAACGCTTAAGTGCCCACGCTCTGAGGAAACAAACGACTACGTGACGTAGTGTCGGTGAACATGTTAAAAATATAAAAGCAAAAATGTCAAGTGGCAATAAAAGGGAGTAATGACAAATGTTTTATTTTGGACACTTTTTTCTCCTATGAAAATCGTTTATTTTAATTAAAAAAAATGTATTTAATAGTAAATTCCTTTCACAAATTGACTAAGCCCCATGTTAAGCTTAAGATGGCTTGTGTTGTGGTCTGCAAACGGTATATAATATACAAATACTTTTAATACATAGAAAGCACCCATGACTCAAAAACATACATCTTTTCAAAACAAGTATACGGCCCGCCTTACGGTAAGCAGTAAGCGCGTTTGCCTACAGTTTAAGATTTTTTCTTTCTTATCATAGTCTATAAGTTGAACTGGTCTGTGACTCAGTGTATGTTTTTGCGAGGTTTCGCTGTGAATGGGGGCATGAGAGACTTTCGTTGTGCGTTATGTCAATGCGTTGAGGAAATTGTTTATTGTCGACAGGAAAAGTCAAGTTTTTGCCGAAGGAAAGAGAAAAGAAACACGGGGATTCATTAAGTTACAAGTAAAAAATAATTTGATTTGTCTTTATTTGCATAGATGGTATTTTCGTTGAACGTTGATGAAACAAGTGAGAAGTGTCTTTTTAGGAGCATTCCATGAAAACGTTACGTAAGCGACACTACATTTTTAATACCACCGAGAAGTAAATTTAGGAAGCTAATTATCAGCAATGCAATATAATAACTTGGCTTTAAGATTGATGGTGTTTCACGTCCTTTTCTGGTAGCTGCCATAGAGTTACGTAAGCGATATAAGCGTGTATAGATTATTTTGGTACTTTGAGCGTAACGATATTTTCGACCTTGTAAATCTTTGCGCAAATGCTCTGAGTGTTAAATGAAAGAGGGTTTATATTTCTCGGCTTAGTCGGAAGCTTAGTATTTTTCCGTCTAAGCCCGGGGGCGAATTGAAACATTTTAATTATGGGCGTGTGAGGTAGCCGGTTTTAGAGGTAAAGATTTAATTTAGTTGCATTTTATGATGTATGCAATTAAAATGCATTTACGGAAAATCTATGTTGGACAGTTTAGTCTAGATAATATTTTTTTTACTATATCGTATGTGGCCTTTTTTATGACAAAGGTGGCAAACGAGCAGACGGATTGCCTGATGGTAAGCAATTACCGTCGCCCATAGGCACCCGTAACACCAGGGGAGTCACAAGCGCGTTGCCGGCCTTTAAGGGGTGTTGGAGCTCTGGGAACCTTACTCACCATCAGGAACACAACACTGCATACCTGAAAGGTAGCAGTGCTATTATGGCTGTGTTCTTCTGTAAGGAGGAGGTACTTCTCCAGTTGGGCTGCCCCAGATTCAAGCGTGATGGTCATCGCTGTGCCCTACCTCTCATTGTTAGACGTAGTTTAAGGACATACCCGGGTCCAAAACACAGTTCTTCTAAAAACATAATGTAGCATTAGGCACATATTGTTATCTTCACAATTCGTTTAAACTCGCAAAAACATCTTATCACTAACTACACTAACTATCGAATTAAAGAACAGATGAAAGAAATAACAGATAATAAATAATAAATAAATAAATAAATATTTTGGGACAATCTTACACAAATCGACCTAGTCCTACGGTAAGCTCAGTAAGGCTTGTGTTGTAGGTACTAGACGACGATATATATAATAGATAGATACATATAAATACTTAAATAGATAGAAAACACCAATGACTCAGGAACAAATATCTGAGCTCATCACACAAATAAATGCCCCGACTGGGAATCGAACCCAGGACCATCGGCTTCATAGGCAGGCCATCCACGAGCAGACGGGCAAACGAGCAGACGGATTGCCTGGTGGTAAGCAATTACCGTTGCCCATGGACACCCGTAACACCAGATGAGTCACAAGCGCGTTGCCGGCCTTTAAGGGGGGTTGGAGCTCTGGGAACCTTACTCACCATCAGGAACACAGCAATACATACCTGAAAGGTAGCAGTGCTATTATGGCTGTGGTCTTCTGTAAGGAGGAGGTACTTCCCCAGTTGGGCTGCCCCAGATGCAAGCGTGATGGTCATCGCTGTGCCCTACCTCTCATTGTAGGACATAGTTTAAGGACATACCCAGGTCCACCACTACCAATGATGTGTTGTTTGAAAAACTTATATTCTGTTCTAAAGATTACAAAAAAACCATGACATATTTTCTTCATTCATTTAAACCCGCAAAAACGCCTAATCAATGAATATTTTCTACCAAAATACAAACAAGCTTGAACAAGGAAGCGTTATCGCAAAAACGCCTTCCTAACTGCCGATGATAACTTATTCGGATCGCCCATTTGGGGTGAATTTATGGTTGACTTAACTCCTTGTTCGTAGTAGGGCAACCAAATATACATTCCAGTGTTACCAAGTATTCTTGGTTGTTATGTGATTCCAGTAATCAAATCTGGTGCGGAAAGGTCCTGGATTTTACTTAGGCTACCTTCCCCTACACAGTCCGATCGTTCTAATGTACCGTATGGTCAGAGAGCCTAACTCAGGTTCCAAAAAAGGCTGTTTATTGATATCACATGCAATCACCGTGTGGTTGACAGATCTGGCCTAGTGGGTAGTGACGCTGCCTATGAAGCCGATGGTCTTGGGTTCAAAACTCAGTAAGGGCATTTATTTGTGTGAGCACAGATACTTGTTCCTGAATCATGAGTGTTTTTATGTATTTAAGTATTTAATATTGTTTTCGGTTGCCGCGATAATTACTCATGAAATAAAACAACTAAAACGGATTAAATCGCGTATACTAATTTAAACTTCATCCCGACGTTTCGAACCTTTAGCAGCTTTCGTGGTCATCGGGTGGACCCACATTTGTATATCATATATACCTATCGTTGGCTGAATAACAACACATGCCTTCTTGCGCTTAGTGGGGCTCAGTCAATATGGTGTAAGAATGTCCTGTAATATTTATGAGAGGTAGGGCACAGCGATAACCATCACGCTTAAATCTGGGGCAGCCCAACTGGGGAAGTACCTCCTCCTTACAGAAGACCACAGCCATAATAGCACTGCTGCCTTTCAGGTATGCAGTGTTGTGTTCCTGATGGTGAGTAAGGTTCCCTGAGCTCCAACCCCCCTTAAAGGCCGGCAACGCACTTGTGACTCCTCTGGTGTTACTGGTGCCCATGGGCGACGGTAATTGCTTACCGCCAGGCAATACGTCTGCTCGTTTGCCGCCTATGTCCTAAAAAAAAAAAAAAAAAAATATTATATTTATAGTAGACCTTACAGGGATTATTCTAAGAATTATAGTCTAGTAGTAAGGTATAGTTGCTTAATTTCTGTCGTGTAGTAACCCTAGCTATCAGGAACTCTTAGTTACAATATGAGAAATGACATAAGTTGTAATAATTGTATGCACAGTCGCCATCACATATATCAGAGCTGTGGAGGTGGTCACAAATATCTGAACAACACCTCTATTGTCAAGGCGATAAAGTGCATGTTCAGATATTTGTGAGCTCCACAGCTCTGATATATCTGATGGCGACATACATTCGCAACATGAAAGAAACTTTATTTGTTTGTTTACATACGAAAACCTTTTTATTCCATGTCACTTGCTTCCTTTTTATGGACATGGTATTTGTATATTTATCATTCATCATCATCATCATGTCAGCCGTAAGGACGTCCACTGCTGGACATCGGCCTCCCCCATAGCGACCCTCAGTGACCAGACAGCCTAAATACAAAGTTATTTAGTATTTTCCTTGATTTTTTCTAGTTAATAAATAAATAAATATTTCTGGACAATCTGACACAATTTGACCTAGTCCTACGGTAAGCTCAGTAAGGCTTGTGTTGTAGATACTAGGCGACGATATACATAATAAATAGATACATATAAATACTTAAATACAAAGAAAACACCCATTACTCTGGAACAAATATCTGCGCTCATCACACAAATAAACGGGGGACTGGGAATCGAACCCAGGACCATCAGCTTCATAGGCAGGGACACTACCCACTAGGCCAGACCGGTCGTCGGTTGACACTAAAGACTAAAGCACCATTGGCTATGGCGCTTACGACCCTTATGAATTTCCTACAAAACCTTTAAAAATATTTTTTTTCATATTTTAATATAATTCGAGTGCTAGTAAATAATATATCTAAGTTAGGGTTGCCAATGCTCCAAAAAGTCACAAATATTTAATTTTGATACACTCATCAGTAATTGGTAGAGATCCCTTTAAGGGATAAGTCCAATCGTCTGTATGAAACCGTTAAGTACAGCGGACGCGTTCAGCTAAACAAACACTTTGATACGCCTCGTTACACGAAACCACAGATCACTTGCCCATTAGACAGATTATGTAAGATTTTGAAAACAGGCCTGGCCCTGTGTGGGTAGTGACCATGTCTAAGGAGCCGATGGTCCTGAGTTCCAATCCCAAACATTTATTTTTGTGATGAGCACAGATAAGTGTTTTTAATTATGAATATTTTCTATGTATTTAAGGATTCGAACCCACATCTCCAGTTATCACGGTTGACGCCTTTACCAATTGGGCCATCCGAACGCAGTGGAAACTCTAATATTTTTTTAACGGGTTTTGGGCATCGTTTTACCAACTCTAAGACGAAAAACTACATGATTGCGCCATCTATATTGTAAATAAAAGCAAATCTAAATATAAAATAAAAATTTAAAGTTGAAATAGATGACATATACTTAAGAAAAAGCCAGCCGCGATAGCTGAAGATGCGGGTTCGAATAAGTATACGAGTATGGTCATATATTTCAACTTTTTTTATATAGTAGTATTACGACTTAAAAATCAAAGCAAAACAAAATATTTCATAAAAAAACTGTTCGATTTGTTCTTCCTTTTATTAAATAAAAACATTGATTTGTTTTTAGTTCTTATTGATTCCATTCATTTGCACGAACCGATTCGCTTCCACCTTCCTAATGCGGACTGCTAAAGAATGAAATTCGCTCCCTTCGTCTGTAACTATTCCCGGAAATATATAATTTGGGTCTCTTCAAGGCAAGAGTGCATAGGCTGTTGCTGAACCAGCGTGCTGCACCCTCGACCTCGTCGTCACTTACCATCAGGTGCAACTGAGGTCAAACGCTGGTCAGTCATGTATATATAAAAAAAAAAGACTACTGAATAATGTTAATAAAATGTTTGTTACGTAACGTTTCATAGCAAGTGATCTGCTTCACAAAACTATAGCCAACAAACGAGTAGCAAACACAAAACTAAAACAAACCAATAAGTTAACACGTGCCGATAATTGATTCCGGCTCTGATAACGATAAGTACGATAACAGGCCTCGACGCAGTTGCGAGAAGCTACAGCAGGCCCGGTACCGGGAACATGGAAGACACGAACTTCGAGCATCTTTCTCTTTTACTCTTATTAAAGTGCCATGGGAGTGCCAGAGACAATCGTCTGAAATTTAAAAAGTTACAAACGGATGAACTCACTTGTACACTCAACAACACTCCTAGCTATACATTGGTAGACCTTATTATATAAGGCATAAAGTCCACCGATGTACAGTTAAGAGTGTTGCTGTGTGTACTATCGCCATTTACCTTTTTGTGCAATCAATTTAAAATAAAATATATCAGAATATCTATTTGGATGTATGTAGGGTTTTTCGAAATGGAACGACGGAAAGAGAAGGATGAAAGAGTGAGGAGAAAGCGAAAAGGGATAGGAAAACTAAGGAAATAGGGTGTGACATGTTTTGTGCGATGGAAAAGTTAAAAAATAAATAATGAATACTGTTACCAAATTGAAAATTTTATTACGAGACCTACATGTATATCTATCTATCTATTATGTATATCGTCGTCTAGTACCTACAACACAAGCCTTACTGAGCTTACCGTAGGACTAGGTCGATTTGTGTAAGAACGTCCCGAAATATTTATATTATTTTTATGAATACTTCCTGTCAAAGTTTATTTGACCAATATTGCCTAAATCCGATTTTTAAATTTCACAATAAAAAAAAAATATTTGTCGAGTAAAACATACAAAGTGAGCCTACTGTTGTGTGCGCAAAGTTGGGGTCGGGCGGGTACGTGACGGGAATGTTACCAACTTCTCGGGGTTCAATAATATCGATAGCCAAATTTCGGGGCCCGAACACGGAAAAAACATTTGAAACTTGTAACATGTTTGTAACATAAAGTGAACATACGATGCGATGTAACTAAATAAATATTATCTCATATGTTATGTACCATTTGCGGGGGAAGGCCTTCCAAATACACAAAAACACACAACACACACCAAATCACACACACTCCACACGACATATTTTTTTATACAACGACCGTGGCAAACAAGCATACGGCCCGCCTGATGGTAAGCAGTTACCGTAGCCGGACGCCTGCAACTCCAGAGAATTCACGCGTTACCTACCCTAAAAGTTGTTGGAGCTCTGGGAACCTTACTCACCACCAGGAACACAACACTACATACCTGAAAGGTAGCAGTGCTATTATGGCTGTGGTCTTCTGTACAGAGGTGGTAATTCCCCAGTTGGACTTCTCCAGACTCAAGCGTGATGTTACTTCGCTGTGCCCTACCTCTCATTATTGTACGTAGTTTAAGGACATACCCGGGTCCATGGGGGAGGTTTTAGTCCGAGTCTGGCATGCGGTCAGATAGGGGCTTGGCCGAATACATGAGTATTTCTTCACTAGTCACAAAAAATATTTAATAATATATTACATAAAAAAACATATTATATTACACACAGGTAAATGCCCTGACCAGGATTCAAACCCGAGACCTCCTAATTCGTATACCACTGATAGTATCACCAAAACCTAAAGGTATTTCAGCTACACTATCCCAATGCATCGCTAAAAGCTATTAAGCCCCAATTAATCACGTTGCACCGAAGCCTTGCAACTAAACCGCCTCGTATGTAGAATGCATTTAATTGAACTGCATACACTTGCATACAGTCTCCCTAATTGCAAAGAACGGTGTCAGCAAAAACCACAGACTATCTCGAGTACTAGATTCATAATAACATACTTTATTTCTTTTTTTATACGATGGTGGCAAAGAAGCATACGGCTCGCCTGATGGTAAGCAGTTACAGTAGCCTATGGACGCCTGCAACTCCAGAGGATTCACATGCGTCTTGCCTACCCTTTAAGAACCTACCTATACACTCGTTTTTTGAAGAACCTCATACTGTAGTCCCTAAGGAAAACCTCGGCAGGGAGTTCATTCCACAGCCGGAGCGTTCGCGGGAGGAAATTCTTCTTAAACCGCTTAGTGCGCGACCCTTTAGGCTCCAGGCTTTAGGGTGTGAGCATGAATGCACTGCCGACGACGAGCGGTGCGGTTCTTTCTTTCTTTATTTTAATTAATCTACACTAACAAAAGGTACTGTTACCTATATTTTTGCCGACGTTTAATTTGTAGTACTCTAGTTAGGTTACACTCATCTATCATAAAAATCATCATTTACCATAATCAATTATTTCGCAGAATATAAATTATATTAAATAAATATAACATGACATTCTTACACAAATTGACTGAGCCCCACGGTAAGCTCAAGAAGGTTTGTGTTGTGACTCAGCCAACGATATATATAATATAGGTACATATACATACATACACAGAAAAAAAATATTTGGGACAATCAACTTACACAAAATGACCTAGTCCTACGGTAAGCTCAGTAAGGCTTGTGTTGTAGGTACTAGACGCGATATATATGTATATAATAGATAGATACATATAAATACTTAAATACATAGAAAACACCCATGACTCAGGAACAAATATCTGTGCTAATCACACATATAAATGCCCGTACTAGAATTTGAACCCACGACCGTCGGCTTCATAGGCAGGGTCACTACCTACTAGGCAAGACCTATCGTTAAAATTTATAGTGTTAAAAATAAGTTAAACAGTATCATTTGCTACTCTCGCTGTTTAAGAACGCTTCACAACGCGGTATATCTAGTCTGTGGCTAAGACTTACCAATTAAGAGAGCTAGCGGTGGAACCACCACCCTGAGTCAGCGGTTCCATTAGCTGGTTCCAAGGATTAATCAACTGTTACTTGTCCGTTGCCATGGTAACGCTGGGCACTGTTTCAGACCACGATTTTACAAAGAAATAAATGTCAAGAAGGCTTGTGGTGTGGTCAGCCAACAAATAACAAAATTAAATATATATGTATAATACATATTATATAGAAAGGGGTAGCATATTGTTATCGATGAATTCTCAATGAAAATTGAGACTTCGATGCCGTTAAGTGTTCAATACGCTTGCGGTAGATGTTTACACGTCACCCATGATGACGTATACGACGAGGGATAAATAGAAAAAAATTACACGTCGAAGCGGTACTCGTATAGCGCAATTGGTAGTGCACTGGGCTAGTGATCCAGTGGATGTGGGTTCGAGTCTCGAATCACATAATATACAAATACTTAAATACATACATAACACCCATGACTCAAGAACAAATATCTGTGCTCATCACACAAATTAATGCTTTTATTGGGATTTGAACCCAGGACCGTAGGCTTTATAGGCTCTATAAACTGTTTGGCTAATGAGAGCGATCGTACTGTGGGGGGAAGGTAGTCTGTAAAATCCAAGATCTTCCCGCACCAGACTTGATTTGTACTACTGAAATACTCCTATAAGTTTACGCTTCCAGCGAGATTGGTTGAGGCGGTCTCCACCGAATCTGAACGGTGTGTGGTATGGCATTGAACGAATGGGAATTGGGAGTCGCTGGTTCGCTAACCTAGTCGACTCCAGCAAGAGACTCAATCCTATCCTACTCGAATGTGTTGGTTTTGTCGCGAGGTGGACGTCCCAGTTGGGCTTCAAAAAATTGAACAGTAATTTGGTTTTATTTAAGGTCCAGTAATTTTCAAACTGCCGCTTCATTCCGGGACATTCCAGAATTTTCCGAGAAATTCGCACAACAATAAGATGAAAACAGAGATTATTTTAAATGTAATCTCCTTATACACCTTTGACCACGAGACAATAAAAAGACAAAGGCACAAAGAAAAAGCAAATTGAAGAGCAAAAATAGCCAACATTTCCAGATCTCTAAGACTCCTTATAAAGCTGTTGTTTCTACGATAAAGCTTAATTTGAAGGAAACTCTCCCTTCCCATTCAGGAAATAAAGATTAATTTTGATTATTTCTGTATAGCAATAAAAAGCCCCATCTGAATTTTAAGTGAAATATACTCAAATCCTGTGAATACATAAAATTTACGATCGTTGCAAGATAATTTGAAACTGACAAAGTTGATCAAAAGTAATTCAATTTCGTTTTAACAGAGGTTATTAGTGGATATCTAAAATAGGTAGCTATTTTAATTTAAAAGAATCCTTAATAAGATACAAATGCTTTTTATTTTATTATTTATTAACACAAAAGTCAATTTTTAAAATTTACGAGTAGCAAACTTGGCTTATCTGATTAAAAAAATTAAGAATAATGAATGTACCTAGTTGAAGCAAAGTTAGTGTTGACCTTCTCTTGCTCGTATAGAGACAAGAGCTATCGATAAATTTGAAAATTATAGCGAGCATACAAGTTCAAAGAGTAGAATCTTGAGCGCTGGGAGGGTACAAGGTACGAGAATTTTTATCTCACAACCACGAGGGAAATATTATTTTAAACAATAAAATGTAATACAACTTATTTGTATTGATCATTTATAATTCTAAATCATAATTTTAAATTACATCAACCCGGCAAAGTCAAAAAAATATTCAGGCCTTTAATGAAAATTACTTCGCTCCCTTGTGAATTAAAGGGAGTTTTGCAATGTGTTTTTAATAATAAAAAAGCGCTTTCCGAGCTAGGTGAAAAACACATTGTCAAACTCAACAACATTAAAATCAAGACCTCAGTGTGTGCGAGAGGGATGCAATAAATCGACAAAATTAGCGAGGTGATGTTACAAACAAGTGCACCGGGGCTCCACCCTTGATCAAACAATCATCTCGCGATGTCGACACAGGCTCAGGCAACGCGCCACAGACTACTTTAAGTAGGACGAAGCATTATTTTTTCTTTATGCCGTTTTTTATTTGTTTTGTTTAGGGGTCTGTATACATAGACATATTACAGTATCATCATAATTATACAGTACAAAAATATAAAAATAAAATTACAAAAGCAAATCGATTAGTCGTAAAATAACTATTGCAGGTTTGGACACCTCATTCTTTCATCATTTGCTCATCCTCAACCGTTCCGCAGTCTTCGCAGTTTGGGAACTCTAATTTTTTCATAAGGTGTGCATAATTCTATTAGCCTGTATTATATGTCCCACGGCTGGGCAAAGATCTCCCCTCATTTTCTCCACTCAACCCTGTCACTTGTGTGATTCAAGCGCTACCGCGAAAAACGATATTGGTAACTTACGGATGATTGTCTCTGATGACGCCTTAATTAGAGTAAAAGAGAAAGATGCTCGAAATATACGAACTTCGACGTTCGCGCTACCTCCTTCACCTTTTGGTCTGCACCCCGCACATTCTCCATAGTGTTGTGGGTCCCACTTTGTAACTTGACATACTTTTGGAAGCTTCCTGTTAGGACTAGTTGGTATACAAGAGTCAGAGTGTCATATAGTTAGTAGCAACCAAAGTGGCCAAATATATGGATACAGATTTTGATTTATACAGCAGTAAGGATGTGTTACATCATACTGATTGCTACTATTTTATGCTGACTGCATCAAAATATTTATTAGTAATATTTATTTCTAGGCATTAACATTAAGGTGTCTATATATACAGTCTGTGACGGAAACACGTTAACAACGAGTGTAATATTGTGATGTCGGACAATTTCTGTAGCCTGTCACGCGCAGGTGTCGCAATATCCCCTCGCTGGGGTCTGAATAGCCCCCATGGATGTGCCGCAGGAAAATTGACAACTTTGCACGGGACGGGGAATCGGGCTTGGCCTAGGAGGAATAACGGCCCGGCTACGACTATGCGCGCCTTGCGGCGTGGCGAGGGTTTTATCTGTGCGTTGCGCGGTCAAGACGCGGAATGCACTACGGTTAGGTGGTAACACACGCAATGAACAGATAAAACGCTCGCCGCGCCGCAAGTCGCGCATAGTCGTGGCCGGGCCGTAATGACTGGAGAACGCATCCGCATGCGCCAGTAAGGGACAAAGATATTCTGGCTTTTGTAGCCCAAAATGTAACAATTCACTATAGTTTTGCTTTACAGGACATTCTTTATAACAAAAATATTAGCTTATTCTGTATTAATTACCGCAACTTTGGTTGAAAACCTAAGAAAACTCCAATCGTATTTGTTTGTTACCCTCCAACTTTGACGGTTCTGAAGGGTCCAGTTTGGAGGGGAACAAAAATATGTGAAACTATGACAAGGACGGACGAAAATAGCGCCATCTCTGCCATACCTGTGGAAAGTTACATAAGACCATCCCTTTCGATCGTGATATTATTATTAGCACGCTCCGTCTAGTTAAATGGTATGTCTATGGGCTTAGCGAATATCAAAAATTGAGTGGTACCCTCTCTATCGCTCTTGCGGTGAGAAACAAGGAGGAACTAATTTGCGATAGGGTAGCTGATTCTATTGGATGTTTGGTTTTTTTTTTTTCGGTTTATATACATTTATTTACAGAAATTACAATCGTATTATACCACAAGTACTTAACTAGTTACAGTATAAAATCTAAAAAAGGCCCTTGAGGCATTGTACCAAGGATGCTGGCGGCATTTCCTCGTTGTATCGCAATGTTGTTTGGTTATATGGTTAGTTTCGGGGTAACACCGTTTTTGATGTTTTAACATCGGGGGTAATATTAAGTCGATTTTTTTCATAAATCATTTAAATCGGTTTTTGGGATAAATGCCAATTAATTAGCACAAATCATTTAATTAGCTGACTGAGGTCTTATATAAAAAAACTATCAATTTGAGGCCTTGGACCGATGTACTAAGAGGTGGAATATATTTTGAACTGTCCTACAAGAACCTTTGAAGTGTGCCTCCTTGGAGATTTTTTGATATGGTCGCGATTATTAACTCAGGGTAGGGTAGGCAATGCGCGTGTGAATCCTCTGGAGTTTCAGGCGTTCATAGGCTGCGGTAACTGCTTACCGTCAGGCGGGCCGTATGCGTGTTTGCCACCATCGTTGTATTAAAAAAAAAATCAGAAATCGGTTTGTATGGACGCATGCATAATATTAATGATAGGTCATAAAAGTTTATTTTGACTAAGGCTCTAGTGTAAGTTTCTTTTGACGTAAAAAAACGTTTACGAACGCGTAAGTGGTAATGTTATTTATATGGGAAACGCAAACGCGTTCGTGACGTAAAGTTACGTTAAAAACTTACACTCAGAGGCTCTAGTGTAAGTTTCTTTTGACGTACAAAAACATTTACGAACGCGTAAGTGATAATGTTATTTATATGGAAAACGCAAACGCGTTAGTGACGTAAAGTTACGTTAAAAACGTACACCCAGGGCTCAGGTCTCTGATACATCAGTCACAGAAGCAACTCGTAAAACTGTCTCAACTAAATTTAATTAAATAATTTTCTCGTTCAAATGACTTGGCGAATCAGACGACAAAGAAGTCGAAATACGTTACCCGACCACTAAAGACATAACAGCTATTCTTAAACTCATTCCGAATTGGAATTTATTGCTTTAGAGTAAGGTACATAATTGAACGATGCTTAAGTGCTGTTAAGTCTTTTGCAAGTTGGGATTTCCACGAATGAATATTAATCAAATGGTATTAACTTTGGAAAATTTTGACTTTAATTTGAAGGTGCGTAGTAACACTTGGAAATTAATATTAATATTAAAAAAGCGAAAGTACAGCCTAGTCCAGAAGAAGAAGTATTGAGTATATGAAACTCGATTAGTTCGTTCTCGTTTTCAGTGTAGCACATCTTTTCTTTTTTTATATACAACGATGATGGCAAACAAGCATACGGCCCGCCTAATAATAAGCATTTACCGTAGCGTATGGACGCCTACAACTCCAGATGATTCACACCCTACTATAGCCTACCCTAAAAGTTGTTAGAGTTCTGGGAACCTGACTCACCATCAGGAACACAACACTACATACCTGAAAGGTGGCAGTGTTATTATGGCTGTGGTCTTATGTAAGGAGGAGGTACTTCCCCAGTTGAGCTTCTCCAGACTCAAGCGTGATGGTGCTTCTCTGTGCCATACCTCTTATTGGACGTACTTTAAGGACATATCCGGCTCCCGGGTTTTCTGATGACACGTTATCAACTTATTTAAACTGATCAGGTATTGGTCTTTGCGGTTGACTGATATTTCTATGAATAACTTGCGCTGCTAGAAGATGTTGATGTGAACTTTAGCCAGTCTTCATTCGAGACCAACGTCGTTCTTGAAACGTCGGACGTAATAATGTCCGTGTAATAATGTGTAAAAACCGTGTAAATTTAAAGATCACGTTACACCGGCCCGCGTCCGAGCCGAGGCTACCGTCGCGACATTTTGTATGGAATGAATCACGTGACCACGGAGCCGCCCGAGTCACTCGGTCCGGTCACGGGCCGGCCGTGCGACGGCCGTTACAACTATTTATAAAGGCTCTGCTCGGCCCGGTGACGGGAAGGTGACGTAATGTCGACGGGCGTGTGACGATGGTCTACTCGCAACTAATGGTTGGATAGAATAACGCTCGTGTTAACGTCAATATTCGAGTGTCAGGCCGCTCGGGCCTGAACCACGCCGGTGAGTGCCCGTTCGGTCAACGGAAGGCTCGGCCTCGGGAGAGCGCCGTGTCGGAGACGCGACGGTATAACGTGAGTCATCCTTAAATCAGTACACCAACGTTACTTCAGAAGCAATGTTTTATGTTTATAGCTGTTTTAATTAATTAGCGGATCGGGTATACAGCACAAATCATCAGCATCCGAAACTCGGCCATCTTGTAATCCTTCTTAATAAGATATCAGATTTAATTAGGATAATTAACAGTTGAGTTATTTAATACAATTTTGACGACAGGTTTGGCCTAGCGGCTCTGCCTACGAAGCTGATGGTCCTGGGTTCATATAAATAATAATAAATAAATAAATATTTCGGACATTTTTATACTCAAATCGACCTAGTCCCACGGTAAGCTCAATAAGGCTTGTGTTGCAGGTACTAGACGACGATATATATAATAAATAGATACATATAAATACTTAAATACATAGAAAACACCCATGACTCAGGAACAAATGTCTGTGCTCATCACACAAATAAATGCCCTGACTGGGAATCGAACCCAGGACCTTCGGCTTTATAGGCAGGGTCACTACCCACTAGGCTCAAATCCCTGTAAGTGCATTTATTTTCGTGATCTGCACAGGTATTTGTTCTGGAAGTTATGGGCCTTTTTAAGATTGAATGTATATCAATATATTATGATATTTAATAGAGAGAGGTGATAAGAGAGAGGTGTGGTTGAAGATGTAGTGACAAAAATTGAGATGGGTATGTTAAGATCGTTGATGATGGTGGATGAAAGAAGATTAACGAAGAGGGTGTATGGAAAGAGAGTAGAAGGATCCCTTCGAAGGGGAAGGCCTAGGCGAACTTTTCTCGACCAAATCAGGGATATTTTGAAGAAAGGCCAGGTCAGGAGTACCCTAAACCGACAACAGTGTATGAGGAACGTTATGAAAGTGAGGGAAGCGAAAGTGATTTATCAGGATCGTAGAAAATAGAAATGCGTGATCTCTGCCTACCCCTCTGGGAAACAGGCGTGATTGTATGTGTATGTATGTAATATATGATAGTAATTAGTTATTATAATATTTTAATTGTTGTAAATAACAAAAAGTCCTTAATGTTATATTTATCAACTCTAAAAAGTTGATATGTTCATAAACTTCAAAACGCATTGTCAAACTCTAACATTCTCAGTTTAATTACGAACTTTATAAAATTCATTAAAAGTCATGCCGGAGGCCTCGGGCTCGTTCCCGAGGAGGCACGTGCTCAAAATACATTTCGCTTACTTTTTACATTAGACACACCATTTTTTTCCGAGCACGTATTAAATTTTTGTTACAAAATTATGAAACGAATAATCCGTAGGATTTTTCCCTTTGTCGCCTCTTACGGCACCCGCGGGAGGATACGGGGCTCCACACGGCACCGGCACCACATGGCACAAACATCATATTTTTTTTATTTTTATGACATAAGGTGGCAAACGAGCAGACGGATTGCCTCATGGTAAGCAATTACCGTCGCCCATGGGCACCCGCGACACCAGAGGAGTCACAAGCGTGTTGCCGGCCTTTAAGGGGGGTTGAAGCTCTGGGAACCTTAGTCACCATCAGGAACACAACACTACATACCTGAAAGGTAGCAGTGGTATTGTGGCTGTGGTCTTCTGTAAGGAGGAGGTACTTCCCCAGTAGGGCTTCTCCAGACTCGAGCGTGGTGGTACTTCGCTGTCCCCTACCTCTCATAAAATTCATATAAATGAAACATACTCACATTAAAATATAGCACTGAGCAGCATTCTCATTCCTTACACAGACGCAAGGATGATATACCTGAAAAAAAAAATACAAATTAAAAACAACCATTCTAATATTATAAATGCGAAAGTAACTCTCTCTGTATATCTGTCTGTTACCTCTTAACGCGGGATAAAAATGCCTGTTACCTCTTAACACTTAAGATGTACAGGGAGAGTGAGAACGCTCAACCAATTGGGATGAAATTTGGCAAGAAGAGAGTTTGAGCTACGAGAAAGGACATAGTATAATTTTTATCCCGCAACCATACTTTAAAGTCAGGCATGGTTGGCCAAAGGAGTCGCGAGGAAAAGCTAGTTATTTATAATACATGAAAAAATTATTTCTTATTCCAAAATTATTGTATTAAAGTCCATTTAGGGCCGATTTTTCAATTGTCAGATAGGCACATATCTGACCGATACCCATAGAGTTATTAGCCGAATAAGGCTTATCTGACTATTGAAAAATCGGCCCTTAACCAGCTAAAGTAAAAAATACTTAATGTGTAAAAAATACTTGGCACTCTTTTGAGTAAAATGCAATCAGTTTTTAACGAAAGAAAAAGATCTTGCCAAGCTAGTTAGGTATAAACAATTTTTTTGTTTTCATCTCAAAACTACAAATAAACTACGAATAAAAACAATTCGGGCCCGTATAATATTTTATCCGTAAATTGGATAAAGCATTACATTTCAAAATTAACTGAGTGTGATATCCGGGAAAAATATATTACAGAAAAATCTATTGGAATAACGATTTGTGAATCGTACTCGAATCGAATGCTATATCGAGTTAGCTATTCGAATGTGCCGAGTTGAATATAAATCCCGACTATCGAATAGTATCGAGTGTAACTTCAGAAATCGAAGTTCGACAATTTGGGGCATCTTTTTCGTTTACTCCAATTAAGGCGTAATAAGAGGGACAAGGACAATCGTTGGTTCTGTTGCTCGTTTCTATATTTGCAGTAACCCCTAAGATAAAGAAGCTCATTTGTTTTACACACAAAACTATCGTGAGATTGAAACATATTAATTGTATAAAAGCGGGTAACTCACGTTTTATAAGTCGAATATTGCTCGACATGTTTCACTCCGTAACGAGGAGCATAATCATGAGCCATTCGCGTTGGCTAACCGCAGTGATTACCGGATACCGGAGTTGGCTGACGGTAATTATTATTGACGTGACGAGAGGTCTGGCTTAGTGGGTAGTAAGCTAGTAACCCTGCTAATGAAGTCGATGGTCCTAGGTCCAAATCCTAGTAAGGGCATTTATTTGTGTGATGAGAACAGATATTTGTTCCTGAGTCACGGGTGTTTTCTATATATTTAAGTATTTGTATATTATATCTATCGTTGGCTAAGTACAGTCAGCAGCAGAAGTGGTAAGACTGCACATACCTTACACAAATTGACTGAGCGCCACGGTAAGCTCAGGAAGGCTTGTGTTGTGGGTACTCAGCCAACGATATATAAATTATAAGATACAAGTACTTAAATACATAGAAATATGAATCAGTCTGATGGTTTTTTTTTTTTTTTATGACAAAAGGTGGCAAACGAGCAGACGGATTGCCTGATGGTAAGCAATTACCGTCGCCCATGGGCACCCGCAACACCAGGGGAGTCACAAGCGCGTTGCCGACCTTTAAGGGCGGTTGGAGCTCTGGGGACCTTACTCACCATAAGGAACACAACACTACATACCTGAAAGGTAGCAGTGCTATTATGGCTGTGGTCTTCTGTAAGGAGGAGGTACTTCCCCAGTTGGGCTGCCCCAGATTCAAGCGTGATGGTCATCGCTGTGCCCTACCTCTCATTGTTGGACGTAGTTTAAGGACATACCCGGGTCCAAAAATGTTGATGGTGAAAATCGTAGTGCTATTTTACAAGAATTTCAAGTGATTATAGATTTACTAGAAATATATATACACGGGTCACGCACGTATCTTAAGGTCGAAAACCGCTCGACATATGTTGACCTTAAGATACGTGAGTGACCCGTTTATATATATTTCTAGTATGTCTGAGTCTCACGGGAGTTTTCTATAAAAATGATTATAGATCTGCGTACATGGTTTTAATTTTAAGTTAACAAACAGACGGAAGACCCTGGATGCAGGTCGCTTCCAACCGGTACATGTGGAGGTTCAAGTGGGAGGCCTATGTTCAGCAGTGGACGTCTTTTGAGAAGATGATGATGATGATACGGGTAACAAAGTGAATGCATTTCAGATACGTAACCCTAAAAAGCACTATTCATCTATAAAACATGTGTCCAGGTTCGATTTTAATTCCGCTAAAAGCTACATTGTGGTTCCGGGGTTTCCGGGATTTCCGGGATTTCAAATTTTGCACTTCGAGCGGTCAAAAGTGGCCGCAAATATAAGCCCATGTCGGGCCGTGATCCGTTCCGTAATTACCGATCAGTTCAATCGATGAAGTTTTATATGAGACATTTTCTAGAAAAAGGGACCTTATTGCCGATGGCACTTACGTCTGACCGCGTTGTGTTAGTATTGCGTTATCTTGAACAAAGACATAAGCGCCATCGCCCAAATAATGTCACAAATATTTTGTATTGAGTCTTTGACAATCCGTACTTTAATTTTTTTTTACGTTTTTTTAAGTTCCAGAACGATTATAATCCTTATCTAATTAGCATCACAGTTTACGGTATTAATAATCAAAGGTATATATGTGTGATGAGCACAGATATTTCTTCCTGAGTCATGGGTGTTTTCTATGTCTTTAAGTATTTGTATATTATATATATCGTTGGCTGAGTACCCACAACACAAGCCTTCTTGAGCTTACCGTGGGGTTCAGTCATTTTGTCTAAGAATGTCCTGTGATATTTATTTATTTTATTTATTGTCAAGGGCAATTATGTTGCAAAAGTGTTCATGTATAGGTACATTTCTGCCACTGACTGTACCAAAAACGTGTCTGAATTGACAGAATAAAAAAACACGATGTACACAGAATCTGTAGTTAGTTATAAAATGGACCCTAAGAAATTTTCAGATAATTTTCGGGATTACAGTTAATTTAACAAGGGACAAACTGTGTCCACATATAAATTTCAATATAAATAGTGATGTCAGCTGATGTGCTACCGAAATCCCGTTTTTTAGGAATATTCTTGGCACAGAATATTTTACGATTGAGAATAATTATGAGGAATTATAAACTAAATTAAAGTGAATTGTTTTATAAGCATTTATACAATTTTAATCGAGACAGAAGGACGGATAAACATTGAGTAGGTAAACCTAAATGGTTTATTGTAACTTTAATTTTTTGATTTCAGGTTGACAGACTTGTCAATAAATTCAAATTCAAAGGATTTTTTTCAGAAATGCAATATACTATACAGAAACAGAAAATGTTATTTTAAACCAATTCCAGATGAAATTGTTTTTTATCTTAAATATTTCTATGTAGACATTATTTCATGTACATTTGAGAGTAGTTATGTGTAAATTTGAGACTGATTAAACTTTTTTTTAACTCAAGTTTTTTTTATTACGCTATTTTTTGAAAACTTCCAATAACTACTAAATTCATAACACTAATAATTCATACAAATAACAAAAAAAGTACAATTGAAACATGATCTTTGCAGAAGGTATATTCATTTCCAGCCACAGACCAGTAAACCTATAGACAAGTATTGCAGGGCACTGACGATCATCAGTCCGTATGGCATACAAGGCTTATATAATTCCCGGTCGCACGCAGTGCCGTTCAGTTGCGTCCAAGTATCCGACCTGCGCGCAGTGCACATTGTTACTACACTAAAAAATAGATAATTATAATAAAAACGTTGACATCATGTGTCATTGTACTGTAAGATGGTGTGGTAAAAATTCTAAGACATCAAATTACAAGAAAGATGGTATAACATTCCACAGATAAGTCAAAATGATTATATTATTGAATAATTATTTGTTCCTAGCGGAGTTCATTTACACTGGTCACTTACAGAAGTAGATAGTTGTTCGTCTCTTTTCATCATATTGTAAATACAGTGTGCTATTCCTGTCTTACGAAGCCACGTGTAGCTCTAGTGATGTGCTGATGTCGTTACCGTATTAACCGTAATCGTGTGCTTAGGATTACCGAAGGTGTACCGAATTTACAAAATATAATAGAAATCAGGGATACGCACTAAATATATATATATATATATATATGTATATATATATTTATATATACGAGTATATATTTATATTTCAGTAGTTTATATAGTATATTATATTTAATACTAACTAGTAGTAGTAGAATATGTATGTACGCATACTTAGTTTTATGTAGAGTTATGTAGTGGACTAGAGGGGGTTGGTGAGTACTTGGGTCCAGTGTCATAGAATTGGCCTGATGATGAACTTCGAAGAAGTCCCAGGGCACTCATAGCTGGTTTGAGATAGAGGTATGTTATGGGGGCTTTTTAGAATCCACTTGGTGAGTCCTTGGGTCCAGTGTCATAGAATGAGCCTGATGATGAACTTCGTTGAAGTCCCAGGGCACTCATAGCTGGTTTGAGATAGAGGTATGTTATGGGGGCTTTTTAGAATTCACTTGGTGAGTACTTGGGTCCAGTGTCATAGAATTGGCCTGATGATGAACTTCGAAGAAGTCCCAGGGCACTCATAGCTGGTTTGAGATAGAGGTATGTTATGGGGGCTTTTTAGAATCCACTTGGTGAGTCCTTGGGTCCAGTGTCATAGAATGAGCCTGATGATGAACTTCGTTGAAGTCCCAGGGCACTCATAGCTGGTTTGAGATAGAGGTATGTTATGGGGGCTTTTTAGAATCCACTTGGTGAGTACTTGGGTCCAGTGTCATAGAATGAGCCTGATGATGAACTTCGAAGAAGTCCCAGGGCACTCATAGCTGGTTTGAGATAGAGGTATGTTATGGGGGCTTTTTAGAATCCACTTGGTGAGTACTTGGATCCAGTGTCATAGAATGGGCCTGATGATGAACTTCGAAGAAGTCCCAGGGCACTCATAGCTGGTTTGAGATAGAGGTATGTTATGGGGGCTTTTTAGAATCCACTTGGTGAGTCCTTGGGTCTAGTGTCACAGAATAGCACACCAGTGCGCGACCCATTCTCCAACAACGGGTATTAACGACATCTGACCCCGCACAATCTGGTGTACCAGAGTGGCGGGGATGTTCGCGCTGACAAGCGCCCTTCTGAGAATATAGTTTAACTTAACGTAGCATGGCGGGACAAGCGGCAAGCGCTCGAAGAACACGGGAGTCCATGGTGGCCGAGGTGGTCTACAGAGAATCCTTAGGGGGCACAGCTATGGTCTACACTACACAAACAACATACGAATAATGTATCTCTAGTGATTAAATATGTATTTTATTTGAAACCCTTGTATTTATATAAAAATACAAATTACGTATTAACTTTAATATATTTGCAAGATTCCATTCATACAATTTGTCCTATTTTTGAATTAGGGACTGTTTAGACAGCAAGTGATATTCTGGCCTCGTTCCTCACCTTCAGTCCGGTCGCCTAATGATACTCATCCAGGATGACTAGTATTTGCAGTAATGCACTATTTACATACAATAACAATTTAATTAATAACTAATTAATTAATTCAAAAAGACATTTTTTTAAATAGGCTGTTAATTATAGAAGTTATTCCAACCCACATTATGATATGTACGAGAGTGGTTTATGAACAAACAAACCACTCTCGTACATAATATTATAATCGTTATTTTGGTCAAAAAAATTGTACCATTTCGCATCGTAATTTGTACTCTTTTCTGGAGCTCTTATTACTGTCATACACATTTAATTTTTAGATTATTACACCCTTAGTATTTTAACCTATACTTTTGAAATAAGTTAAAATAATATTACTATACCTACTGATTTATATTTATAGTTACTTTTGTTTACCAAACATAAATGACTACCGATTAGGCTTCCGGTAAAAAACATGTCCCATCACTACACGCTCAAGCGGCCGCGCGTCGTCCTTGAGATAACCAATCGCAGCGACGTTAACGCCCTCCCGCCCCTCACGTTTCACCTCTTGTGTTGGCAGCTTGTATCGCGAACAAAATGAACAACATTGCGACTCTATAGGTAGTTCTCTGTGTTTCCAGCTCAACTGTCACGTTTTTTATCAAGTACGCCATCTACTACAGTTGAAATTATCCATAAAACGCTCTAACCGCTTTTGTTCAATTTTGTCACGCAATGAAATGGAATTATTACATTGAAGTACATTTTTAAATTGAAAGTGTTTTTTATCGATAACTGAAGAACACTTTGGCTCATCACTACTTTATGAACAGTGTTTGATTTAACCTGAACTGAACAAAAAAAAAACTTGTATGAAAAAAACCTAAAAAAACCCATAACACAAGCCTTCTTGAGCTTACCGTGGGGCTCAGTCAACTTGTGTAAGTATGTCCTGTGATATTTATTTATTTTAAACTAGCTATTCCTCGCGACTTCGTCTGCCAGTCATGCCCGTCTTTAAACTATGGTTGTGTGATAAAAATTATCCTATGTCCTTTCTCGTAGCTCGAACTCTCTATACCAAATTTCATCCCAATTGATTCAGCGGTTTAAGCGTGAAGAGGTAACAGACAGGTAGACAGAGTTACTTTGAGCATTTATAATATTAGTAAGGAGTATGGATTAGTACGTATAGTATATATAAGTGCACGTGAGTTTTTCCGTTTGTAACTACTACTTAGTAATCAAGAGATTATGGCTATACCTACTCGTATACCTAAAAAACTTAACTGAAACACCATGTCTATATTGACGACCGGTCTGGCCTAGTGGGTAGTGACCCTGCCTATGAAGCTGATAGTCCTGGGTTCGATTCCCAGTCAGGGCATTTATTTGTGTGATGAGCGCAGATAATTGTTCCTGAGTCATGGGTGTTTTCTATGTATTTAAGTATTTATATGTATCTATCTATTATATATATCGTCGTCTAGTGCCTACAACACAAGCCTTACTGAGCTTACCGTAGGACTAGGTCGATTTGTGTCAGATTGTCCCGAAATATTTATTTTATTTATTTATTTATGTAGTTGTGCAGAGAATTAATATGGAACATGGAACGTACGTCAAAATTTGAATATAGAACGCCGACATACGTGTACACACACGTTACTACCACATAGGCCAGCAAAATGTTTCACCTTTAGTAGTAATTTTGTAGTTTTTTCGGGAATGCAAGAATACTGTAGCACATCACTAGTAGGACAGTATTTAGTTTACCCTCGTCCTAATACTTAGGGCGCGTATGAATGAACCTATTATGTGAACACGGGCTCCCATTAATATGAAGGATGTTTACTTTGTCCTATCACAATAGACTGTTAATAAAACTGGACAACACTTAAGTGTATAGAAGCGGGTACCTCACGTTTTATAAGTAAAAAATTGCTTGACTTGTTTCAGTAACGAGGAGCATAATCATGAGCCATGGAGTGAAACGTGTCGAGCAGTATTCGACTTATAAAACGTGAGTTACCCGCTTTGACCTCAGTCACACCTGTTGGTAAGTGTCGACGAGGTTGAGGATGTAGCACGCTGGTTCGGTAACAGCCTATTCACTCTTGCTTTGAAAAGACCCAAATTATATCTCTCGCGGCAGTGAGGTGAAAAATTGTGTGTTTCACTCGGTAGCAAAGTGTGATACCCTCTCGTGCTTTGAAACCCTCCCAATGCTCAGGATTCCACACTCTGAAACACTCGCTATGCTCGTGGTTCAATTTTGGAATATTTCGCCAGCTCGGGTCTCAATATTAGCACGAGAAGGTAAACTCTAACTTTGCCCCCTTGTATAACAAAGAACTATATTCAACTTATATCTGAAAGCTCTTAACGCTAAGTATAGGTACATAAGCCGAGCCCCGTTTGCGTTGAAAACCGCCCCTTTAGTTTCCAAACTGTCAAATTGCATCTGTCAAACACATTCGTATTTCAAATAATGAATTCTAACCGTAACCGTCAAGTTTCCCTTATTAGCAATCTCAATTAGCTCTCTATCCCTTTCGATCACACGTTAACTTGGTACGAGAGAGAGAGAGACTACATTGTTAAATATGAGTCCGTGTGCTGTCGAATGGTTTGAGCCGGGGTGCTTATCCAGTGAGCGTTGCAAATAACACTCCGATAACAAAACGACTTATGACACATTAACTTAGACTTTAAATTAGACCCTATATTGAAAAGGTTAAGGTAGAGATTTGTTTGGGATTTTCTTTGAACTTAAGTTGTTTCTTGACTATGTGCTACAAATGGGAAAACAATTAAACAGGCTTAAACTTCCTCTATACAGATTCGGATTAATTCGATGATATTGGAATCGCAGCATCACCGTTCCAGGTCTACCGCGAAAATCGAAATTCGCTAATTTCGATCGATTATCTCTGTCACTCTAATAAAAAAGAGCATGAATTTTTCTAACTCCGATCTTTGCCTTCTTCATATTATTTGAAGTTCTTTTTTGTATGGAAACAATTTGTGTATGAAAAAGTATTATAGTAGACATGTCTGGCCTAGTGCCTAACCTAAGCAGATGGTCCTGGGTCCAAATCCCAGTAAGGGCATTTATTTGTGTGATGAGCACAGATAATTATTCATGAGTCATAGGTGTTATCTATGTATTGAAGTATTTTTTATTTATTTATAAATCTTTATCTACAATAATTACTTTTATTAAAATACAAGTTTCAACTAGTAATTAAAACTGCTTATGGGCAGAGAGTACCATTTTCTGCAGAGAGTATCATTTTGTACCGTTTGGCGTAGAGACGCTAGATCCATGAGGTCCAAGCGCGCACAAACTTTTTGCAGAAATCGCGAAGAGTCTGGTTGTAACTGGGAACCGAAGAGCTGGCGGCTTCCTCGCACGACGTATCAGCGTTGCGATACAACGAGGAAATGCCGCCGATATACTTGGTACAATGCCTCAAGGGCCTTTTTTAAGTATTTGTATGTTATTTATATCGTTGGCTGAGTCACAACACAAGCCTTCTTGTTCTTACCGTGGGACTCAGTCAATTTGTGTAAGAATGTCCTGTATTTATTTATTTATTATTTGAGCGTTTCTCTAAATTTTTGCCACTTTTCTCGACCAAAAATTTTTTGGTAAGTTTTATGTTTTTCTGGTCAGAATAACCACCTGATTCGATTTATGCAATAAAAAAATATGTCCCATAAAATTCCATACATTTTTGAATTTCCTATTATGTTACCTCCATAGAAAATATATAGAAAATGGTAACACAATAGGAAAACAATCTTTGGGACTCATTTTTTTCTTGCATAAATCGAATCAGCCCGCGATTTTGACAAGAAAAAATATAAAATTTACCAAAATATTTGAAGTCGAGAAAAGTGGCAAAAAATTTAAGAAACGCTCATTTATCACTTATAAGGCAAGATTTAAAGTTTACTGTTTAAGCAGATGGTAAACCCTAGCATATATTTAAAGTTATACAGGATACGTCGGGAGATAGGGCCGGAATATTGCGTTAGGTCAGACAAATTGGGATCCGTTACCGAATATATTACGGTCCCTGTTCTAGCCGTCGGTTTGTTAATCGTTCCGTGTTATTTATGACCGTTTACCCTGTATATTTTCGGCTGGGGTTAAAGTTTCATTTTATTTGCGGATGTTTATTATGTTAATAGGGTAATAATGGAAACGATATATCTGTAATGGTATTATTTATTTTATCAATATAAAATGGTTAGCGTTGGTAGTAATTTGAGATTTATCAGCCTTAATTTCATTGAAAATTGCGGCTAGCTCTCAACTGGTCATTGTACGTGTTTTTGGGGAAGGCCTACGTCCAGTAGTGGACGTTCTTTGGCTGATATGATGATGATGATGGTGAGCCTTAAACTCAGTTTAGTATCTATTTATTCGTTTTGTTACGTATATGGCGGACACAAAAAAGAAAATTTAAAAAATATATTTGAAAAAGTGATTTTTTTTTGGAGCTTTTTCTTGTGTATTGAAATAGAAAAAACGCGTGATTCTGAGTAGATTTTTTTTTTTGAGAAAACTCATTGCCACTATATATAGTGGCAGTTTTTAAAGAAACTCTCACATTAAAAGAAAACGATATATCTGTAATGATATTATTTATTTTATCGATATAAAATGGTGGCTAGTGTTGGTTGGATTTGAGTTTCATCAAAAGTTCCCCACGGAACCCCAAGGAATTGCCTGTCTTCATACCAGATGCCAATAAAAACTCTAAATTGGAATACACGACTCCCAACTCACTATACCATCAACGCCATAAATATGTGAACACATTTTCACATTAAATCAATGGCAAACTGTATACATATTAATGCTCTCCTACTGTATCATCCACTTTATGATTTTGCATCTTATTACAAAGGCGTAAAGTTCAAAGTTGGATGCACTGAAGAACATATCAAGTTTTTCATATGGTCGTGTGTATTCATTAAGTGAACCAAGAAACTTTTGTTCCTTTTTTCGGCACTTCCTTTGCATAAGTGGGCCGCGACATAAATTGTAGGGTAGGGACAAATTGCGTTCCGCCTGTAATGTATTCAGGGCTGACATTCCGTTAGACTGCAGAGCGTGGGATAAAAAAAAATGTTAAATGCTCTTTATAGTATTATCTTCAATTCTGTCGTTTTAATTTAACTGTTCGCAGTCGTCACACAGTCAATGGCAAACGCCTTTCATGTCACAAAAGGGACAGATTATGTCAAACTGATAGAGGTGTACTGTCACAAATCTGATAGAGATGACTTACACAACTTGAATCATGCAAGTTAAAATAAAATTTGCAAAGAATAAATGTATTTGATTTCACATACATTTTAATAATACTGTTATCGTGAAAAGAATATGTATTTAATATTTTACGTAAAGAGAAATTAAGATGAATGAGAACTAAAATAAACCTAAAACATTAGATAACTAGGTACTACAAACTAAAAAAAATACTCAACATAAATTATTGTCTACGGTTGCCGCGATAATTACTCATGAAATAAAACAACTAAAACGGGTTAAATAGTGTATACTTATTTAAACTTTATCCCGACGTTTCGAACCCTTTAGCAGCGTTCGTGGTCATGGGATGAAGTTTAAATTAGTATACGCGATTTAATCCGTTTTAGTTGTTTTATTTCATACGTAAAAATAAAATAAAACACAAACCGAAGGGCAGGCGTGGCTATGGCAATCATAGAAGTTTCGCAATGTCAGCAAAACTCTAGGAATCTTTAGTTGCAAGTGTTGCAACGTGATTTCCATAATATTTTTTTAATAGTTTTATTTTAAAATGTAAAATAATACTTATTCAAGAACCAAAGATAAATATCAGAAACAGACTTTGTCAAACTTAAGTATTTAAAACATATTATTTATAACAGCTAAGTCAGACATTAAATTAAGTTACGTATACTAACGTAAAACAAATCAATTTATTCTTAGAATCTTCTCAAATCTGACTCATTTAATTGGTGATAATTATAGCAGTGTGTGTTTGCATTTCCGTTCACTTAATGATTCCGATACTAGTATCAGAGATGGTGGTGCCATCTACTGAACTACTATACTATACATCTATCTTGTAGGTAATACTGTTTGATATGTTTTCTCTTGGGGCTACGCATACTCGTAATTAACTACTTTAAAATTTTATATATCTCTGTTTTGAAAAAATAAGTCCCGCCGCAGTTTCTTGCCGGTCTTTTCTCGGATTAGAGGTGTAGGTTTAGCACCAGTGGTAGATTTTCTTTAACGTTCATAAGTTCATATAATATGCCTAAATATAAAAATAAAGGTCTAATATCTTTTTTCTTATCTACGCCGTATTTATCCTTTTGTGTTTTTTTTTTATGTCATAGGCGGCAAACGAGCAGACGGATTGCCTGTTGGTAAGCAATTACAGTCGATGGGCACAAACATTCCTGAGTCACAAGCGTGTTGCCGGCCTTTAAGGGGGGTTGGAGCTCTGGGAACATTACCATCCGGAACACTACAACACTACATACCTGAAAGGTAGCAGTGCTATTATGGCTGTGGTCTTCTGTAAGGAGGAGGTACTTCCCCAGTTGGGCTGCCCCAGATTCAAGCGTGATGGTCATCGCTGTGCCCTACCTCTCATAAAACATAAGTGTTAAAAAAAAAAACTTAACAAAGATCATGTTACTCTGGTACTCGAGACCTTACTTTGCCGGCACTCGGCAGCCAATCCCAATGCGCGGCTGGTTCCGTACCGCGCCGCACATTCGTACATGTCAACTGGATTCGGGCAAATGAAACTTTGCACATGTCTTTTTAGTTTTTTGTAGCCCATTATTTTCCAAATAAAATGTATTTTTCGCAGTGAGTTTCTAAGCAGTTTAACCGACAGAGCATTTTTTAAAGTTTTTTTTGCGTATACTGTATAAATCTTTAGACGTTCAATCCCGCTGATAAAAAATGTTCAACTAATTGTTGTTGGTATTCAGTCCCATCAGCCAGGGGAGAAAGGAAGCATAGTTTGTTACAAGAAATGTGGCCCTGCGTATAATATACTGACGCGCTTGGTAGGTGACCCATTATTTAAGGGACACACAATACACAAAACGTAGATAGAAGCTATAGCGTCTATTTATATGCATTTAAAAAAACTGGTTTGAGTGACCCAGGGGTATGTAACCATGGCAACGAGGGACAAATAATAGTTGATTGAGCCATAGTGAAGATTCTAATAATGTTTGAATATATATGTTTGACGACCGGTCTGGCCTAGTGGGTAGTGACCCTGTCTATGAAGCCGATGGTCCTGGGTTCGATTCCCAGTCGGGGCATTTATTTGTGTGATGAGCACGGATATTTGTTCCTGAGTCATGGGTTTTTTCTATGTATTTAAGTATTTATATGTATCTATCTATTACATTATATCTTCGTCTATTACCTACAACACAAGCCTTACTGAGCCTACCGTAGGACTGGGTCGATTTGTGTAAGATTGTCCCGAAATATTTATTTTATTTTTTTATTCATACCGCGTGTTTACAACATTGGGACTTTAACTGTAAGGAACGATTTTGCTCATAAAACTGAGCTACTTTTAGCCTACAACTACACTACTAATTTCATCCTATTTCCAACAAATTACTCAGCTTTTCATTCATTCCTCTTCAGAATTTTTTTTTTTTTATTATATAGTAAAAATACAGTGAGGGAATTCACTGACGTCTTAAAAGTTGTTCCATTAGTTCACGTATGCTTTCAAACACAACTTCAAAGTGTAAATATACTTTCGCCATAGTTTTAAAAGTACTTAAAACAGTCCATAAATCAAGGCGATATGTCCAGGAAATGCCCACTTTCATCACGGGATTTATCCCGCCTGAAATATGACCAGATTATACAGGTTTGGGTGCAAAATTATATTTAATATTGCGGTCCGGTATGTAAACGTGTGTTTAATAGACTGTTGTGTTTTTTACCCATATAAGATTATGATAAACCAAATGGATGTTTTATGTACAGTCGGCAGCAGAAGTTGCTCAGTGGGCGAAATGTTCAAAATGACCTTAACGACTTTATTGTTAAGAGAATTAGAGTGTGTTAAGATAATTCTGACCACCAGGTTGCTAATCGTACCGTGACTTTTGCTGCCGACTGTACCTAAGTGTAGTTGTGTTCGCATATATATATAAAAACAAAAAATATGAAATATTTTATAGGAACCCTGTCGAAACGGCTGCTCAACGTATCTGGAGACCGTAGAGCAGGCGCGTACCTCTCCCAGCGCATTGCCCTCGCTGTACAGAGAGGTAACGCTGCCAGCGTTATGGGATGTAAGCCGTAGGTGGGACTTTTAGAAGGGATTTTCTTTTTATAATTAGATTTTTTATTTATTTCAGATTTAACGTAGCTTATTTTAGATTTATTTAGGTTTAATGTAGTTTAATTTTAATTTTTTTTCTTTTTTTAACTGTTAGCTTAGGTTTTTCCTATTTTTTCAATTTTTTATGTTAAATGAAGCATTCTGTTACGAAACATGTATACACATAATAATATTTTTGTATTTAAACTTCATTCCGTAGATTTTTATTAGTATACACTTAATATATATAAAAGCGAAAGTTTGTGAGTGTGCCAGTGTGTATGTTTGTTACTTCACGTCTAAACGGCTGGAGCGATTTTAATAAAATTTGGTATGGATTATCTTTTATTATGCAGAAACGTCTGCTAGTGAATATCTTCGATATTTAAATAGAAAGTAAAATAGAAAAAATTGACTCGCAGCGGGACAATTGGTAGTGCACTGGGCTAGTGATCCGGTAGTTGTGGGTTCGTATCCCGCTGCTAGTCAAATTTTTCTATTTTTCTTTCGATTTAATCATCGAAAATTTGGTATGAAGTTAGTTGACACCTTGGATTAACACAGAGGCTACGTTTTTTCCCTTATAAACCACGGGTAACATCGCCGGGCACAGCTTGTAAAATATATAGATGAAAAACTTAGCTAAAGGAAGGCTTAGCTTGTCTATGTAGTAGTAACGTGTACACGCACGTTGGCGTTCTATATTTAATTTTTAACGTAAAATCCGTAATGATATCTGCACGACTGCATAGACATGGTCCTTTAGTAAAGTTTTTAACCTATACATGCATGTGATTTATGGCATAACACCGACCGCATTGGTCCCAATGGAAATTTACCATTAAAAAAGTTACTTTTGACAGCGCGCACGGCTGTCAATAAAGCCCGTTTCACATCAAGCGCGGGCGTGTGTCAACGCGGGCCCGCCGCGGGCCCGCGTTGACACGCGCCCGCGCTTGATGTGAAACGGGCTTAATTCCGGAGTTTGCAGCGGTTATCATTATCACCGCTTTCGGCGACGGTGTGCGAGCGAGATAAGCCTAGCTATACTTCTGCCTCACTCGTACACGGCACGCATCCAATTGCAAAACAACACAAATAAAAAAAGGCCGATTTCATGGACAGAATCATCGGACTATATCAGTTGGGTGGCTAGTGATAAAAGGTCCAAATACTACATAAATTGTATGAGACTTATGCTGTTTGCTAGTTGAGCCAAATAGTTCCGCTTGCAGGTTTTGCTAACTACACTCTGCGGAGCATCTGAGTTGGAATAAAAGGATATTTGGATGCTTTTTCCATTTTGTTCTGGATTGTTGGATGTTTTTATTGCATTTAATTGTTAACGTTAAAATGCATAAAAGATACTAATAGTTAAGATTATTTTGCTTTACGATAGATAATAATATTATGGAGCATGAATGTCAATATTATAAGTCTTATATAATTAACCATGACCGTCACATTTAAAAATAAAATAAACGAATCAGATAATATCTAATAAAGTACGTCAATTTGATATATATTTGAAAAATTAATGACAATTCGCAGGCCAGAAGCAGCCATTCATATAAACAACATTGGTCATTGACCAGCCATGGTTTTTATATGAAAACTCTTTTTGTAGATGTTATATGTTTGTGACCTTTTTGTGTAGTATTACCATCTTTTCTGATGACATTTTTTTTTTTTTTACATGGATTGTGGTGACTGAAATTTTCTATGCAATCGCATAGAACATTTTCAATAAGTCACTTCATTGTATAGATCCGAATTGTTGGTGCTTTTTGTTTTCTTATTCAATACGTACTTTTAAGTATTATTTACTGATGTTCTCTGTTGTGTATATATAAGTATGTCAAGGTTAAAAATATCATTAAATTGCTTAACTGCATTTAGAAAGATAGGTTATGGTTTTTAGAGTTGAAGAAGTATGAGCTCAATACTTTTGGACAAGGCTGTATGAAACTACACGTAATATTTTAACTAATATTTTAGATAGTGTTACAAAAGGGTTGATTTATTAAACACTTATTTCGTCCCTATCAGGAGTGAACTATCAAAAATATTATCCTTATCATACTACTTTACGATCACTCTTGGGGACGTTGGGGACCGCTTTCAGGTAATGTTAAGGCTTCCCAAAGTATAACTTGAATCATCTTGTGGGGTGTTGTCATAGTCGCAACGCTTGGCAGGCGTGTAGGCGATTGGCGTTTTCTTTACAGCTCCAAGGGATAGTAGACCTTAGTATTTAATATAAATATCAGCTTGATACGCGTTCCTGACTAAAAGGACCCGGAGCTGGACCCGGGTATGTCCTTAAACTACGTCCAACAATGAGAGGTAGGGCACAGCGAAGTACCATCACGCTTGAGTCTGGAGCAGCCCAACTGGGGAAGTACCTCCTCCTTACAGAAGACCACAGCCATAATAACACTGCTACCTTTCAGGTATGTATGTAGTATTGTGTTCCTGATAGTGAGTAAGGTTCCCAGAGCTGCAATCCCCCTTAAAGGCTGGCAACGCGCTTGTGACCCCCTGGTGTTACGGGTGCCCATGGGCGACGGTGATTGCTTAACCGGGCAATCCGTCTGCCCGTTTGTTATAAAAAAAGGGTCTTCAAAGATAGACTGACGGACGGACTAGTAAGGGTCCCAATCTTATTTAATTAGCACTAACTTTCCATTCAAATTAGCAGATGCCTCGATAACTGCGCCCCTTTTAGCCCCAGAAAAAACATTAAAAGCGATCCAAATAAAGTAATTAAGTAGCCTCTGATTTATAACGGACAGCGAGGAGAAATTTTGTCACTAATTTACAAAACCTCCTTACTGATTCTGGTAATCAAAAGAAAAATGACGTAACTATGTATGGGATGAGTACAGAGGTACAGAGTTAATGCGTTTCAACTTGAAGTATCTGTGTCAAATACGAGATTTACAAAGTAATAGCGATTTTACGATTGTATTTCTTGGCGTTTGTAAAACAATGCTATAAATTGCCGCTATTTTATTTATAAAATACTCCATTTAGTAATAGATACCCCTGATTCGGAGGCTGCGAGAAAACACAGGAACAATTTGCACTTATAAGAACATTTCATTTTGACGACCAGCCTGGCCTAGTGGGTAGTGACCCTGCCTATGAAGCCGATGGTTGGGTTCGAATCCCAGTAAAGTCATTTATTTGTGTGATGAGCATTTGTTCCTGAGTCATGGGTGTTTTCTATGTATTTAAGTGTTTATATGTGTCTATCTATTATATATTATATTCTCGTCTAGTATCTACAGCACAAGCCTTACTGAGCTTACCCGTAGGACTATGTCGATTTGTCTAAGATTGTCCCTAAATATTTATTTATATCAAGTAATTTTTTATTAAACATTTTGATTTCCTTTGATTTTTATGTAGTATCCATACTAATATTATAAATAGGAAAGTAGCTCTGTCTGTCTGTTACCTCTTCACGCTTCAACCCTCAACCAATTGGGGTGAAATTTAATATGGAGAAAAATTTAAAATAGACAACATATACTTAAAAAAAAGTGACGAGGACCTCTGGCATTTGAGGCAGGATTCGAACCCGCATCTGCAGCGGCTTGACCACGACTGCTTTCGGTCTTTATCCGAGACCACGAGGACAACGTCGTTCTCGAAACTTCGGAGATAATTTTTTAAAGTTTAATAAACGCATATGTATGTACATACCCGGGTATGTCCTTAAACTACGTCCAACAATGAGAGGTAGGCCACAGCGTTGACCATCACGCTTGAATCTGAGGCAGCCCAACTGGGGAAGTACCTCCTCCTTACAGAACACCACAGCCATAATAGCACTGCCACCTTTCAGGTATGTATAGTGTTGTGTTCCTGATGGTGAGTAAGGTTCCCAGAGCTCCAACCCCCCTTAAAGGCCGGCAACGCGCTTGTGACCCATGGGCGACGGTAATTGCTTAACACCAGGCAATCCGTCTGCTCGTTTGCCGCCTATGTCATAAAAAAAAAAACGCAGTTAAATCCCGTTTATTTGTTATAATTTGTAAAAACCGTGAAAGTTTGAATCAGTACATTAAAACCAAGTCCAAACCCAAATTAAGACAAGAAACAAATTAATAAAATTATACTTAGCACAATCACTTCAAAAAACTTAAACCGATTGCACCGAAGAATTGACTCGCAGACGATCAAATTAAGCTACATGGTAAGTTTACAAACAAGCACGAGAAACAAGCCAAGTTTAGTTTCTGATGTTTAGAACCATAACCCTGTATAGGGCATTTAACACATATAATTTCTTAATCTCACTAAATCTCCCTGAATATGTTTATTTCTAGTGTCAAACGACTTGTTTCGTTTATCATCATATCAGCTGAAATACCACTGCTGCCTTCCCTATAGCGACCTACAGTGACCAGTTTTGAGCCACCCGGATCCAGTGGATGTGTGTGTCCGCGCATTACTCGCAATGGTCGTCACTCAAGAATCTTTACGCCCCAATGGTTATCAGTTCTGTGTGTAATTGCCACTATTGCCACTTTAGTTTAGCGATCCGGAGGGGTATATCAGTTACTTTGGTTCTGCTACGAATGACATAATTTCTGAGTCTGTTTTGTTGTGAAGATTAAATGTCTCTATGCTATAAATGCGTAAAAGCTATACAAGTCAGAAATGAAAGTCAGTCTGATATTTGCACTTTCCAATTTCCGCTGCTTACGAAATTATACATCAGACCCTATAGTCGCCCTCTAAATGGAATGGATAAAAAACTGAATTATTATTTTGAATTATGATTGTCATGTCTATTGCAATTTTATTTTGGATCAAAATAAAGATTGTTTGTGATCGAAATAAAGTTTTGATTTATGATTTACGTTTATATAGTATATTTGTTCCGTTCCGTTTTTGTTAAATAAGTTGTAAGTTGTTGCTTTAAAAATCATATTACGAGTAATATCTTACACACATTAACTGAGGCAAGCTAAAGAAGGCCTGTATTGTGGGTATTCGTATATTAGTAACATTGAAGATAGTATTTCATGTCCTCAAATATTTTGGACCCGGGTATGTCCTTAAACTACGTCCAACAATGAGAGGTAGGGCAGAGCGATGACCATCACGCTTGAATCTGGGGCAGCCCAACTGGGGAAGTACCTCCTCCTTACAGAAGACCACAGCCAAAATAGAACTGCTACCTTTCAGGTATGCAGTGTTGTGTTCCTGATGGTGAGTAAGGTTCACAGAGCTCCAACCCCCCTTAAAGGCCGGCAACGCGCTTGTGACTCCTTTGGTGTTACGGATGCCCATTGGTGACGGTAATTGCTTACCACCAGGCAATCCGTCTGCTCGTTTGCCGCGTATGTCATAAAAAAAAAATATCTGTTGCCAGGTTCTAGTCCGAGACAGCCGCGTAGTACAAGTTTATCAAAGAGATTGTAGCTCGAACAAGTTGCCAAGGAGTTGGCCTTCGACGAGGTATGCGGTGGTAGCCATATCATCCTATTATTATGAGATAATATATTGATTAGGTCTCAAATTGTACATCATGGCTAGACATAATATAACAAAGAAATATTACAGGACTTCCTTACACAGACTGAGCCCCACGGTAAGGTCATGAAGGCTTGTGTTATTAGTACTCTACCGACGATATACATAATGCCCGGAATACACGACGAGGCTAGTTTTTCAAGCCAGTATAGTAAGCTAGTTAATAAGCTAGTAAACTAGTAAAATTGTCCTGGCTTGAACACAGGCTAGTGCTGTTCTACATGATGCCAGTAATTTAAAGTCAGTTCGAGTGCCAGTACCTTTGCAAAGTGTCGTAAAAAAAACGTCAATATAAATGTAATTCGTAAAAAATAACATAGCATGAATGAAACAATTACTTAAAAAACTATGTAAATGTGTACTAGATGAATTACTTGAAGATATATTAGAAAAACGTGTATCGACACATGGCACTAGCCGGACGGATACTAGCTTCACCGGTCGCATGAAGATAGTACACAAGCCAGGCTAGCGAAATCGGTGGCGGGGGGCGCTACTAGCTCAAAAAATAGAACGGCAAGCTATTAAACTATCCTGGCTTCAGCACTAGCTTACTAGACTGAAAGTTAAGCTAGTTTTGTATATACGAAGATAAACGCACTAGCTTACTATACTGGCTTGAAAAACTAGCCTCGGGTATTCCGGGCATTATACTTAAATACATAGAAAACACCCATCATTCAGGCACAAATACTAATCACACAAATAAATTAACTTGCTAGGATTTGAATCCAAGACCGGGTTACATAGGCAGATGCGGGTTCAAATCTCACCTCGGATGCCAGAAGACCTCGTCACGTTTTCTAATTATGTCATCTATATTCTATTTATAATTTATATAGTTGTATATCTTTTCCGTACACGGAACAATGGTGTTTCGGACATTTGGGAGGCGTACGCGGAGCTGGATCGAACCAACGCGCAGAAGCCCTTCCGGCAATTAAAGACATGTAAGGGGTGCACTAAGCTGATGTTGCCCCTGTCTGTGTCATGGGATGTGCACAAAGGCAGCACCCGCCATTGTGTGAGGACTATTGAGTTTTAACGGAATCTAGAATATACCAGGCTATCAGGGTTGGAAAGGATGGACTAGCTACTGGGCTATTGGATAAAAACCGGACGCCTGCCTAATTAAAATCAAAGCAAGTAAAATTTTATCTATATTAATAAAATAAAGTTGCGTTAGTTCCGGCTTTTATAGCTCGAGAACAGCTGAACCGATTTGGACGATTTTGAGTTCATAGTGATCGTCTTGGCCAAAAATTATTAGTATGCTTAACACGTTCAGCTCCAACGACACAACGTCTGTAATCTTATTAAACCTTCTCCAATGCCAGTGACACAACGTATGTGATCAAAAATTATTGAATATGCCAGTGACACGTATTTGTGTTTCAAAAGATAGTTCTCCTATGCCGGTAACACGTAAGTGTGTTCAGATAAATTAACTACCCAATGCCGGCGACACAAAAGTTGTATTAAAAACGTTCGTAATCCTATACCACTGGCATAGGAGTAAGAACTTGACTTAAGACAGCGGCATAGGAACAAAAAATCTTATACTGCCAGTGGCATGCTCTGAGTGATCGAGGTCATTTCTACCGGCATATTGTAAGCGTTTAGTAAAACAGTACCGGAGGCGAACATGTTAAAATAAAATCAATAAAAAATACCCCATTTATAGACTTTCAGGCGCCGCGGTACAAGTTCGCCGGGACAGCTTGTGTTTTATAAAAAATAATTTGTTCTGAGTTACGAATGATCTAAGCCAATATCAATTCAACAAGAGAATCCAACACTTCAAACATACCCAGGAAATTAACATAGTTCTAAACCGAGGGCTCGTTTGCCGATCTACTTCACAGAATTGAATTATAACGATGCTCCACGCAATTGAATTGAGATGAATATCAATTGGAAACTAAACACAAAGTACCCAAACCTCTTAGCTGATAATTACATGAGCGTAATTAATATAATTTGGTATAATTGAGTTGTTGAGAGCTACCAGGATGTTAATGACAAGCAACTAAGTTACTAATAATATATTTTGGGTGTAAAGAAATAAGGTTTGTGTTGAAATTGAATGAGTCATGAAATAAAACTTTTTTTTATGACGAAGGTGGCAATCGAGCAGACGGATTGCCTGATGGTAAGCAATTACCGTCACAAACAATATCAAGGGTCACAAGCACCTTGCCGGCTTTTAAGGGGGGGTTGCACTGCGCGAGCATTTCTGCAAAAAGTCTGCGCGGGCTATGACTCCATGGACCCGAGCCGAGTCCGAGCCTTCCGGTGACCCACCGGGCACTCACCGGGACGATCCGGGCCCGAGCGGCCCGACGCTCGAATATTAACATTAACACGAGCATCGTTCCATCCAACCAGTTGTTGCGAGTAGACAATCATCACACGCCCATCGACATCCCGTCCACATCACGTTGCCTTCCCATCACCAAGCCGACCAGAGCCTTTTTAGCTGTAACGGCCGTCGCACGACCGGCCCGTGCCCGAGTGGACTGGCTCGGGCGGCTCGGTGGTCACGTGATTCATTCCATACAACCTGTCGGGACGGTGGCCTCGGATCGGACACGGGCCGATGTAACGTGAATAAACCTTAACGCAAATAGGAAAAAGCACTAATAGCATAGGTTTATGCATTTGATTAGTTTCATAACTAAATCATAGCAATCATGATTTAATTAAATTATTCTGCCGATACGCGATGAAATGGAATTTGAATGTCATTATCGTGTGATGTTTGCACACTACTGTTTTCATATCATCAATAAAGGGTGGGCTGATTTTATTGTACATAAGTTCCATATTCGTATGCTGCTAGCTTACATACATACATACATTTCAGCTGTATGTAGTCCACTGTTGGACATAGGCCTCCCACAAATATGACTTATATCATCTTGGGGGGTAATTGCCATAGTTGCCACCACCGCAGTAGCTGTAGATTGGGTTTCGTCGGACGCTACTGCCCACCCGTAAGATTTTTCCCTTTGTCGCCTCTTACGACACCCGCAGGAGGAGATGGAGTGGTAGTATTCTAGTCAGCGGGCATCACATGGCATGCTAATCTGCTAACATAATATGATGGGATTTTTATCACTTTTTTATGACAGAGGTGGCAAACGAACTTACGGATTACCTTGGGAGTGGCAACACTAGAGGAGTCACAAGCGCGTTGCCGGCCTTTATGATAGAAGTACGCTCTTTTCTTGAAGGTGATGGTCGTATCGGTGCGGAAATACCGCTGACGGCAAATCATTTCACAGTTTTGATGTTTGGCAGGAAGTTGTCACAATATCTATCACGCTCCAACAAGTAGGTATGTGATTGCGATCGCCAACCCGCATACCAAGCTTGCCGATTATGGCATGGCCGCGGGTATGGGGAAGCCCCTCTCCAGCAATGAACGTCTGTGGCTGAACGGTAGGTATTAGTATAATAAATTAAACGTGAGTAGAGAAGTGTTTTATCATTGTACAGTCAGCGTCATATAGTTGGTAGCATCTAAAGTACTCATAAAACTCGGTACACCATAGAATTTGTATAGTGTACGGAACTATTTGACTACTTTAAATGCTTTCAACTATATGACGCTGACTGTACAGTCGAAATCAGATATATAGGAGCTGTGGGGGTGGTCACAAATATCGGAACAACTATTGTCAAGGCGGTAAAGTGCATGTTCCGATATTTATTACTACCTCCACAGGTCCGAAATATCTGATGGCGACTGTATGAAAGGTTAAATAACAGAACAAGATAAAAACCTCCCCTTAAAAAAAGGTACTTAATGTAAAAAAAAAATTTCTATAAGCCATCCAGCCTTTCATTTAGGGCAATAACATACAATTAACACGTTTCAACTCAACAGATAACAATCTCGAGGTGTCATCAGTAAATGAAAACAACGATACACAGTATGGTCATAAATATGTCCACACTTTTCCACCCTATGCTATTGACATAAGGAAAAAATGTGTATAGATATATATGCTTATGTGTGCACGGCTTACATTAACCGAGTAATATTGTAGTTAAACAAAATTTGAACCTTAAAGCCAGTCGTTAGATCACAAATTCAAATGGCAAAGCCAAAGTTTACAACTAGTCAGTATCGTGGTGTTGTTACTTGAAAATGGTATGTAAGTACAGCGAACAAGGTTGAAATTCCTTTGGCTATAAAGATGCGTGCTTAGACGTGACACGCGAACAAGTAATTTATGTTATGAAACACCTCAGCAAATTGGACAGGTGGATAAAAGACAGCCTTGGTCAAATGTATTGAGAACACATTTTTTTTTCAACTCAAAAAAAAATCTCTTTCTAAATGCAAATCAAATTTCTGATATTTCAAACCTTAATATATGTTCAGTCAGCTGCAGAGAAGAGGTACCACCCGCCACACAAGTTTGTACGGCACGGGGGTAGAGTTACCGTCAGATATATCGGAGCTGTGGAGGTAGTCACATATATCGGAACACGCACTTAATTGCATTGACAATAGAAGCGTTGTTCAGATATTTGTGACCACCTCCACAGCTCTGATATATCTGATGGCGACTGTACCTTTGCAGCTGTGAGCTGACCGTACCGTGTATGAAGGAAAGGCCTATGTTCAGCAGTGGACGTCTTATTGCTGAGATGATGATGATGAATATATATGCGGGCGGGCCGTATTATTGTTTCCCTTCGTCGTTGTATAAATATATGTGCACAAAAGATCAGTTAATAATACTTAAAAGTACGTATTAAATAAGAAAACGAAAAGCACCAAAAATATGGATCTAATACGAGTGACTTATTGCAAATTTTCTATGCAATCACCAGTCGTAACGACCAATAAGCCCTGAGTGTAAGTTTTTAACGTAACTTTACGTCACGAACGCGTTTGCGTTTCCCATATAAATAACATTATCACTTACGCGTTCGTAAACGTTTTTTTACGTCAAAAAAACTTACACTGGAGCCTCAGTTTAAATTAATTGATGATATGTCATCAGAAAACATGTGAATACTTTAGCGATAAGACCGCCTGATGTTAATAAACATAATTCCATTCTCTATACAATGTCAACATAACAATAAATGTAAGAAAAGTTGATAAACATTTTAAGTTTTCGCCAAACGTTTCCAGTACCCTTACCATGAGTTGACTCGATAACGAGTATCGAGTTTACTATCTGTGCATCACGCTTGTACTATTTTACTGCGAACGAGATGTACAGATAGTAAACTCGATACTCGTTATCGAAAACCTCAAAGTCACAACTCATGGTAAGGGTACAATACGTATTCAGAAAAAGAGAGAGCGAGAGAGATTTTTATGTGAGGTAGGGCACAGCGATGACTATCACGCTTGAATCTGGGGCAGCCCAACTGGGGAAATACCTCCTCCTTACAGAAGACCACAGCCATAATAGCACTGCTACCTTTCAGGTAAGTAGTGCTGTGTTCCTGATGGTGAGTAAGGTTGCCAGAGCTCTGACCCCTCTTAAAGGCCGGCAACGCGTTTGTGACTCCCCTGGTGTTGCGGGTGCCAATGGGCGACGGTAATTGCTTACCACCAGGCAATCCGTCTGCTCGTTTGCCGCCTATGTCATAAAAAAAAATAACGTTTAAGTCTTTTACAAAAACCATTTCCAGAACTTTCCTGCGCGAATCATTAAATTTGTCTTATTCAAAGCCGATTCATAATGATAAAAGAAAATGAAAAGACTGACGTGGATAAAGAGTTGAACTGCCGGTGACTTTTATATCAAAGTTAAACAGTTCGTTAGGAGATAATGAAGTTAAAACTTTCAAGCGAATTCATAAGGGCTGAGGTGCCAAGAATGTCTGATTACTTTACTAACCTAGTTGGAGTGGCGACGGAAAAGTTAACCTAGTTTATATGTAGGAATACTACATTACTACACGGGCCGGGAAGTAGGGGGTTGCCGGTCGGATATGTAGACGGAATGTCACGAGGCCGGTAACCCTAATAGTGATTATATATTATCTTTTATCAAACATACAATGCAATAAATAAAACAAAACTGCAAGAAATAAAAGTTTAAGAAAAACTAAAAGTAAAATTGCAAAATGTGATCGAACCAACCAGCAAATGTGACCAATATTTTTTTAAATCACAGTTATGCTTTGCGTAATTTATGTGGATCAGCAATTAAAAAAGAAGACCTTATACATGTAGGCTGCAAAGTATTTCCTTGCAGGTTTGGCTAGACAAGGGGCACGAGAGGTCGTTAAGGTTGACATTGTCGGCCTAAGGCAGGCAAGATCCGCTTTTTTAATTGTCATTTCACATAAATATATGAGAAAGCATCTTGGAGATTGGCTATTAAAAAAAGAATGGTTGTTTTATGACATTTTACGATTACACCTATTAAAAACAATAAAACATTTTTCGTTCATTTTGCTGTTTTATTCAGCATGTTTACGTTTAGTTTTTCTAAAAATAAACTTATATTTGCTGGATTTTTTAAACTATTGTATTGCATAATTTTTTATTATGCTGAAACGTCAGCTAGCGAATATCTTCGATATTTAAATCGAAAGAAAAATAAAAAAAATTACCCGCGGCGGGAATCGAACCCACTATTGTATTGCAAAAATTAAAATCACTATACACACATCGGCATGAAACGGGGTTTTCGTCCTCGTAACAGTCATATACTCGGCCGGCAACCCCTTACTTCCCGGCCTCTATAGTAATGTACTATTATTTATAAACGAAACGATTAGGTCCACACCACAAAGAAGATTAATATTAAATCAGATGACTAACACAGGAGCGGTAGCGGTACAAAGACCCCATTTTCTTGAAGTAAATACTATTTAAACTACCTCATGCGACTTTCTTATAACAAAGCTAGCGTATATATTGTGCTAAGAAAAGCTTACTCCAGACTACTTAACTAACCAGAGTATCCGTTACACCTTTTTGAATTCAGGTCTGGCCTAGTGGGTAGTGACCCTGCCTGCAAATCCCAGTAAGGACATGTATTCGGATGAGCATAGATATTTGTTCCTAAGTCATGGGTGTTTTCTACGTATTTAAGTATTTGTATATTATATATATCGTTGGCTGAGTGACCCACAACACAAGCCTTCTTGAGCTTGGCGTGGGGTTCAGTCAGTACATAAGGATGTCCTGTAATATTTAAATATTTATCGTTGTCCAGTGAAAATCCGGAAAAATCCTTGTCGCAGCACGTATAATGTCCGTAACTTTTATGGTTTTGAGAGGAAAGCAAACCACCGGACCCCTCCTCTGGGTACTCCCGTGTGGTGGTTAGTTTTAGGCTGGAGCGGGGCGTCGCAAAAAAATGGAGTAAATCCAAAGGCGATTAAAAAAAAGTTTAGGAAACCCTGAACTATGTTTTGTTGTTATTCTGTCCCACCAGCCAGGGGACAACTGAAGCATAGTTGGTGACAAGAAATGTGGCCCGTACTACTGACGCGCTTGGTCGGTGACCCATTATGGAAGGGACATATAGCTTCTACAAATATCTATGCTTTGTGTATTTAAAAACTGTGGTTTGAAGAGTGACCCAGAGGAACGTAACTATGGCAACGAGGGACTAAGAATAGATGCTTGAGCCAACTTTAAGTTTTATATTTTATATATTTTTCTTATTTTTTATGTCATGTCTGTGTTAAATGTGGTAACAAAGATGTTATTTATTTACTTACTGAAGTGAATTCGGAGTACAATACAAATAAGAAAATCCAAATAAACAAAGATGTGTTTAAGACTTATACATAGCTTTTGTTACTCTGTTTTACGATCTCTGCGGCGCCGAGATCGTAGTTCAGTCCCATTGTCCACAGAAGTAGCTACAAATCGCGACCATTTGCCGCAGACGGAGTCAGGTGCTATTACTATAGCATCCCGAGAAGCGGCACTTTCGCGTATATTCGATATTCGTAAATTTCGGACCTTTGTGTCTGTGACTCCGCGTTTAGACATGCTGGCTCGTCACTCGCCTCGCTATTCGTCGAAACGTTCGACGAGACTTTGTCCATACAAAAACGGGATGCGAGGGACGAGAGGAACAGCGAGACGTCCGCGTAGACATGCGTGCTCGCGTTTCGCCTCGCCATTCGCCTCGCTACTCGCGCGAATGTGTGGCGGCAGCATCACTCTCATGACGCCTTCATTGGAGTAAAAGAGAAAGATGCTCGAAATATACTAATCTTAATGTTCACGGTACCGGCCCAGTCATCTCAGGTCACACTCACACAGCGCTAGTAAAATATAATCATCATAATTTGCGCCATAAGTCGTCTTCTGCTGGATAAAGGCTTCCCCTAAATATGATTTGTATCATCTTGGGGGGTCATTGCTATCGCGACGCTTGACAGGCGGATTGGCGACCGCAGCAGCTAGGTAACGACGGACGCTGTTGCCAATCCGTCAGTCTTTTTTGATGTTAACATAAATAAAATGGTCATCATCATCACATCAGCCGTAGGCCATCTACTGCTGGACATAAGCCTCCCCGAAAGCGGCCCACATTGACCGGTTTCAGCGCCACCTGCATCCAGTGGGTTCCCGCGATACCACGTCGTCGGTCCACCTTGTGGGGGGCCCACGCTACGTGGACACCATTCGGGAACTTTTACGCCCCAATGGCCATCGGTGCACATGCAATATGCTCCGTCCACTGCCACTTGAGATAAGCGATCCGGGGGGCTATATCGGTTACTTTGGTTCTCTTGCGAATGAAATCATTCCTGATGCTATCGCGCAGATACTCCCAGCAATAAAAGGTACCTACATACATTTCAGCCGTATGTAGTCTACTACTGGACATAGGCCTCCCATAAATATGACTTGTATCATTTTAGGAGGTAATTGCTATAGTCACCACGCTTGGCGGGTTGGCGACCGCAGTAGCTGTAGATTGGGTTTCGACGGTCGCTGCTACCCGTCCGTAGAATTTTTCTCTTTGTCACCTCTTACACCCGCGGGAGGAGATGGGGTGGTGCTATTCTAGTCAGCCGGCATAACACGGCAACTATTGTATTCAGCCGGCATCACACGGCTATAAAAAGTACCTACCTACCTTAAAATATTGTTCACCAGAGTATTGTAGTTATTTAATGAGCATGTCTCAAAAAGTTCGTATTTTTGGATCACGTCTTCGATTTTGATTACAAGCGGTAGACTGATAGAGTAAATGATGCTGAGCAAGATCTACCATATTTCCCAAAATGTCCCATAAAGTTTGTATGGGACAAAAGGAAAGTTCCATACAAACTTTATGGGACATTTTGGGAAATTTGGTAGATCATGCTCAGCATCATTTACTCTATCAGTCTACCGCTTTTAATCAAAATCGAAGATGTGATCCAAATGTACAAACTTTTTGAGAATTGCTCTAATAATCCTTCTGCTTTTCAATACCGTACATTCCTCGATAACAATAACAACCATATCACTGTGTATAGTAAACTATTTGGATACTTGCCTACTAGTAAGTAGGCAGTTCGTAGTATTGTGGAGCAAAGTATTATCCAATGGAAATTCTGGTTATTTTTCTGTGCAGAAAGAGCTATTCGAAAAATATAATTTGCTATTGTTTTCATTATGTTCTGCATTTAAACTGGAAAGGAGTTTATTTTATAGAAGTGGTTAACTCATGTTTATACAATTTGTTTAATATTGCATTGGAATTGTCTAAAGTAGTTATTTAATCCTTAGTTTTATTTGTGATACAAACTACTCAATTCTGACTCTCTGTCACTCAATTAATCCACTAACCCAAAGGTTGTCTTTAAGAGATCGCTCTTTAGCGATAAGACCAGAGAGATTAGAGTTAGCTATACATTGTGAATATAATTTAGAAAAAATGATGTGGCCAATTTTTTTTCCTATTTTATTATCGCCTTTCATAATATTTTGTATGATGATAACAAAATAGAAAATTTCAAAAACATATGGAATTGAGAGCAATTTTTTTTAGAGAAACGAGTGTCACATTAAATAATAATTAATAAATAAATTAATATTACAGGACATTCTTACACAAATTGACTGAGCGCCACGGTAAGCTCAAGAAGGCTTGTGTTGTGGGTACTCAGCCATGTATATAATATACAAATACTTAAATCCATACATAAAAAAACCATGACTCGGGAACAAATATCTGTCATTGCACAAATAAATGCCCTTACTGGGATTTGAACCAGGACCATCGGCTTCACAGGCAGGGTCACTACACACTAGGCCAGACCTATCGTCACATTGATAACAAATCAAACAATATACAAGCACACAAGTTCGAACAGCCTCGGTCTTGGCAGACATCTTGAATATTAACTGGTGGATATTTGCTTTAATGCGCATATGAAGGCGCAATGCCTGCCAAATGCAAGCACGTGTAAACAAGTCATATTTTATCGACGACTCTGGGATTATTCCATTGTCTACATGAAAATCTAGCACAAATAATATAATAGCTGAATGTATTTGCACTTCACTATATGTAGATTAGCATTCTCAAGGACAAAAGTATCGTGAGATTTAAGCATATTAATTGTTTAGAAGCGGGTAACATGTCGAGCAATATTCGACTTATAAAACGTGATAGCAAAGTTGAATTTTATTCAAGAGAGCAAAGTAATTTCATACAAATTGTTTGTTGTCCATCGAGCAAACACATCCAATGTTTTTTTTATTTAATGTAACGTAATTTTCGGACCCGGGTATGTCCTTAAACTACGTCCAACAATGAGAGGTAGGGCACAGCGATGACCATCACGCTTGACTCTGGGGCAGCCCAACTGGGGAAGTACCTCCTCCTTACAGAAGACCACAGCCATAATAGCACTGCTACCTTTCAGGTATGCAGTGTTGTGATCCTGGTGGCGAGTAAGGTTCCCAGCGGTCCAACCACCCGTAAAGGCCGGCAACGCGCTTGTGACTCCCGTGGTGTTGCGGGTGCCCATGGGCGACAGTAATTGCTTACCATCAGGCAATCCGTCTGCTCGTTTGCCACCTTTATCATAAAATATAATATACTAATATATACCTCTCTAAGTAAATGTATTTGATTCTCACTATATACATTAGCAATTTCAAACACAAAACTATCGTGAGATTCAAACATATTCCGCTTCTGTGCAATTAATATCCACCTCACTAGTTCGGAAAGAGATGTTTTATTCTTTGAAAGCAAACAGCAAAGTTGCATTTTATTCACGAGAGCAAACTAATTCCATACAAACTGTTTGTTGTCCATCGAGTTTTTGCTGGTTAGATCTTTTATTTAATGTAATGCGATTTTCGACATTCGCGGTAGGTTTCTCATATTAATTAAATTAAACATACCAAGTTGAAGTCTGCTTATTGTATTGTGTCTTCTTAATACATACCTGTAAAGAAAAACATACATAAATAACATTTTAATTAATTTAATATTTCCTGTAGATCCTTTTTTCCGACGAGATTAGACCAGAGGCGCTACCGCCAAAAACGATATTCGTGAATTTCGGACGATTGTCTCTGTCACTTTCATCTTAAAATACAAATAAATGCGTTATTATTAAGAAATTCTTCGTGCGGCAGTGAACTCCGTGACGGATAAATAGAAAGATAGATATATAAATATATGATCTCTAGCTCCACATGGCTTATTATTATATTATTGGACCCGGGTATGTCCTTAAACTACGTCCAACAATGAGAGGTAGGGCACAGCGATGACCATCACGCTTGAATCTGGGGCAGCCCAACTGGGGAAGTACCGCCTCCTTACAGAAGACCACAGCCATAATAGCACTGCTACCTTTCAGGTATGCAGTGTTGTGTTCTTGATGGTGAGTAAGGTTCCCAGAGCTCCATCCCCCCTTAAAGGCCGGCAACGCGCTTGTGACTCCCCTGGTGTTACGGGTGCCCATGGGCGACGGTAATTGCTTACCACCAGGCAATCCGTCTGCTCGTTTGCCGCCTATGTCATAAAAAAAAAAACATTGCCACTTTGATTGGGTATTCCTCCTACGCTCCTAGCTCCGGTAAAACCCTAATCACACTACGCGGTGCATATCGCCCGATATACCGTGTAACTTTGCCAACTAATTATCCACCCAGCGTTGGTTCGTCCGAAAAAAGTTTTTACAATAGGTTGACGCAGATCCTCACATATGCCAGCGTCAAACCTTTCAAATCGACAACGTTTTAAAAAAAAGATTTTGCAGTGACATTTTCGATTTCGAGTTGGCTATGTAGCAGGGGCGGTTTTTTCAGGTTTGACGGAGCCAATATGACTGACTTTGAACGGACGATGGAGACAATTATGCCTTTCATCATGAAATAAGACGGTGGATAAGTTAGTCAAGCCGGCGGGAATTGGATTTTATTAACTCGCCGCCGCTGCTACAGTACTACTAATAGAACAACATTAAATATTAATTTTACGTCAATTAGACATTTATTTTAAAATATAAAATGATAATTGTTCACACATTAGCATAATTTTGAGAGTGAATCAACTATTTGTTGTTGTTATTCTGTCCCATCACCCAGAAGACAACTGAAGCATAGTTTGTTAAAAGAAATGTAGCCCTGCGTACTACTGACGCGCTTGGTGGTGACCGGTTATGGAAGGAACATACAGCTTCTACAAATATATATGTTTTGTGTATTTAGATGCAATTAAACTGTCTTTGTAGAGTGACCCAGAAAAATGTAACCATGGTAACCAGGGACAAACAATAGTTGATTGAGCCTTGAAATAAAATCTGATATAGAAATAGTATAAGTTCTAAAGCGAATATTTTAGGAATCATTTATCATTATAATGGAAAATTAATTACTTCTAATGAAGGAGATGAAGTCACAGGCAAAAGTTACTTAGAAATTTAATACGAGTCACAAAACCACGCCCTTTAATAGCAGGAATCCTTTGGCTTAGAAATATCGGGTCACACGTTATTGGGCCGGATCATAACGCTCGATTTGGCAAAGAACGACCTAATAAACGGAAGTCAGTGACAGCGCGCGAAAAAGACAAAGAATAAATCGAACTCCGATAGAGTTAGGTAAGTTAGAAAAGTATGAATTACTTTTAATTCGGTAAATAACTAATTCTACAGCAAAAGCAGAGCTGCCTGCTTTTTATAAAATAACACTCTTAAATTAGCAATAGGTATTTTTTTAGACAACGACGGTGGCAAACAAACATACAGCCCGCCTGATGGTAAGCAGTTAGCGTAGCCTATGGACACCTTCAACTCTAGATGATGCACATGCGCATTGCCGACCCTTTAAGATACACTCCTTTTTTTAAGAACCTCATACTTAAGTTCCTAGAGAAAACCTCGGCAGGGAGTTCAATCCACAGCCGAAGCGTTCGAATATTCCTTTTAAACGTATTTAAACAATATATCGACAGTGGAAATTTCAAATGTCGTAAGGGACATACTTTTATATGCGACTTACGACATTTCAAATTTCCACTGTCGATATAGTTTATTCCATGCATACTCGTACAAACAAGCAATCAAATATTTCCTCTTTATAATATAGAGAAAGAGATGAAAAAGGTGAAAAGAAGATACAAATGATAAGTTACTTGTTTTGTTTTGTTTGTGTGGGACCACGAACCGGAAGGCCCAGCGTACCTAGACCCCCCACAAGGTGGACCGACGACCTGGTAAAGATCGGGAATCTAGTGAATGCGTGTGGCTCATCATTCCTTGTAGGTCGCTTTAGGGAAGACCTATATTCACGAGCGCACGTCTATTCGCTGACATGGTGAAGATGATTTTGTTTATCAGAATAGCTGTTATAAATGCTATAATTATCCTTTTTTTATGTCAACATCGATGTCGATTTTTGGGTCGGTCTTTATCAATCCGGGGTCAAGCTATATTGGTGCGTTCCGATAATTCACGATTCAATAATCCACATCTATCTAGTGGACGCAGTTTGTTGGGTCGAGCGTTACTGGGCTGTGCGTTATTGGTGGGTGCGATAATCCAACACAGTTTCACAGCGCACGACCCAATCAAGTGAGACCCGAAACTGTGAACTATGACTATTGGTATCACTTGTCATGTTCGTTAACTTCAAGTTCTCTTTATCGATACACTTTTCCTTAGTTAATAATCATACGTCGGACTCCAGCAGGCATTTTCGTGACATGTCAGAATATTTTTTTTTTGTTATGACATAGGCTGCAAACGAGGAGACAGATTGCCTGGTGTTAAGCAATTACCGTCGCCCATGGGCACTCACAACACCAGGGGAGTCACAAGCGCGTTGCCGGCCTTTAAGGGGGGTTGGAGCTCTGGGAACCTTACTCACCATCAGGAACACAACACTACATACCTTTTCACGTATGTAGTGCTGTTATGGCTGTGGTCTTCTGTAAGAAGGAGGTACTTCCCCAGTTGGGCTTCTCCAGACTTGAGCGTGATGGTACTTTGCTGCGCCCTACCTCTCATTGTTGGACGTAGTTTAAGGACATACCCGGGTCCAATAGGTAAGGTTCGCAATTCAATCAATTCGCTTTCGAGTATTTGGTACCTAGTATTTATAATGTGAAATTCCAAATATTATAGCTACTAACTATGTTATTTATAAACGTACTTGGACTACACATGAGACAAAATGGCGAAAAAGTTCGTTTGGTTTTATCCGTCACTCAGACAATTGAGTCGCTTAAATTCAAACTCAGGTAAATCCATCTGTCAGATCATGCGATTTTGGTATTGTGTAAAGGTTATAGGGTAGATATTTGCAGAGAGGGTCGAATGGATTTATCTGAGTTTGAAGTTAAGCGACACAATTGCAGCTGCGAGAAAGGAATAAAACACAACTTCAGAGAGTATTTGCACATTAAAGATGAATAAATGATAACGGGTAACTATTTTTTTTTTAAATACATTTATTTACACAAATTACAATCGTATTATGATAACTACAAGTACCTACTTAACTAGTTACAGTATAAAATCTAAAAAAGGCCCTTGAGGCATTGTACCAAGGATGCTGGCGGCATTTCCTCGTTGTATCGTAATGCTGATACGTTGTGCGAGGAAGCCGCCAGCTCTTTAATTAATTAACTGTTACAAATACTAGGTACATTATAATACTGGTAAGTTAAGACTTTTTTTTAACTTTACCTTGCCCCCAAACTGCCCCCTGCAGTCCGACGTATGATTATTAATAATTCAAGAAAATATCTAGGTATTCGTAATTCATTATGGCGAAGTAATTACACGTTGTGCACAAGACCAGTCTTCATCCGAGACCAAGAAGACAATTGTGATTCTCAAAACGTGTGTGATTGTCCATTTATGCCACAAATGATACATTTTAGAGAATGTGCACAGGAACTGCACGATTTAATTCCGTCATCTCCGTTTCACCACTGGACGTCCAGGCGAGGCGGCTTAATCCTTACGTTGTGAATATTCCATTCATTCACACGAAGCGATTCGCTTCTACCTTCCTAATGCTGACTGCTAAGGAATGGAATTCGCTCCCTTCGTCTGTATTCCCGGAAATATATAATTCTGGTCTTTTCAAGGTACGAGTGAATAGGCTGTTACTGAACCAGCGTGCTACACTCTCAACCTCGTCGATACTTACTGACTTAGGTGTATGACTGAGGTCAAATGCTGGTCAGTAAGTCCCGTTTATGTGTAATAATCGGTCGAAGTTTGTTTTACATCATCAATGATGTTGATTTTGCCAATCACTTTGAAATTGTAGCATCTGGGTTGGACTATAACTGCATAATACAATGTCAATAACTCACTAATGAATGTTAATAAAACAAAACACAATTAAGGCTCAACCGGCAGTCCATATGAGACTTATTTGAGTGTTAAGAGCGGTTTCAAAATAGCGTTTTATAAGCGCGTATGTGCTCGCGCGCACAGGTGCGGATTTGTTTTCTTCGGGCATTGACACACAGACAAGCTCGCATAAGCGCAAGCGAGTAACCGCTCCATTTCATGTTTCGAGCAAACACGCAGGAATTAGCGCGTACACGCGTGTTCGATTTAATGTAACGCACATGTTTTAAGCGCGTATACCAGAAACGAGCGTATACGGAAAAAAACGCTAGTGTAAACCGCTCTTAATATTGTGCCTAGTTTGTTTTCGCTCGCGTCGCCGGCCTGTCACGCACACTCAGCACTTTTAGTGTTTGAAAATGGAGGCCTATGTTCTCAGAAACTCGCACGTATGATCAAATAAAACTTAGTAAAGCCGCCATTTTGATTTATAAAATATTGTGTGTAGTGCTACAGAATAGTAGTGAATAGTTGGAAACCCTGTTACTTAACCGCCAGAGCAGAATCGAGTCGTGATTCCGTTTTTACGGCCCGCAGTTGGCACCAAAAAGAAATCAACCCGCCATACGTTCATATTCGTCGACTTTTATTAAATTCCGACTTTTATTACAAAAAAATGATTGTAACTCGATATATACGGTTTTTGCTGGACTGTTCCACGCAGGAATCGAGTTTGCTTCCATATTTTTCATCCTGTAATAAAATGGCGTACAGACTGATTTTAAAAAGTAGAAGTTATAAAGATATGTTATGTGAAAAACTTAGCTAAAGCACCTGTGTAGAAGTAACGTGTTTACACGCATGTCGGCGTTCTATATTCAAATGTTGACGTAATTCCATATTAATTATCTGCACAACTACATAGACATGACCCCTTAGTTAAGTTTTTCACCAATACCACAGCTAAAGCAATTGCTTATGGCCTATGTAGTATCGTGTGTGTACACGCGAGTCGGCGTTCTATATTCAAATGTTGACGTAAGTTCCATATTAATTATCTACACAACTACAAAGACATGTTCATTCAGTTAAGTTTTTCACCTATAATATTATTCAAAGATTTTTTTTATTAATAAAAAAGAAATATTTTAAATTCCGGTTTAAAATATATATTATACTGAAAAATACATTGTAACTATATACTATACTAATATTACTAATACACATTATTCTTTTACAATCTAGTATTTTGTATTTTCTTGTACTGTTTAATTTGTGTTGAGACCGCTGGTGGCCTGGCCTAGCGGTAAAATCGTGCGACTTGCAATCCGAAGGTCGTAGGTTCAAACCCCAGCTCGTACCAATCAATTTTTCGGAACTTATACGCGAAATATCATTTGATATTTACCAGTCGCTCTGAACATAGTGACGAATCCGGACTAATCCCAATAAGGTCTAGTTTACCCTCTGGCTTGGAAAGTCAAATGGCAGTCGCTTTCGTAAAACTAGTGTCGACATCAAATCCTGGAATTAGAGACCTCAGGTCCCCATGAGCCGTGGCAACATACCGGGACAAAGAAAAATTTTATGATGAAAATTTTACTAAGTTATCCCGAGCTTCGAAGTTATCTTAACAGAGGTTTTTAGTTAACTCGGTCTTATAAAATAATGACCTTATCCGGGCGAGACGCGAACTAAAATACCCTTTTATAAAAAGCTGTGTTTAATTTAAGTCTTTTAGCGTTGCATTATGCAAGAGTACAATTTAAATGCAATGATATTCTGCAGTCTTAGTTTTTATTAAAAGTTTTATATAATACAATCTCCATTAACTAGAGGGGAAATAATGTTTGAGATTAGATAATTTAAAGCTATTACTGTTGAGGTTGTATATAGTTTTTAAGTATTTATTATTTCTTTTATGTTTAGATTTTTAACTTATTTTGTCATGTTTGATTTTGTATGTCAATTTATTTGTTTGTTTTTGAATCAGTATATTTTCGTTGCTCAAAGCTGTTGGTGTGTTATTTACAACAACCCCGTGTCCTTTTTAATTACTTTAAAGGGTTTTTCAAGTAAATAGGCAGCAAAAGTGGCTGAGCGGATGAAGTGTTCAAAATGACGTACACGCACTCTTATTCTATAGAGATGTGTTGACCTCATTTTGAATACCTCAACCGCATAGCCACTTCTGCTGCTGACTGCACCGTAAAATTAAGTCGCCATGTGGTGCCAGCTGATTATATTATTGGCCCCTTCCATCTTCTCCGGCGGGTGTCTTAACAAGCGACAGAGAAAACACCAACGGAAGTGCAGCAGAGTCCGTCGAAACACAATCTACAGCTACTGCGTTCGCCAACCCGCCTGCCAAGCGTGGCGACTAGGGCAACTTCCCTCCAAGATGATACAAGTCATATTTGGGCAAGAAGAGGGTCCAGTATTGGACAACTTAAGGGTAAAATGATGATGATAAAAAAAGATACTTTACAGAATATTTTTTGTTTATATTGTTGAGCTTAAAAGACAATATTGGTTTTAAGCAAAAACCTGACTGCAGTACTATAAAAGAATGTACAAAAGATTTTGATAAGAAAACAGAAATATTGCTCGTCATGGAAGATGTATCAATCATCCACTTATTTTGGCTTGTATCCGACTTAGCAAAATGGATAGTTATGTAAGTAGAATCTATACAAAACCTTTTGCTTCGGTAGAATATTGTATTTAAAAAAAAAAAACTTAAAATAAATATCACAGTAAGCTTTTCTATCTTATTCAAATTGACTAGCCCCACAGTAAGCTCAAGAAGGCTTGTGTTGTGTACTCAGCCAACATTATATATAACATACAAACACTCACATACCTACATAGAAAGTACCCATGATTCAGGAATACATGTGCTCATCACACAAATAAATGAGCTTACTCTGATTCGAACCCCATCGGCTTCTTAGGCTAGACCTCACTAGGCACACCTGTCTTATAAAAGTAAGCATAATATAACTTGAATCATAAATTGAAATAGATGACATATACTTAAGAAAAGGCGACGAGGACCTCCGGCATCCGAGACAAGATTTGAACCCACATCCCCAGGTATCGTGGCTGACGCCTTAACTTGTATTATTAAGATCAATTTAAATCATAGCAGAATTTCATACTAAGAGTTAGTTTTTTTTCTAGTTCCATAGATGGCAGCACCATACCAGAATCCCTAAATGATCCGAAATCAAACTTTAAATACCAGACGAAGCCGCGAAAAAAGACTAGTACAAACAAAATGGCAACAAAAAACATTAATAAAAACATGAACCATTTAATTCTGCAACTCCAGTGCAAAACAGTATACAGTTCATACAAAATATATGAGACTTATACCTTTATGCCATTAGCAAATAAAAATGTTAAATGTACAGTTGAAAACCACAATTCGTAAATTTGTCGAAAGATATGAATCAAAACTCCGGAATAACGCGTGGCTTATTGTCCGGAAAATAATGGATAACCGTCGACAAAGTGATAAACCGTGGAAAATAATATATTATTCGATTCATAATAAAAAACAAAAATAGCAATAAATATTATACTTAAAGCTTTCGCGTTTTCTACGCATAAATATTAACTAAAAATAGAATAGGTCTTATCATTTATATAATCAACTTATCAGCCCAGACACAGACGAACATGCGGACAGACGAATAAAAGGACAGACAGACAGGTAAACAATTGGACAGACGTACAGAATTATCCGGACATACGAACATCATGACACATACGAATAGATGAATAAATGAGCAGACGGACGGACGGTCAGATGGGCAGATAGACAGACGTACAGAAGTATCCTGACACACGAACAGACGAATAAATGGGCGGACGGACGGACGGACGACGAACAGATGGACAGATGAACAGATAGACAGACGTACAAACGTATCCTGGCACACAACCATCCTGACACATATTAACAGACCAATAAATGGGCAGACGTACAGACGGACAGACAGGCAGACAGACGTACAGAATTATACGGACATAGGAACATCCTGACACATACGAATAAATGAGCAGAAGGACAGACGGACAGACGGACAGACGGGAAAACGATAAGGACAGACAGAAAACGGACAGTAGCCCTTCACAATAATCACAGTACACAGTGAATCATGTCTCCAAATCCCTTAAACAATCTTCATCATAAATAAACTCACCTGACAGCCTCCGCAGTAAATCTTGGCTCGACTAATCTAAGTCCCCGAAAGAAAAACTGCGAGCGAAAAGTGTATCACGTACTCCAGACACAAGTATCTGCAACAGTATGTTAACTCGACGACTTTTAATAAAGGCGTTTTTATTTAATAAGTGATTAGAGTGTTTTTTTAATTACTCTAAACACTGTCGTGGTTATAGGATGTTAATGATTTCAAACGGTGGATACTTTTTTTTTATTTGACCAATGTAGAATTAGGAGAAATGATATAGGATAATTTATACCATGGGCATGGCTGGGCGGCGAAATCACGAGGGAAAACTAGTCTTTATACATGTCTAATTCTAAGCCTAGAGATGTTTCTTGGTGGCTTAACAATGTAACTAGGTATACGGTAGACGGATGGCCAGCAGCATCCTCTAATCTACAGCTAGTGCTGTCGCCAACCCGCCTGCCCAGCGTGGCGACTAAGGCAACCCCAAGATGATATAAGGCATAATTAGGGGAGTCTATATCCAGCTGTATGGCTAAAATGATGATGATAATAATACGACCCGGACCCGGACATACCCGGGTATGTCCTTAAACTACGTCCAACAATGAGAGGTAGGGCACAGCGATGACCATCACGCTTGAATCTGGGGCAGCCCAACTGGGGAAGTACCTCCTTACACACAGCCACAGCCATAATAGCACTGCTACCTTTCAGGTATGTAGTGTTGTCTTCCTGATGGTGAGTAAGGTTCCCAGAGCTCCAACCCCCCTTAAAGGTCGGCAACGCGCTTGTGACTCCCCTGGTGTTACGGGTGCCTATGGGCAACGGTAATTGCTTACCATCAGGCAATCCGTCTGCTCGTTTGCCACCTTTGTCATAAAAAAAAAAACGTGATATAGTTGACAGTTGTTCTCCTGTGAATAATATTTTTCTTGTGCTAGGCTTGTTTTATAAACCGCTAACGTTTGCGTATAATGGTGTACGGGCCGTGAGGATCCGTAACGTGGATTTTAAGCTTACAGATGAAACATTTTTCAGATTTTATGGCTCAGCTAGTCAAATATGGTCGGGCTTTTATCATTTGTCACAATATCTGTCACGCTCCAACAAGTATATGAGTGCGAAAGTGACGGATAGCGCGATTAGCGACAAATGACAACCATGCTACCCTTTTTTTTAAATAAATTTTAGTTTACTTAATGTGAATAATAAAGATTTTTCAAGCAAGCAATGTATTGTGATAACTAGAAGTTTATAGACTGACAGTAAACGTCAACTAGACTATTTGATGATGTTCATTTGAAAATACTATCGAAAAAATCCCAAGTAATCAATTTTATTAATGATAATCACGGCTCTACTCACGTTTACTTTCAAACCGTTCTGTACAGTACAGCAGAAGTGACTAAGCGTTTGAGGTGTTCAAAATGAGGTCAACACATCTCTATTGTCAAGAGAATAAGAGCGCGTGTAGGTCATTTTGAACACTTCAAACGCTTAGCCACTTTTGCTGCTGACTGTACTGCACTCTGACGCAAAAATGCGCGATGGGATCGAACGGACTCTCAGCACTCTTAGTGCTTGAAAATGGAGGCCTATGTTCACCCAAACGTCGAGACTGACTAAATAAACGTGACTAGAGCCTTGTTTATCATTTGTAAAATACTGGCTTTTCCTCACGACTTCGTCTGCCAGCCATGCCCGTCTTTAAAGTATGGTTGCGGAATAAAAATTATCCTATGTCCTTTCTCCTAGCTCAAACTCTCTCCATACCAAATTTCATACCAATTGGTTAAGCGGTTTAAGCGTGAAGAGGTAACAGACAGACAGACAGAGCTACTTTTGGAATTATAATCATCATCATCATCATCATCATCATCTCAGCCATAAGACGTCCACTGCTGAACATAGGCCTCCCCCTTGGACCTCCACATGTACCGGTTGGAAGCAACCTGCATCCAGCGTCTTCCGGCGACCTTAATGAGGTCGTCTGTCCATCTTGTGGGTGGACGTCCTACGCTGCGCTTGCTAGTCCGTGATCTCCACTCGAGCACTTTTCGACCCCATCTGTCATCTTCTCTGGATTTATAATATTAGTATGGAAGTTTGGATTACATATCGCAAGAAAGAAAAGTTTAAATACAAGTAATAAATTACACAATATTTTAATGTTGTAGAACAAACGTTGCTTCGTTCGTGGTCTAGAAGCGATCGCTATCGTTAAAGTCACTGCTTCTATTACAGGCCACTCTCGATATAACAATATCAGTTTTAGAATGTATAGTGAATATACGTGGATATTTTTCTAACAGGGACGACAGTTGCTTAGTGCTTGACACAATAAAAAGATAAAAGATCTTTATTTTTTAATTTAGGCACATTACATGCACTTATGAACGTCAAAAAAAAAATCTACACCGGTTCAAACCCTACACCTCTGACCCGAGAAGATACCGGCAAGAAACTACGGCGGGACTTATTTTTCAATACAGTGATACATCAAATCTTAAAGTACTTACATAATTATGCGTAGTCCGATAAGAAAACATATCAAACAGTTTATTACAAGATATGAAAATACTAAAATATAAAAGTAAAAATAATAATGTATAAACAAATTCGACTTCACAAAATAGACATACTTTAATATGCTTTCTTATCTGAACTGTGTCATTTACATGAGCTGGCAGTACATACAATTGTTGAATTCATTGCTAGGCGGTTTTGTTAGTTTCTGGTTTGGGCCATGCATGTTTGTCTGTCAAATAATCCTCTACTCTGTAATAGCCCTTAGACATCAAAGACTTTTTTAAGTAATTCTTAAGTACTGGGAAGGGTAATTTTAAGGCATCATCAAGTAAATTGTTATATAAATGAATACATTGCCCAAAAAATTATTTGTACACTTTACGCACACGACACTTTCTAATAGCAAGCTTATTCTTATTTCTTTATTCTTATTTTTAATAAAAATATCGATAAGTACATACTACTTCAACGACAAGATTTACACACAGTCTTATATCCGTTACCTACCTACCACATGCGCCGATCTTGAACAAGTTGAACGTAATCCGTACGCTTTTATAGTGTATCTGTTTTGTAGTGTATCTGTCATATAAAATTGCACACATTCGCGCAGTGTGTCGATAATTAGAATGTGCGTTAGTGTGCCTTAGCCCACAGTGAAAACGAGAAATAAAAACTGTATTATCCTTAAAAATGTAGTAAATACCGGCAGGAACTATCTACTTACTTATATGGCAAAAAGTCTAAGCAAAATTCACAGAACCAACAAACCGTAAACACCTAATAGGAGTTTTTTCGGTATCCATTACAACATCGATTCAATTTACAATTCTATTATAATGCATAACAATTTCAATGTTCCGTTACTTTCTTGTTTTTGTTGTCTATGGCAACACAATTACGATCTATGGTAATAGTGAGACTGATTCATTATATCTTATAACGTAACTGTTGCATAACGCTACATTAATGTGCTTGGGCACGTGTCATTATAATTAATAATAATGATAAAGGCGTAGGGATGTGACGACCCTATCGCCCACTGGTTTCCTCCAGTGCAGTCAGTCAACGCAGGGCAGCTTGCGGCGAGCTGTTGGAGAGTAGCGACTCCACGTACCTGAGTGCCCCTTGGTGAGTCACAGGTCCCCTGCCTCTGGCTTGCCTTAACCGGCCGTCCAGAATGGGGTCGCTAGAGCTGCGTTCTCGAGGGTAGATGTGAAAACCTATGTGGCGAGTTGGCTATATGTTTAAAGTCCAGTACACCTCTCTACCCTTAGCCGTTTGCACCGGTGTTGCCCTTGAGCCATCTTTGATGTCGCTGCCGGAAATAAAATCGTGTACCGTTTTATTAGGCAGATGTCTGGTTTTTTATCCAATAACCCAATAGCTAATCCATCCTTTCCACCCAATAACCTAATGCATTTAGATTCCATTAAAAAGAAAAGTCCTTACATCATGGCGGGTGCTGTCTCTGTGCGCATCCCATGACACGGACAGGGGCAACATCCACCTAGTGTACCCCTTACATTTCATCAAATTGTCGAAAGGGCCTCTGCGCGTTTGCTTGATCCGGCTCCGCGTACGCCTCCCAAATGTCCGGAACACCATTGTTCCGTGTACGGGAAAGACATACAAAATAATAATGATAATTAGTGTACCCCTTACATTTCATTTCGTTGTATAGAAACTGGTGAAACCCTTAGTCCGACTTGCGCTTGTCCAGTTTTTTAAGAATAATCACGCTGCACTTAATGCGATTTCACGCTTCGAAGCCCAAATGCATATTTATGTGCATCGCTGCATTAACAGGTGCAGCAAAACCGGTGCAGCTCGCTAACCTTGACATATAAGTGAGATCCGATTATAGTCAGAGACAGGTAAGTAATAAAGACTGCCAAACACCTTCATGCACATGTATAACTAAAATAAAACAACTTAAATATATTGTTGAACAAGTTTACTCAAAACTATGTCTTTTTCGGCACTGTTGTGTCGACATTAGGTGTAATGTTGTCAGTATAGTAATCTTAATAAGGGTTGTGAAATAAAAGTAGCTAATAGACAATGATGTTACATACAAAAACTAAATAAATATTTTAAACGTATATTATTAAAACTGTTGTGAGCCATGTTACTACTACTTAGTTACAAACGGACACTCGAGTGTACTTATATCGCACTAGGGACAGGTTTCAGGTCCTAAAGTAAGCTAAAGGCTTGTCGTATATATATTAATAGACAATAATAATAGACAATATATATATATATAGTTATATATATATATATATATATAACTTACATATATAAATGTAATGCTTATAAATAAAAATGGATGTCTTATAAGTACAAATAAAAGCCAAATAAACAGTTCTCATCAACTGTTATGAGAGAAATTCATCAGTTTTTAGAAAAAAAAAATATATCAATTAGCGTGACAAGTAAAAAAGTGAAATGATTGCCAGATTTGTGACGTGGCTTTTAAAAATCACTGTTTAAACATCTAATATGGCCCTAAAGATGGTAACTGCAGTAAATAGTTTTTTTATAACAATCAGTGTGTAGGTTGTGTGGCTTTAATGTTATCTACGTAACTTTATTAGAAGATTGACAGACTTAATTACAGATGTGTCTCTGGTTAAGCCTATAATATAATAAATACGAGGCCTTTTAAGGGGGAGGCCTATGTTCAGCAGTGAACGTCTTATGGCTGAGATGATGATGATGGTGATGATGACGAGTTTTAAAGCAGAATGCTATTGTCTTTACGTATGCATTATTTTGCCGTGTGGTGCCGATTGAAAATAGCACCACCCTGTCTCCCCCCGCGGGTGTCGTAAGAGGCGAACAAGGGAAATACCGACGGATGGGGAGCAGCGTCCGTCCAGCCTGCCAAGCGTGGCGCCAATGGCACCTACCTTCCAAAATTATACCAGTTATATTTGGGGAGGCATGCGTCCAGCAGTGGGCGAGTTACGGCCGAAATGATGAAGACGTTTAAGTCGAAAGAAAAATAGAAAAATTTGACTCGCAGCGGGACTCGAACCCACAACCACTGGATCACTAGCCCAGTGCACTACCAGTTGTGCTATACGAGCGCCGCTTAGACGTGTCAAATTTTTCTATCTTATCCTTCTTGGTATATATCGCTTCGGTAGATGTCGCTACACGTCACCCGTAATGACATATATACCAAGAAGGATAAGATAGAAAAATTTGACACATCTAAGCGGCGCTCGTATAGCACAACTGGTAGTGCACTGGGCTAGTGATCCAGTGGTTGTGGGTTCGAGTCCCGCTGCGAGTAAAATTTTTCTATTTTTCTTTCGACTTAAATATCTTTGATATGCTAGCAGACGTTTCTGCTTAATATAAAAATGATGAAGACGGTTTATTATTATTCAAGATAGGTAGACGGTTATACAGAACCCAATAAAAAAACATAAACTTTTTTTCATACTTTATCAATGAGAATTAAGAAACACTTAATATTCAGTATTCCTTATCTTGTTAATTTTCACATTTATCTGATCACAATACTATTTCTCAAAAATTGCCTGAAATGTTTAATTCCGTGACGAGGAGCATAATTATGAGCCGTTCGCATTGGCAATTATGTTTGAATCCCAGGATAGTTTTGTGTTTCAAATAATATTTCTCTCTGTATAATTTTAAGCTAAAATGGTGGTTCATCATCATCATTATCATCATGTCAGCCGAAAGACGTCCACTGCTGGACATAAGCCTCCCCCAGAACGACCCAAGAAGACCGATCCTGCGCGTTCCAGTACGTGGTCGCCACTCCAGAACCTTTCCACCCCACCGACTATTAAAACTATAACTTAAAACGGGACAGTTACCACGTATGTTTATTTGAATAACCTTTAGATTTTTCGACACTGTTTTTTTTTTTATGACATAGGCGGCAAACGAGCAGACGGATTGCCTGGTGGTAAGCAATTACCGTCGCCCATAGGCACCCGCAACACCAGATGAGTCACAAGCGCGTTGCAGGCCTTTAAGAGGGATTGGAGCTCTGGGAACCTTACTCACCATCAGGAACACAGCACTAGATACCTGAAAGGTAGCAGTGCTATTATGGCTGTGGTCTTCTGTAAGGAGGAGGTATCCCCAGTTGGGCTGCCCCAGATTCAAGCGTGATGGTCATCGCTGTGCCCTACCTCTCATAAAAGCTGTTGCAAGCGCCATCCTCAATATTTCTCTCTTTTTTCACTTAATCCATGTCTGTCACAACCTCGATTCCTTTACGTATCTTTTAAGTTTCTCAAATACCTACCATCATTCATTCACTTCATCCAGCCTGCTCTATTTCTTCATGTCCTTAAAATAGCTTAGCCTGTACACGATTTAAAGCCATAATAAGTGTGTGTTAGGGATGAAAATATCGTGCACAATTAGGCTTACCGTGCCGGCGTTAACAGGTACTTAAGGCAATGATACGCTCCATCAAATATGTATAATGCTGGCACCTACACTCGAGAAAAACATTAAGCTAGAGTCACACTGACGCTCAAGGTTCCGTTATACAAGATTTTTTAAACCGGCGAAAAAACGGAGGTTCTCATGTCGACACGTATTTTTTTTTAATGCTAAAAACAACGGTTAGTTTTTTAGATCTACCGGAATCTTACACAAATCGACCTAGCGGCGCAGTAAGGCTTGTGTTGTAGGTAGACGACGATATATATAATTGTTAGATACATATAAATACAAACAAAACACCCATGACTCAGGAACATGAATCTGTGCTCATCACACAAATAAATGCCCCGACTGGGAATCGAACCCAGGACCATCGGTTTCATAGGCAGGGTCACTACCAATTAGGCCAGACCGGTCGTCAAATGCATTTTTATTTAGTAATTCCAAGCAAAGTTATCTGAACTTATTATATCCTATGCTACCGCTAAGAGATACCCGTTTGTATTTTAACTTTCGTGAGACATATTATAAACGATTAACAATTAACACAGTTCTACTCACGTTTATTTAGCAGCGTGTTAATCGTTAGATTGAATTACCATAACAGTTTAAGTTATCTTTATTTTATTCAAGTACCAAGGAACCCTAAAGCCTGCTCGGGGTTTGATCCCATATCATGTAGGTATAAAGCTTACTTACTTTATTTAAAGTATGGTTCATACAGACAGTTTCCTATTTTGAGAAGTTTTACTGTATTTAATTGTTCTATTTTTGTACAAACTTTCTTAAATTAACGTTTCGTTTTGATCTTAACCTTGACTTGTCAGATCTTAAGACTGTAAACAATGAATACAGGATGCTTCACAATGAAAATAGATTTATCATTATTTGAAGCAAAAAAAATATATAAGCTTGTATTATAATTACTTTATTTATAAACTAAATTAAAATATTTAAACTAAATAAAACTAAGATATATCAAAAAAAAATGCATGGTGCCGAGGATGCTAGCAGCATTCCCTCTCTGCATCGCAATACTTATGCATTGAGCGAGGAAGCTGCCAGCTCTCCGGTCACCAGTTGAGTCGATAAGCCTTTTACTATTTTTTTTTAAAAGTTGCTGGGCACTGGGTCCCCACGCAAGAGTCTCCACTCCGATAGGTGAAAAAATGTATTCGGGTCGGGCTTGTATTTCAATAATATATCTACCAAAACATTATTTCTTTTACGGGTTACGGGCTTTGCCTCTCGTATTGATACATACGTGTGTGTGCTAACTACCGTGTTGTACCTAAGTTTCGTGATATTACTGTGAAGCATCCAGTTAAATAATATAATGACGAGCTCAAAGCTAAACACGAACCTATCACTTTCTATTCACTTTCGTTCACGTGGACTCGTGAGGCTCTGTGAAGCTATTCACGAACCTAGACTGATCGGAAACTTGGCACCTACGGAACCACTACTGGTCATAGGCCTCACTCACAATCAACTTTTTATTATACGACGGCGGCAAACATGGATACGGTCTGCATCATGGTAAGCAGTAACCATAGCCAGAGGATTCACAAGCTTCTATACAATTCGCGAGTCAGACCCCATATGTACTGCAGTCACCTTTGGAGCACCTGAATACCAGCTTGGACCCTTTGACTCGGTACAAAGACGCGCTGTGCGAATCGTCGACGATCCCAAACTCACGAGCGATATTGAGCCTTTGAGTCTAAGGAGAGACTTTTCCTCCCTATGTGTGTTCTATCGCTTGTACAATGGGTTGTGCTCTGAAGAACTGTTGGACATGATGCCAATGGCCGCTTTCTACCACCGCACCGCTCGCCGTCGGCAGCATTCAAGCGTGATGGTACTGTGCCCTACCTCTCATTGTTGGACGTAGTTTAAGGACTTACCCGGGTCCAATACAAGTATGATCCCAAGACGGACTACGGCAGATTGTACAAATACTTAAATACATGTATAAAACATCCATGACTCAGAAACAAATATCTGTGCTCATCACACAAATAGGATACTCTTACTAGGATTTGAACCCCGGACCATCGGCTTCATAGGCAGGGTCACCCACTAGGCCAAACCTGTCGGCAAAAGAAGTTTTAAATAGGTGCCTCGCTAACGGGACAGATATATACATTACATTACATACATTTCAGCCGTATGCAGTCCACTGCTGGACTTAGGCCTCCCACAAATATGACTTGTATCATGGGGGGTATTTGCCATAGTCGCTACGCTTGGCAGGCGGGTTGGCGACCGCAGTAGCTGTAGATTGGGTTTCGACGAACGCTGCTGCTGCTCCGTAGGATTTTTCTATTTGTCGCCTCTTACGACACCCGCGGGAGGAGATGGTGCTATTCTAGTCAGCCGGCATGACACGGCATGGGACAGACATATTCGACCAAAAGTCTCAAATCTGGAAAAAGGGCTCATTAAAATGTCTTGTGAGTAGCCAGCTTAAACGCAGATTGCAAGACGAGATGGCGAGATCGCCAATTTGCAAGATTGCAGTAGCGAGGGTCGGGTAATTGTGCCTTGTAAATAAATAGGGGTAAATTTCACCCAGCACTGATTACCGCTATCGGCGAGGGAGAGTTAGTGTGAACTTTTTAGTCGTAAATCTTATACCTGAATTCTTTTACAGATTTTGTTAATTTTTTAAAGCTGCTTTAGAGTGGAAAGGTTAGGTTTTGAACAATCTAAGTGCCGTCTGATTAGAATAGCGCCACCCCATTTCCTCCCATAGTCAAAGGTGTAGGTTTTTTTTCTTCATTGAGTGGTTTTAACACTTTACCGATTTTAGCAAGGTGGATTTCGCCAAGTCAGATAGAGGCTTTTGGCTTTATTTAAGACTGTTCGGTGGAGGTGTAGGTTTAGAACCTACACAGGTAGTAGATTTTTTTACGTTTATAAGTGCACTGTAATGTGACTTAATTGAAAAAAAAAAGATATTTTATCTTATATTTTCAGTTAGTTTAATATGCTTACTAATATATATATGCCGTTAAAATAACGATGACTCAAGTTTTGTTTTTTAACCTATTATTTGTTTATAGTTTTTTTGACAACTGACCGATGCTTTTGTAATTTTATTTTATAATTTTTGTATTGTATAATAATGTAATGATTTTTCTATACTATGTAGAGGTCTAACGGAGTCTTCATGATTTTAGAGACTAATGCTCCTGAACAAAATAGATTTAAAAGGTATATTTTTTCAACCATAACATCGTATTCAATTTCTTTATGATTACATTTCATTACACTCATTTTATAACACTTAAGTCAAGAGCTTTTTTACCACAAAAGTGGCAAACAAGCATGCATATGGACGTTTACAATACCGAGGCATGGTTCACGCGTTGCCGACCCCTTAAAAAATTTACACCCTTTTTGAAGTACCCCATACTGTAGACCTTTGGGATGACGTCCGCAGGAAGCTCCATTATATTTAAATTTTATATATTTAATAAATAAAGTAAAAATGCAAGCAATTTCTCAGTAAGTGCGGCGAGCGGAACGCCGTACAATTCAGCGGACAGCAGTTAGCGATACACCCTAGCGGTGTATCCTGACTCGCTTGAACATAGGTACCAGAGCTTACCCGAAACATGTCGCCTAGTGCGATATAAGTACACGTGAGTGCAACCGTCGTAACTGTGTAATATCTTTACCCTCACAAAAATAAAACTAGTCATAGAGTATTGACGGAAACAGTTGGGTATAATCTACCTGTAGAGAATTCGATAGCTTAAACAATGGGCTGAAAGAACTAAAAGGCGACCGTGGTTGAAAAATATATTGACAACTGTAAAACAATAGAATCACAAAAATATATAGACTACAAAACCAGAGACAATATGAAAAGTATAAAAACCTCGTCGACATCGTCCCCCCCGTGTAGCGAAGCTACACAACTTCGCCATTTAGGCGCCAGTTTTCTTGCGGGTCTGCGTAGCACGCCGCCTTTAGTGGCCACATCAACCACTCGCACTACACCGTCTCTGCCCGGATAAACTTTTTCAATACCGCCTGTGGGTCACACACCTTTAGGCATGCTAGGGTCTACGACTAGGACGACGTCATCGACTTTCAAATTGGAAAAGTGACTTCCAGACGAAATCGTTCTTCGTGTGCCGCTGTCAGATAGAATTTTGCTTGGAACTCCTCGACGTGCAATGAAACGGCGAATGCTCATGATCGGCATAATCAGCTGACAGGCTCGTGACAATTTCAAGGTGGACTGCTCGTGTAGTCATGCAGGTAAAAAGAGCAATCCATCGCTTTTCTCGTCGACGACCAATTGTCACTTCAACGGGATCAATAGTCCAAACTGATGTTCGTGAACGGGCGCTTATGGTGCTCTAGACGGACGTCTGGCAAGTCACCTGTTGGAGGAATCTGAGGCGTCGCCTTCTGTTTGATACAGTAAGCGCATTTTCTCGCAGTCATTCGCACTTCACTGCGGCAACAAAAAAATCAAAAATCTCTGTTTCAGCTCATTAATCACCAACTCGTTAAATCCATGTGTAGCAAGAACGTGGTAATTTCGAATGAGAAGTCGAACGATAGGGTGACGTCCATCTAGAATTATCGGGGCTTTGATAGCGTAATCAATGTGCTGCATGCGTTTTATGCGGCTATCCAACCTTAGGAGGTCATTTTTATCAATTGTTGGGCAGAGAGGATTCAATTTGCTTGATTTTGGTAGTGGCTTGGCATTTTGAAGCAAGGCGAGTTCTTCGCCGAACGAATCATTCTGTGCTTGTTGAAAAATAGCAATTTCGGCTTTCTTCATCTCTGTAGCGGACAGCGACGGAAGCTTGGATGAAGGTTGGTTAGAAATGTTATTTGAATTTGGATCATTATGTGCCAAAAGAGATCGAAACTTGTTCGCGCATTGGATGACGCGTGCAGTTGCACGAACAAAACGTAACCATGCACTGAAACGTGCAGGATCTGGTACAACCGATGAAGGTTTATCCAGACTGATGTGTCCTACATGCACCTTACAAGGTTTTAACTCTTCTAAGGTGGATGCAGTTATAGGTGCAGATGGTTCTTTAGGCCACTTGCTCGACGGCAGCAATAAAAAAATCGGTCCAGAGAACCATCGCGCTAAATCAACCTCGCGATCTTTTAGTCTTGTCGCGTCGTCTGCTACATTCAAACTACCTGGTACAAACTTCCAGTCACTGACGTTGGTTATTTCGGTAATTTCACCCACACGGTTTGCAACAAATGGTTTGAATGTTCGTGCGTTACTACGGATCCAACTCAGAACTGTGGTTGAATCCGACCAAAAGTAAGTTGAATCTGGGATAATGTTATGACCGGTACACACAGTGTTGGCAAACCGAGCAGCAATTAAGCCTGCTTGGAGCTCAAGTCTTGGTATGGATGTGGGTTTCAGGGGACTAAGACGCGCTTTTCCACCGATTAGAGATAGCTTTACAGAACCGTTCGCGAATGTAAAGCGCCAGTATGCGACACATGCGTATGCTTCCTCACTCGCATCAGCGAATGTGTGTAATTGTCTGTCTGTAACAGTATCGTCTTGGAAACCACACCTATACCAACGATGAATTTTGACGTTTTTAATCAAAGCTAGTTGTTGGGACCAAGCTTGCCATTTTTGAAAAGCGTCTGGTGGCAGCTCGGTGTCCCAATCAATACCAGTCCGCCATGTCTGCTGGAACAAAATGCGTCCTTGAATGACAAGCGGAGTTAAAAGACCGAGAGGGTCATAAACGCTCATTAAGTAGGACAAAACCATGTCGACGAGGTTTTTATACTTTTCATATTGTCTCTAGTTTTGTAGTCTATATATTTTTGTGATTCTATTGTTTTACAGTTGTCAATATATTTTTCAACCACGGTCGCCTTTTAGTATTCAGCCCATTGTTTAAGCTATCGAATTCTCTACATTTTGCTGCCGTCGAGCAATGCATATGTGTCATATTTTCCTTGAGGTCCACTAACTTCAACAGGAATAACTTTTAAAAACACTTGAGAATTCTGAGATTGCGTGGTGGTTGTTTGGTCGTTTGAGTGTGATTCGGTAACGTTAGAAATTGTAGCAATATTATTTTCATGTTCAGGTGTATTGTAGGAGGACGATGGAAACTCGTCAGCAGTTTTAGAAACCTGGGGTAATGACGCTGAATGCAGTAGCGGGTGATGGAAACGCACGCACCCGTCAACGCCGCATCGACCAACCATACACGACTTCCAACGATGTGATTTAGTTTTTAAACACTTATAGCATATTTTAGCTTCACGCAACCAAAGCCACTTATCATCTAATGTCAGTGACTTAAAATCTTCGCAATCCGTTAGTTTGTGTTTTTTATTACAATAACGACATAAATCAGTATTTGTGTGACGTATAGCTGCCACATGTATGTTTTCACTTTGTATAGGTTTGTGTGTGAAATTATTATTGTTGACTGTACCATGACCTTTATTTGGCCAAGAACCTGAATTAGCACCAGTTTGCCTACCTAAAAAGGGCATAAATGTGCCAGCTCGCCTACCTGAATTGGGCACAACATTGCCAGGTTGCTTAGCATAGTCATGTACTAAACCAAAACGGTTGTGTTTTATAGCTTCAATATCCAGAAATTCAGAAAGTAATTGTATTTTGGGCACTTGTCTATCACTTTTATACGCAAAATCTTTCCACTGACTGTACAATATAGGTGTCAGTTTACTTAACACAGAGTGAAATAATTCTACGGAATAAATATGTTCTATTTGATCTAAATTTCTAATTACTGCTATGCAATTGCGCAATCTACTAGCAAAGTTACCGATTTCTTTTTGATCAAAGCTTATCTTTGGCAGATCCCGTACGAGACCAATCTCGTGAAGCACGATCATTTCAGGAAGAGCAAAAGTTTGCTCCAGCACGTCGAGAACTTGTTCAGGGTGCTCCGCCGTGTACAGCAACGACGACACACTCTCTAGGGCTTGGCCGCGCAGCGCGCCGCTCAAACGTACAAGATTCTCTGTGGGTGTAAATAAGTGTTGAGTATCACGATAGACACGCTTAAACATCAACCACTCTGTAGTCTTACCCGAAAAAGGAGTGAGTTGCAGTTTATGAGAACATCTCTGTGAATAAAATATAGGTTCGGGTTGTTTTGACAGCGCTTGACATTTATTTTCATCAAGCGATTGCGAAAATGACAGTGCCTTATTCGCAGAGGTTTGCAAAGGGTTTGAGTAGTCATTGACGGGCATTTCAAACCTAACTGGTTTTTTGCAAAAATCACGTTGACATTCACGATAATCATGAATGTGATTGTAATGGTTGTGATTGCGATGCGATGCAATCACATCATTCGAATGAAACTCATGATCTATAATATTTTGTTCCTGTGATAAATCTAGGTTTAGTGGCTTGTTCGTCTTATTTACTTGAACATAAGTAGGCTCTAAACCTAAATTTATTTTTTGTACAGGGGTAGTAACCGCCGCTTGCGTAGGCGGGATTTGTGGTACAATACTTTTAACGTTATTGTTAATAGGGTGATGCACACTGTGGTTCACGTCATGAACCCACGATGCGGTACGCAAATAAGAGTGACTTACTGTCTGGGTAGTGGATTGTCTGTCAGCTCCTTGCGCTGCTAAACTTGCCTCAATTTCGAGCACTTCCACTTGTTTTGTCTGCTCCAAAAGTTTACGCTGAAAATTAAGTTGCAGACGCGCGACTTCCTGTTCGCGCTCAATACGTTGTCGCGCAAGCTCCTGCTCGCGCTCAATACGTTGTCGCGCAAGCTCCTGCTCGCGCTCGAACAGCTGCTTTTCCCATTCCAGGCTGCGACGAGCCAACTGTGCCTCCGCGGTCAGTCTTAGTGCCTTTACAGTGGCAGACGACCGCGAAGACGACCCGCGAGACCTGGAACTAGGGGAAACACTAATGGGCTGTTCGGAACTAGTTGTAGGGGGCTGAAGAGGTGTCCCGGAACTCTCAGGGACAGCGGCTGCAGGAGCACTTGTGGCTTTAGTCGCAACTGTGCCCAACTTAGGGGCCCGACCGAGCCCTCCCGCGGCGCTGTCTGAGTTTGCCCTTTCAGCATCCTTTGCTGGTGTGGTCAACCATTTAGTTTTAGATCGCGTCAGCATCGCGGTGAGAAGGACCAAAAATGTAGAGAATTCGATAGCTTAAACAATGGGCTGAAAGAACTAAAAGGCGACCGTGGTTGAAAAATATATTGACAACTGTAAAACAATAGAATCACAAAAATATATAGACTACAAAACCAGAGACAATATGAAAAGTATAAAAACCTCGTCGACACTACCCTTTCTCCACCCTTAATTCCAAATCCCCTCACTATTTTAGAAATATATTCTGATCAATAAACTAAGCACGTTTCCCTCATTCATTACGATTACCTCACAGAACGTCCAACTCCCAAGACAAGTCATATGAGATGACCCCAAATCTAATATAGTCCCGATGCGGGAACGGCAGGATTCGAACAGTAGTCAGCCATTTTGATTTCCGAGACACCTAATAGTAATGCATGGAGAAGTTTTCAATGTTACAGATTTTTGTCTGGAAAGTTTTCGGAATTTTACAAAATGATTAACCTATTACTAACCCGCGTAGCATCTATTTAATTGTATGTACTGCCAGATTAATTAAATGAGTTCAGGTAAAAAATCATATATTATCAAAGCAAGTATTTTTCGTGTAGTCTTTGTTTATAAATGTTTTAGTATGTTTTATTTTGTATATTTTCAAAGGATGCGGGTTCGAATCCCGTCTCGAACACCGGAGATCCTCGTCGTTTTTTCTTAAGTATATGTTATTTATTTCAACTTTAATAGTATTTTTAGTTATATCTTGTATTTAATGAAAGAGATTGGTATGTCTTCTTATGGGACTATGCATAGATATGTACTTTAAGATTTGATGTATCACTACTGTTTTGAAAAAATAAGTCCCACCGCATTTCTTTCAGGTAATAATCTTCTCCTGTCAGAGGTGTAGGGTAAGGTAGAACCGGTAGAAGATATTTTTTGACGTTCATACTCGTAAGCGCATTGTAATGTGCATTTTAACTTTTAACCTATTAATTGAAACAGATTGCATATACTTAAGAAAGAGTGGTCAGGCAGGATTTGATCACGGATATACGTTTATATCAATAAATACCCCTTAACACTACTGGTAGTCTGAACAAAGAATTTATTTTAAGTATTAAAGTGATATCAAATTGAGATAAATTTCCAAAGTTTCAATGGCCCGGATCAGAGCTATCTTGATTCTGTCCGGGGATTTCGATAGTGTCAGAACCCTCAACGTGGCAGTCCGCAGGGACCCGGGTCAGGGCAGTGGCGATTCAGAAATAAAGATTAAATGCTCGGATAACTAAGGCTTGTGTACTTAATAAGATAAAGGATAAGATGTGGAAATTTCCTGGATTTTGAAAAAGTCTTAACATTTTAAGACTGCGCCGAAGACAGCAGAATTCCGTTTGCTAGATACCTTTTTTGTACTGTTAATCCTTAATCTTAGAGTTTGTGCGTCATGAGTTACATATTTGATGACGACCGATCTGGCCTAGTGGGTAGTGACCCTGCCTATGAAGCCGAAGGTCCTGGGTTCGATTCCCAGTCAGGGCATTTATTTGTGTGATGAGCACAAATTGTTCCTGAGTCATGGGTGTTTTCTATGTATTTAAGTATTTATGTGTATCTATGTATTATATATATCGTCGTCTAGTACCTACACAAGCCTTACTGAGCTTACCGTAGGACTAGGTCGATTTGTGTAAGATTGTCCCGAAATAGTTATTTATTATTTTATATTTAAGTATTAACTAAATAAATAATACGATTCAGAAACACGATTAATTGAATATTGCTTAATAAAAAATACATCCAAAGTGACCTCTAAAATAGACAGGCTTAATACGTTGCAAGTACTCAACAGAAGATCATAAGTTTTTAAATAATAACAAAGTTAATTATTTTCTATAACGTATACGTCTTACATTTGCAAGAAATAATTTTTTTTTAAATTATTTTTTATTATGCAGAAACGTCTGCTAGCGAAATTTTAATCGAAAGAAAAATAGAAAAATTTGACTCGAAGCGGGACACGAACCCACAACCACTGGATCACTAGCCCAGTGCACTACCAAATGTGTGAATATATATATATATATATATATTTATATATTTTTCCGGACAATCTGACACAAATCGACCTAGTCCTACGGTAAGCTCAGTAAGGCTTGTGTTGTAGGTACTAGACGACGATATATATAATAGATAGATACATATTAATACTTGAAATACATAGAAAACACCCACGACTCAGGAACAAATATCTGTGCTCATCACAAATAAATGCCCTGACTGGGAATCGAACCCAGGGCCATCGGCTTCATAGGCAGGGTCACTACCCACTAGACCAGAGCGGTCGTTATGAGTGAAGCATGTCGAGCAATATTCCACTTATAAAACGTGAGTTACTCACTTTTATACAATTATTACGTCCGAATCTCACGACAGTTTTGTGTTTATTGGAAGTAAGTTATATGACGACCGGTCTGGCCTAGTGGGTAGTGACCCAACCTATGAAACCGATGGTCCTGGGTTCGATTCCCAGTCAGGGCATTTATTTGTGTGATGAGCACAGATATTTGTTCCTGAGTCATGGGTGTTTTCTATGTATTTAAGTATTTATTTAAGTATCTATTATATATATCGTCATCTAGTACCTACAACACAAGCCTTACTGAGCTTACAGTAGGACTAGGTCGATTTGTGTAAGATTGCCCCGAAATATTTATTTATTATTTATATGACTTCTCTGCACAACTACACAGACAAGTTCCTTCAGATAAGTTTTCTCCTTTACCGATTGTATGTTTGCGTGAATATTCGACTCGCCACAAACAGTGTAGTTTGTGAACCGGGGGACTTAATATCGCCCGGACCTCTACCATCACACTTGAGTTCTGTACCCTTACCATGAGTTGTGACATTGACGTTTCCGATAACGAGTATCGAGTTTACTATCTGTGCATATCGTTCGCACTGAAATAGTACAAGCGAGATGCATAGATAGTAAACTCGATATTCGTTATCGAAAACCGTAATGTCGCAACTCATGGTACGGGTACTATTCAATTATTAAGTCACGATAGTTTTGTGTTTAATTAATTAATTTTTAATTTTAAATTTTTTATTCAAGTAGGCCTAGCAACAAGCACTTTCGAATAGTCAAATACAAATATAATCTTAATCGAATAATTAATTCATTAATTAATTAATACAAAGCATGAATTAAGTTCCATATGACTTCTCTGCACAACTACATAGACATGGTACTTCAGATAAGTTTTCTCCTTTACCGATTTTATGTTTGTGTGAATATTCGACTCGCCACAAACAGTACCTTTACCATGAGTTGTGACGTTGAGGTTTTTGATAACGAGTACCGAGTTTACTATGTGTGCATCTCGTTCGCACTAAAATAGTACAAGCGAGATGCATAGATAGTAAACTCGATATCGATACTCGTTATCGATATCGAGTGTAGTTTGTGAACCGGCGGACTTACTATCGCCAAGACCTCTACCGTCACACTTGAGTTCTGACTGAATGCTTTTGAAACTTCACCTTACGTATATAACCTATACTTGGATACTTTAAACTTGTCGATGAGTAGTTTCAAACGGCGACAGGTCTGACCTAGTGGATAGTGACCCTGCCTGTGAAGCCGATGGTCCTGGGTTCACATCCCAGTAAAGGTATTTATTTGTGTGATGAGCACAGGTATTTGTTATCAAAGGAGCAAAGTTAGTGTTTATCTTCTCGTGCCAATGTTGAGATCCAAGTTAGCGAAATATTCCAAAATTGTACCACAAACATAGCGAGTGGTTCAAAGAGTGGCATCTTCATCGTTAGAAAGGTTTCGAGGCACGAGAAGGGGACAAACTGTGCTACCGAATGAAACATAGTTTTTCACCCGGGAAAATACTAACTCTAAAATAATAAAAAAATAACCCAAATTGTTGGACATTATCGTTCAAAAACATGAAATAAAAAGACATCCAACCAGCTAACGTCAAAAAAACACTCGATTAAGTAATAAACAAATTGTATGATATTACTTTACACTCTCGCGAATATAATGCAACTTTACTATCTGTTTTAAAAAATTAAACAGTTCTTTTCGAGATAGTGAGGTGAAAATATATAATAAAATGAATGTTAAATTTAATAGATTATAATGTTAAAATTTATTATCCTCCCAGTATTGTAAATAACTAATGATCGCCATTAATAATAGTTAACAATTCATGAGATTAAGAGCTTTATTATAGCTAATCTGATATAAATTATCTAAATAATTATTCATATAAAAAGTTGCGAGAAAATAATACTTCAAATATAAACGTTTTTTAATACTACGTCGATTGCAAACAGGCGTCCCGTTTGATGTTAAGCAGTTACCGCAGCCTATGGACGCCTTCAATTCTAGAGGCACTGTACACTACATGGCGACTGGTGTTTATAAATCTTTACACTACTTTTTTGAAGAACCCCGTACTATAATCCCTCGGGAAAACTGTTAAGATCATGTTCCCATTTAGTTACAAATGGATGAACTCGCGTGTAATTATATCGCACTAGGTGACATGTTTCATGGCACGCGGGTTGGCGACCGCAGTACCTGTTGATTCTGTGTCGACGGATGCCGCTATCCATCCATAGGGAACCCTTTGTCGCCTCTTAAGTCACCCGCGCGTGGAGGGAGCCTTAGGCCGATGTCCAGCAATGGACGACTGGAAATGATGATGATGATGATAATGAATCTTTGTCCAATGAGATTAGGTCCATGGCCTATACATAGGAAGCAACGTATCCAATTTACATTTCAGCCGTATGCAGCCGACTGCTGGAGATAGGCCTCCCACAAATATGACTTGTATCATCTTGGGGGTAGTTGCCATAGTCGCCACGCTTGGCGACCGCTGTGGCTGTAGATTGGATTTCGACAGACGCTGCTGCCCGTCTGTAGGACTTTTCCCTTTGTCGCCTCTTACGACACCCGCGTGAGGAGATAGGTTGGTGCTATTCTAGTCAGCCGGCATCATACAGCAACGTATCCAATTTAGCGAAAACATAAAATATGTACAATCAAATACCTCACAACCTTGAAGCTTGTTTTCAAAATAAACGAATTGAACCGAAATTCGTTGCTAACTTTACATTTGTTTTGATATTCCCCGATTCCCGCCTACAGCGTTTACCAAAAGAGTTTCCCGAATACATTTTCCACAATTTATGCGAAACTGAACAGAGAAATTAAGCATTAATTTGCTATCCCGGGGAATTTACATATTTATCGAAGCATAAATCCATCGTTTTGATCTTGAAGACACACCCCGTATAAATCAGGGAGACAGTTCGCAGACATGTTCTTGGGACAGGATCTTACCTGGAGACAAAGGACAATGATTATATTAGATGTAAAGGCCTCCTAGTACCGGTATGAACAATTCCGGTATCACACATACCGGTATAATATGCCCAACCTCCTAGCCAAGTAGGTAGACCTACAATTCTGGAAAAATTATTCAGTTGTGTGGTTATCAAGAACTTTCTCCTTTAAGGACATTATCTTGCCTTGTTTACATATAGCGGTAAAAGCGTGCGATTTGCAATCCGAAGGTCGCAGGTTCGGACCGGAGTTTTTCGGAACTTATGTCCGAAATACCATTTGGTATTTACCAGTCGCTTTTCGAAGAAAGAAAACGTGAGAAAACTGGACTATCAATAAGGTCTTTAGCCGCTAGGTTGGAAGGTCAGATGGCAGTCGCTTTCGTAAAACTAGTGCTGATCCTAATTAGTTGCCAATCGGACCCCAGGCTCTGAGCCCTGGTAAAATACCGGGACAACGCGAGGTAGATAATGTTTTGACTGAGATTTTTTTTTTATAAAAATAATCACAATTATTTAGGTACGGATAATCCTTAAACCCACGTGTAATTATATCTCTCTAGGTAGGCGACATATTTCGGGTAAGCTCAGAGTCATGACACACCGCTCGCGTTGTCTTTGTAACTAAGTTGTAGTAACATGGCTCACAGTAGTTTTAAAAATAATTACAATGTTTTACATCAATATCTAGGTCAAAAAAGTCATTAAATAAACAAACATCTCATATAATTTTGATGTTTAATTTGAACACATTAAAAGTTAGTTAAGTTTCACGTCAAGTCGTGAGGTTCAATTAAACCCAAGTTGAGGTCGACCCAGTCTCTGAAGGCCACATGCCACACATGTATAGGTAATTACAAGATTTGACACGTTAGACTATTATGGTAAAGGTTAACTTAATGCTTAAGAAAGTAACTTGTTCATTATACTGCTGCATTAGCTCTTTCATCCATTTGCTCTCAGAAATGAGGAGATCCGTAGGCGAACAAAAGTCACTGACATAGCCCACCGTTTTAGCAAGCTGAAGTGGCAATGGGCAGGCCACATTGCACGCAGAGAAGATGGCAGATGGGGTCGAAAAGTGCTCGAATGGAGACCACGGACTAGCAAGCGCAGCGTAGGACGTCGTCTGTCCATCTTGTGGGTGGAGACCCACAAGATGGACAGACGACCTCATTAAGGTCGCCGGAAGACGCTGGATGCAGGTCGCTTCCAACCGGTACATGTGGAGGTCCAAGGGGGAGGCATGTTCAGTAGTAGACGTCTTATAGCTGAGATGATGATGATGATGATTCGCTCTGTAAGTGTAGTTCTCTACTAAAATGAGACATGGCTTAAAGTGCTACTTTCCAGGCCATAAATATTTAAAAGACAAGTTGGTTCAAGCTTTCAATCATCACGTATATGACAACACATGCCGATCGGTCTAATAATCCGAACGGTTTATAGAACCCAAGTCATGTTAAAAAAAAAATTGTTCACCAGACCCGGACCCGGGTATGTCCTTAAACTACGTCCAACAATGAGATGTAGGGCACAGCGATGACCAACACGCTTGAATCTGGGGCAGCCCAACTGGGGAAGTACCTCCTCCTTACAGAAGACCACAGCCATAATAACAATGCTACCTTTCAGGTATGTAGTGTTGTGTTCCTGATGGTGAGTAAGGTTCCCAGAGCTCCAACCCCCCTTAAAGGCCGGCAACGTGCTTGTGACTCCCCTGGTGTTGCGAGTGCCCATGGGCGACGGTAATTGCTTACCATCAGGCAATCCGTCTGCTCGTTTGCCGCCTATGTCAGAAAAAAAAACAGACGACTTATTGTTACGTTTGTAATGCCACGTGAAACAAGATCCAACCCAATTCCAAATGTTTCCTAAATTGTCCCATTAAATTATTCAATTCTCCCTATGATCTCTGAATGCTTAGACAATCCCGAGTCAATAAATGATTTTATGCTTGAATAACTATGCTAATGACCTGCTACCACAACAAAAACAGTGTTGGCTGGAGCTCGTTCGCAACAGTATTTTGCTCTCGTGACAATGGCGGCCATTTTGTTTTATTGGTCTGTGCATTGGTGTGTGGTCGATTAGACTTTCTAAAAATAAATAGGCTTTCCCCTTAACCACTTGTTTATACTTGAGATAAAATTACCTCGTTACCGGACGCGTTTAATTCAGAGTAGATAGCTATAAAATATTATATTGGATGATAACTTTTAAGTGAGCGCATTTATAAAGTCATTAGAGATAATATATCGATATTCCTTGCCTGTTTCAACCTTAAATATCTCGTGAAGCTTGCACCTAGTAAAACTATCAAGCAGGTCACTCACGTAAATGTATTTATTTATTCTTTACAACGTCGTAAAATTTACAAAGAGACACTTAAGGCTTAAAAATTATTCCCTTCCAGACAACAATCAGGTCCCGCTGAAATAATTACGCTTAAAATTTTCAAAATAATTAGAAAATACAATTACAAATTTATACTTATGCTATAGTACAGTGAACAACACTCCTAGCTATACATTGGTAGACCTTATTATATAAGGCATAAAGTCCACCGATGTACACTTAAGAGTGTTGCTGTGTGTACCTCCTAAATTACGAGTTTAAATTACGAGAATTTCTGCAAGATGTAATGTGCGTGAGTGACCCGCATTCATATTTAAAAGTTGGTTACAAACAGTTGTTGGCGTATATTAATTATATAGAAGCGGGTTACTCACGTTTTATAAGTCGAATATTGCTCGAGATGTTTCACTCCGTAAGGAGCATTCATGAGCCGTTCGCGTTGGCTAACCGACGCAGTCTCAATATTCGACTTATAAAACGTGAGTTAATTACCCGCTTCTACACAATTAATATGTTTGAATCTCACGATAGTTTTGTGTTTAAAATATATCAAAATTATAATTAAATGCCAGAAAATACGAAACAATATAATTATATTTTTCATTGTTATATCTACTAGTAGATATGTGAAACTGACAAATTGTATAGAACACAACAGCGGAGTGAATAAGTAATTGTCACATAGCAATATTAAATAACGTGTCTATCGATATCAATGATAGTGAAAACAGTCAATAATAAACAAAAAAAAAAACAAATTTACGAGAGCGTAGGTCTCTATTTTCAAGCACTAACTACGCCAAGGCCTGTCGTACAGTCAGCAGCAGAAGTAGCTAAGCATTTGAGGTGTTCAAAATGAGGTCAACACGTCTCTATTGTCAAGAGAATAGGAGCGCGTGTAGGTCATTTTGAACACTTCAAACGCTTAGCAACTTTTGCTGCTGACTGTACTATCGTCGGCGACGTATTCCTCTCAAAGTTCCGTCCACAGATAATTTATGGCTTAGTTAAATCAAAAGTGTGGCTTCAACTTGGTTAAGCTGAATGTAACACCTGGCGAGTCTGATCAGGGGATTTTTGCACACGTTGAATATTTATGTGCGAAGCAGATTCTGCGGGGAAAATTTAAATTACAAATATTTCTACGGCCCCAGTTATCGTAGTCCGCAGTCTTATCTGCTCCCGAATGTATTTCATTGACATGTACTTGTTAACAACATGTTTAATTGCAATTTAATGTTTGCAACATGTTAATTGCGATTTAAGTTTAACTTAACAGGGTCTTACCTAGTCGGTAGCGGTTCTGAAGGCCGATCGAACGACTGTAGGTATCTGAGGCTCTAGTGTAAGTTTTTTTTGACGTAAAAAAACGTTTACGAACGCGTAAGTGATAATGTTATTTATATGGGAAACGCAAACGCGTTCGTGACGTAAAGTTACGTTAAAAACTTACACTCAGGGCTCTGGGCTCTGTCACTTTTATTACACCTTAATAGAAGTAAAAGAGAAAGATACCCGAAATGTTTAAACTTCGATATTCGTAAATTTCGAATGATTGTCTCTGACGCTCTCATAACACCTTAATTGGAGTAAAATAGTAAGATGTCCGAAATTATCAAGGACGTTTGTATGTTCCTGGGTAATGTACGCTTGCTTTATATTCAATTTAATTTTATAATAATTATTTTAAATCGAGAGTAAATAGGCTGTTACTGAACCAGCGTGCTACACGCTCAACCATCAGGTGCGACTGAGGACAGACGCTGGTCATTCTTGTATAAAAAAAATAAGTATTTTATTTATTGTATTGGAGATTTTTTTTATCTAGCACTACGCTACTTATCCAACAGTATGCTCCCTAGGATTGTGATATACTGTGTGTAAGTCTAATACGGGCGAAGAATTAAATCAGACATAGGATTTACCAGTATAATCATTAACCAAAAGGGTTTTCTTTAATTATTATTATTATACATAAGTAATAAATTTTCGTAAAATTTCTGAGCAGTAATGTACTGCGAACATTACGAGTCAACGAGTGTTTAACTCGAGTGTATACTTTTATATGAATATAATTTTAATTGTACTTCTAAGCAAAAGTTATCTAAATATATTTTTTATGTCCTATTCTACCGTTAAAGAGATTCGCCTGTACCTATAAGATTTACACACTGTAGTTTCTACAAGATAGAATAAAAACGTAAATACAAACTCGGGAATATTCCTTATTTAATAAATCAATTCTAAAGCAGAACTTTTAACTTCGTATGTCACTACCGACTAGTCAGCCGTAATACCAATTAGAGTATGATGCAGAGTACGGATATGACTGTAATAAAAAAACTAAAAATGGAAAAAATATATACATAGATAAACAGAAAAACTTTCAACAAAGCGAAACTCTGTTGGCAACTAAAGTTTTGCAATAAAAACGCTTGGGATTGCGTTGCGTCTAGCTTTACGGGATTTAAATGAAATCTGGCAACAAGTTCGTGAAACATTTAATTAGTGGCGCCAGAGTTGAGCGGAAATGAAACATCTTGCGAACACTGTCTGACGCTGACGCCAACTAGATGGCGCACCAGGGGCCATTGCGTGCGTTCGAATCGATTCGAAAAGTCTTCTTCTTCTTATTTTCAAAAAATATGGCTTCCAGTAGAATAACAAATAAGTATAATAACATATAAGTTTGCCCTAAGAGCATGACGTTGTTCGGTAGTAGGCCTTGCGTTTTGTAAAGTGGTAGCTGGACTTTACAGAAAGCTAAAGAGGCGGCCGTGACCCCGGGATTGCCGGGTGATGACCAAAAGAGTGGTGAAACACGTTTTGAAATCTATTCTTCATTAGCGGCACAATTCTGCGTTAGATCACTGCATAATACGCTATCAATATTACACACTAAACTACGTTTGAACAAAAAACAAAAAATATATTTTCAAGACGACTTCGCCATTTTGAGGTTCAACCGTCAATCATTCGAAAAGTCATCTATGTGAAAAATCCCGTGACTTGTCATTCCATCTGTTGTCACTCGAATTCATATTTTTTTTGTTACGATTGCGTTTGACAATCTTGGCTATGGTCTCAGGTATCTTATGAATCTAAATATGAACAGCTCGAGACTTTATGGTTAGTTACTCACGTCGATTTGGTCACTCACGCAGCTTGTTTCGGAAAACATAGCTCTCCATTTTTAAACATGCTAGCCCAGTTGGCGACGACGGACAATTATATTATTTGACTTTGAAAATAGATACGGTCTGGCAGTTCCACGTTTCCAGTTGAACCAATAATAATATATTGTGTATCATTGCTAATGAGAGCATAAAAAAGCAATGGAAACAGATTTCTTCGTGTATTTATCATAAGCTGTACATCGCTTTAAATATTTCAAAAATAGACTAGATACTTATTTAAGTACAGTCGTCATCAGATATATTGGAGATGGGAAGGTGGTTAGAAACAATAGAGGCGTTGTTCATATATTTGTTAACTCCACGCCTGCGATATATCTGATGAACCCTGTGCGACAGAATGCATAAGAATCACAAGAGCTGTGATATCAGCTAGATGGAATAAATATTTGTTTATTTTTAGAATGCTATCTATATTTAAATAAGACTCCGTGTCTCTTTTGCTCTTTATATAAACAGTCCAGGAACTTGTCGTAACAAGCAGTCTATCGGAGGAAGTCTTCGCTGTCAGACACCTCCGTGCGTGACTCCTCGCCGCTGATAATTTGCTTTCCTACCCTTCATTTTGAGTGAACAGATTTACTTTATTAAATTTGCTCAGGAAGAGAGGAAATTTCCTTTTCTTTGCTGCGTGTGTCTCACTGAAATTTTATCTTTGTTATTTCGGAATAATCAGGCGTTTTGTAAATGGAAAATGTTGTTTCATAAATTGTAACGGTTTTCAAAACATATTAAGTTTTAACTAAATGATGGTCCTACATTGTTATTTGGTAACTATAAGAAAAATCTTTATTTACAATAATTACGAGTACTTAACTATTTACTACATTAAATCTAAAAAAGGCCAAGCATTAGAATTCAACGGAATTAACTTCAAGGTCGATTTTCATTGGAGAATTTTGACATTCGCATCCGCACGAGGGGTTAATTTTTATACTGCCGACACATTGATTTGGAAAGAAAAGGATAGATTTACCGAGGCTTTTGATAAAAGTGCAGTTAAGGTCAAATATATCGACTCAAATAAAGTACTTAAATATGTATACATGTAGCTTAATAGTAAGACTCTAAGGTGCATGTGTAGTACTTTATTATGTCAACTATTATATGTACAAGCCACTGAACTATTTATATTTTATTTATTAACATTCTTCTACTTTATACAAAATCCACCATCAATTTGTTTATCTAAAACTAGTAAGTTTAATAGTTTTAGACGCGTATACCTTATGTACACAAAATTAAACTGATTAGGAACTTGCCAAATTTATTCTTGCTAGTGAGGAAAGATAACATTGTTTAAAACCAACAAAACTTTCAACAAATCCGTGTTTCTATGCAAAATACTTTGCAAAAGAAAAAGTTTGTCTGTGAGAGTTCTTTAGGCGTCTTCTGCACCGCACTTCAGTTAAATCCAATGCAACGTCAGCGCAATTGTTTGGGTCCTTAAATACTCCTGTGTTAAAAATTCACCTTTGTTCCCGGCTTTCCTATTAATTTCTTGAATGGTCTCTGATTCGCATAGACATCATTTTCTGTTCAATGTTAAAGGGTGACAATAATTAAACTTACATTACAACTATTACTTTAAGCGGGCTAATGACCATTGTCGTTATTATTAATGATTTTCCGATATTTATGAATATTACTTTTATGCAAGGATGCAACCTGCGTAGACACACTAACATCGTCATATCTCCATCAAACCTCATCGAGAGCAACGGCAGTGGCGGAGGCGGCCGAAAAGGCCAAGAAGGGAAAATAGGTACAGTGGTCTCGGCGCAGAATACAATTTTATCGCATTCGGCATCGAGACCCTCGCTCCGTGGGGCCCCGGCGCTCTAGAAGGGCAAAGAGATTCAGAGATGCCACAAGAGACCGAAGAGCTGGCAGCTACCTCGCTCAGCGTTTTCGGTACCACGCCGCAGAAGCCTTTTTTAGATTTATGATAGATTTCGGGATATTCGGTATCGGGTTCTGATTAGGGAAAAGTGGAAGACACATTTTTTGACGCGAAACAATTTTTCTCAATCAGAAGACGATACTGAATATGCTCTTAAATGGATCACCAGTATTTTTGTAACACCCTGTATAAGGAATTGCTTTTACACTACAATTGAAACTTCACCAACTCAAAAACGATTTCTATAACATACGAAAACTACAACCACAAATAACTTTACACCTGGGACTACAATCACGTAACTTTTTGTATCTAGGTACATTGGAGAGCAAGGGAATTATCGGTAACATTTCGATTAACACATTTACTAACACGTTTCAATATACATGAGATCTACATCTACATCTCCTTAAGGAGATGGGACGCCGCCTACGAGAAAAGGGCCTCGACCCCCGCTCCGGGTCTTTCCTCTTACAAAGGTTGTCCATTGCTGTTCAACGTGGCAACGCAGCGAGTGTAATGGGCACCTTTGTACCTGGAACGACGCGGGGTGGGCTATTTTAATAGTTTAGTTTATTATTATTTTTACTTTATTTTTTCTTGAATAATTCGTGTAATTTTAGTAAACTTGTTTTTAATAAATAAATACTAGTCCATGAGATCTATATCCAACAAAGTATTCAAAATCACATAGATAATACGAACTACCTCCTGAAAATGTCCCGACTAAAATTCTCTTAACTTTCACTGCCGTCATATCAAGGGTCCGATTCAGTAGATAGTCTTAGACCCAAGCAGCCTAGTATTTGATTAAACACAGCGGTATTCTAAAATGGTATTAAACAACATTATTTAGTCACTCACGCGACATGTTCTAGAGAATCTAGTTCTTCATTTTCAAGCATTTATAGCGCCGATTCGATGTGAATGAATTAATGTTTAACATAATGACTTACATGTCTATTTACACTTCATTGGACAAAATAGGAATTCTTAGTGATTATCTTCCAGTTAACTATAGGGTCAAACAAAAGCTGAACTGATTTCAAGCCTATGGATCAGCTAACAAATCATCAGGATTCACTGACAGTATTCAAATGATGTTGAACCTCGACTACAAAGGCTTTTGACTCGAAAATGACTGCATCCGTGAGGTCCACATTAATCGCAATCCGTTTGTGATCTATTTGCGTTTAAAGTCGTGTATAAACATTGCTGACAAGGGGGCGTTGTTACGAACTTTGTATGATCTAAAGTGTATTGGGTTGAGGTGTGGAACTGTGATGTACTCTGTCTAGTGATGATAGACTCAGAATCAACCTATTTATTGGAAGGAATGAAAGTAACGTTTTCAAAAAATTGCCAATCAATGGTAATCTTGTTGTAATTGTGTCCCGTTGTCCAAGAGTCATTAATAGCAAATATTGCTTTTTTTCTTTCTTTTAACTTTTTTTTTAAACGGAATTGGATTTACACTATACATAAAATGATTATAAAACTTTATCTTTTAACTGTTTATTTCAAAGTACTTAATATTCTAAAGTTACATGTGAGTTAGTTATAATTTTTTTATTAATGGGATTATCTTAACTAAGTAAGTATGAGGGGTGTCAAACATTACACTCCTCATTATATATCCCTATAATATAAAGGATTATATTACACCACTTTAACTTATTTTAAATAATTGTTTTAACGACAACATGCTTAAAATTATCGCGAAAGTGTTGTGAAATTTAACTAATAAAAACATGTCCTTAAACAATTGTCTAAGGGACGCTTGCTATGTAATGAGTGATACGAAAAAGTTGATTAACCCAAATAACGTATAGAGCTTTCATGTTTTACAACTTCCGCCCAACTACATCTGTTTATTGGCAGAAATGGGAGCCTTTTTTACATTACTATTTTAAATTAAAATGTTTATTCCAGGCACTAGTTATTTGCTGACAAATATTTCTCAACCATGTTAGTTTTAAATAATTTATATACATTCATGCAATATTTTTATAATGTAATATATCAAATTTCATTTAGTTAAAATGCATAAATATAACTCACTAGTTACATGAGTAATTTTATGATAATGTTTTTTATATAAAAACCCGATATTTTCGTATAAAATTTACATCTTTTCTAATGACATTATCAATTAATTTAAACTGATTAGGTATTGGTCCTTGCGGTGCCTGGTAATTGCATAGAAAATTTGCAAATAAGTCACCTCGTGTAAATCCGAATTTTTGGTGCTTTTTGTTTTCTTTTTGTGCTTTTTGAGATATCAGAAAATTGTTTAACTGCATTTAGAAATATATGAGTTTCAGATTAAGAAAAAAGTGTGAGTTCAATAAATACTTTTGGCCAAAGCTGTAAGAAAATATTACGTCAATGTTGACGTATCAGTTCGTAATCAGTTACACTTATTCACCAAAAAGCTGACAGGTAAACATTCCCATCACCGAACAAACTTTTCCCAATTCGCTATCCAGCAAAATGAGGGTATCCCGCGCACTATCGGACTCCAATTCTGCGGAGCACTCTAAAATATAACAGAACATAAAACGCAGCTCCATTCTGCGTTACAGTAACCCAAAACTAAAACGACATTGAGCTATATATGCTAGGAATAGGGCTCAAATTTCGCTGCATAGCTCGGCTTTAGAGATCCCACCAGTCATCTCAGACATAGTGCGAACAGAGGTAAGGCAGTCTCTGAAGGGGTTTGTTTTCTTAAAATTGGATGAGGTAATATTTTCCACGCAGTTGCCCCCTGTAGACTCATTTTGCGCGTTGCATTATGAATTTTTAAGTGCCTTTGTATTTTAGTTAAAAATGAAAGCACAAATTAATGTGAATCATATTTTTTAATACAGAAGAATGTTCGTGTAACTTTAATTAAATATGAACGTGGGTCACTCACGCATAAAATAACTAGTCACTCACACTGGTAAGTAAGTGTGAGTGACTCGTTATTTTATGTTTGCTGACATGAATATAAATTTTATAATTCGGAAAATATTAAATATCATCATCATTATTTCAATATAACTTGTATCATCTTGGGGGGGGGTTCCATAGCCGCCAAGATTAGCTGACGAAATTTGCAACTGCAGTAGCCGTTCATTCAGTTTTGACGGACGCTGCAGCCGCCATTTTATTTTACATAAATTATTGATAAGGTTATATTTATTATCAAATTACGCGATTGCCAAGTCATGAACTTGGGTTGATATCTTGACTTTACCAATAACTTAATTCATACATTCATAAAATTTTAAATTTATAATGCAGTATTAAAACGTTTTGACACTCCTGTCCAATCTGACAGTGACAGTGACAGCTCGATTGTATGTATTGTATTTTCGGTATTTCATTCATACATTTGAATATTTCTTTTTTTTTATAGATTCTCCTTTAAGTGAGCTTGCCATCGATAAACACCGGACCAAGTCGATAAATACGTGTCTCTCTTAACCTCGACGTTGGCGGAATCATCGACACCATCGATGGAGCCATAACACTCACAAAGATTGAATATAATTAATTAAGAAAAGAAACAAAAGCAACCAAGAATAAGATGTCTGAATAACTTCGTTTCACGCTCAATGATTTTAGAAGAAGTAAGCCACAGACGTTAACACGGATCCCTCATCTTTATTCAAATAGCGTTCATGAATAACACAACGACTAAATACAACTCCCGAAGGAACTAGTAATAATACAGGAAATGTTACGACTGATTCCACTCACGATCTTTGGGCCTTGCTTAAAGGAGTTTTTAGAAAAAAATGCCCCCCATTTTGTGACGATAATTAAGTAACTCCGTATAGAAATTATTTTTCCTGCCTTATAGTTTAGAAATCGAGCACCAACTCTAAGTATTAATATAAATTGAATGCTTAATTATCGTCACAAAATTGACATATCATAGCTTTTCTAAAAGTTATTTTAATTGGCCGTGTTTAATTTGCCGTGTGATGCCGGCTGACTAGAATAGCACCACCCCATCTCCTCCCGCGAGAGTCGTAAGGGGCGACAAAGGGAAAAATCCTACGGACGGGCAGCAGCGTCAGTCGAAACCCAATGTACAGCTACTGCGGTCGCCAATCGCCTGCCAAGCGTGGCGACTATGGCAACTACCCAGATGTTACAAGTCATATTTGTGGGAGGCCTATGTCCAGCAGTGGACTGCACAAGGCTGAAATATGATGTATGTAATGTTATATTGATTATACTTTAGAAACCGAGCACAAAATATAAGTATTTATATTAATTGAATGCTTAATTATCGCCACTAAATTGACATATATTATAGCTTTTCTAAAAGTTATGTTAATTGGGGACATTTTTTTCTAAATACTCCCTTTAAACTCCGTAGTCGATTTGAAAACTAAACACTTTAATAACAGACCTATGCATATTATTTAAATTATAATGCTAATGTTAATACTTATTTTATAATGTACCCATAAATACATAAGGCGAATATTAATAAAAAATTTAAGTGTTGCATTTCTTTCAAATTACAACTTATTATCCAGCGCTTTAAGAAAATAATTTATAAAAATAAGTTTTAAGACATTCTTACACATACTGACTTTGCCCCACGGTAAGCTCAAGAAGGCTTGTGTTGTGGGTACTCACTCAACGATATATAAATAAATAAAATAAAGGTAAATTAACCATTATAATACTAGACTGTTTATTAGTAACTATAAGCACTAGTTTATAAAATTTGAAAATATAATTTCTTACATGTACCTAACAAAATTTCAAACAACAATCTAAATTCAAACAAATCAATTTTTTTATGCAATATTTTGGTTTTGTTTTTTTTTAATTATTAATAAATAAAAATCATTATATTTTATATCATTTTATTACCGTCTGAAATGCCGGAGGTCCTCGTCGCTTTTTCTTAAGTATATATGTCATCTATTAGAACTTATAAGATTTTTTTGTTAAAAGGTCGTTTCCCAACATTTTTTTCAACACTTTCATACAAAATTATGAATAATCGACCGTAAAAATTCTCGAGTGGAATAAAATGAGATAGACGATACAAACGAGCTGCCATTACTCTTTGTAACACTCGGTGTGGAAATTGATCGACTTGCAGCACGGGCCGTTATTAAATCCTTCAGTTGAGCTTGTCACGGTATTCTGAAACGAGCACGAGGTTTTGAAACCATGGGCTTATGGCCCTTGAAACCTGTACTCAAACTGTAGGCCTCAATGAGGACTGTTGAGGAGATAACTGCATGTTTGTAACTCAGTTGTATGCACTACTAACTAATCAAACTATTCAAAAAGTCTATTTACTTTACTTAACTAATAGTAGTCTTTTACTAAAACTACTAGCTGTTTTCGTGACATGAACAATCGTACATAAATACATTTATCAATACACTTTTATATTATTTAGATTTCTCACAATCATTTATTTACAGTAACATTATTATAATAACTACTAATACATTTTTTACAAAATAATTACAAATTGTATTGCATTGCTACGTATATAAAACCGTTTTACCTCTAAAAATGAACGGTACTAGGGTAGCACGATTGGTAGTGCACTGGGTTAGTGATCCAGTGGTTGTGGGTTCGAGTCCTGCTTCAAGTCAAATTTTTCTATTTTTATTTCGATTTATATATCGAAAAAAATGCTATTACTAGCCTGAGCCTTTAACTCGTTTATATTTGAAACATTGCGAATAACACCCCACACATGTGTTGAGTATTCCAAGTCGATAATAGAATAAGATCTCAAGTAGATTCGAAGCCTGTAGGCTTATAAGCGGTTATTCTCCTAAACACGCGATTTCAATTTTTATTTTGCGATAAACCTTTTCATAACCTTATACAGTGAGTAACGGTTTTTAGTTTAACATGATCATACTCGTATAAGTTAATTACTCATTCATTGTGATCTATCTCATGGTAAGCTTGAACATAACTTAAAAGGAAGGGTACCCAAGTGTCCGACTCTGATTTAAGTTCATTTTGATATATCACTCATTTTGTATTTTTTTTAGCCTGAAAACTTGTGAGGTTGAGTTTGGGCAACTATTACACAGCTAATTCTATAACATATATCAAAACTAATCAAATCGGAGTCAGACTGTTGGGTACCTTTCCTTGTTAGGTTTGTGTAGTTTGGAACACAGTTGCGATTTATCATTGAATACCTTCGTATTGGTAAATTACTTCTTATCTACATTGTGACCTTTCTGTCTTTCAGTCGCGGACGTCCACTGCTGCGACGCTGCACGAAAATCGATATTCGTAAATTTGTACCGATTGTCGCTGTCACTCTTATGACGCCTTGAAAGGAGTAAAAGATAAAAAAAGGCTCCAATCTTACGAACTTCGATGTTTGCGGTACCAGTCCTGGACATAGGCTTCTCTCATCCGCAGGGAGCGATATATGGGCAATTTCACTTTCAGCGACACCCTATTACCTTAATTGTCAAATAAAAGTTAAATCAGTGGTCAGTTTAGTGACGACAATTAAGCTTTAAATGTTTATGTAAATCATCTTTATTCGCAGTTTTCTATTACAATAACACGTATTGTTTATGGATTGAACATAAAACAGTAGATTATATTGAAATTTAAAGCTTAATTGTCGTCACTAAACTGACCACTGATTTAACTTTTATTTGACAATTAAGTTAATTGGGTGTCCCTGAAAGTGAAATTGCCCATATACAGCACACAGTAGCCACCGACTTCCAGCGACGTTAATATTGAAATCAACATAGTTTTTTAAAGATCTCAACTAGTACAAATAAAGTAAAATATTAAACACCCCCAAAAAGTAAGATTCCTTGGAGAAGAAACAAGGGTATTCATAGGCCGTTGCAACATTACAGTTGTCTTGACTAGTCAAACAGTCAGCATTATTTGTAGACTATGAGGTAAAGATGGAGAGACAATAAGCACATAATATGTGAGTGTCATGCTCTAGCCAGACAAAGAATATAAAACCAGGTTATCTGGATTCAAAGAAATTCAGGGCACTGCACGTGAGTAAATTTTCAATACCAAACTTATGGATATGGTTACAAAAACTCTGGAAGGAAATTAAACAAAAGATTCCCATGGGTCGAAGGGTCCCCACAAAATAAGATAAGATAAGAAATCCTTTGATAACTTTGACATGAAAAACTACTCGTTATCGTGAACTAATCGGGTCATGTAATAATTATGTATATTCTTTTCTTCTCATGCAGATAGTTATTATTTTATATTTTTCCCATTTCTATTACTTAGTCGTTATATACCTCTTTTAATAGTCAATTAATATTTTTTTGATTATTTTAACAAGCATTATTACAAAGCATTTCACTACAATAACTAAAACTGAAATAATTATAGAAACTAAAGAGAATTTAATGATCACCCAAGCAGTCAGATAATAATAAGTACAACGACTATAATTTAGGCGAGAACTGCATTAATAGTGTCGAGTCTCATAAAGCAAACTAGGTTTAGGATAGAGAAGTTTAAGGAAGCTCGCTTCACTTCACTTAGGTACTCGTTTCGTATTTAAGGCGAACAATATTTTAATATTTAAACCGGGTCACTCACGCAAGGGTATAATTTTGACATGTTTGACAAACTTGTGCGTATGTGAGTGACTTGTTCAAAATATTTAAATATTTTCCAGTTTTATGACAGTTTTAAAACTAAATCTATAGTTCTCGAGTAGTTTAAGTCAAGTTTGGCAGCTTGTAAAAAACGTTGCTTAGCAGGAATTCATGGCAGTTTAGATCCATTTATTTGCCTTACTTACTTGGTAGAAAAAGGGTTTATAAAAGATATTTTGGTTGTTATTTATTTTTTATAAAAATAAGAAATATTCTATCATAATCGCTAAACTTTATGACTAATATTAACCATACCCTTATGGTTTGTATTGTATTAGTCCAGTGTGATTTATAACAAAAAATAATGTTATGAGGTTAATACCATAAATTAAAGGAAACGTATTCAGCTTCATCTTAATAAACTCGCAAGTTTAGGTTAAGAATGCAATGTTTGAGCAAACTTAAACTTTGCATCATTAACCACGACGCTTAAGTCTTAAACTAATTAGGAAGATACTAAACTTTACATGCTTTTACTACAACAATAAATGCAAATAAGGCTTCATATGCTGAGTCACTATCAACAAGGCCAAACCTGTCGTTAATTGCTAAGTACATAGATCAAAAGGAAAAAATATCACGAATATTCACAACTTGTAAATGCCTTAACAGGTACTCGGATAGCACAATTGGAAGTGCACTGGGCTAGTGATCCATTGGTTGTGGGTTCGAATCCCGCTCCGAGTCAAATATTTCTATTTTTCTTTCGATTTAAATATCGAAGGTTACGTAATGTTAGTAAATAAGAATTATTGTTATATTTTTACAGTCAAGGTAAAAGATATTGATACGGAAAAAGTTCCAATGTATACCTACTGTACTTTAATATTGAGATGGTGCATGTATATATATTTTGGTACTTCGTTCGTATCAATATATCTGATCATCAATTCAATATACTAGATTAATTTTTCAGTATGACATCTGTAATACTATGACATAGCAAATAAATTAAAACTAAGTGTGAAAAATCAGCAGAAGTTAGTGACGAGTGTATGAATAATCAAAACAATGTGCGTGTCGAAATATGAGAACAATTCGCAACTTATACAGATTGTGGCACAACTCAAAATGATGTTTCACAGTATTTAGTATCTAAGTCCTTAAGTGATAAGGTTTGTATTTGAATAGCATTTAATTTTGAGTTGTGACTATTTTTGATAAACATCGAATCGCGCGCGAAGTTAACACAGCTCAACTCGTTAGCCAACCAGATATGGCAAACGACTCATTGTACCATCACATCTGATATACATTTAACGTGACCAAAACATGAATCCAAGTTTTACGTCATGTTAGCAATATACAAGTTGCAGGATATTCTGAAAAATGCAAGAAAGTACTAAGAAGATTTAAAGTCAATTTCCATTCAAGAAGTTTCCTCTATGAGAGGTTTAACTGTCATTTTGGAACATTTCGGTCCCCTCGGTAAAACCCTTTCAATCGCGGATGCAACCGAGTTTCGTAACCTGTTACTATAGAGTAACTTTTCAGCCTCGAACGAAACTAGTTACGATCGATGTATTTTAGTTATTCGTATGAAACCAGTTGCATCCATTTTTGTTCTCATTTCTCGATTTTGACAGACTCCTATTTCTGGGCTGTTTGCTCTCCAATCATAAAATCATATAAATACCCTGACCTACCTAGTGTTTTGCTATTCAAGTCTTTTAATTTTTTTTCTACTAGCCTGTAACTGGTTACGAGAAAAGAGAACATTTTCTCATTTTGTACCTTGTTACAGGACTCGGTTTCATATGCGCTGAAACTCTCGAGGCTACATATTTTTGCTACATATTTATATGATTGTATGGCCTACTAGCTGTGACCCTCGGTGTTACCCGCGGTTTATTAGGAAAAAAACGTAGCCTATTTATTAATCCAGGGTTTCAGCTTAGACGTCAAGAAGTAACAAACATACACACTCACACACTCAGAAACTTAGTCGCCGTTATAATATTAGTGTAGATAGTGTAGATGTCCAGCAGTAGATGTGCTCATGATTACTTTATGGCCTTATGGCCTTGACATATCGTAAGATATTATTGCCAGTGACTGATCACAGGTGATATTAGTCGTAGTAGTTTTATATTTTTGTTAAATACCCATGTTCATACGAAACTAAGCAGGTCGCTAGTTTCTGAATAAAATCAGTGAGTAGTCTGTTCATCTTGTGACTTAACATCGCAGCTTCGCAGCAAACCGTAACAGGCACGTGGCGCCTACAGAAACTCTAAAAACACTCATTTATCACCAGAGATGAGGCGGAGGAAAAATAACGCCATCTTGTTTCGCTTTTTCTACAAGTTAGCGTGGGACACCGGTGCTCTGGACAGGAATTAACGCGCCGTACGCTTGAAGTCACGAAATCAGTTGATTTGGTAGATTTTTTTTTTTAAATAACCCCCTTCAGACTTTTAGATGTACATATAAACGAATTAATATTAGGACTCCTATGACGAGTAATAAGTTTTAACACTTGTGTATCGCTATGTGTCTTTCGGCTTTGTTGAAAAAAAAATCTCAACCAAAGCATTACATCAAAACCCGATATCGTAAGTGTTGTGTGTTGACCGACTGACATCCCCTGTGTGCCTAACGTGACATCCAGAAGATTTTAAGAGGAAACAGTAAGAGTATAACGTTTCGTATTGTTGAGAGAGGCGCCAAAAACAGTGCGATAAGTACGGAACAGCTGCTTAAAAATCTCAAAACTCATTCGCTCTGTTTTGTCTTCTAAAACTTAACCAATAGTAACTCAATTAGAAAAATAGTTATTATCTCGGCTGGTGACACTTTTTAAGCATTCGAGATGCTTGTGTTAAGAGGCACCGCTTTTCGATTAGTGGTGACATACAAATTAACCATGTTTGTTACAATAATTGACAATGTGATCATTATTAAAAACTATAGTAAGAAAATATAATTTTCGATCAAAATAAGATAAGGATTATTCATCATCATTATCATATTTCAGCCGTATATCGTCCACTGCCGGGCATAGAGCCCTTATGACTTGTATCATCTTGGAGGTAGATGCCATAAGCACCACGCATCGCAGGCGGGTTAGCCACCACAGTAGCTGTAGATTGAATTCCGACGGACGCTGCTGCCCATCCGGCGGTGTTTGCCGGAAAGAATGGGGTTGTGATATTCTAGTCAGCCGACACCACGCAGCCATACACGGCTTATTTATACAAATTATAACAATTAATTAATTATGTGTACTTATTAATGATGTACAGTCAGCAGCAAAAGTGGATGAGCGGTTGAAGTGTTCAAAATTACCTACACGCGCTCTTATTCTCTTGACAATAGAGATGTGTTGATCTCATTTTGAACACCTCAAACGCTTAGCTACTTCTGCTGCTGACTGTACCTATGTTTGACGAATAAATGATTTCTGATTTAGATTCTAATCACTGTGTTCTCATCCTCTCAAACGATGATTTCAAGCTAGTTCTAATTTTTTTGAAGGTTTATTCTCAAAAATTAACCCGCAACGTAGAGTAGAGGTTCTCCTGGGACTTGTTACTGCGTCGTAATAATTACACTAAACCGCCACATAAAAACTTTAATCGTCAACTTTCATAGTCCGTTTCATGGCGGCGAGTTTTGCGCAAAAATACAGAAAACTGGACTGCTAGTCTGCTTGGTAAATCTGCTTTTATCAGATTAAGAAATTGTCTGTGTAACACGATAGTTGACTAGGGGTCTGTGTTTTTAGATTACATCAGTTTCATACATAAGATTCATACTAATATTATAAATGCGAAAGTGTGTCTGTGTGTTTGTCCATCTTTCACGGCAAAACGGGGCGACAAATTGACGTGATCTTTTAAGTGGAGGTAGTTGATGGGATGGAGAGTGACATAGGCTACTTTTTCCAGCGGGAAAACATTTCAATCCCCACGGGAAAACTAAATATGTTACATTTTCCTTTATACATGCGGGCAAGCCGCGGGCATCATCTAGTAACAAATCAAAACATTAGTAAAGCTTTACTAACGTTCAGTTCCTCGCGCAACATGTTTAGGAGAGCGTAGGTCTACATTTTGCACTAAAAGCTTGAGTAAAGCCATAATTTTAATATATACCTAAAATATTACATTGACTCACGAAGATTTTAATATCAATAACATTATTTTATTTAAGTGATTAAAGTCTAATCGAGCATTGCCTTTGAATAAAAGGATACAAAAAAATACCATCATCATGTCAGCCGAAAGACGTCCCCTTCTGGACATAGACCTCCCTCAGAACGATCCAAGAAAACCTATCCTGCGCCTTCCACATCCAGCGGCATCTGGCGACTCTAACTAGGTCGTCTGTTCACCTTTTGGGAGGCCTACCTACGCTGCGTCTTCCAGTTCGTGGTCGCCACTCCAGAACCTTTACTTTTATTAAAAAATATTTTGTATATTAAAATATCCCTTGTTATAACGACGCACATTTTAAATACTTTCATTATCTGTATACCTAGATATTTTTCTAGCACGAACGGTTTCTTGTAAGTGATTGACAAAATAAAAACATCGACAGTCCTGTTATCGATAAGTACCACTTCAACGTCATACAGGTCAACAAGACTAATATTAGGTAATAGGGTTAAAAGTAAATAAAAATAACAAAACTATCTATTTATTTATATTTTACATACTTCAGAAAACAATTTTGAACTATTAATTGCAAATAAAAAAATAAGTTGGATCAAGTGTACGGATTACGTTCAATTTGTTCAAGATCGATGTCACGCGGCGTCTAGGTATGCAGAATGTGTGTACGTATTGTTGTTGAATTACTATGTACTTACTTATCGATAACAGGATTGTCGATATTTTGATTGTGGCAAGCACAAAGCAAATGTCGTTCCTGCTAGAAAAATATCTAGGTATAATTATCTGCTTTAAAATACCTTCTAGTCGTATTAAATAGTTACCATTCCAGAAACGTAAAATAAGACCCTTTTTATACCAAAGAGTAACAAAGCGCTCCGGTTGTAATATCTGTATCTTACTGGCCCCGTCCTGCCGCACTAATTAGAACTCCGCAGGGACGGGACGATACTTTTGTCATAACAGAGTCCCTTTATTTTTATTGCCTTCCGGATTTTTCTTGTTTTTATTGTTGGAATTGGCTGTTTAATTTATTTTAGTGCCGCTTTAGGACCTGAAGATTACCTTTTGGTAAAGCTCTTTCAGTTTTTCAAATTGTCTCGGATTGCACAGAATCACAAGTTGCAGTGCGGGTGAGTAGTGTAGTGCGGGTCACTCACTGAACATTAATTTATGAGTGACCCGCCCATTTCACAAGGCATGTTAGTACAATGTCATTTAAGTCTAGGAACGTCGAGTGAAATACAACTACACTTTTTACCTTAAACAAAGCGGAGCCAATATGGCTTTGCACTTTCCTCATGAGCCCAGCAACTGCAACACTTAAACTGTGTGATAGTTAGCCAAGCCGGCGGAAACCGGTCTTTATGGACACTCCGCCGCTGCTGCACACAACTTGTTTACCGAGCGGTCAACATATTTTTTCCATTAATATGTATGACTATTAAACCCCGGCCACATTAGCCCCAAGTCTGACCTGCTTTAATATTCCCATCTTTATTCAAAGCTCATGAATAAAACACGCGATGGCTTCGCAAGATGTCCGTCATAACTTTATTCATTTTGTTGTCTAAGTAAATTAAAATAGAGATCCTTAAGGGCCTGTATTAAATTGACGTTTCATAATGATGCGAATTCGGAGTCGACGGAACCGGAGTCGGAGCTTTGTTACATCCTTGCTTTAGACTCCGAATTCGCGTCGTCGGAACTAGCGATTACTTTTACACCACCGATTTGATTCCGTTAAGTTGGAACTAGCGATTACTTTTAAACCTCCGCTTCGGTTCCGGTTCCGTTACTATGAAAACAGGAGTTATAAAGGATGTCACAGCAACGCAGCCCCGCTTAACACTTGCTGCACTTATCGTAGTTGTTCAGTAAAAACTGTTTTATTCCATTAAAAATCCCTATTTGTATGCGTTAGTAGAGTGAAATCACTGAAAATTATTGTTGATGAATGATTGATGAAATCACATATCACTCCGGCTCCGATTCTGGTTCCGCTTCCGTTCCAAAGCGACCCACAACGGCCGGTTTTGCGCCACCAGTATCCAGTGGATACCCGCGGGCTTTACCATGTCGGTCCACCTCGTGGAGCTCTGCCCACACTGCGCCATTACACAAAAAAAGCCACAAAACAAAAAAGTGCCACGAAATGGCCTCATCTCAGCATATTGCTAGCAAATAGCCAGCGCTGATCTTCCGATGAGGCTATCAGGTGGAAAAATCACGATCGGTAAAAACAAAAAATTAAATATTTTTTTGACAATGACATAAACATATGTATATATAGAATGAAATATATTATGGACAATGAAGCAATCATGAACATTAGTGCTTATTTCAAAGGACTCAAGTGTTGTGCATTTGTTTGTACATATTCAATTTATAAAAGATTTTTTTTATGAGAGGTAGGGCACAGCGAAGTACCATCACGCTTGAGTCCGGAGAAGCCCAACTGGGGAAGTACCTCCTCCTTACAGAAGACCACAGCCATAATAGCACTGCTACCTTTCAGGTATGTAGTGTTGTGTTCCTGATGGTGAGTAAGGTTCCCAGAGCTCCAACTCCCTTAATGGTCGGCAACGCGCTTGTGACTCCCCTGGTGTTATGTGTGCCCATGGGCGACGGTAATTGCTTACCATCAGGCAATCCGTCTGCTCGTTTGCCACCTTTTGTCATAAAAAAATACTACTACTACTACTAACTTAATGGTTTTTGAATTAAGAACTAAGTGTCCATCATTGGTGCTTTCATCCTATACACGGCATAAAGGGTGGAAAAGTACATACGAGTACTTATATGTATAGAGAATACATATCAGTACTCGTCACAAAGATATTGTACGCATCAATATTAGATTCTTACTGTTGGGAAGCGTCCCTTTCTCGAAGGCAAATTATAGCCCTAGTGTCGTAATACAATCAATTCAAACTTAATGCATTTCTCAATTGGAAGATGACAAAGCTGTGATCGAATTTGCGTTAATTATGCGACAGTAATAAATTGCTAGGGAAGGGAAAATGGTTTATTTAGATAAAAAAATAATAATAAATTATTGATTCCGATAAGTTATAGAATTATGATTTTTTAATTCAAGTAAAATAATTACAAAAAATTTATAACTACCTAACTATATACTACATTAAATCTAAAAAGACCCTTGGGACATTATAACAAGGATGGAATTCGCTTCCTTAGTTTGTATTCCCGGAAAGATATAATTTGGATATTTTCAAGGCAAGAGTGAATAGGCTGTTACTGATCCAGCGTGCTACACCCTCGACCTCGTCGACACTTACCATCAAGTGCGACTGAGGTCAAACGCTGGTCAGACTTGTATAAAAAAAATACCGGCGGCTCCTGGTTGTATCGCAATGCTGACAGTTAGTGCGAGGAAGCAAACTCTTCGGTCACTAGTTACGTCAACCAGACGCTTCGCGATTTCTACAAAAAATGCGCCCTGGACTGTGCTCGGGTGTGACTATGACGGGAGTATCTGACTGATTTTGTTCATCAATAAATAAGTATAAAAATAATGACAACCTTACACAAACTGAGCCCATGGTAAGCTCAAGAAAGCTTGGGTTGTAGGTGCTCAGCCAACGATGTATATAATATAGAAATACTTTAATAGGTACGTAGATAATACCCATGACTCGGGAAGACCGGTGCTTGTCGGTTTCTTAGGCAAGGTTACCGCCGTGAAATATCAATAATGATTTCAGTTATTATAGCAAAATAATCGGATATTAAAATCGGTTTTTAACGGCCAAAAAAGGGGAGATGCTCGAGTCGACGCGTATATATTTTTTCATGTTACATCCCAACCCTACGCGTACCCCATAAATAGGTTTCCGAGGCGCAAACACAATTTAACTTGAAATAAAATTTCGCCACCTACCCCTGCAATAAATAGGCCGTATATGGCCCGGAAGGGCGTCTCGAGTATATTCGCGAACACCCCGAGGGCAATTCTAACATTAGAACACGACGTTGTTTTGTTATTATTTCGATACGAATATGACCTGTACTGTACCCTTACTATAAGTTGTGTCATTGACGTTTTCGATAGAGAGTATCGAGTTTACTCTCTGTGCATCTCGTCCGCACTAAAATAGTACAAGCGAAATGCACAGATAGTAAACTCGATACTCGTTATCGAAAACGTCAATGTCACAACTCATGGTAAGGGTACTGGGACCTATTTCTCGAACACTAACTTGTAATACAAGCGGAAGTCACGTTTTGACACCTGTTGTTAGAAAGAGACTTCCGCTTGTGTTACAAGTTACAAGTGTGTGAGAAATATGGGTCTCGGCAAGCGTAGTGTAGGACGCCCTCAGGCTTGGTGGAGTGACGACTTGCGCAAGATGGCTGACAGGAGCTGGATGCGAACAGCCGTAAATCGAACACGATGGCGTGAAGTTGGGGAGGCCTATGTCCAGCTGTCGACTGCGATAGGCTGATGATGATGAGAAATAGGCCCTTACTATCGCGAACATCGAAGTTCGTTTTCGAGCATCTTTCTTTTATTCCATTTAAGGCATACGAGAGTGATACCGACAAGAGTAGAGATATATTTGATAGGTCTCAAACACTCAAAGCTGTTTATGCGCAGCATAATCCCAGGTTGGAGCAAAAAGCATTCTTGTTTACCACAATAAATATAAATAATAAATATTTCGGGACAATTTGACACAAATCGACCTAGTCCTACGGTAAGCTCAGTAAGGCTTGTGTTGTAGGTACTAGACGACGATATATATAATAGATAGATACATATAAATACTTAAATACATAGAAAACACCCATGACTCAGGAACAAATATCTGTGCTCATCACACAAATAAATTCCCTGACTGAGAATCGAACCCAGGATCATCGGCTTCATAGGCAGGGTCACTACCCACTAGACCTAACCGGTCGTCGAATACACGCTGTTTCTGTCGCGCGCAAAAATCGCAATAGTATCAAAACTGAAGTATCAATTTTGTAAAATCTGAATAGCGCCTGGAAGTTTACTTCTTTGTTTCGTGCCCAATGAAATGAGTGAGAATGAAATGCTACTGACATTTCTTGTCGCGTTTTAAGTCAACTTTAAGGAAGAAGACAGAATTGTCAATTTGAATAAGAATAAGATCATTGGCAGGTACTGACATGTTTTGTTTACCTTACGGTGAAGAAAAGAAGAGGCTAATAGTGCTGCTTTTAAATTGTTTTCTTAAAAATCGTACGATGACTATCGCACGATATTTCCAATCATAAATAATAGAGTTATACTGAAACTAATTTAGTTCTTTATATCTTGTTTACTAACGGTATTTATGTACTTGTGAACTCTATGTTGCCTGTATTAAAAAAAAATACAACATTCAACTTTAAGCGAAATTTAAACGAAAGAAAAAGAAGTAAATATACTACCTGGTTACAAACTCACGTGTAAATATATCGCGCTAGGCAACATGTTTCGGGTAAGTTCTGGTACCGATTTTCAAGCCGAGTCAGGACACACCGTGGAAACAGAAACTAAGCCTTATGGAAGCCTCTTCAACAGGACATAATCGTAATATCGGCCCTCAGCACTGGGGGTACGCCATCAGATATATCAGACCTGTGGAGGTGTTCACAAATATCTGAACATGCTTTATCGCCTTGATAATAGAGGCTTTGTTCATATATTTGCGACCACCTCCACAGCTCCAATATATCTAATGGCGACTGTACGAATGATCATGATTTACCAATTAAATAATTGTTTTTTTTTTTATGACATAGGCGGCAAACGAGCAGATGGATTGCCTGGTGGTAAGCAATTACGCCCAACACCAGGGGAGTCACAAGTACGTTGTCGGCTTTTAAGGGTTGGAGCTCTTGGAACCTTACTCACCATCAGGAACACAACACTTCTTACCTGAAAGGTAGCAGTGCTATTATGACTGTGGTCTTCTGTAAGGAGGAGGTACTTCCCCAGTTGGTCTGCCCAAGATTCAAGCGTGTTGGTCATCGCTTTGCCCTACCTCTCATTGTTGGACGTAGTTTAAGGACATACCCGGGTCCGGGTAGCAGTGCTATTATGGCTGTGGTATGAATTGTACACTCGTAACACTTGTTTTACCATTTAATAATTATCTTACTGCAATTGAATACGAATATAATTTCCATCTGAACCGATTCCATTTCCACACATTTCAATTCCAAATTGGTTTAGTTTGGTAAGTTTGCAATTCGTAGTTGCAAATGCACTCATACAAATGCTTTTAGTGGACATTGGAATTGAATGTGTATTTGTAAAGAGCAGATAAACGAGTATTTTGTCCTCGAAAATATATTCAGGTTAAATAAAAAAAGAAAATAAGGCAAACAAATATGGCTCGCGGCTGGTTTTCTAAGAAATAAACCTTTGACACGTGAGATAGTATTCTCGTAAAAGGATGAGTAGAAATTCTTTTTCATTGAATTTAAGCAATTATCGCATATTTGAAGTAAACCAGAATGTAACAAATGTCACATACGGTTTCTGGACGCATTTTAGAGCACTTATGATGTGTACGTATTGTACGTAGATAGATAAATATATAGACGTATACTAACTAAATACTTACAGGCTACGAAAAAATATACTACCATCAGCCATTAAAAGCCAATGCTGAACCGCCACAGGGAGCGATCTCTGAGTAAGGGAAGTCGAATCATAATCGTCACGCTTTAAAGGTGGGTTGGTGATCACTGTATGTTCAACAGCAACTTGCAAGTCCACCAGGGTTTTGGTCAAGGGCCCCTTTGGGCTTGCGTTTTCAAAAAATCTGCTATACAGTTCCATTTTTCTATTCTATTTTCTATGTGGACTAGGGTGGTAGGTGGTAGCAGCCAAGTTTGAAGTTCCAAATAAGGTGAAAAAGGTTGGAAATTTTAACGAATTTCACGAGGACAAGGTTCTAGTTTATTTACATTTTATTTAGGACGTAAATAAGAGAAGACTGATGGTGACTGGAGTGCTGATTCAATAGAGGACGGGCCGGGTACACAAAAGTGCAAACACACAAATGGTTTTGGTTCATTGAGAGGTCTGATGAACACAATCTGTGGAGGGAAGAAGAGTATAACATTTATTTTACAATCGGTGAAATAATAAAACGGATAAAAAAAAAGACAATGATGTTTAGCTGAAAAACTTTATAGTACCTGGCGTATGTAGTAGAAACGTGTGTTTTTAAATGACAAAGGCGGCAAACGAGCAGATGTATTGCCTGATGGTAAGCAATTACTGTCGCTTATGAGCATCTGCAACACCAGAGGAGTCACAAGCGCGTTGCCGGCCTTTAAGGGGGGTTGGAGCTCTGGGAACCTTACTCACCATCAGAAACACAACACTATATATCTGAAAGGTAGGAGTACTATTATGGCTATGGTCTTCTGTAAGGAGCAGGTACTTCCCCAGTTAGGCTGCCCCTGATTCAAGCGTGATGGTCATCGCTGTGCCCTACCTCTCATTGTTGGACGTAGTTTAAGGATCCAAATTGCCCGATGGTAAGCAATTACCGTCGCCCATGAGCATCTGCAACAACTACCTCTGACGGCAAATCATTCCACAGTTTTGATGTGCGAAGTTGGAAGTTTCTAGAGAAATGTAGACGATTTCCAACTATCCAACTAACTCGCTCGAAACATAGAATAGATTGGAATCTTTGGTTGCGTGCGAAAAATCCAAAACACAACCCTCGATGTAATAACGGCCCTGTATGAACAAACAGCATCCCGTACGAGCTGATATCAATTTCACGCAACTTATGCGGATACGTCTTGAACCAACACGGATGAATCTCAACACAGTGCTCCAATTTGAGCAGTAGTCGAGGTAAGGGCCGGTACAGACGGACAGCAACTGCAAACCAGCTGAAAAGTGGCAGTTTCAGGGCCATTCTGATATCCCATGGCGCCCCCATACAACGAACACGTGGGTGTTTGTCCGGAGTGGGGTTTAGTGGGTAGTCCTCTTCCCTCCCCTCTTGCTAGGAGAGGGGGGCTGACAAGAGGGAGCAAGAGGGAGGGGAAAAAAGGGCAATTCTGATGCACTTGGTGCAACTGCAAACCCATTATGCAGTCCTCTTGCAGGTGCCGTGCAGTCCTGTCAACTGCACACCAACTGCACTACCTAAGTTTGACGATACATTTGGCCTAGTCATCTAGACCTTCTGACTAGGCAGACTTGACTAGACTTTCGCCATAGCCCAGCCATCTAGTGAAAGACTGGTTTTCAAAAACTCTCTTTGGTACGCGTTTATACGTAGTATACATATTTCTGACCTTGACAGCAAGGTCACTCCAAAAACTTTGGTATAGTTAAGGTCAGAAATGTGACATTATCTATGATAAGGGACCTTATTGTCGATGGCGCTTACGCCGTTGTTCCAAATGCCGCAATACAAACGCAACGCGGTTCGACGTAAGCGCCATCGACAATAAGGTCCCTTTTGCTAGATAATGCCACAAATATGTATACTTGCACCTTTTTGTCTCTCACATGTATACATATAGGTTTTCAAGCTGCCTCTCATTAAAACTAATACTTCAACTAGTGAATTTATTGCAACCGCACGAATTAATTTTAATCATCTTTTAAATATAATATACTACCTTTTCCTCAAGACTTCGTCGGCTAGCCACACCCGTCTTTAAAGTAGGTATGGTTGCATAAAATAGTTATTTGTTATGCAAGGCTGCAAAGTGGTTATTTGGCGCTAGTGTTGAAGTTGAAAGCTGAGCAAGCAAAGGAAGCTAAGATTGAACCATGAGCGAAGCGAATGGTTCAAAGATAGATTCCTGAGCGTAGCGAGGCTTTCAAGACACGAGACGCCAAATGACTACAGAGAATCATCGGCTTCGAAATTCAAATGACTTTTGCACGCTAGCGGATAAAATAGGCTTTTCCACGCAGATTTCGCGCTATAAACTAAGGTTTTCCGAGCGAGTGAGGTGAAAATAAAATTATCCTGTGTTCTTTCTCGTAGCTCAAACTCTTTCTATACCAAATTTCATTTCAACCCCATTATTTTTCTGAGTTTCAAAATTTGCCCGAGTCTTTTTTTTTTATGACAAAAAGTGGCAAACGAGCAGACGGATTGCCTGATGGTAAGCAATTACAGTCGCCCATGGGCACACGTAACACCAGGGGAGTCACAAGCGCGTTGCCGACCATTAAGGGGGTTGGAGCTCTGGTAACCTTACTCACCATCAGGAACACAACACTACATACTTGAAAGGTAGCAGTGCTATTATGGCTGTGGCTTCTCCGGACTCAAGCGTGATGGTACTTCGCTGTGGCCTATCTCTCATTGTTGGACGTAGTTTAAGGACATACCCGGGTCCAAAATTTATATTTATTTTAGCTTTGATTGACTAAGAGCCAAAACTTAATTGGGGCCTATGTACTACATATAGATCGTCAAGAGGGTAGAGTGTAATGAACCCTTTTATTAATTGAATAGTCGAAAGGGACTCCTCGTTCGATTAAGCGTTCCCTTCCGGAATGTGGGACACCACAATTACTATATTACAGCGTATAAGGTATAATAAATAAATAAATATTACAGGACATTCTTACACAAATTGACTGAGCCCACAGTAAACTCAAGAAGCCAACGATACATATAATATACAAATACTTAGAACCGCGATACAGGAGAATGCTGCCGGAATCCTCGGCACCATGCCGAGGGGGCCCAATTTTTTTGATATATTTTAGTTAATTTAATTTCTATCTAGCTTTTAGTTTATGGTTAGTTTATAGCTCCCTATTGTTTTGGCAATAAACAATTTTATAATTTACATAAGATATCTATCGTAAATAAGAAACAAGATTTCAAGAAAAGTAATAATGCAAGGTACTATACTGTTATATAAATACATCGAAAACACCAATGACAAATAAATGCCATGACTGGAATTTGAACCCAGGACCATCAGCTTCATAGGCAGGGTCACTACCCACTAGGCCAGACCGGTCGTCTCTTCCAGACAACGTTAGGTAGTGGAGAAAAAGGAAAAAGCCAGTGGTGAAAACCATTTCGTCTTACGCGATAATAGTCACCTATACAAAAACTTTCAAGTAGCCTTTAATGTATTTGAAAATATACTGTGTACTGTGACATTCGTGGGAACGAGCACCCGCGGCAAGCCGGAGCTATCTATACCCTCGTGTTTATCCGATGCTTTCTTACGACATTTCCGACTACAAACATAGAGGCTATCTCGTGTCCCTTTGCCCGAGCGTGGCAATTATTATGACAAGTATATTATATGAAGCATTCATGCAAAATACTTGGGCAGCGCAAATATAAATGCACAAAAGATATTTGTTTACAAATGAGTAAAGATAGTTTTTACCCTCGTGTCAATATTGAGAACCAAGCTAGCGAAAGATTCCAATATTGAATGGCGAGCTTTGGGTGCATGGGTGAAACGGACGAGGGGGAAATAACTTTGCTGTTAAGTGAAACACAAAACTGTTCACCTAACTTTTAAACATTACAAATATAAGCCAAATTATTATTTATCTCATGAAAGAAAAGTCTATCGAACCAGTCACCACTAAAATACCACCTCGAAATCTTTACCTGCGAGTGTCTTAAGACGCGACAAAGGAAAAGACCGACCGATAGCGTTCGTCGAAACCTAATCAACAGCCACTGCGGTCGACAAGCCTAACTTTAGACCCTATTACAATGCATTAAGGGTGACTTGTAAATATTTATACCATAGGTTGTACTGTACAGTCGACGTCAAAGATGTGTTTACACTTTTGCACTTTATTACAAAGGATTAAGGTGGAAAACTGTGAACATGACATGGACTGTACAGAAAAACGTTAAATAGCCGATTGTAAGCATACGGTGCGGGTTGTACCAAAAAGGATCTCGATCGTTCGTTGCTTTCATATTTCGAACGCCATGCTTAATGAGGTGAGAGATGATGGATGGGCAACCGTTATTATGCTACATGAGGCATTCGAATTTTAAAAATAGTGTTTTTTTTTTATAACAGGTACAGTTTCCTGAGCTTTATTTAATTTCAAGATTACTACGACCTAGCGGTGCCAGTTGAAGACCTAAATTAATATCAAGTTACTGTCTCAATTTTATATTATACAAAACGTATTATTTTTTTTGTTATATTGAACTTAAACTTTCTATATTGTATCAATACTGTCCTTTGTCGTTTCAATTAACATTAGTCAAGTAATTATGTTAATCTTAGTTATCATGTTTAAACTGTGAAATGATGTGTTTGCCTGTACATAAGTACCCATATACGTCATAAGACTATGAAAATTGTAGTCGTATCTTAAAGCATGTTCACGAAAAAAGTAGCCACGGTTGTATGAGTCTCTACCGTTAACTGGTGGGTCCATGTAGTCGAAACAGTCATAGAATTACTAATTTGCTTGTCTATTTTACGTTTAGGATGTCAGAATCGAAAAAACCTAGCCCCAACCGTCTAAAAATGTTAATAACGCCAAGTAGTGCTAAAACAAAAATCAACGTTACAAAAATACCTCATTTTCTGAGTCAAATTACAAATCTGGCTTGTTTACTATAGTAAAATCTAAGAGAAATTATTTACGGGACATTCTAGTATTGATAATTTGTTTGAGTACAGAGCATAGTGCAAGCTTAATGATCCAAATGTTCAAATTAGAAAAAACAAATTAGAAACATCGGACGATTGTCTCTGTCACTCTCATGACGCCATTTGGAATAAAAGAGAAAAATGGTCGAGATATACAAATTTCGATGTTCGCGGTTACAGGCCTGATAAGCGTAATAAGTAACAAATAAATATTACAGGACATTCGTACACAAATTGACTAAGCCCCACGGTAAGCTCAAGAAGGCTTGTGTTGTGGATACTTAGCCAACGATATATATAACATAGAAATACTATATATAAAACACCCATGACTCGGCTCATCACACAAATAAATGCCCGTACTGGGATTTGAACCACTCGGTTTCATAGGCAGGGTCACTAGCCACTAGGTCAAACCTGTCGTCAATTAGTATCAAATCAAAATATGATTATTGATCTTTGAATGCCTCCCGGTTAACAATAGACCAACATAATAGAAATTCTTAAATGTAAACAAATTGACAGACGTATGAATATATCTACCATCGACGCATTTAGTATATACCGATTATTTCAAGACTTTTAAAATAGTTTTTTTTTAAAACAGACTGAACAGCGTTTGACCTCAGTCACGCCATGGTAAGTGACGACGAAATCGAGACTGTAGCACGCTGGTTTAGTAACAGCCTATTCTCTTGCCTTGAACACCCAAATTATATCTTTCCGGGAATACAGACGAAGGGAACGAATTCCATTCCTTAGCAGTCTAGCTTTTTTATGATATAGGAGGCAAACGAGCAGACTGATTGCCTGATATTAAGCAACTACCGCCGCCCATGGACACTCGCAACACCAGAGGAGTCACAAGTATGTTGCCGGCTTTTAAGATCCCTATACGCTCTTTTCTAGAAGGTTTGGATGTCATATCGGTCCGGAAATACTGCCCACGACAATTTCTTCCAGAGTTTTGCTGTGCGAGGCAAGAAGTTTCTAGAAAAACGCACAGTTGAGGACTGCCACATAATAGCTACGGCAAGGCATAAAAATACAAGTCCTTTAGTTAGAGGTCCCTGTGGCAGTCTAGCGAGAAGGCCGCGGACTTCCATTAAACGGTATTGTAGTCAATTTCCTTCATACAAATGGAAGAACTTTGTTTACCTAATTCATCATCATCTTCCTCGCTCTGCCCTGCCATTTGCCACGGCTCATGAGAGCCTTGGGGTTTGCTCAATTAATCCCAGGATCGACTGCCATCTGACCTTCCAACCCAAAAGGTAAACTAGGCCTTATTGGAATTAGTTCGGTATCATCACGATGGTTTCCTTCACCGAAAAGTGACTGGTAAATATCAAATGGTATTTCGTACATAAGTTCCGAAAAACTCATTGGTACAAGCCAGGGTTCGAACCTGCTACATTCTTTACCTAATTAAATAATATATATTTCGGGACAATCTTATACAAATCGATCTAGTCCCACGGTAAGCTCAGTAAGGCTTGTTTTGTAAGTACTAGACGACGATATATATAATAGATAGATACATATAAATACTTAAATACATAGAAAACACCTATGACTCAGGAACATCTGTGCTCATCACACAAATAAATGCCCTGACTGGTATTTGAACCCAGGACCATCGGCTTCATAGGCAGGGTCACTACCTACTAGCCCAGATCGGTCGTCAATTACTCTACCGGTTCTTCTAGCAAGTCATTTGACCACTCGCCGCTCTCAGTCGCCACGGGAATAGATAGTGATTTATTATAGAATTTCACTTTCTATAATATCCCTTGACCTACATTCGGAGGCAATCAATCGTTCGGAGCAATATTTACATATCTTAATCCCCGTTTCTAAGAAAACTGCCTAGTTTTAATATTTGTGTAGGCTTAAGCCTTCATTTGTTATACGTATAGTTTAGCGCCGTTAAAATTACTTTATTTAATAGCTAAATAAATAAATATTAATTTATTTCGGGAAAGAAAGTGTACATTGTAACTTACATTATTTAAAAATATGTTGCTGATTTTCCTTGAGTGTCGATGAACATCGAAAATAAAAAACACTGTCTCCCTTATACGAATAAGCAAGAGCGACAAAGACAGTCAATCGAATTCGTACATAACATCCCAACGCCTTTCCTCTTCCATTCACAATACACAGAACAAGCGACAAACAAAAGGACGCCATTGTGACGAAACACACCCGGCCTTAATGGCGACACTTGATGTTAATTAAACAAGCTCCGGCTTGATAACAATTAACGATAACTTCGGCGGTATTAAAACAATAATTTAGTTTTAATACCAAAGGGGTTTCTGGTATATATCCATACCGGTACCAATATAGGCTAAGCGAATGTTACGTTAACTTTTGTTTATAGAAATAGGGTCATTTTACTCGACCACATGTAGCCTAGTGGGGTAGTGGCAGTAAGTCCATTTTTTTGTGTGATGAGCACTGATAACATGTAAGCTCAGTAAGGCTTGTGTTGTACCTACAACACAAGCCTTACTGAGCTTACCGTAGGGCTAGGTCCATTTGTGTAAGGTTGTCCTGAATTATTTATTTATATATATATATAATAGATAGATACATATAAATGCTTAAATGCATAGAAAACACCCATGGCTCAGGAATAAATATCTGTACTCATCACACAAACAAATGCCTTAACTGGGATTTGAACCCAGGACCATCGTAGGGTCACTACCCACTAGGCATTTATAATATTTTATATTAGTTTAGTATGACTAAATATGAGAAATATATAATATTGATGCGGACTGTACCCATCGCGACCCAATCCCGTGATGATAATTGGAATCACACTGTTATCCTGTCCTTTTGTTCGCTGAGTTATGACTAGCCAATTGGGAGAAGCAATATTAACAATTCCCATCAGGACTCAAACGACGGATGTGTGAGGGTTTCGTATGGCGCATGATTCTGTTTAGTTTCAAGTACGCTAGATCTATTATCGCTAGCTGTTAACCGTATGCAATTTTGTTTGTTTATTGGATCTTACTAAGTTACTGGAGAAGTCCACATTTTAATCAAATGCAGGTAACACGTGTTCATCAGATCAGCCGAGGGAAATCCACTGTTGGAAAAGGCTCCCACAAAGCGACCCACAATGACCGGTTATGCTCCACGCAATCTTTACAAGGTTATCGGTCCACCTTGTGGGAAGTCTTCCCAGGCTGCACCTTCCGATACGTCGTGGTCGCAACTCCCTAACGGCCATCGATTCTACTTCCAACATGCCCTCCTCACTGCCACTCAAGTTAAGCGATGAGGGCTATATCGGTTCCTTCATTATTTCAGCCGTTAGACGTCCACTGCTGGACATATGGGAAGGGAGTTGCCACGCTTGGTTGGCGGGGTGGCGACCGCAGTAGTTGTAGATTGGGTTTCGACGGACGCTGCTGCCTAACCGTCGGTTTTACCGCGGGAGGAGATGGGGTGGTACTATTATATAATTATTATATTGGCCTGATCGGAAGACCAGCGCTGGCAACACGCTAGCAGTATTCTGAGATGGGGCCATTTCGTGGCACTTCTTGTAATGTTTTATGATCGTCTGTTTCAATAAATAATTAGTCTATTACATTCTATTAAATAGTGGCAAAGGTTTTTGTTCCCTTATAAGGTACAATACTATATGACATGAATAGTTTATACAATAGGTAGTAATTATGATATTTCAGTATTTACCCAATTACAGGCAGTTAACATATAAAAAGAACAACCGGAAAGTAGCCTAGTACGTAAGTAAGACATGTCTAATGTATTACTGTTTTGACAAAATAAGTCCCGCCGTAGTTTCTTGTCGGTCTCATCTCGGGTCAGAGGTGTGGGTTAGAACCGGTGGTAATTTTTCTTTGACGTTCATAAGTGCATTGTAATGTGCCTAAATTGAAAAATAAAGGTCTATTATATTTCTCTATTCATACTCTATAGTCGTTCCATCGATGTCTGATTTAGTAATGTCATTTGCAGCCCTCCCCTAAATCTGTGCATGTCATCTTGTAAGCCCGCACAATCTAATCTGGAAGTGTTTACACAGTAGACTCGCAACCCCGCCTCAGTTATTGCCCCGTCACGGGCTTTAATAGATAATATTGAGACAAGACAGAGAGCCAGTCATTTTATTAAACGCACACGCGATAAGATAGAAAAAGTTTAAAGAATTTTCTTTAAGAATGAGGAAGAGGTTCAAATCATACATACATACATACATACATACATTTCAGCCGTATGCAGTCCACTGCTGGACATAGGCCTCCCACAAATATGGCTTGTATATCTTGGTAGTTGCCACAGTCGCCACGCTTGGCAGGCGGGTTGACGATCGCAGTAGCTGTAGATTGGGTTTCAACGGACGCTGCTGCCTGTCCGTAGGATTTTTCCCTTTATCGCCTCTTACGACTCCTGCGGGAGGTGATGGGATGGTCACACGGCATAACGGGTCCAAATCATAGCACGGCCATTTATTTGTGTTGATATGCTGTTGCTGGATTATAGGTGTTACTTTTTTAAAGTATTTATGTATCTATCTAAATCCATACTTCCATACTAATATTATAAATGTGAAAGTAACTCTATCTGCCTGTCTGTTACCTCTTCACGCTTAAACCGCTGAACCAGTTGAGATGAAATTTGGTATGGAGAGAGTTTGAGCTACGAGAAAGAACATAGGATAATTTTTATCCTGCAACCATACTTTAAAGATATTACATATTTGCAGCGTTTGAGGTTGAAACCCTGGGGCCGTGAGGCCCAAGTGTGCGCCGACTCCACAAAGAGATATCGGCGCGTCTTATAGAGGTTTCTGGTGCTCAGAGGGCTGGCCGCTATTTCGCCCAACGGATTAGCATTGCTATCCAGCGCGGAAACTCGGCCTTCTGGGCACGCTACCTAGGTAATTTTTTTTATTTATAGTTTAGTTTTTAGTTACTATCTTTATTATGTATTTATCTTATGTTTTTGTGTTAATAATAAATAAATAAACTTTAAAGACGGGTATGCTAAAACTCTTCATTCGTTTGTTTCCTAATATCATCTACACTAATATTATAAAGGCGAAAGTTTGTGAGTGTGTATGTTTGTTACTCAATCACGCAATAATGGCGAAACCGTTTTTCATGAATCTTGGCGTACAGATAGACTTACATCTGAATTGGGATACTTGACATCCCGGTAATGGTGTTCCCGTGGGATCTTATACAAACGAAGTCGAGGGCAGAAGCTATTTTGCTAATAAGGCTACAATTTTAGGATAGATATCATCATCATATCAGCCCATGGACATCCAAGTCCATTGCTGGACATAGTGACCCACGGTGACCAGTTTTGCCCCACCCGTATCCAATGATCTTTACCGTGTCGTCGGTCCACCTTGTGAGGTCTTCGCATGTTGTGCCTTCCGGTCCGGTCACTAGAGAACCTTTACGCCCCAACGGCCATCGGATCACGTGCAATGTGTCCCACCTTCTGTCATTTAAGTTAAGCGATCCGGGAGGCTATATCGGTTACTTTGGTTCTGCCGCAAGTGACATCATTTCTAATGCGATCACGCAGAGACACTCTCAGCATAGCCCTCTCCATTGCCCCTTTGGGTGACTTTAATTAAGAGATATAAGTAACTTTATTGTCAAAATAATATACAAGCAAAGCTAAACATTACAATAAATCTACCTTAAATTCAAAAAAGGCCCTTGAGTCATTGTACCAAGGATGCCGTTGTGCGAGGAAGCCGCTCTTCGTTCACCAGTTCAACCAGACGCTTCGTGATTTCTGCTAAATGTACCCCATGGACCTAGAGCTTCTACCTTTTTTTTATACAACGACGGTGGCAAACAAGCCTACAGCCCGCCTGATGGTAAGCAGTTACCGTAGCCTACGAACGCCTGCAACACCAGAGGATTCACATACCCTAAAATCTTTTTTATTTGTGCTGACTTTACGGCCCATTGACCTACTAATTGCTTCGAGTGTTTCTCTTTTATTCCCGTTCAAAAGAATGAGACAGGATTCAGCCATTGTCAGCCCTTACCGGATTTCGTAAGATTTGGTTAAATTAAGAAATTCCTTGCGCGTAACTGCGGGAGTTATTTATTTTATCTACCTCGTTGGACCCTCTTGGTGTTATCTTCTGGTAATGAATCATCTAGAACAATCTTCTTTGGAGATAAAATAATTCTGATACACCTACAGATTATCTGTTATATTGTAATGTTTTGCTTAGGAATGTTGTGTACATTTTGCTTTTGTGGTAGTTATATTTTCAATGCTCAAGTCATATCTTGAAACTCGAGTTTTGTATTTATAAATTCCTTTAACGATCTAAGACAGGTTTGAAATAAAACTCGTATTGTGCTTATATCTCATGAAATAAGCGAAAATTAAAAGAAGACTTTGGTTTCTGGTAAAAATCTCGTACAGTCAGCAGCAGAAGTGGCTAAGCGTTTGAGTTGTTCAAAATGAGGTCAACACATCTCTATTATCAAGAGAATAAGAGCGCGTGTAGGTCATTTTGAACACTTTAAACGCTTAGCCACTTTTGCTGCTGACTGTACTATATCACCTCGGCCATAAGTCGTCCACTACCGAACAGAGGCTTCCCCCAAATATGATTTGTATGATCTTGGGGAAACCGCCTGCCATAGGTTCTACGCTTCGCAGGCTGGATGGTGGCCGCAATACCTTTAGATTGGGTTTAGACGGACGCTGCTGCCCATCAGTGTTTTCTCTTTGTCGCCTCTCACGACACCCGCGGGAGCGTGTGGTGGTGTTATTCTAATCAGTTAGCACATGGCGTCAAACTATACTTCTATAGGAATTGATAAACCCCTTAAGGAACCTAAATAAGCTGAGCACTGAGTGTAAGTTTTGAATGTAACTTTACGTCAAGAACGCGTTTGCGTTAGAAACTTACACTAGAACCTCTGAGGCTCTAGTGTATGTTTCTTTTGACGTCATAAAACGTTTACGAACGCGTAAGTGATAATGTTATTTATATGGGAAACTCAAACGCGTTCGTGACGTAAAGTTACGATAAAAACTTACACTCAGGGCTCTGATCTCTTTTCAAACCATCCAATTCACGTAACATTGTTCAACCATTAATAACTTCATTAATATTTCAAACTTAAACTTCATTAAAAACCGCCTCGTAACCACTTCACCGTTAACTCGAGTTCGAAACTCAAAACTGCAAACTCAAATATTTTGATCCACTTTCGATTGCAAGAGGTTAATTTTCTGAAGTTCAAGTAACAATTTTAAATAAGACTGGCTTATCAGGCCGTATATTCTCTCAGAATAGCTTCAGGCAATGCTTGGTCTGATATAACAAGTAATTTTTACGTGCGCAGAGTTCAAATACCGCCGGTGTACAGAATACAATGCTTGGTAAGTTAAGGTAGTGAGCTTGCCTGATTGCGGGCGATATCGCGGAGAAATCTCGTTCGGCTTACGCGGATCCGAGCTATGTTATGTAACTTTACTGATAAAGGAACTGTATTAGGCTGCATTAAGCTCCAGTTTATTTAAGCTGTTAGCTTTAGAGCCTTATTTCGCTACGTTACTTAGCAAAATGAAAAAAAAAATGTGTTTCCAGTACGTAGTCTATATCTACTCAAAATACATTTTTATTTCGTTTGGTGAGTCCCTTATAGCCTTAGCCTAAACCATGTCATCATCATCATCATGACAGCCGAAGGAAATTGACTGCTGGACATAGGCCTCCCCCATAGCGACCCACTGTAACCGATTTTACACCACCCATATCTGCCCCGCCCACTGCCACTTAGGTTTAGCAATTCGAAGGGCTATAACGGTTAGTTAGGCTCTGCAATTTGATAATGTGATCTCGCAGAGACACTCCCAGAATACCCCTCTCCATTGCCCTTTGAGTGACTTCGAGCCTTCCTAAGTGGCACATAGTAAGCGACCACGTTTCAGTACCATATCTCATCACCGACAACACACACTGGTCAAAGATTTTAGTCTTGAGACACTGCGAAATATTGGAAAAAAAGATGCGTCCCTTCCCGAACATTGCCCGAGTCGGATTCAACGTTTCACCTCATTCTCGAAGTTGGACGTACCTGGGCAGTTTGCTATGACTATCAGGCGAAGGCCCACTGCTGGACATAGGCCTGCCCCAGAGCGACCCACAGTGACCAGTTTATCACCCGCATTCAAAAAATAGTGCACCCAATTAGCGAAAGTTGTTAAGGAAAGTTAAATCACTGTAAGTTTCGTGACGACAATTAAGCATTAAATTTCGATAAAACTTGTTTTTGATGTTGATTTTATAGACTTCAATCGATATTACAACATAATTATAGGCAAAAAGTCGATCTTCATAATGATTTAATGCTTAATTGTCGTCACGAAACTGACAGTGATTAAACTTTTCTTAACAACTTTCGCTAATTGGGTGTACCAAATTTTGAAAACTCCCATAATATACATAGTTCATGGTATCGACAACGCTTGTACTTCACCCCTGTTTTTGTATCACATTAGACGTGAAGTTTGGTACCTTGCTTTTCCAAACTTCATGAAAGTTGTCAAAACAGGGACCTTTTTGCTGGAAGTTAGTACAACTCGCACGTCACCGGACCGGGGTCGGACCGCTTTGGGCCCATAGCGACGCTCAAATTAGGTTTATGGGTGGATTTTAAATGCCAGTGTAATTTCCGAAATGTATTCAACGAAATTGTTACGAAAACATTTGTAAAGGAAAATTTTGAAAATTCCGGTGGTGGTGTTTTTACACAACCACCGAAGCACGCATAAAATTGCACGCATTTCTTTTTAGTTTATGTGCAATTTTAAGTTGTTTATAATCATGAACATATGCAGTGCTAATCTTGTGTCACGTTTCTATAACTGCCAGTACTAAACATTTAAATAATTTAGTAATTTATCGAAACATTTCAATAAATTTCAATAAATTTGGACCCGGGTATGTCCTTAAACTACGTCCAACAATGAGAGGTAGGGCACAGCGATGACCATCACGCTTGAATCTGGGGCAGCCCAACTGGGGAAGTACCTCCTCCTTACAGAAGACCACAGCCATAATAGCACTGCTACCTTTCAGGTATGTAGTGTTGTGTTCCTGATGGTGAGAAAGGTTCCCTGTGCTCACAACCCCTTAAAGGCCGGCAACGCGCTTGTGACTCCCCTGGTGTTCGGGTGCTCATGGGCAAGGACACTAATCCACTAGGCCAGACCAGTACTAAACATTTCAATAATTTATCGAAACATTTCAATAAATTTTAAATAATTCATTAATATACTTTAGCGAGAATTAAAAAAAAATTAAACAACAAAACTTGGAATAAATTGCGTGGTTTTTCCCTTGTTGCCTCCTACGCACGCGGCATTAAATGTCAGTCAATATATTACTGATTTTAATATACAAATAATAATTTAATCACTTTAAATGGTACACAGTACAACAGAAACGTTATTAATTAATAATCCGTTTAGATTAAATATAGATTAAAACATGTTTCTGTTTAAGCAATGGAATATTCAGGCAACATTTGTTTGAAATTTTATTTGTGCATATGTTCTTTGTTATTTTTTTGTGTTTTGTCATAATTACGAACTCATTCGATTTTCGGAGAACATGAAAAGCGTATTTCATTTTATGTATTTCATTTCATTATATCACCTTATAAAGATGAAAACGATAAAAAGAAATGGTAACTAAAACTTGCGAAAACATCGGTTAGGAAGTGATAATCGATATTACAATTTTCTGAGATGATGTAGAGAACCATCTTGCCGATAACACCGTATGTATGTTGATAAATGAGCTCATGTGTCTAAGATAAATCTAGGGGGTAAATTCTACGATTCCTATTAGCATTACAACTAGTGTCTGTGACTCTCTGTGGTGAAATTGTGGATAATATCCGAGACAAGCCGGGAAATAGAAAAACATTCATCAAGACACGCCAGTACCAGGGCTCCTGTTGAAAACCGGATCACCTAGTTCCATCAAAAAACTGTCACCAACTGGCTTTTATCAAGTGTTCTAACTTGAACATAATAGTAAATCTACCAACCCAAAATTACTAAACTACACACGCACACACACGCACACACACACACACACACACACACACACACACACACACACACACACACACACACACACACACACACACACACACACACACACACACACACACACACACACACACACACACACACACACACACACACACACACACACACACACTTTCTAATTTAATTTTAATTTATAAGTATAGTTTTAATTTATCTAGTGTAAATTATATCTATATTGAAATCATATTATGTAAACCTATTCAGGAAGTAGATTCCTAGTTTTTAAGTACACTTTGTAAACGATGTATTAATCAAATATTTTTTTGTTGTTTGTTGTTGTTTTATCAAAGTCCACAAGTCAATTGCGACCCACATAGCTTAAGCCTTAGACCGCCAATCGAGAGAAAAGTATCCCATGCGCCATAACAAAGCTTATAAAAATGTCATCAACACATGATAGTTATCTACGGCATCCCGTGATTTGCCTTTGACTTCCAAATGGTTAATACATCAACCGGACCTTCTGGGAGGATTACCAGTGGATGAGCGGCGAAATTGCCTACGAACCGAATAGCGAAGGACAGTCGTTTGCTTGTCATATTTGAATCTGCGCAGCCGTAGAGATGGAACAAAATGGAATAACGAAACGTGATATATTTTCCTTTGTCGCGTTCGTTCTTAACGACAACGTTGTTAAAGAAGCGTAAGTGACAATAAAAACATTAAATTATTTGAATCTAGTTACAACGATTTCGGAGAAAAATTAGCTTATAATTAAAATATAATATTATTGCTATTGAACAAGCATAGTTCAATTTAATTTCATCGTTTTATATCTATTATTTTTATTAACGTTTACAAACCACAAAATATTCTATGTTAAATGTGTAGTTTACTAGAAGTTTATCACAGAGAAATAATTACAACTTTAACTTGAAACAAGCCTGAGCTATATGGTTATCTTTTTATCCAAGTTAAACTGCTGCTTAGAATTAGTCAAGCTGGGAGGAATTGGATTCACATAGGGCACGCAGCCATTGTAAAGATATAGTTTCCGTGAAGCGTGCAAACAAATGCGACTAAACTAGTTACTTCAAAAAACGTTAAACAACGGTATTGTCGAAACGAAAATAACGCACAGCTCCAACCGCAACGAAGCCCTGTTCCAATCTAAGCAAACCTCATTTACCGCGACCTAAAAGTTACTTCGGGCACCCAGCTTAAAGGCACTTGAGCCCAAGTCAGGGATAACGCTAAATCCAGCATGAAGATTAGGTGATGAAAGTGCGTCAGATTCGTACCGAATACAGTATAAATTGCAAGTAATTGGATAAGTTTATACGAGACGTCGTAGACTCACAATGGCGTCCCGAGCGAGGTATAGCGTTATCTCATATACATTTGCAATAATTTAGCGCCCCTCTCCGTTAAGCGGGCGAAAAGCTACAAAAGAAAAACGGAATATGTCTATGAGAAAAGCATTCACATAAGACCAATAGTCGTCACGGTTTGGTGGTAAATATAACGTTATTTTTTCCGCCGTTCCATCAAAAGATAAAAAGATCTTTATTTTTCAATTTAAGTACATTATAATGTAAATTTAAGTACATTCGTCGGGTAGTCACATAATACTGACCCCCACCCATGATTTGACGGTTACTGGGACGTCAGTTATCCGCGAGAAAGACCGGTGCAACCCTCGTCGTAACTTCGGTACTTAAGGTATTTTTAATACGCGATAAACCCGTTGTATAGTTCGCCTATCGCTTTATTTTACTCTGCAAAGAAACATATGCCAAGCCTGATAGTAAGCCGTCTCCGAAGCCAATCCAGAGACTTCACACGCACGTCCTACCCTTTCAGGGTCTGAGCTGAGGGAGGTCACCCCCTCACTGACAAGAACACAACGGTATGAGTAGTGTCTAGTGCTGTGGATTTCTGTACCTGATAGTTCTTCTACATGATAGCGTGATGGCCCAGCGCTGGGCCAGTGGAATGGTCATATGATGGGTGAAATGTCACTACACAATGGGGACATTTAATAGTAGTAGATATAGGTATACGTAGTGATGTCGGATGGCTTGTGGCGCGGCGGAATGGTGAGTTAGCTGCGTGACGAGTTTTTCGGTTGCACGTCAAAGGGAGAGCCAAAACGATTAGATCACTACACACTGGAGACATTTAATAGTGATCTAATCGTTACCTACCTCTACACACTGGCTCATCTTAGTGCGCCATCACGATGAACTATCATGTACATGGAACACAAAGGTTCTTCCTCAGTCAAGCTCCGCTCCAGAGATGTCGCTCCCCCAAAATGCATCACACTTAGCACGACTCCCTCGAGGTTTTCCCTAGGGACTACAGTATGATTCTTTAAAAAAGGAGTGTATAGGTTCTTAAAGGGTAGGCAACGCGCATGTGAATCCTCTGGAGTTGCAGGCGTCCATAGCCTACGGTAACTGCTTACCATCAGGCGGGCCGTATGCTTGTTTGCCACCGGCGTTGTATGATAAAAATGACATTCTCAGTCCCCTTGTCTCCCTTTTCGACGTAGTTTAAAGACATAATCGGTTCCGGAGAGAGTATAAGGACCCCGTTATGAATAACTTGTTTGTACCGGGAATGAAGTTGTGTCTCAGAAAACACTTACCGTAACTTAAATGTTCTTGGCTTGCAGACAAGTTTCAAGCTCAAAGGCGTCCATGCAGTGCTTGTATGTACTTTAAGTGTAGGTATTACTTAACGCTCGCGATGTGAAAAGTTAAAAGATGTCTGCCAATTATGTGTAAAATAACGAACTTCAAAATGGCGCTGAGATTTTGTTAAGTAAATAATACAGAAATTTTTGATATAATAACAACTGCTTTTCATACTTATACACGGAAATAAGTAGTATATAAATATTACAGGGATATTCTTACACAAATTAACTGAGCCCCACGGTATACAAGAAGGCTTGTGCTGTAGGTACTCAGCTAACGATATAAATAGTATACAAATACTTAAAGTCATAATTAATAATTATATTAATTTAGATGATAGCTTTGGCCAAGTGGGTAGTATAGGGATTTGAAAAAGAATTTGGGTTTGCCTGTAACATTTTTTGATAAAGTAAACGTCTTCCGAAAAATTCGCTCTGGAAATGTCTGCCCCTTCTCTTCAACCTGAATTCCAAAAAATATTAAGAGGAAACGGAAGTTTGCAATTTTCCATACAAACGCTCTCGACAGTTTCCTCCCGGGTTTTTAACCCTAGAGCCGTGATTCTGTTGGGTTGATATGTCTTTGTAACACCTACTTTTTTTATGACATAGGCGGCAAACGAGCAGACGGATTGCCTGGTGGTAAGCAATTACCGCCGCCCATGGACACTCGCAACACCAGAGGAGTCACAAGTACGTTGCCGGCCTTTAAGATCCCTATACGCTCTTTTCTTGAAGGTTTGGATGTCATATCGGTCCGGAAATACTGCACACGACAATTTATTCCAGAGTTTTGCTGTGCGAGGCAGGAAGTTTCTAGAAAAACGCACAGTTGAGGACTGCCAACCATCCAAGTGGTGATGATGTTAGTGTTGTCGTGTAGAGCGCTGGCGGAAGGAAGCAGCTGGGATTAACCCGAACAATTCCTCGGAGCACTCTCCGTAGTAGTAGTAGTAGTATATATGCCATGTTTCCTTGTTTTGAGGTGTGCAATAAAGAGTATTTTATGTTTTTATTTTTTATTTTTTTCAGCACAGATTGATTTCATCGATATCTTTGTCGGACTGTTTAATTTTTTTGGATATTTTTTTTATGTTTCTGAGTTCTGTAAATATGGCTAAAAACGGCAAACAGTTGCTTATGCCAATATAGCATAAAATACAAAAAGCAAAACAGTCCGACACCGAATAACTCTTTATCATATCGTTCCAAAAATTTCGTTCAGATTGGTTAAGTTTTGGAGGAAGAAATAGTCGAGAGCGAAACCTCGATTTTAAAACCATAAAGCTGAATAGACTTTCAAGGAAAAACATTTTGAATTGGGTCAGTCGAAATGTTCAGTTGCGGATCTAAAGCTATGGAACTCTACACCAAGCATAGCCGGACATGCTTATGTTTATATTTTTAAACCTGTTACGACTAGGGAATGCAATCTCGTCTCGCCGAGATCCCGATTTCGCGAGATCTCGGCCATATTTTACGAGATTGGATCTCGTCAAATTTCGTACGAGATCTCGCGAGATAACGAGATAAGTAATGTTCCTATTACTCTTAATTATTGAAACTAAAGTAATCATTTACAAAAGACTAAATATGGATAATTATTGTTTTGTTACCAATATTGTAAGAATTTGAACTGATTAGCTACAGTAGGTATAATAATTATAGACATAAACAAATGTTATTAGAGTTAGAGACAAAATATTAAGTACTCTGTTTTTTTTTAAATAAAACTTACATTATTTTTATAACTAAGCAACGCAGTTTCTATTTAATTACATATCATGTCAATTACTAGTTCTTAAAACAAGCATTTGCATATGTTTTAATTGCGATTCTCCCGATCTCGCGAGATCCCGTAATTTGCGAGATCTCGCGAGACTGGGTTTTGAGTCTCGCGGGATCTCGCTAGGCGGAAATCTCGTACGAGATTGCATTCCCTAGTTACGACGCGCAAATGTTTGGACCCGGGTATGTCCTTCAACTACGTCCAACAATGAGAGGTAGGGCGCAGCGAAGTACCATAAGCATGAAGCAGCCCAACTGGAGGGAACCTCCTCATTACAGAAGACCACAGCCATAATAGCACTGCTACCTTTCAGGTCTGTAGTGTTGTGTTCCTGATGGTGACTAAGGTTCCCAGAGCTCCAATCCCCCTTAAAGGCTGGCAACACGCTTATGACCCCCTGGTGTTGCGCATGGGCGACGGTAATTGCTTACCATCAGGCAATCCGTCTGCTCGTTTGCTACCTTTATCATAAAATAAATAAAAGCCTACATGGATTCAAATTCAAGCCTTCCAGCTGCAGTTTCACTACTTATTTTACGTAAAATGTTTAAATTACATGTTAATTTGGCCCATAAAGTAACCTTGCCGTTAAAACGTACACAACGGTTCTCCTTTATTACTGTAGATAATAAAATACCACAGGTTAAGGGTGTGTTGTAAAGAAGCTGTATAAATCACTCGTTGGGGCCTTTCTTAACACGTCCTAGAATAGGGCAATTACCGGCGGCGGAGTGGCTAGGGGTGATTACGTGTTATCTATTAAGTTATAACAGAGTAATGGAGCAATGGCCTAGAGGTAAAAGCGACATGCTTTCCGGAGGTTCAAATCCCAGCTCGTTAGTGTTTAGGAACTTATGTACGAAATATCATTTGATATTTACCAGTCGCTTTGCGGTGAATTTTTCCACATTGAGAGGAAACCGGACTAATATCAATAAGGGATAGTTTAGCAGGAGTTGGAAGATCAGATGGCAGTCACTTTAGTACAACTAGTGCATATACCCCAATTACTGGGATTTGTTGCCGGAGGAAGAAGCTTTGGCGGGACAACAATATCGGGACAAGGCGAGGATGATGACGATTTTCACATCCAGGCAATATAATCTTATTTACTCATATGATTACGAATAAACAGCTTGTGAATAAATAAATATGTTTATTATATTTTTAGCCGTAACATATAAAAGCCTTATTAAATATTCCATAACAAACGAAGTAAAAGTTGTAACGCAAACTTTTTACCATTCCTATCGAAATTATGGTAAATCACTTTTCCCAAAACGTGAAATGTAATTTCTCGGTTTGTTACGAAAAAGTGAAGCTAATCACACATTTCTTCGCGCCAAATAAAAATAAACAAAGTTGCAACGATCAAAAACCTGAGCAAAAACAGAACCGTTGCTGACGAAGTGGGGCAGCGGCACGAGCAAAATAACGTGGACGGTTCAATTAACCTGCGCCGGCGCAGGCGATTATTTCTTGCGCAAGAAGAGTGCGGAAATATCTGACGTTTCATTTCATTAGTTTTAGAGGTTGGCAGCTTGTTTTAGTCAAGTTTTCTTGAAAGGGGAAAGAGAAATGCATTGAGGTATAAATTAGTGTTTATTTAAAAAAATGCGTAAGAATAATAGTACAGCCAGTATCAATAGTAACGTATGACACAACGCACCCAAACTCAAACTCAAACGTTTATTCAGTAAGTAAGCTACAAGGGCACTTTTACACGTCGAGTAAACAAAAGAAGAAAACATAAAAACTATACCGGTTCTTACCCTACACCTCTGACCCGAGAAGTATTTCGACTTATATGACCGGCAAGAAACTCGGCGGGACTTATTTTTTCAAAACAGTCTCGGCGGGACTTATTTTTTCAAAACAGTATCTGCCATGTATTTTTTTACAAATTAGATATTTCCTACAATTCGCGTTACGTAGTTTCTATCGCATCTCAATTGACAAGCACGCATAAATCTGTCTCTTATTGGGGAGCAATTCAGAATCGGTAGTCACTTTTGGTGCACTGTTTCATAGGCTATTGATACTGACCTACCTCATTATATCGTTCGTAAGAATGTTATACTTATCATTTAACTAAAAATCATAGTTATGGCAGTTATTAATTCTGTCACGTAACATTATCGAGCTCTGATTAAATATAACTTCACGAATCGAAACAAACTGTAAACTGTGACTACACTCCGAGACAAGCTGCGCCTAGTGTAGGAACCTGTATAACCACAAAGGTAATGTACAGAACATTACCTGATTTAAGATCAGAAAATTATAAATCAAATGTTATGTACAATATATTTTATTGTCACCCAGATTTAAGATCAGAAAATTGCAAACCAAATTTTCTGCACAGTAAGTTTAATTTAATTTCATTTGACTTAATCCGGTGGTTATTTTTGTGTTAATTGCACAATGATTAATAACATAAGCCCAACTTTAAAAAAGGGTCAAGTAGCCTATTGTAGATAGATGGCGTGCCGATTTCCGACGGCTTTCCTTTCTACAGTTCAACAGTTTTCCTAGTCCATGAAGAAAAGGCAAAGCTATAAAGGGTCAGTCTTGCCTAAGTTGACCAGCCGCCACTAGGCGAAAATAAAATAAATGAATAAGTACAATAACACTTAAATAAATAAGTAATTTTTTGCCAAGCACGACACAAACAAATGATCTTAATTTATTTCTTAATTTCGAATGATTTCCGTTTTGTTTATGAAAATAAAGGTGCAGGTAAATTGTAAAACATACTATAAATTAGCTATCCACCTAAGGAAACTTCAAAAATATATAAAAGTGCAACCGTTACATTTAATATGAATTTGAACAAAAACTGTTGCCAGATAAAACTCAGGCCCTACATTAGACCCTTGGGGTACCTCGCCTATTATTACTACTACTTACCTAGAGAATGCGAAGCTCGCCCAGTCAAACGCTTGGCAAAGTTCGTAATATGTATTTGTAATCGGGGATCGCTGTTATCCTGGTTCTACTGCCGCGCAGAAAGCTATAGGAACCGGGGCTCATTCCCAACTTTGCACCATAAAAGTTAAAGGGCACATTAGGGTAAGCAATAAGCGAACAAGCCTGAATTAGAGAGGCTAGTCGAAGGCTCTGATCTATTAACGGCAACTACAGCCCTAATTAAAGTTCCTAATCCACCTTTTAAGATTGCTTGTACACAGGGTATATTTTTAATGTAAAATACCTTTCACCTTTTTTATATACGAGTAGGTTATGGTATCTACTTAATTTTTGTCGAAATTTCAGATTTTTCGCCATATTTTTGGATACGTACCTGTAACAAGAAAAGTAAATTAGGTATAATTTTCTATTTAGGTAAAAACACAACAAAATTAACACTTCCCTAGTCACATCCTCATCATTATAATACCTATAGGGGCCTCCCCCAAACATGAATTGAATCATCTTGGGGGGAGTTGCCATAGTCGCCACGCTTGACAGGCGGGTTGGTGACCGCAGCAGCTTTTGAATAGAATATAATATAATAGAATAGCATTTTTCAGGCAACACATTGTTATACAGATAAATTAACAGTAATGTGTACCTAAAGAAGGACATTATGATCAATGATTTTTTTTGTTTTTGACTATCCCTTTGTCACCTCTTACGACACTCGCGGGAGGACCGACTTCCTATAACAACGACATACGTAAGAATACGTAAGGATAAACTCGGCATGTCCAATAGTGGACACTGCTGTTTTATTACTAAGCATATATGAGTAAATAGCCCTTTTAGTCCCTTAAATAAACATCCGCCTTAAACATAGATTAAGAAATACCCTATTTAACATACAATATCGCGTGACTTCAGTCGTTAACAAAAAATATTCACATAATTCAGTTTCGACAGCGCCGTGTTCCCGACGTTGATGGATCGTTCCCGTTCCTCGCAGGTGCTAACTCGCTATTATTGTTCCAAGTGAATCATTCTGCGCCCTTTGTGACTAATTGAACTAATTCGGAGTTTGTATGTTTGTAATGGCAGCTAAACGCAGTCACCGCGAACATCGGAATTCGAAAATCTTTCTCATTTTTTTTTATACACCGACGATAGGAAAACAAGCACGGCCCGCTTGATGGTAAGCAGTTACCGTAGATGGACGCCTGCAAGTCCAGAGGATTTACATGCGCGTTGCGTACCCTTTAAGAATATATACACTCCTTTTTTGAAGAACCTCATACTGTAGTCCATAGGGAAAACCTCGGCAGGGAGTTCATTCCACAGCCGGAGCGTTCGCGGGAGGAAATTCCTCTTAAACCGCTTAGTGCGCGACGCTTTAGGCTCCAGGGTGTGAGGATGAATGCACTGCCGACGGCGAGCGGTGCGGTGGTAGAAAGCGGCCGTTGGCATCATGTCAAACAGTTCTTCAGAGCACAACCCATTGTACAAGCGATAGAACACACATAGGGAGGAAAAGTCTCTCCTTAGACTCAAAGGCTCAATGTCGCTCGTGAGATTGGGATCGTCGATGATTCGCACAGTGCGTCTAGTTACATACTCCAAGTAAGGCTTCACGAGAGTGACAGAGACAATCGTACGTTTGCAAATATCAGCCTTCAGATCTTCGCCACACATCGTCAGGCACGTCAGAACAGATACCATAATGGATGTCATTTTATCGTCTATCGCGTCCGTCACCTTCACACTCACATACTTTGTTGGTGCTTGACAGATATAGTGACAAGTAATAATAGCCCTACCATATTAGGATAGCAGACTACAGTATGAGCAAGTTCTATCGGATTTGCTCGCCAGATCTGTCCGGCGAACGCATCAAAACTTTACCGGTACTTTGGAGAAAATACCAGTGCCGAGCCTTCCTCAAATACTAGGCTGCAAATAATTGCATCAGCTACATATCTCCTCGCCATAATTCCAATTAATCTTTGGAATGACGTTCGAAACCCTCATATCGTTCATTTTAGTTTTCAATTCAACTAGCCTAAACACATTTCCAACTTGTCGAACATTTCAAACAGAATGTTAATCAAACAGTTGAAAATCTGGCTTGCCTCTGCAATTAGGAATTTCATAGTCAGTTATTTTCCGCCATGAATGTGTGAATTAACCAATGTTTGTGAGGTTATCCGTATAATAGCTTATACTCGATATAATAAGTAAGTAATTAATAATTATTTTTATTTTTCCTTTGGCAGATTTTTTTTGTATTTGTTGGATATGTTTTCTTAAAGAATAACGCATTTTTATGTAATATGTATAAGATATCTTTTGTAATACTGTTTTGAAAAAATAAGTCCCGCCGAGTTTCTTGCCGGTCATAAAAGTCGAAATGCTTCTCGGGTCAGAGGTGTAGGGTTAGAACCGGTGTAGTTTTTATGTTTTCTTCTTTTGTATACTCGACGTGTAAAAGTGCCCTTGTGGCCTACTTACTGAATAAACGTTTGAAAATTGAGTTTTTGAGTTTTTATCTATTAACATAGTTACCTTAAGTCATTTTAAATATGTAAACGTAACAATTTTATGGGCCATGTCAAGCCTGAAATAAACCATTTCATTTCATTTCATACGGATAACCTCACTGACTGTATTTTTATTAATGGTATCAATCGATTTATTTCGTTGTGATCAAATATCGCTATATGGGATCAACTGCGTAAAATATATTCAAAATCAGAAATGAGAGTCAACGTTTGACACTCGCGCTTTCCGCTCGAAAAGCTTACAAGATTATACATTACTATGTCGCTCACTTCAAAGTATGGAAAATAATGAAACTGTTTGACAGTGTAATGTATATATAGTTACATTAAATTTCATTTTTCAAAAATGTAGATTGTAACTATTATGTATTTACTTTCACACTTCTATCCAATCTTTAAACCATTTAGCATAGAATGTTAGGACCTGTATACACCTTAACTTTAACACATTGAGTGCCATCATTCAATACGAGCGACGGTACGGCCATCTTCGATCCACCGGACGTCCAGGCGAGGGGAGCGGTATCATTCTTACGTTGAGAATATTCCATTCATTCCCACGAAGCGATTCACCTTCCTAATGCGGACTGCTAAAGAATGAAATTCGCTCCCTTCGTCTGTTTTCTCGGTACGATTTGGGTCTTTTCAAGGCAAGAGTGAATAGAGTGTTAGTGAACCAGCGTACTACACCCTCGACCTCGTCGACACTTACCATCAGGTGTGACTGAGGTCAAACGCTGGTCTTGTTTAAAGAAAACCCATGTTCTCCGTATATAGCCAAAGGTTCTTGGAACTCAATGTGTTAAAAACACGTGTTATCACTAGCAAAGTTAGTGCATCATGTCCATTATGTGTATGCTGTAATTTAAATTAGAGCAGTCTGCAACAGAATTTCATTTAAAAATATTTTCATCTCACTAGCTCGGAAACCATTTTTTATTTAAAAAACAAAACTGCATTTTATTCACAAGAAATTTTATACTTGAGTGCTTTTGACGTTGGCAGTTTGGATTAATTTTTAAACGATGTGATTTATTTCAAAAATTGGTAATGTTTTAGACTTAGTATTTCTCCCGCGGTAATGAGTGAGTGTATTTAATGTATTAATATCTACAAACTACTAATATTTAGCCTATTTATATTGTTACTTATCTATTCACGATTTTTTTTAATACCGCCTACAATCCTCTCTGCTTTTCCCACTAGTTGACTCGTAGAGAATGCATTTAGTCATTAAGTCAACTTTTTTTAGTTGAAATTTGTCTTTCGTGCAATAAAGTTGAAATAAATACAATGAGATGAAAATGTTTGTGTTGAAAAAGTTTCCGTCCCCGTCCTTGTAAACACTAACTTTGCTCTCTTGTAAATCAAACTATTTCACTTCTACATATTTTGAGAATCTAGTTAAGTATTTACTAAACACTACAGAACGGGTCTATCGAATTTAATGGACAAATTTAATTACCATGAGTGTCGACGTTTCGACGCGGGTTGCACCGGCCATTCTCACGGATAACTGACGTCCCGCGTGTCAGAATTTATGTGACTACCCGGCGAATGTTTGTGAGGCAGTTTAGGGTAGTTGTAAAACACAACTACCCACCGCACTTGTTAATTATTGTCAACAGTCGGACACACAACAGTCACTACATGGTAAATTGTACAATGGTATTTAAATTTGTGCCGTGTGATGCCGGCTGACTGAAATAGCACCACCCAATCTCTTCCCGCGGGTATCGTAAGAGGCGACAAAGGGACAAACCTACGGACGGGCAGCAGCGTCCGTCGAAACCCAAACTACAGCTACTGCGGACGCCAACCCGCCTGCCAAGCGTAGCGACTATGGCAACTAGATGATACATGTCATATTTGTGGGAGGCCTTTGTCCAGCAGTGGACTGCATACGGCTGAAATGTAATTAAATTTAATTCGCAACAGACCCGTTCTAGTAAATATGTATAGTAGACGCGAAAGTAAAGTGTTATAACCTAGTTGAGTATTGATTCATGTCTCGGACAGTCCAAAGCCGCAAGTACACAGTCCATAGACCAAGACACATTGCGGTGCACTTTCGAAGCCGGTGTCGAAACCAGCGCGCTGCGGTCAGATCTAGGTTCACCGCAAGATAGCAGCTCTAGGTATATTACTGTGCTTAGCTAGCTAAACACGGTAATATACCAGCATTGGACAGAAATTAACTTGCTTCATATTCAAAGGTTGAATCCTGGCAAGGTTATTATAATAAATACTTGTTTTTAACGCGCAGAAAAATACTTGTAGCCGGTAGCAATTATTATTGTTGTTTTTTTACGTTAAATAAGGAGGTTTACGTTAAACACAACGTTTAAAGTCTGTCAGTTGACATTTGATTCCATCTCCATGCAAACTTTTGACCCCTTTCTTTGACCCCTTAGGGGATGAATTTCAAAAAACGCTGATAGTACTTTTCTTGTATTCGAATAAAGAGTGTTTACACAAAATTCTCTCTCGCTTTAAATTTTACACATCTCCCTTAGTGGTGGAATTTCCAAAAATCCACTCTGAAAATGTTTCACAAACATGCCTAATAATCATACGTCGGACTGCAAGGGGCAGTTTTGGGGAAGGTAAGTAAGTTTACAAAAAAATCTTAACTTACGAGTATTATAATGTACCTAGTATTTGTAACATAGTTAATAAATTAGTTACCCGTTATCATTAATTCATCTCTTATGTGTAAATACTCTTTGAAGTTGTGTTTTATTCCTTTCTCGCAGCTGCAATTGTGTCGCTTACCTTCAAACTCAGATAAATCCATTCGACCCTCTCTGCAAATATCTACCCTATTACCTTTTCATAATACCAAAATCGCATGATCTGACAGATGGATTTACCTGAGTTTGAATTTAAGCGACTCAATTGTCTGAGTGACGGATAAAACCAAACGAACTTTTTCGCCATTTTGTCTTAAAATGTGTAGTCCAAGTACGTTTATAAATAACGTAGTTAGTTGCTATAATATTTGGAATTCCACATTATAAATACTAGGTACCAAATACTCGAAAGTGAAGTGATTGATTTGCGAACCTTACCTATTATTCTGACATGCCACGAAAATGCCTGCTGGAGTCCGACGTATGCTAATAATCGTAAGTTCAAGCTTACTTAATTATTCCCCACTGGACATACTTTTATACTATTCTTTAGTAACTGATTGGCTTGAGGTAATTATCGGCAGACCAGCTATTATCCTTTATACATCATCCCTGATAACAGTGCAACATAGAACCTTAGACAAATTGCAAGCAATTAATAATGATACAAGATGAACCCGGGTCTCACGAGCCGAGGTAATAAAAGTGATATATATAGCAGGAAATAGTCCGAAACCGCGATCAAGAAAATGAATTTTGATATAGCTGTAACATGTGTCTTAGGAAAGTCAAGGGTTGTGATAGAAAGAGATTTTATAGTTGTACACTTACAATTATAAAATTTTTGGACCCGGGTATGTCCTTAAACTACGTCCAACAATGAGAGGTAGGGCACAGCGATGACCATCACGCTTGAATCTGGAGCAGCCCAACTGGGGAAGTACCTCCTCCTTACAGAAGACCACAGCCATAATAGCACTGCTACCTTTCAGGTCTGTAGTGTTGTGTTCCTGATGGTGAGTAAGGTTCCCAGAGCTCCAACCCCCCTTAAAGGCGGCAACGCGCTTGTGACTCCCCTGGTGTTGCGGGTGCCCATGAGCGACGGTAATTGCTTACCACCAGGCAATCCGTCTGCTCGTTTGCCGCATATGTCATAAAAAAAATTAAAACTGTTGTGAGCCATGTTACTACTACTTAATTACAAACGGATAAACTCACGTGTAACTCTCCAGTGAGCGATACACCCTCAACGCGAGCGGTGTGTCATGACTCGGCTTGATGGGTACAGAGATGACCCGAAACATGTCGCCTAGTACGATATAATTACACGTGAGTTTATCCGTTTGTAACTAAGTACTTGTACACTTTGCACAGAAAACAAGTTTCTGTCACAAATGACATTTTTGGACCAAGGTTTTATTTCCGACTGTACTTTTGCACAATCTTAAACTACTATTTGAGAGGATTCTAACGAGCCTAAACATCACTAGTTTATTTTGTGTATCTTCTGGCTCCAGCATCAGATCAACGGGTCTCTAGCAGTGTCGAGTACTCAAAACGTGACATATACATATTTATATTACATAAACTCTGTCAGAAACGAAGCAATTGTATTTTCGAAACATGAATGATGGAAATAATTTTGTCTTCGGTTGCCGCGATAATTACTCATGGAATAAAACAACTAAAACGAATTAAATCGCAACGAAACCGGGTGGACTGAGGAGTCCACCCGATGACCACGAACGCTGCTAAAGGGTTCGAAACGACGGGATGAAGTTTAAATTAGTACACGCGATTTAATCTGTTTTAGTTGTTTTATTTCATGAATGATGGAAATTAATAATCGTGGGTATCAAATCTATACGTTTCGTGCAAAAATAATAGTTCGAAACTTTTGTTTGACTATTTGCGTCCTAAAGTTTTTTGAATTCGATTGCACGACTCTCAAAAATCGTTCTCTGATCAGTGGTACAGTCAGCAGCAGAAATAGCTAAGCATTTAAGGTGTTCAAAATGGAGTCAACACGTTTCTATGGTCAAGAGAATAAGGGCGCGTGTAGGTCATTTTGAACACTTCAAACGCTTAGCAACTTTTGCTGCTGACTGTACCATAATTGATGCATTGTCACCGGACTTACATAAGTGCGCTAAACAACTGAATCGGTTAAAGATGTCACCCGAACACACTTACATATAATATTTACATTATATGTACAATTTTATTGTTTAGTATCAAATTCATTATAAAAAAATAAATTAAAATACTAAAACTAAAACTATAAAAAGCTAAAAACTAAACTTAAAATACCTAAAATGTAGGATCGCCCCGCGGCATGGTGCCGTAAACGCTGGCAGCATTTCCTCGCTGTATCGCAATGCTTATGCGTTGAGCGAGGAAGCTGCCAGCTCTCCGGTCACCAGTAACGTCGATTTTTACATACTACATACTTACATTGCAAGTTAAATAAAAGTTTGTAAGAAAATAAAGAATCATTTCGTTTATGCTCATATCGGTATCCTAATCTGCTAGCCCAATATGGTCGGGTTTTTATCACTTGTCACCATATCTGTCACGCTCTAACAAGTATGTGAGTGCAAAAGTGACGGATACAGCGATAGACGATAAAATGTCAACCATAGTAGACGTTCTGTTCGATAAAATTGCTGACATACTATTAAAGCGGCCTGTAGGGTCTCAATATGAGAATTTATTGCGTAATAAAGTGTTTGAGAGAGCCATATTTCGGAAAATATGGAAATGGTCACCACAGATATAACAAAATTGAGCTATAAACACTTCAGTGTTCGAAAAATAATCATTTTTTAATGATTAACAAATGTAAGTTTTAATTCACTAACTACTTTGATTTATCTTTATAATATTTTATTGATTAAAATTAGGCTCAGAGGGTCTACCACGAAAATAGAAGTTTGAAAAATTTCAGGCATCTTTCTCGTTTACTCCAATTAAGGCGTAATAAGAGCGACACGGGCAATCGTTCGAAATTAATGAAGCCCGATTTTCGCGGTGGGTTTTTTGGTACCCATTTTATAGCTAAGTTCATACACCCCACCCGGGGTGAGGTTCCGTCACTCGGGTTCAAAATGGTTACCAGAGCTTACGTAGGTTTTTCCATTGTGTAGTACTGAGTACTTTTTAGCAATAAAAATGCAGATGGTTTTTGCAGTCTTCTCTAACATAAATAGCTTTTGTAGTTCACGAAAGTGGGCCAGAATGTCTAAATTACTTTTATTATGATATAGGAGGCAAATGAGCAGACAGATTGCCTAATGGTAAGCAACTACCGCTGCCCATTGACAATCGCAACACCAGAGTCACAAGTACGTTGCCGACCTAAAAAAAAATTTCGCAGTTTTCTTGAAGGTTTGAAGGTCATATCGGTCCGGAAATACTACACACCACAATTTATTCCAAAGTTTTGCTGCACACCAGCGGTATTCATTGCTGTATGTGAGAGTACGGGTGATGCGTGCTATACTTAAAGTAAAGGTATTTTACTTGGGTTTTTGCCGGTGTTTCGGAAGTACTTTGTTTTTTTTTTAGTTAACGCGATTAAGCCCCGTTTAATTTGTTATATTTAAATCAATACTAGTCTAAGTGAAACACCATATTTACACTACACACAAACGAGTCCCTTTCATTTCGCTATACATGTTCCACAAATCTCTGGAGAAAGTCATACAATTTTCATCCGGCCGGGAAGTGCCAGGTGTGTGGCCTAACCAGTCTATCACACGTCCGTACACACCGCATTCCACTTCCTACAACACGAGACGAGTTTATACAGACCAGTTTAGCGGGGTGGGGTGACTAGTGGAAAGGAAAGACCAGAGCATAATGGTGATTGAACGCTCGACTAACATCGGAACTACATTTGAAAGTCACGACAGATTCTTGTACATTTCACTCTCATCTGGCTTTCACTGCTCAGCTGGTTTTCAATACATTAACTTCATCATCATCATTTTAGTCGTAAGTCGCCCACTGCTGGACATAGGTCTCCTCTAATATGATATGAGTATATCATATTAAAGGAGACCTATATCTATGACTTGTATCTTAACTTGTACTCAATACTTAATAAATTATAAATGTCAAAATAACTCTTGTCTGTCTGTTGCCTCTTCACGCTTAAACTGCTGAACCAATTGAGTTGTCATTTGGTATGGAGAGAGTTTAAGCTACGAGAAAGGACATAGGATATTTTTTTATCCCGCAACCATAATTTAAAGACGGGCATGGCTGGCCGACTAGTAATAAATAGGTAAGGTAATAATGCTAATAGCCAGATATTGCACGTGATAAGCAAGAGTGGAACTCAAGACTCTCAAGATGCATTTGCCCAGCAGTGGGACTCCATATGTTTATGAATAAATGCTGTAATACCAAACGTATAACTACCACCCATTATCCAATGTTTAAACTCCTAAATCATTTCACAATTTCATTACACTCCATTGAAGATTTCGTGTAAAATAGACATGCACACTGTTTTTGTAAACAACTTTTTGCCCCAAGCATCCCCCAAAAGCTAATGAGACAAAGGAGTGATTTGATGATGGTTGTACAGAGCGGTGTTAACGCGATGAGTCGAAATGCCCCGAAAGCTTTCAACTAAAGTAGGCCCGGCTAATGTTCTGTCCATTATGAACTCGACGCTCCGCAGAAAAATATAAAAAGTACCAGCAAAATCCGCCTATTTCACTCGTGTATCCTCGAGAATTTTAATGTGTTATTTTAAATCTGGAATGTTAAAAGCAGCTATTTAACACGTTAATGAGCAGACTGCCTTTGTGTTAGTAGAAGGATAAATTAACTTTTCCGTGTTGTTTTTCTTTCCATCCAATAAGAAAAAAAACCACCATAGTTTGTTAGAAGAAATGTGAAATCGCGTTCTATGTGGTAGGTGTTTAGTGTCTTGAAGCTCTCCAAATCCAATCTACAGCTACTGCGGACGCCAACCCCAGGCAAGATTATCATCTTCATCATCATGGCTGTTACTGAACCAGCGTACTACAAAGCTCGTCGATACTTACCATCAGGTGCAACTGGGGTAAAAAAATTGGTCAGTCTTGTATAAAATAAAACAGTCATAAGTGGACGATTTACGGCTGAAACGATAAAGCTCAAGAAGGCGTATGCGAACCAAGTATATAATATACAAATACATAGAAAACGCGCATTACTCAAAAACAAAAATATGCGCTCATCACACAAATAAATGCCCGTAATTGGGCAAATTCTAGTGCGGGCACGGCGACGGGCGACGAGCGGGTTTAATCCCAGGACCATCGGCTTCATAGGCAGGGTCACTACCCACTAAGAATCTCGTTGTACCATAAAACTAAAACATAACATAGCATAACATAACATAAGAGTAACCAAGGACCAAACAACTGGCATAGAATAGATTGAGCCAAAAAGCAAAGTGATTAAGTGACGGAGGGAAGTGCTCACGGACCATTGGTCGCCCTCAGGTGTGAGACATTAATACGATTAAGAGCTCTCCAATGGCGCACAATACACCCGATGTATTCCCTCTTATCACTTCGGCACAATTTCCTCATTTACCGGGATCACAGGGAGTAATGAAATGAGAGTAATCATTATCTTATTCTTCTTTCGCCGGGGGCTTTAAATAAAGCATTTAAGGACCTAAGGATTATCACACAATTTATTCAGGTGCTTAATTTGAGCGGCTATCCCACTTGGAGTACAATTTATTTTTATTTCACTTAATGGATCCGGACCGTTGAGATTTACCTTCAATTTTCATTTTAGAATACTTTCTTTGTAAATCATATTTAAGGAAATGAGTGGAATTTTACCTACAGTCTGATGGCAAGCGATATATATATACATATACTGAGCAGTGGCGATACGTTTTTCTTAGGCAACCCGGAGTGTTTCACTCAGAATAACTGCTTCACTGCTGAAAATACTAATCAAGCTGATGAGAATGCTGTGAATTCGCCGCGATTTATACCGCCATTATGTGTATTTTTGACCATTCATTATCATTATTTTTCGGACCCGGGTATGTCCTTAAACTACGTCCAACAATGAGAGGTAGGGCACAGCGTTGACCATCACGCTTGAATCTGGGGCAGCTCAACTGGGGAAGTACCTCCTCCTTACAGAAGACCACAGCCATAATAGCACTGCTACCTTTCAGGTATGTAGTGATGTGTTCCTGATGGTGAGTAAGGTTCCCAGAGCTCCAACCCCCCTTATAGGCCGGCAACGCGCTTGTGACTCCCCTGGTGTTGCGTGTGCCCATGGGCGACGGTAATTGCTTAACACCAGGCAATCAGTCTGCTCGTTTGCCGCCTATGTCATAAAAAAAATATATATATATTATCATTTTGACCAGTCATTTTAATAACATCCCTATAATTTAGACCATTGTGAAAACCATATTTTTTTAGCAAATGTTGACTGGTCGATTGACTTTTTCGTATGGAGCCGGCTGACTAGAATACCAACAACCTCATTGTCTCCCGCGGGTGTCGTAAGGCAAATGGGAAAAACCTACGAATGGGCAGCGTTCGTCGAAACCCAATCTACAGCTACTGTGGTCGCCAATATTTTGGGGAGCCTATGTCCAGCAGTGGACGACGATCGGTTGAAATGATGATGATGACACATTTGCGGGATGTAATCTTATACCTAGTATGACTGCGCATAGACTACCTACCTAGACTTTCTACGCATCTTCAACTATTTAGTCATCGCCAACTTTCCAGAAACCTCGCCACCTACTCAGCTACGCCAAAGTTGTAACAAGTTCCTGGACGTACCTTGTCGTCGCGTAACTTGCAACAATTATGGAACTGCATCGCATTTAAATTGAGCACACATTTGGGCGCATTTAAATCTGATGATAGCCGAGCGCATGTGCCCCGAACGGTTGGCAGTGCAATCGAAACTTTTGATTAAAATCAAGCAAACCAACCCTGGTTCCGACTGGGCGCTGATATCTTTATTTGAGCCGTTATGTGTGATCAAATTGGGATCTATGATTGGATTCATGTTTACACTATCGATTGACCTCCACGTATTCACGTTTTCGAATTAAAATAGACTAGGCTTGATAACCAGCTGCCCGCAACCTCGTCTGCGCTAGAATACTTCAAGTAGCTTATTTACAATGTAGTAAATTTACACAATGTATTTTTTTTTTATCTGATTAATCAAATTGCATTTACAATTTTACATACACACACTTTAGCCGTAAATTGTCCACTGCTGGACATAGGCCTCCCCCAAATATGAATTGTATCATCTTGAGGGGTAGTTGCCATAGCCGCCACGCTTGGCACGCGGGTTGGCGACCGCAGTACCTATAGATTGGGTTGCGACGAACGCTGCTGCTCATCAGTCGGTTTTTTCCCGTTGTCGCGTCTTACGACACCCGCGAGAGGAGATGGGGTGGTGCTATTCCAGTCATCCGGCACCACACGGCGTAAATTAAATTGCATTTAATTGAACCAAATTAACTGATATAGCTATCCACATCGCTAAACTTAAGTGGCAGTGGGCGAAGCATATTTATTGTACGTAGAACTGATGGCCGGTGCCAAAGGTACAGGAAAGCGCACCGTCGGCCCCCCACAAGGTGGAGGTGCGAAGATTGCGGATCCACTGGGAGCGGATGGCCTAAAATCGGTCACTGTGGGTCGCTTTGAGTGCAGAGATCTATGTCCAGCTGTGGACGGGCTTCGGCTGATATGATTATCTGCGCATGACGTTTGACGTTTTATTTTAGCCTATCAGAACCTTGATGGACCAGTCACAACATTTTTAAATAGTGGGAATTTGTGTATTGGATAATTTCTAAACCCGAGGAAGAGGGTAAGGGGATATCTGCCAGTTGAATATTGGGGTAATTTTTGGCAGCCATTTTGTGCTGGAAATGAAGTCTATGTATCGCTGTTCTCGACATATTTTTAAAGTGAAAACTAGAAAGAGAAATCTGTCTGTAACTCTTTTTTTTATGATATACGAGGCAAACAAGCAGACTGATTGCCTGATGGTAAGCAACTACTGCCTCCCATGGACACTCGCAACACCAGAGGAGTCACAAGTACGTTGCCGACCTTTAAGATACATATACGCTCTTTTCTTGAAGGTTTGGATGTCATATCGGTCCGGAAATACTGCACACGACAATTCATTCCAAAGTTTAGCTGTGCGAGGCAGGAAGTTTCTGGAAAAACGCACAGTTGAGGACTGCCAACTACCCAAGTGGTGATGATGGAAGTGTTGTCGTGTAGAGTGCTGGCGGAAACTCTTCAAACCGATTGGCTCCGTCTATTTACAAATAGCGTATTTACTCGTTTTGTACATCGTATAACCTTTTTTAAGACGAAACGTGACTGGCAGCTTATTTAACAATGGCAGCAACACCTAATCAGATTTAGCAATACTATTTATTGGAATCACTGTAGCTTAAAGTAAAATCACAAAGAGAACTAATAATTAAATAAGTTTTGTAAGAGTTTCTTAAACCATAATTGCCGCCAGCCTAACCAGGAATATTTTAAATATGAAACTATCGTAAGATTCAATTCAACCATATTAATTGTATAGAAGCGGCTAACTCGCGTTTTAATAACTGGAATATTGCTCGACATGTTTCACTAACGAGGACCATAATCATGAGAACTTCGCGTTGGCTGACAGACGAAACTTTTTTTTACTGAAACTGGCGGCAAACGAGCAGACGGATTGCCAGATGGTAAGCAAATACCGTCGCCCATGGGCACCCGCGACACAAAGGGAGTCACACGTGCGTTGCCGGCCGTTAAGGGGGGTTGGAGCTCTGGGAACCTTACTCACCAACAGGAACACAACACTACATACCTAAAAGGTAGCAATGCTATTATGGCTGTGGTCTTCTGTAAGGAGGAGGAGTAATAACATATATTATCAAGTTAGCTCTTAGAGCATGATATTCTTCGGTAGTAGGCCTTGCGTTTTGTAAAGTGGTAGCTGGACTTTACAGAAAGCCAAGAGGCGGCCGTGAAGACTGCCAGGTGATGACCAAAATGGTGGTGAAACGCGATATCTTTGATATCAATTCTTCATTAGCTGCACAATTCTGCGTTAGGTCACTGCATAATATAATAAGCTATCAATATTACACACTAAACTACGTTAATGAACAAACAACAAAAAAATATATTCTAAAAAAGAACTTCGCCATTTTGAGGTTTAATCAGAAAATCTAAGACTTTTATTTAGCTTTTCCTCGCGACTTCGTCGCCCAGCCATGACCATCTAAAAGTATAAGATATATTTTATGTCCTTTCTAGTAGCTCAAACTCTCTCCATACCAAATTTCATTCCAATTGGTTCTGTGGCTTAAGCGTGAAGACACGGAAGAGGTAACAGACAGACATAGTTACCTTCGCATTTATAATAAACTATCTGTCCCGGAGAACTATTGTACCGCCTGAAAGTCCATAAATGCGGTATTTTTGATTTTTTCTTTTTTTAAGCATACTATTAAACTTTTGGCCAAGACGATCACAACGAACCCAAAATCTTCCAAATCGGTTCAGCCGTTCTCGAGTTACAAAAGCCGGAACTAACACTACTTTCTTTTATTCGCATTTATAATAAATAATAAAGTATGGATGGATTCAAGACTGCCACAATGACACTGACAACAACAACTTATCATTAAAATTATTGCCTGTGTAAGAAATTAGTTCCAATAAAATTCCGCAACATGGCCTGTGGTCATATATTTCCGGCCTTTATATTTCTTCTCAGTATTGGCTGTATGTTATCTTTTATTCCGTCTTAAAAGTAAAAAGATATAAAACCAGAGGGAGCCATTGATCGTAATCTGCCCTAACATTCGTCAAGTTAAGGAACCGTCCTACGGAGCGCCCACTTATCATTTGTCTGAGAAAAAATTATTAAACTTCACAAGATTTATAGCCATTTAAATCTATTCAGAATTAGAATTTCGCTCCAAATGTTTATTAATATTCATTGCTCATTGTAAAGGGGCCCAATGAACCCTCGAAGTGTGAGGTTAAGGGTGATGTCAAAAGGGCACATGCAAAAATCATTTAAACACACGCCCCAATCCTTTTGGCTGCTTCGGGGTTTAATCGGATTAATACGAGGGTTGGTAGCGGGTGTAGACACCTATTCGTATTTGGAAATCTTACGGTGATATATTACCCACCTGTCTGCAATGTACATAAAAATCCAGATATTTTTCAAAATTTTCGGACATTAGTGGCCTTAAGATTAAAAGTTCAAATTGTCATTGTTAATATTTTCTTGATGACGTTTAAGTTACAACGATCGGTCTGTCCTAGTGGGTAGTGACCCTGCCTATGAAGCCGATGCTCCTGGGTTCAAGTCCCTGTATTGGCATTTATTTGTGTGATGAGCACAGATATTTGTTCCTAAGTCATGGCTGTTTTATACATGACTTTATTGTAATTCTATGGCCCTAGTCAAAAAGGGTATGAGTCAAATTAACAAAGCGAAAAAATATATAAAATAAATATTTAAGTGAGGCTGTCATACAAAAGTTATAATACTTACAGTGTCTGATGTTGTACAGATAATGGTACGGAACCATTCTTATGCAAGTCTGACTCGCTCTTGACCGGTTAAAATACAGGTAATGTAATGGTAATGGTAGTTGTAATCAGAGGGGCTACCGCGATCGAATACCACGAGTGTCTCAGTCACTCAACGCCTTAATTGAACTAAAAGATGACCAAAATTCTCAACTTCACTATTTTATTTATTTTTTTAACTTTTTTGCCGTGTGATGCCGGCTAACTAGAATAGCACTACCGCATCTCCTCCCGCGGGTGTCGTAAGAGGCGACAAAGGGAAAAATCATACAGGCGGGCAGCAGCGTCCGTCGAAACCCAATCTACAGCTACTGCGGTCACCAACCCGCGTGCCAAGCGTGGCGACTATGGCAACTATCCCCAAGATGATACAAGTCATATTTGTAGGAGGCCTATGTCCAGCAGTGGACTGCATACGGCTGAAATGTAATTAACCTTTATTTCACAAAACACAAAAGTACAACAGGCGGACTTAATGCTACAAAGCATTCTCTACCAGTCAACCTTTAGGCAAAGCAGAGAAGTTGAAGGCGGTTCGTACTATTCGCGGTAAGCCAAATTATTTTACATTATTTAACAAACATGAACGAAATGATACCGGTATATCAAACCGATACCGTTATCCAACTCCTAACTCGAATATGCCTCGTGTATGTGGTCGGCGGGGGTCACGCCTGGCTGGTGGGGCACGGACATGTTCCAGCCAGGACATGCACTCGCCGGTCTATGATGCGGAAATTCCATTTACCACCCCCCATACCGTACTAAAACGGTACAACTTCCATGCAACTTCTATGGTACTTACACCCTTTGAAAACTGGATGAATTTTAGGCACGTTTCAGTTCCATAAATAAGTATGCAATATTACACCTTATTTCAATGGATTAAGGTGAATAGTGTTTAGATGTTTATGAGTCAGCCGTACCTGGTAGGTTCTGCGAGCATCGATTTTAAATTTAGGAATTAGTATCGTTTACAATTTGTGCGTAAGATAATTAAGTTTCAAAAAGGATTTAAGTACATAATTTTAACGACGGGCGAAAATGTACCTAATTCTTAGTATACCTAAGTCTACGGCTAAAAGTAACCCCGTACCCGGACCCGGGTATGTCCTTTAACTACGTCCAACAATGAGAGGTAGGGCACAGCGATGACCATCACGCTTGAATCTGGACGCGACTGGGGAAGTACCCTTACAGAAGACCACAGCCATATAGCACTGCTACATTTCAGGTATGTAGTGTTGTGTTCCTGATGGTGAGTAAGGTTCCCAGAGCTCCAATCCCCTTAAAGGCCGGCAACGCGCCTGTGACTCCTCTGGTGTTGCGGGTGCCCATGGGCGATGGTAATTGCTTACCATCAGGCAATCCGTCTGCTCGTTTGCCACCTTTGTCATAAAAATAAGTAAATAATAAAGATGGCTTTTATATAGGCACTAGCTGGTTTTATATTGTACATTTTTGTAGATATTTTAATACTCAGTTATTCTGCTAATCTCGGCGGAGACGACTCCAACAAATTGAAATGAAAATAAGTTAAATTCATTCATGAATGTCTAGCAATGCTCAACTAACGTTTTATATTTCAGACAAACGTAAATAAAGTTACTATTTATCTTACTTTTTATTAACTTAATATAAAAAAAAAATAGATGACATATACATACTTAACGCATTCACTGCCACCGACGCACATGTGCATTCATTTCCATACATTTTTGGAGGGGGTGGCAGCGAATGTGTTAAGTAAATGTCACGAGGTCCTTCCGGCGTCCGACACAGGATTTGAACCCACATCACCAGCTATCGCTGCTGACGCCTTAAGCAACTGGACCACCCGAACACAGCGGAACATATCGAAATTTGTCTATGTACCATTTATTAATTTTGTTTTTAATGGTGTTTTGGGTGCGACAGCTGATGCGGGTTCAAATCCTGCCTCGGACGTCGGAGCACCGCATCTTTTTCTTAAGTACATGTTATCTATTTCAATTAATAATTTATATAGAAGTGTTACCACTCATCAATCAAGAGGAAAAGTATTTTATATAAAATTAAATTAATATGTTCTTAGTTGAGTAAGAAAATATTACTACTAAATACTTGACGGCACAGCGTGGGAAGTCCCCCCACAATGTAGACCGACAAGTAAAGATCGCACGAATCCACTGGACGCGGGTGGCGCAAAAGCGGTAAATTTAGGTCTCTTTGGGTGAGGCCTATGTCCAGCAGTGGACGCGTCGGCTCATATGATGATGATAAGAAAAAACTCAAATAACACTCGATGTAGAAAAGACATAATTAAGACTGAATAATGACGTCCGGAACAAAGCAATTTACTGTCCAATTTTCAAAAGGAAACACCAGTTTTCATCTCTCTCCATTATCCTGAATCCCCGTTTAACGTATCTCGGAGATTTCTGCTCGCGTAAGGATTTCAAAGGAGAAAAGTACAGAACAGCTGTCGGCTTGGGCACTCGTTACTGTTAGAACCTTTTAAGTTTGTAAGTTGTGTTAGCGAGTTAAACACGTAATGCTGACGTAGCTATTCTTTAAATACACTTAAAACTAGATGAAAGACCTCGGACAGCTGGTAGGGTACTGAAGATCTGGAGATTAAATAATTAAATAAATAAATAATTTCGGGACAATCTGACACAAATCGACCTAGTCCTACGGTAAGCCCAGTAAGGCTTGTGTTGTAGGTACTAGACGACGATATATATAATAGATAGATACATATAAATACTTAAACACCCATGACTCAGGAACACATATTTGTGCTCATTACACAAATAAATGCCCTAACTGGGAATCGAACTCAGGACCATCGGCTTCATAGGCAGGGTCACTACCCACTAGGCCAGACCGGTCGTCAATAGATTGCAAGTATCAAATATTAAACAGCAGTCAAATCATCAGGCCTCGAGCCCACCGGTGACCATCAAAACGCAACCCAAGAATGCTCGACCCCGGAATGAACAGCCCATCAATTAACGACCCGGGTATGTCCTTAAACTATACGTCTAACAATGAGAGATAGGGCACATCGAAGTACCATCACGCTTGAATCTGGAGCAGCCCAACTGGGGAATTACCTCCTCCTTACAGAAGACCACAGCCATAACAGCACTACTACCTTTCAGGTATGTAGATATGTGTTCCTGGTGGTGAGTAAGGTTCCCAGAGCTCCAAGCCCCCTTAAAGGCTGGCAACGCGCTTGTGACTCCCTTGGTGTTGCGGGTGCCCATGGGCGACGGTAATTGTTCACCATCAGGCAATGCGTCTTCTCGTTTGCTTCCTTAGGCATAAAAAAAAGACCATGGTGTACCGACTCGGATTGCTCGTTCGTCAATCCTGGAGCTGCTCATTCTCGGTCCGTACAAACGCGTTACGGAGCAGCAATCCGAAACCACGTTTTTTACGCGGCAACAATGCTCAAACCGCGTACAAAAAAGTGATCGCCAATTCTTGGGTCGTCATTTGTTGGATTGCTTATCACCCAGAATCATCTCACTCACTATTAGCAGTGCCGGCAGCACGCACGGTATCGCGAGCAAACTCGCCGCTTCCGCGCGCGTTAACACTCCTCAATGCGCTTCTGACATCATCACCTGATTGTGACTTGTTTGCTTGGAGATGGAAGGCTGTGCCGTGAATGCTTGAGGTTTTGTGAGTTGATGAATAGGCCATCCAGCACCTTAATATAAATAAATTGTATTTTTCCCCTACTGCTTAGTGATTATGTATACGTTGTTATTACATCGAAGTTCGTATATTTCGGGCATCTTTTTTACTACAATTAAGGTGACATGAGAGTGACAGAGAATGTGAATTATTTTCGTCTAGCAACACGGGATCTGGTAGCTACCCTCACTAGCCCAATATCTATTTCCACCCTGTATAGTACATACAGGTTGGAATAGGTACAGAGTAGGGGCTGCAATTATCACAGCAAATATACTAAATACTGTATAGCGTGTGGCAGTTTACTATGTTATTTTATAATAACTTCGTGTAGTAACTGATGAATCCCCTGGGGTTGGGCAATACATCGTTTGCACGCGGACATGCCCGGAAGGGGAATCTGTTACTAAAGCATATTGTTTTCATTCTCAAAAACTATTCAGTTTGATTAGTTATAGGTTATAGGCAACTATTTACGCTTTACAACTAAGTACAAATCCAATTATTTCTTATTAAATATATTGACTTGTAGATATTTTAAGAGCAATTTATCTTAATATCGATATTGAATAAAATTATTGTAATGTATTATTAAAACTGTTGTGAGCCATGTTACTACTAATTAGTTACAAACGGATAAACTCACGTGTAATTATATCGCACTAGGCGACATGTTTCGGGTAAGCTCTGTTAAAATTCTTCGGGTAAAATTATTGTAATGTTTTAAAGATAATTGACTCTAAAATCATAAACTTTAAGGTCTAAAAAAAAAGAAAAATAATGATTTTCAGTCGGCTCGTTACATTTTTCTGATAAATAAAATGTATGGTAAATATATACATAAACGCATTATTTTACGATCAAAATATAAAATGCATTATTCCGTACTTTAGAGTGGGCGAAGACCTAGGCGTGACGTCATAGTTAAGCATCATTTTGTTAGGAGCGTTTTGAGCGGTCAGTGCGAGATTCAGACTAACTGTAATTTCTGACTTTTGTTTACTGTTTACGCAATTGATCCCATAGCGATATTTGATCCCCACAACGAAATGGATTCTTATCATAAACAAAAAGTAGTCGTCTCGCCTATTCCGTCCTATCAGACGACGTCCGTCCAAAGGACGTCCAACATTAGACGGCATACGACGTCGTGGTATTTGGAACGTTTTAGTGCAGCAAAAATGTTAAGTTTAAAAAAAATGTATACCTGGTGTGACCTTGTAAATCTTGTAATAGGAGCATTAACTTTAGACATCGTTTCTACACCACAAACGTAGCAACATTTGTTCTACGACTTTTGAAAATAACCAAGCAAGCAATGTATTGCGAAAACTATGAAGTTTGTAGGCTGACAGTAAACGTCAACTAGACTATTGGATGCTGTTCAATGAAAATACTATTTAGTTTGTTCGAAATATCACAAGTAATAAATTACCCAATTATTTAAAGTTGTAGAACAAATGTTGTTACGTTCGTGGTGTAGAAGTGATCACTAGAATTTTTGCTCCTATTACAGGCCGCACCCGGTAATACCGGGTGCAGCCTGACTACTCCGCCACTGAGACATACCGGGCCGGTATGTCTCAGTGGCGGAGTAGTCATTCCGTCTCTCTGCACGTAGGTGCTACATGCGTTACGTAAAGTTGACGACACATATATCAGCACATTACATTGATTGCAAATGAACAAAGCAGACAACAATAGTGATTGATTGGTACATATGATAGGTAGGTACATCTAAATTGTTAATGGCCGACCACGCTGTTAGTCAAGAAGCAAACGTGCTGCTTTCATAGGTACATTTAAATAAATACATACTAAACTAATATCATAGTTAGTAAATATAATGTATGGATATAATTTATATGTATCTATCTATTATATATACATCGTCGTCTAGTACCTACAACACAAGCCTTACTGAGCTTACCGTAGGACTAGGTCGATTTGTGTAAGATTGTCCCGAAACATTTATTTATTATTTATAATTAAAACTGTTCGCCTCACCTACCGGTGTGTCCTGACTCGTTTTGAAAATGGGTACCACCAGCTTACCAGAAACATGTCGCCTAATGCGATATAATTACACGTAAGTTCATCCGTTTGCACAGACCAGTAGTATTGTATGTTTGTTAGTCTTTCACGCAAAAACTACTGAAGGTCTAATTTGATTATTAATTTATTTGTCGTGTAATGCCGGCTGACTAGAATGCCACCCCATATCCTCCCACGGCTGTCGTAAGAGGCGGTCGTAGTGGCTGTCGTAAGGTCGCCAACCCGCATGCCCCCCAAGATGATACAAGTCATATTTGGGGGAAACCTATGTCCAGCAGTGGACGACTTAATGTTGAAAAGGGTAAAAACGGGACCCTATTACTAAGACCGTCTGTCGACAGCCTGTATCTAATATTTCATTTGTATATGTGACTGTGTTCTCAATTTTACAATTAAAAAAAAAACTATGACTGTGATGACTTACGCAACCGATAAGATAACTCATTACAAATTATCACGCCGGCAATTTGTCCATCATAATGTTGCAGATGACTTGGTCTCGTCCGTGACCCCAGACTTGCATATGCCACTATAATTTGTTTATGCGCAAGAGTGCAAAGGTTTAAGGTTGTGACCTTTTGAAAAGAAACAACTAAAACGGATTACCTATATCGCGTATATCAATTTAAACTTCATCCCGCTGTTTCGAACCCTTTAGCAGCGTTCGTGGTCATCGGGTGGACTGCGGAAAAATATTAATTCACCATCATCCCCAAAAATTATAATATGCAAACCTACCCACATATAAATTATTAAATAATTTTGGTGCTTGTACATTATGATTGCACACGCCAGAGGGGCTTTGAAGTCGGGATGAAGTTTAAATTAGTATACGCGATATAATTCGTTTTAGTTGTTTTATTTCATGAATTACCTTAGTTTTAACACAAATTAAATGAGATATAGTTGTTTTATTTCATGAGTAATCGCAAGCGAAGACAATATTGTTTTTTTTTTTTAACAATATGTAGGTACCTTTTTGTCTTTAAGACCAGGTCTATAGGTATACTCTACTGTATACATTTTACTGTCCGTTGAATCCGAATCAACAACTACAGCGGTCGCCAACCCGCCTGCTAAGCCTGCTAGTACAGTCATATTAGATGATTTTTTTTTTTATGACATAAGGTGGCAAACGAGCAGGCGGATTGCCTGATGGTAAGCAATTACCGTCGCCCATGGGCACCCGCAACACCAGGGGAGTCACAAGCGCGTTGCCGACCTTTAAGGGGGGTTGGAGCTCTGGGAACCTTACTCACCATCAGGAACACAACACTACATACCTGAAAGGTAGCAGTGCTATTATGGCTGTGGTCTTCTGTAAGGAGGAGGTACTTCCCCAGTTGGGCTTCTCCAGACTCGAGCGTGATGGTACTTCGCTGTGCCCTACCTCTCATAAATTATAAAAATATATGATGATATATTTTAAAAATATATGTAAAAAGGTATTTAGCTGAAGACAGCAATTGATAATATATATAGATGACACATGACCCACAAAAACTGGTCCACAAAGGCGGAGTCGTAAGGTCGTAACAAATATTCGGGATGAAGTTAAAATTAGTATACGCGATATAATCTGTTTTAGTTGTTTTATTTCATGAATTACCTTAGTTTTAACACAAATTAAATGAGATATATGTGACGATATTATTACGAGTATTTTGACGACAAGTCTGGCCTAGTGGGTGACCCTGTGAAGCCGACGGTCCTGGGTTCAAATCCCAATAAGGGCATTTAATTTGTGTGATGACACAAGTATTTGTTTTCTATGTAACCTAATTAAGTATTTGTATATTATATATATCGTTGGTTAAGTAACTACAACACAAGCCTTCTTGAACTTACCGTGGGGCTCAGTCAATTTGTGTAATAATCAGTGATCGGCACTAACGGTGCAAAACTTTAACAAAACTTGTTGAACTGAAGTATAGTAATACTGACCGTCAAGAAAAATACGAATAACTTTGGCAAATGAATGTCCAATTTAATTGAATATCGGAATCTCGATATGATAATATTTATGTGTAAGAATATAATTTTGTTTATGACTCTATACAGTCTTTTATGTGCGCTTAACGAGTTATGTTAAAGTTTTGCACCCATAGTGCACATCACTGGTAATAATGTCCTGTAATATTTATAGTTCAGAGAATAGACCGTGTCATGACCATTCTTAACACCTTCTGCTGTTGACTTTAAATAGAAAGCATTTTTTAATATCTTATTAAGAATAGTTTTAAGAGTTCAACACTTAAGGAGGATTCGGGTTGAAATGAAATAAAACCTAATGGTACAGTCGCCATCAGATATATCGGAGCTGTGGAGGTAGTCATAAATATCGGAACATGAACTTTAGCGCCTTGACAATAGAGACGTTGTTCCGATATTTGTGACCAGCTCCGATATATATGATGGTGACTGTATGAGATATGTGTGATATAATGAAGACCCTCGTATTTCCTCGTATAAACACACCCAGATGCAATTGACCGCGAAAATAGTTTTCTCCACTTTCTTCAGAGTATGTCCAATCGGAAATGTGCGCAGTAGCAGATTTATATGAAAGTTATATTAATCATATTTCTTATCATAGCGACGACAGGCCTGGCTTAGTGGTTAGTGACCCCGCTTATGAAAGCCAACTGTCCTAGATTCAAATTCCATTAAGATCATGAATTAAATCGTGCCTTTTTATCTAAGATATGAGCTATTGTTATTGAACTGGCTATTCCGAGATTAATAAGAATTATTATTAATTACTATTTCTTGTAATAAACTGTTTGATATGTTTTCTTATCGGACTACGCATAATTATGTAAGTACTTTGAGATTTGATGTATCATCACTGTATTGAAAAAATAAGTCCCGCCGTAGTTTCTTGCCGGTATCTTATCGGGTCAGAGGTGTAGGGTTCGAACCGGTGTAGATTTTTCTTTGACGTTCATAAGTGCATGTAATGTGCCTACATTGAAAAATAAAGATCTTTTATCGATTCCGGTTCATTACAACCAAATGTCATAATACAATGTTGCCAGATTATCGCGATGCCAAAAAGACTTGGTTGCAAAATGACTTAAATCCCATAAAGACTTATTTTCAATACAATAAAATTTCGAAACGACGTTGACACGTTACACCCCATATCCAAAATGAATTAGTTTCAAAATTACCAAAATTCAAAATGACACTGTCTCATAATACCTAAAATTTTTAATTGTACTGTATTTTTAGTGTTGTGTTTTTTTTTAATTATGTAGTTGTTTGGATCGAGAGATTGATACGTTTTTTACAAATTTATAAAAATTCTTCCACAGTTGCTAAGGTTTTAGGTACTTAAGTATTTTGTCAATTCGACTTTTAGACATTTTGAGAAATAGTTGAACTGAGAACTAATCAAAATACGATGAAGGCAACATGAGCAGTAGGTGTAAGTCATTTCGAGCTTTAGACATTATGAGAATGATCCGTTTTGGGATTTTGATATTCTAGGAATCTGGTATTATGATATTTGGTTGTAATGAACCGGAATCCTTTTATCTTTTATCGGGACAATCTTACACAAATCCACCTAGTCCTACGGTAAGCTCAGTAAGGATTGTGTTGTAGGTACTAGACGACGATATATATAACAGATAGATACATATAAATACTTAAATATATATAAAACACCCATGACTGAGGAACAAATATCTGTGCTCATCACACAAATAAATGCCCGGACTGGGATTCGAACCCAGGACCATCGGCTTCATAGGCCAAACAGGTCGTCAGAAGAATACTTCTTAATCCACAAAAATTCACACTCGTAAAACATACATGTAGAAGGGTCTCCACGGAAGACCAGCGTCAGGGGTCATACGGCACCTGACACGAACTAAGTGGAAGCCATTTCCGTGACACTCCTTTTTTATATATTAATTTTATACAAGTGTTTTTTAAGTTTTATTTTGTTATGTGTTCTGAATTATATTCTTATTTATATTGTATCTATCAAATTATGCCCTCATATTAGGTATTACTTCTTAAATAGAAAACAAGATTACTACATAATTGGAGGCATTATAAGACTGCTTACAGAGATAAAATCCGTCATAAGAGAATCGTCTCTCGCACGCAACAAATCCGTCTATAGATAATCCAACATGGAATAGTCTATTTATATAAGAAAATTACGTACAAGAGCTATTTGTATAGTTATTGGTAAACAAAGGTTGTTATCAAAGATAGATTTTGACCTTCCGTTTGAATGTAAGAGTTGAAAGGTTGAGTCTCCTTTGAATCCGTTCATATTTGCCCCGACATTGTTTACCGACGTTTTATCATTGATGTTGATAAATATGGGAGTTTTACTTGTTTCTTGAGGGTGGGTAAGATCGGGTTTAGGACCTCTTCCATCATGCAAAATTGACTAGCGTTTGCGTAAAACACATGAAAACTTCGCTTGAATCTGGAGCAGCCCAACTGGGGAAGTACCTCCTTACAGAAGACCACAGCCATAATAGCACTGCTACCTTTCAGGTATGTAGTGTTTCTGATGGTGAGTAAGGTTCCCAGAGCTCCAATCCCCCTTAAAGGCCGGCAACGAGCTTGTGACTTCCCTGGTGTTGCAGGTGTCCATGAGCTAATTGCTTGCCACCAGGTAATCCGTCTGCTCGACTGCCGCTTGTCATTAAAAAAAATATGGTGTGTGTCACCGCGAAAAACGATATTAGTTTTCGGATTGTCTCTGTCACTTTCATGATACCTTAATTGGAGTAAAAGAAAAAAGATGCTCGAAATATACGAACTTCGATGCACTTCAATGCACGACGTTTCGTAAGTTTTCAAAATACTTCCAGGAAAACTATAGAACATGTCGAGCAATATTCGACTTATAAAACGTGAATTACCCGCGTCTATACAATGAATTAGGTACATAGATATGTTTACACTTTTGCACCTTATTACAAAGGCGCAAGGTTGAATATTTATGACGTCAACTTTACACAATTCGAAAAAGTCCAAGTCTTAACCAAATCAAGCCTCAGATTGCATCGAACCCGTTATCTCGGACGGACAATCAAACTGCCCAGCTGCGGCCCAACGGTTTTACCTTCACTTTTACAAACTTCTATCTCAAGCACAAACTATTCTAAACTCAATCTTATTGCTAGCAGAACACAGCTTACATTCCCAAAGCAGTCCGACTTTGATTATAGCATGTCAAAGTAACTCATACAGTGTAACGGACGCAAGCTTGAATTTATTCACTTCAGCTGTTGGAAAATGAACCTTAGGAGTGTTGAAATAGAGTTTATATTTAGAAAACATAAAGTATACAGATAGGAGATTGTGAAAATAACAGATATTTCGCAGTAACGGTCCCTTGTCATTACTTCCATGAATGGAATTTAATAAATGTGAAATAATGAATATATTGATAATCGACTACGGGATATAATCAATATGTTATTGAACACTGAATAGGTAAAATCATAATCAAAACGAACCTGTCATTATAACTGTTTAATTAAAACTAATGATATGTGTAAATACATTTATTTTCATATATTATGTATTTTCCGTACACGGAACAATGGTTGACATTTGGGAGGCGTACGCGGAGCCGTATCCACCCAACGCGGAGAGGCTCTTTTGACAATTTCATTAAATATTAGGGGTAAACTTTTTTTATGACAAAGGTGGCAAACGAGCAGACGGATTGCCTGATGGTAAGCAATTACCGTCGCCCATGGGCATCCGCAACACCAAAGCGCACACAAGCGCGTTGCTGGCTTTTAAGGGGGTTGCAGCTTTGGGAACCTGAAAGGCAGCAGTGTTATTATAGCTGTCGTCCTCTGCAAGGAGGAGGTACTTCCCCAGTTGGGCTGCTCCAGACTCAAGCGTGATGGTACTTCGCTGTGCCCTACCTCTGATTGTTGGACGTAGTTTAAGGACATACTGGGGCGTTGAGTGATGATTATTGTGGATTCACACATTTTAAACCAGTGTACGGCGTGCCGCATGCTCCTAACCAGAGAGTGCGTACATAGCCTAAACCCAAACTGTTTTCATCAAAAATATATTCTGCAAAAAACTCCTAATTCAAAACAGTAGCCAACCTTATTGGTTGTACGTGACCGATCTTGAGCAAGCGCCCCAAAATTGTTAAAATGGCGTAAATTCTGATAATATTTGATTACGCGCACCTGACGCTTCGGATTAAAACAATCTGATCTTGCTTCGACATTATCTCGCACCACTTTTACAAAGGCGACTGTCATCTGACCCTTCAACTCACAAAACTTTTTTTTTTGACGCAGGGAAAATGCATTTATGCATCCCCCAGTCCTGGGGAAGGGTCTTACAGGGGGTATGTGGGACTCGCCCCTCCATATGGGAGGGGAATACCCACTAAAAACCCTGCGGCGTTTCCGTCTTTGCCGTTAAGGGGGGGGTGCAATGGGGTATAACCTAACCTAACCTAGGTCTTATTGGGATTAGTTTGATTTCCCTACGATGTTCACCTTTACCAAAAACCGACTGGTAAATATAAATTTTTTTTGGTATAAAAGTTTTGGAAAACTCATTGTAGACAGGGTTGAACCCTCGATCTCCAGATTGCAAGTCGCGCTCTTACCTCTAGGCCACCAGCGCTCCTTTTCCTTTTTCGTAAATCACTTACTTTGGTTCATGATCAAGAAATCAAAACCCGAATGCCGCTTGAGGTCATTCGTGACCCCACAATTGCGCACGATTGTAATGATGCAACCAGGAAAATATTACGCGACTTTCGTCACGTAGATTCTTGAAAATTATGGGTTTGTCTACTAATTTGATATTGGCATAGCCGTTGCCATTAAAGGTTATTCACGTTTTTTTTTTTTTTTTATGACATAGGCGGCAAACGAGCAGACGGATTGCCTGGTGGTAAGCAATTACCGTCGCCCATGGGCACCCGTAACACCAGGGGAGTCACAAGCGCGTTGCCGGCCTTTAAGGGGGGTTGGAGCTCTGGGAACCCTACTCACCATCAGGAACACAACACTACATACCTGAAAGGTGGCAGTGCTATTATGGCTGCGGTCTTCTGTAAGGAGGAGGTACTTCCCCAGTTGGGCTGACCCAGATTCAAGCGTGATGGTCAACGCTGTGCCCTACCTCTCATTGTTGGACGTAGTTTAAGGACATACCCGGGTCACGTAAAATAATACAAGTAAAAACTTTATAGCCTACTAGATACCTGCGGCTTCGCCCGCATGGTTAGAAGAAAATTTAACATATTGAGTCTGATGGGAATGAGATGTTTTCCCCCTGGATAAAGTAGCCTATGTCACTCTCCATCACTTCAACTACCACTTAAAAAAACACCTCAATTCGTCGCTCCGTTTTGCCGTGAAAGACGGACAAACAACAAAACAAGCATTCAAACTGTTTTGCAGGGACCTGTATAATAACACCATTGTTAAAAAAAAATAATAAAGCATCTATCTATCTACTTTCGCATTTATAATATTAGTATGGATTAGTATGGATACTGAATAGCAAAATGTTCACAAGATTGGGATGTAAGCCGATATAATCCGTTTCCAGTCATTTTATATTTCAAAAATAGCAGCAATACATTTTTGTAACTTTTATGGAAACTAGAGCCTTGGGCAAAAGTATTGAGCACACGCTTTTTATGTCTAACTCTAAAATCCATTTTCTAAATGCAGTTAAACAAACTGACATTTCAAACCTCAACACAACAACAAGAGAACAGTTAATTAATAATACTTAAAAGTACGTATAAATAATAAATCAAAAAGCACCGAAAATTCAGATCTACAACGAAGTGACTTATTGCAAATGTTCTACGCAATCACCAGTCACCGCAACCAATACTCAATCAGTTTAAATTAATTGATAATATATTATGTCATCAGAAAAGATGTAAATACTACACTAAAATATCGACTTTTCGTATAAAAAGTATGGAAGATTGAGAGCTCAATATTTCTGGCGAAGACAAGACACACGTTGATTCACTCATTTACAAGTCGCTTTTTGGTGAAGGAAAACATCGCGAGGAAACCGGATTAATCTCAATGAGGCCTGGGCCCTTTCCTAGGTTTTGATATCGGTGAGCGTTAACCGGAATTAATTCAAATAAAAGGGTTAGTTTGTTAACCGGTAAACCAATCAAAAGCTTACCGAAATGAAAGGGTTTTTGAAACCCAGCGTTAAAAAAACCCGGGTTTTTGAACGGGTTAGGGTAAGCGGGTGCGAGTTTATCCTCTTGGTTGGAAGGTGAGATGGCAGTCGTATTCGTAAAACTAGTGCCTAAGGCAATTCCTGGATTAGTTGCCAAGCCCCAGGCTCCCGGGAGCCGTGGCAAAATTCCGGGACAACGCGAGGAAGATAAAAAACTTCTTGAACCAACATATATTAGTATACCTTGTGCTGTTCAAAAGCCGTATGGAACCACTGTACAAATGATGTATGGTGTAATAAGTGTAATATTTTTAACTATAACCGTAGCGGTTTTTTTTTCATATTGACCGTTAAAGTGACACCAAAGCTTCAATCAATTTTGATTCTACGCTAGACAGCGATCGATAACATCGGCATACCATCTCATTACTCTGCACAGTTGGCTCAGAAAAAACAGAATGAGCAAAAAACTATTACTTTGATACTTCGTGTACGCTTCAAAATTGAAATGCAGTAACTCCCTATGCAACATTAGGTTCATCTGTTGTTTCGTTGATGGTTTTATATGTTTTTTTTGCATGCAATTTGATTTTGGATGCTAGTTTAATTGAGCCAACGGGTTTCAGTTTAATCAGAATTGATCTTTAAGTGAAGTTGTGAACAGTAGTATAATAACCGTATGACTTGAATTACCTTTTGAATACTTTTCTTTTCCATTGTCTCGCGTCAAAATGTGATGGGCACGCCAACGTCTCGACTAGTGATGAAAGAATATAAACCTTATCCGTCTGAAATCAATGTCCCGATTTGATAGCGACAGAGAAAGATGCTCGAAATATTCGAACTTCGATGTTCTCGGTACTTATATTGTCCGTATCGACCTTACATTTCTGAACGTAAAAGTGAATGTTGGTATTGTTACAATGCAAAGTCAAGGCTGGCAATAACAGGTTGTGCCTTCGAAACACTTACGATCATTGCAAGTTTAAACTTTATATGTAATTCATATACAAATTGCTTTTGGGTACGTTGCATAACCCTTTGAATAGACCGTGTCTAATACAAAGTCGCGTTCCTCCGACATACTGGCTTATTTCTCTCTTGTCGGTACTATGTGCCGCAGCGCCATCTATGGACGCATGTTGGACCCGGGTAGGTCCTTAAACTACGTGCAACAGTGAGAGGTAGGGCACAGCGATGACCATCACGCTTGAATCTGGGGCAGCCCAACTGGGGAAGTACCTCCTCCTTACAGAAGACCACAGCCATAATAGCACTGCTACCTCTCAGGTATGTAGTGTTGTGTTCCTGATGGTGAGTAAGGTTCCCAGAGCTCCAACCCCCCTTAAAGGCCGGCAACGCGCTTGTGACTCCCCTGGTGTTGCGGGTGCCCATGGGCGACGGTAATTGCTTACCATCAGGCAATCCGTCTGCTCGTTTGCCGACTATGCCATAAAAAAAAAATGTTGAGCTATTTTGACAGCGCGTCATCTTCGTAGAATTAGTATAGCACTGAGACTTACCGTTAAACATGATAGATGTCGCTATATTTGCTAGAATGCGGGGAACGCGGCTTTGTCATTGTCATACCATGTTTTGGATGTTACATGATGAACACTTAATATAGCACCCTGTCTACTCCCGCAGGTGTCGTAAGAGGCGATAGAGGGAAAACTTGTCGGATGGGCAGCGTCCATCCAAACGGAATCAACAGCTACTGCAGTCGCCAACCCGTCTGCCAACCGTGGCAACTAATGCAACTCTGCCCAAGCTGATACAAGTCATATTTGGGGGAGCCGTTTGTCCAGCAATCTTTCAATAAAATCCGCAAGAAAACACTTCAATCCATCTAGCAGCGTTCGCTTAGATTAGGGTTGCTCAACCGTTCAGTCGAACGTATCGACCCGAAGACACGAGATCCCGAGTGTCGATAAGGCACGTGGGTACCCTCGACACATGGCATACTAAACAGTTATGTCAATAGACCAAGCTTAACAGGGGGATGCAGTGGCTCAAACATTAGAATCAACCTTGTTCAATTGGATGAATCACAGCTAGACTGGGGAATGGCGCGTAAGAGTACGCTCTCTTCTTGAAGGTATGAGGGTCGTATCGGTCCTGATAACAAACATCAGGTTCGCGTTGTCTCGGCATTTTGCAACGGCTCACGGGAGCCTGATATCTGCTTTGCAACAAATCTACTAGGCACTAGTTTTACGAAAGCAACTGCCATCTGACCTTCCAACCCACAGGGTAAACTAAACCTTATTGGGATTATCCAGTTTCCCCGTGCCCATTGGCGACGGTAATTGCTTATCTTATCTTTTTTTTTTTTATGGCAGAGGCGGCAAACGAGCAGACGGATTGCCTGGTGGTAAGCAATTACCGTCGCCCATGGACACCCGCAACACCAGGGGAGTCACAAGCGCGTTGCCGGCCTTTAAGGTTGGAGCTCTGGGAACCTTACTCACCATCAGGAACACAACACTACAGACCTGAAAGGTAGCAGTGCTATTATGGCTGTGGTCTTCTGTAATGAGGAGGTACTTCCCCAGTTGGGCTGCTCCAGATTCAAGCGTGATGGTCATCGCTGTGCCCTACCTCTCATTGTTGGACGTAGTTTAAGGACATACCCGGGTCCGGGATCTTATGTTATAGGGACCCTTTCGGATACACTTCGACACATTGGGATCTTTTGTGTAGTTGTCCCCCGTTGCGCCTATTCCAGAGCATTTTTAACCGTAGCCATGTATTGGATAATGGAGCTCAGGGATAGCGCTCTGAAGTCTTTCGGATCCAGGTAGCCTGCTCCAAAGTCCTTCATTCTTTGTCTGGCGAGAGACATTCACACATTATGTGTTCTATTGTCTCTTCCTCTTCGCCACACAGTCTACAATCGGTATTGACCGGTTGACCTATTCTTGCCAGAACTGCTTACCATCAGGTAATCCGTCTGCGCGTTTAACACATTTGTCATAAAAAAACTTGACTTACTGCAACTCAAATAACACAACAATGCATTTGCACTTTTCAAGAATATTTCGTATAAATCACAAGTGGCACTGTAGTCCCTATATTACATTTTCCTCCCGGCCCTTATGAATACTAAATCCTGGCTCCCCCATTATAAGCTTAAGTACATTGTAGACTGAAAAGGCAATTTACATTCATCACTTAAGTAACAATATTTTTAACGCGCAATTTTGCATAATTTTTGAACTTGAAGCTGAAAGTAGATAATATTTTGAATTACAGACAACTTTTAAAGATAATATAATTATTTATCTAATATTAATAAAAGAAAGTTGTTAGTTCCGGCGCTTATAACTCGAGAACGGCTGGACCGATTTGGACGATTTTGGGTTCGTTGTGATCGTCTTGGCCAAAAGTTTAATAGTATACTTTAAAAAAAAAAACAATCAATCATAAAGACCCCATTTATAGACATTCAGGCGATGCATGGTTCGTTACGACAGCTGTTTTATAATAATTACAATATTATGAAAATTACGACTACCTAACTAGTTATTGCATTAAATCTAAAAAAGGCCCTTGAGGCATTGTAACAAGAATGCTGGCGGCATTTCCTCGTTGTATCGCAATGCTGATAAAGTAAGCTAGCTCAAATTTTAAAGTTAATTATGTATTTGTTTGTTTGCTTTGTAAAAGCGGTTGCGATTGAGTTGGAAATATCAATAATTCAGGTATGTTTTGCGTAGTCAGATTTGTTTAAATAAAATATTATTTTGTTATTTTATTTTACTGGTTTTTTATGCACTTTGAGTGCGGAGTTTTTTGCCGGTAATATAATATTCTCTTTTAGTGGTGTAGGCACTGGTCTCACCGCGAGCTAGTAAGCTATGAGCTATCAGCTATATCAAGGGATAAAAGATAATCGCTCCCGTCCGTGTAAATAAAAGAGGGAGATATATATTTATAGCTCATCGCCCGGCAATGAACTACGATCGTTCGGCTATGACATATCTCTTTTATTTACACAGGATCGATTATCTTTTGTCCCTTGAAATAGCTGATAGCTCATAGCTTACTAGCTCGCGGTGGGAACAGTGCGGTAGGGTCAAACCGCTAATTACTAATTTAATACAATAATGTGTAATTCATGAATGTGTCTAAACTAAAAAATAAAGATTTTGACACATAGTAGTTCGAATTTAGTTTTTATTTTTATTTTACACAACACTGACCAGCGTTTGAACTCACGCCTGCTGGCAAGTGTCCGTAAAAGACCTAAATTATATCTTTCCGGGAATACAGACAAAGTTCAAATAAAGTCCAAATAAAATAAAAAAATTCAAAACGCAGTAAAAATCGACTAAGAAAATTCAGAAACGCTGTTCGGGGATCGTAGGTTCAAACCCTGGCTTATGCCAATGAGTTTTTCGGAACTAACGAGTATGTACGAAATATCATATGATACTTACCAGTCGCTTTGCGATTAACTAAAACATCGTGATGAAACCGGACTAATCTCATAATATGGGTTGGAAGGTCAGGTGGCAGTCGCTTTCGTAAAACTAGTGCTCACGCCAAATCCTAGGATTTTTTTTTTATGTCATAGGCAAGGATAGGACAAACGCCCGTCATTTTGAAAATATAACCCTGTTCCGTACAGCAGAGACTTCCTTATGTTAATAAAAAAATACTATTTTATACATTTATTAGACCATAATTTATATCCAGCGACAAATTAATTTATGATTGACATTCCGAAATATGATAAAATAGAATGACCAAGATTTTTTCTAAATTTTCAGTTGTGAGTGTGTGAAATGTGAATTTATGACCCATTTATGCGTTGAAAAAGTCCGTTCACAGTCTACGACGTCATAGGGGCATATGTAATCGTTGACATTGGTATACTGTTCTTCCAAAATATTTTAACATCATAAAATAAGGAAGTCTCTGCTGTACGGAACAGGGTTATATTTTCGAAATGACGGGCGTTTGTCCTATCCTTGGTCATAGGGTGGCAAAAGAGCAGACGGATTGCCTGATGGTAAGCAATTACCGTCGCCCAAGGGCACCCGCAACACCAGAGGAGTCACAAGCGCGTTGCCGACCTTTAAGGGGGGTTGGAGCTCTGGGAACCTTACTCACCATCAGGAACACAACACTACATACCTGAAAGGTAGTAGTGCTATTATGAATGTGGTCTTCTGTAAGGAGGAGGTACTTCCCCAGTTGGGCTTCTCCAGACTCGAGCGTGATGGTACTTCGCTGTGCCCTACCTCTCATTGTCGGACGTAGTTTAAGGACATACCCGGGTCCAAAAAAAAGAAAAACAAAAGGATTAGTTGTCAAGCGGACCCCAGACGTGGCAAAATGCCGAGACAACGAGGGGAAGATTTGATTTAAGGGATAATTTACTACTCGGGCGAGTTTTGAACTCAAGACTCCGAGCTATAGACTTACTCAATTACTGGGAATTAGTTCCACTTATTTTCGTCCTGCGCCTTAGGCACCTAGCGACATCTATCGTAAATGTGTTACCACTTGCTAACTGGCATCGGAGTTCTGTACCCTTACCATGAGTTGTGACATTGAAGTTTTCGATAACGAGTATCGAGTTTACTATCTGTATCTCGCTTGTACTATTTTAGTGCGAACAAGAAGCACAGATAGTAAACTCGATACTCGTTATCGAAAATCTCAAAGTCTCAACTCATGGTAAGGGTACAGAGTCTTATCAAGGAATCTCCAATATCGATGCTAGTTTACCTATTTATGTTTTAACAAGTTTTCTTTATTTAACGAAAAAAGTGTTAACAAACTCAAATGTTTTTTTTTATCCAGTGGTTGTGGGTTCGAGTCCCTCCGCGAGTCAAATATTTCTATTTTTCTTTCGATTTAAATATCGAAAACTTAAATGAGTGTGAGGACTTCTTGTCTATTAATTATCGCGGCAACCGAAGACAATATTATAGACTTCTTGTCAGTGAAATCAAATTTATATAATAATATTTTTATATGTGTCAAATGCTTTTTTACTAGCAACCCTGAGTTTAAATCTCAGTAAGTACATTTATTTGTGTGATGACCACAGATTTGTTCCCGAGTCATAGGTATTTTATATATGTGCATTTAAGTATTTTGTATAGTATGTATATCATTGGCTGAGTACCCACAACACAAGTCTTGAGCTTACCGTGGGGCTCAGTCAATCTGTGTAAGAATGTCCTGTAATATTTATTTATTTTATTTTAATAAATAAATATTTTTGGACAATCTTGCACAAATCGACCTAGTCCTACGGTAAGCTCAGTAAGGCTTGTGTTATAGGTACTAGACGACACGTACTATATAACAGATAGATAGATACATATAAATACATAGAAAATACCCATGACTCAGGAACAAATATCTGCTCATCACACAAATAAATGCCCTTACTGGGATTCGAACCCAGGACCATGGGCTTCATAGGCAGGATCACCCACTAGGCCAGACCGGTCGTCAAATTTGACTAGCTATTTACCTAATTCCATTTTCTAACACAATATTTTTCTTAATAATAAAGAACTATGAGCGAAGAGTCTAGACCGACATCTTGAGAGACTCTCGCTACGTGGTTGTGGTTGGATCAAGGGTCAGATTCAGAAGGCGGTAATCCTGGACACGGTGCGCATAGTCCGACGGTACCTATCCCTGCGGCCCTAACCACCCGCAGCTTGGGCCTTGCCCCGTTGCCGGCGGCACTCTAGGTTAGGTTTTTTATAATGTTTTTATTGTTTTGATATGTTTTAGATGTATTTTTATATTTTACTTTTATAAAAATATTGTAAAAAAACCTAATCTAAGAAAGAAGATAAATAAAGAAAATAAGAACTATGACTTTGATAATGTTATTTGGAATGCTTTGAATGAATTATTTTGTTCACTCTTAGTTCAAAAGTGTCACTTAGAGTGAAAGATGCAGAATTAAACGATACAATTAACGGTCTGATAGCACCTTAGTCGCTGATTGCATTAACTAAACACTTATTCTAGTCCTTAACGCATTGTCTTAAGGTTGATAACTGGTCAGTTATTTGAGCACGCATCAGAGCCGGCATTTATTGGAGAAAAAAGATAAATCTCTTCGCTCTGTTAATCAGCAAGCTACTTACTACTACTGAGAAGTTAAATAGGCTATAGGTAAACGTGTAGCCATAGTGTTTTTATCCATACATACATACATTTCAGCCGTATGCAGTCCACTGCTGGACATAGGCCTCCTACAAATATGACTTGTATCATCTTGGTAGTTGCCGTAGTCGCCACACTTAGCAGGTTGGCGACCGCAGTAGCTGTAGATTGGATTTTGACGGACGCTGCTGCCCGTCCGTAGGATTTTTCCCATTGTCGCCTCTTACGACCCGCGGGAGGAGATGGAGTGGTGCTATTCTAGTCAGCCGGTATAACAAGGCAACACACGGCACACGCGTTTTTATCAGAATATTGTTATTTGTTATCTTTTATTATCTTCCTCGCGTTGTCCCGGCATTTTGCCACGGCTCCGGGGAGCCTATGGTGCGCTTAAAAGATAAAAAAAAGATAAAATACCTTTATTTTTCAATTTAGGCACATTACAATGCACTTATGAACGTTAAAAAAAATCTACCACCCGTTCTAACCCTACACCTCTGCCCCTAGAAGATTACTGGCAAGATTGTACCTTTTTGTATAATAAACTAATAAATAAAAAAAAAAAGAAACTCGGTGGGACTTATTTTTTCAAAACTGTGATACATAATAGTACATTTCGATGCTAGTGCGGAAAGTATGTCATTACTTCACGAGGCCCGAGATATTTTGCCACGAGCCGAAGGCGAGTGGCGATACTCGGGCCGAGTGAAGAATGACATTTCCGCGCGTGTATCGAACGACGTTTTTTAATACAGTTGCGAAAAAACAAATAAGAAATAAAGTAAGAAAAACAACTACTCGTTCAACAACAAGTTCGCAGTGACAATTTTTGACATTATAAAGAGAAGTCTTTTTTAGCTTAAATTCGACTAGAGTGGAATTTTTTAAGTATTACTATTAATCCATTTCAATTAAAGTTTTTTTTAATGTAGGTATGTTCTATAAAATGCATACATACTTATGAATATAAAATATTTTTAAACCAAACTTATATCTAAGTTATATATAAGTAACGGATGAGTTAAGTTAACAAGAACGTACTACGTTAACGACATACATGTAAAGTTGGAAACTTGGAACAAGGCTGTGGTTTTAAGCAAATTTGTCTAGTAAGCTCGGTTCTTGTTAGCTCTCAAGATCCCAAGTAAATAATATCAGGATAACGAAATTTGATTGATCAACCCAGAAACTCATTGGGTTTTGGGTCGCGATTGTCGGAGCTTGACTAGCAATTAGGTAGGGACTAACTGTAGGTACTCTGGTTTGAATTGTCGGTAGGGTACAAATATTTTTGATGACCGGTCTGGCCTAGTGTGTAGTGACCCTGCCTATGAAGCCGATGGTCCTGGGTTCGATTCCCAGTCAGGGTAGTTATTTGTGTGATAAGCACAGATATTAGTTCCTGAGTCATGGGTGTCTTCTATGTGTTTAAGTATTTATATGTATCTATTCGTTATATACATCGTCGTCTAGTACCTACAACCCGAGCCTTACTGAGCTTACCGTAGGGCTAGGTCGATTTGTGTATGATTGTCCCGAAATATATAGGTATTTAACAATAATTTATTTATTTTTCGAACGTCAAAATTTTATACGTATTAACTTTCCAGCCATTTTCCATGGACTCATGAAGACGAGGCAAAATTATATAGGCTCCGACTTGCTTAAAATAAAAATGACACACCGCTTCTACGGCGCCACCGCGAAAAAAGATATTATTTTCGGACGATTGTCTCTGTCACTCTGCTGACGCCTTAATTGGAGTAAAACAGAAAGATGCTCGAAATATACGAACATCGATGTGCGCGGTACCAGCCCTGGTTTGAGCTGTAGGGTAACATTTTTTGATAGTTAAAATTTTATACGTATTCCATATTTTCTAGCCGTTTTCCATGCACTCATGAAGACAAGGCAACATAATATAGGCTCTGACTTCCTAAAATAAAAATGACACAGTGCTTCTGTTGAGTATGTACATACATATATGAAGATATAATGTGAATCAGTAATATCAGTCAGTAATATCATCATCATTCTCGCGGCGTCCCGGCATTTGCCATGGCTTAGCGGAGCCTGGGGTCCGCTTGGCGATTAGCCCAGGATTTGGCGTAGGCACTAGTTTTACGAAAACGACTGCCATCTGACCTTCCAACCCAGAGGGTAAACTAGGCCTTATCGGGATTAGTCCGGTTTCTTCAGGATGTTTTTCTTTCACCGCAAAGCGACTGGTAAACATCAATATGATATTTCATGAGTTCCGAAAAACTCATTGGTACAAGCCGGGGTTTGAACCTGCGACCTCCGGATTGCAAGACGAACGCTCTTACCGCTAGGCCACTGTATATAGTAATATAATGTGTACGACAGATTTGGCCACTTTGTACAGTCGCCATCAGATATATCGGAGCTGTGCAGGTGGTCACAAATATTTAAACATGCACTCTATCGTCTTGACAATAGCGTTGTTCAGATATTTTTGCCTCCGCAGCTCCGATATATCTAACGGCGTACCTAGTGCTACTGCAAGTCAAGCAATTTGATTATTTTATTTAACAGTACTTTTGCTAAATTCATTATTACTACAGTGTTAATTTAATAAAATTTGGGGATAAAAATGTCATGGAATGGGAGCGCGTCTCTAATTAAATTCCTTCAAAATGAAGCCATAAGGTTTAGGCATTCATTTGGAGTTTTCCTGAATTTTAGACACATTCATAAGACTGAAATCCATCCGGTTTTTGGTAAATAAATAAATAAAAAGTTTCGTAACAATCTTACACAAATCGACCTAGTCCTACGGTAAGCTCAGTAAGGCTTGTGATGTAGGTACTAGACGACGATATATATAATAGATAGATACATAGAAACACCCATGACTCAGGAACAGATTTCTGTGCTCATCGCAGAAATAAATGTCCTGACTGAAATTCAAACCCAGGACCATCTGCTTCATAAGCAGGGTCACTACCCACTAGGCCAGACCAGTCGTCAAAAGGTCGACGAAGGAATACATTACTACTACAAACCGGACTAATTCCAATAAGGCCTAGTTCCCCATCTGGTTTGGAAGGTCCGTTAGCAGTCGCTTCCGTAAAACTAGTGCCTACGCCAAATCCTGGGATTAGTTGTTAAGCGTACTCCAGGCTCCGTGAGCCATGGCAAAATGCCGGGACAACGCGAGGAAGATGATGATGTAATATTTATAATTTTACCAAGTTTCCTGTTATTTCAATTTTTTATTTTGTAAATATAATATCCATTATTATAATAAGAATATCAGTTTTTTTTTGGAAATAGTCTGAGTGGAAACATTTTCAGTGACGCTTAAATTATTTTAACTGTGTAAAATGTTGGTCAATAATAAGCTTTATTTTATGTCTTATTTCTTATTTTTTTATGTGAAAATAAACTATTTCATATTTTACGGAAATTTAATAAAAACGGAGGTAGTTAATAAGCTAAAATTAAATGTTTCAGAATAAAGTTTTTTCTATTCTTAAAAAACAAGCAATAAAAAAACATTAATAAATTCTATAATTTATTAAATATTTCATGTCGTTTTCATGCATATAGTTTATTTACCATCACAAATAAAAATGCATTGTTTTTTTTTTAAGTAGCAAAAGTATGCAAAGATAATATAACTTTAATGTAAAAAAACGCAGTAACGCCAAAAAATACACGCTAACGCTTGGTTACATATAAAACTCTTTAAATCTTTTAATTTTACTACACAATTATTTTAAGGCGAACTTAATGCCACAAAGCATTCTCCATCTATAAAATAAATATTAACTGTAAACAAAACTTACCGTTTATTTAGTGCAGTCCGCAATTCAATAATCAAAACGCAGTTTAATTCAAAACCACGCTGATATCGAGTCTCAAAACCTCCAAACACACTTTTAAATCCAAATGCACCAGTTCGAGAAAAGTGCACAATAATCACTGAAATTCACAGAGTATCGGGAAAATGGCGCGACAGAACTTCGTCGGAGTCAAGTCACCACCGTATCGCGCGAATGCCGACTCGCTACTGGTGATAACCACGCTTCCAGCGAGCCGAGCTGTGTCCACACTCAATGCTTATAACCCTTATTGCAACGGCATACAGTCTATAACAAGTCAAAATTGGAAAGTAAGCGTGTAACACAGGCTGTAAAAGCGCCTTATTCCCGTTAAATAAGACTCACTTTCTAACGCGCACAGAAAGTACACGTAAATCGTAGTAGATTTGTTTTGCACCGCCATAGTAATTTGGTTCTTCGCGCTGGCGTACACGAAGCTTTTCCCCCGTCAAATATATCTATACATTTTTACACTTGCATAGGTGTAGAAGTGTACACATGTATTTGATGTCGGGTAGGTATAGGTACCCGATAAGATGTCAACTTTCTAAAGTAGAACCATAAGATCGGTGTATTGGAAGAATTACGTTGTTTTTATTAGAACTTACTTATCTGGTACAATAATAAAGAATTTAGGAAATTGGATGTTCTGTGAGATTATTGTCTTGTTCGTACATGTTACAAAAGTACTTACAGCAGGAGCACCCATGCTTTTTATATGAAGACTCAATATCGTCGGAGGTAGTTTTTATATTAAGCAGAAACGTCTGCTAGCATAGTAAAGTTATCATCGATATTTAAATAGAAAGAATAAATATAAACATCGGTAGATGTCGCTACACGTCACCCGTAATGACGTATACCAGGAAGGATAAAGTAGAAAAATTTGACAAGTCCAAGCGGTACTCGTATAGCACAATTGGTAGTGCACTGGGCTAGTGATCCAGTGGTTGTGGGTTCGAGTCCCGCTGCGAGTCAAAAATTTCTATTTTTTCTTTCTATTTAAATATCGTCGCAGGTAGTGCAATACCGCGTACAAATATCGATAGAGTTTATAGGTATATATAGCGAAATTCAAATAATGTATACTATAAAGAAACTGTATCTTATTGCTTTTGTTGGTTACGCGGTACATATTTTCTGATGACATATTATCAATCAATTTAAACTGATTAGGTATTGGTTGTTGCGGTGACTGGTGATTGCATAGACAATTTGCAATTCCTTGGACATCCGAATTTTAGATGCTTTTTGTTTTCATATTTAATACGTACTTTTAAGTATTATTAACTGAGGAGAGACAAGAGTACCTACTCTTGTTGTGTACATATGTTTGGTTTGAAATATCAGAAAATTGTTTAACTTCATTTAGAAAGAGATGGATTTTTGAGTGAGAAGGCCAATATTGTATGTTCAATACTTTAGCCCAAGGCTGTATATATAAGTTCGTACGTATTTTTTTTTTATATTACAACATTATATAAGTTCATTTCGAGTTTTTCGCTAGCATCATTTGCAGTGCCCATACTTCCTTTGGACGTAGTTTTAAGGACATACATAGGTGTGTAATTTTGTTAAAGGTTTTTTTTATTTTTTTTATGACAAAGTTGATGAGCAGACGGATTGCCTGATGGTAAGCAATTACTGTCGCCCATGGGCGAGGACACCAGGAGAGTCAAAGGCGCGATGCTGGCCTTTGGAGCTCTGGAAACCTTACACACCATCAGGAACACAACACTACATACCTGAAAGGTAGCAGCGCTATTATGGCTGTGTTCTGTAAGGAGGAGATACTTCCCCAGTCGGGCTTCTCCAGACTCGTGCGTGATGGTACTTCGCTGTGCCCTACCTCTCATATAATGTGGTCTCTCTCCTTTTCTTCATAGATTATGGTTGCCGCTGTGGTGTGGATTACGTGAAGCCCCACAAGTGAAGCAAATTGGATAGTCGACTGAAGTAGATAACGCCCTGTGAAGGCCCTTGCGCAACTAATCTTTTCAAAGCTTGACGCACGTGACCATCACTGTGGAATGAGTTTATGTAGTTTTTAATGTAGATTTGATAGGCATATGTTGATTTTCTACATATATGACGTAAATAACGACAGGTTTTGCCTATCGGGTAGTGACTCTGCCTATGAAGTCCTGTTATTCAAATCCAATTGATGGCATTTATTTGCGATATTTAAATCGAAAGAAATATAGAAAAAATTGATTAGCAGCGCGACTCGAATCCACAACCACTGGATCACTAGCCTAGTGCACTACAATACAATTAAAATCAGTTAAGACTTCGGCCAACCTCGGTAATTGTCGTGAATCCCTCGTCTATCACATAGAGTTATCAATTTACAGATTTGACCTTTAATTATATATGTTACTCGTTGTCTTATTGAATACAGTAGGTACAAGAACGATATGAGCAACGAAACCTCCTTTGTAGTTCAAAACTAACACAACCTTTATATTGAAATAAGAAAGATGCTAGCAAGTACTAGATAGTTTCACAGTCTGCCTTCTTAGTGTCACATAAAAGATACAGTCGTTAATGGTGCAAATTTTAGACTTTTCAACACTCGCAAAATCTACGGGGTACTTCCCGTGAATTCAGAAACTTGAAATTTGGCACGAAGCACCCAGATCAAGGAAAAATTACGAAAAGCAGACATTTCAAACATAAAATGTTTTTTTTTAATTTTGGCTTAGCTTTATTGTTTACTATATGAAAATGAAATATTGCCAAAATCGGCCAAGCCGTTTACGAAATATGAATAAAAAACGGTTGAAGCCGGTTTTTTTTTTAATTTTAATTTTATGATTATTTTATTATCAATGATTAATGCGACATAATATCGTACCTACTTACACCAAACAGTAAAATATTGACTCATGTATGTATTCAGCTTCATTAAATAATGAATGTTCAAATTAATGTCGCTTCTGCACAACAAATTTCCTAGGTCTACCGGTTAATAATGTCATCTTGACAGGTGCTTAACATTGCGTTTATGATACTTCAAATTAAATGCTACCTAAAAGTAATCGCGGCAATGTATATCGTGTCATTTCCGACTCCGGAATTAAACGATGATACCCGAGAAAACCGAAGTCTTAACTGATTTTAATTGTACTGTACCAATTGTGCTATACGAGTACCGCTTAGACTTGTCAATTTTTTTCTATTTATCCCTCGTCGTATACGTCATCATGGGTGACGTGTAAACACACCTACCGCCAGCGTATTGAACACTTAACGGCATCGAAGTCTCAATTTTCATTGATAATTCATCGATTTATTTTTTTTGTTTGATGATCACAGATATTTGTTCCTGAGTCATGAGTGTTTTATGTAGGTATTTGTATATTATACATATATAGTGAGTACTGAGTACCCACAACACAAGCCTTCTTCAGCTTACCGTGCGGCAAAAAATTTACTAACGGCGCTACCGCGAAAAACGATTTTCGTAAATATCAGACGATTATCTCTGTCATTCTCGTGACGCCTTAATTAGAGTAAAAGAGAAACATGCTCGAAATATACGAACTTGGATTTTCGCGGTACCGACCCAAGTCGGATTCGATTGACCTCTTTCTCGAAGGTGCCCAACATACTCGAAGTCAAATAAGGTGGAGAGGTTTTCGGATATTGAAATAGTCCTTTGGGTCCATTGGCAACTAGGTCAATTGTGATAGCGGATCTGTCTGGAACTTGAAAGTGGAATGTTGCCAACGTACGACTTGGAAAACTTAGTTAATATGGCTGTCGTCTGAAATAGGACAACACAAGTTTAACAGCAAGTTTTTTTTAATACGACGGTGGCAAACAAGCATACCGCCTAATGGCAAGCAGTTCCAGTAGCCTATGGACGCCCGCAACTCCAGAGAATTCACATACCATGGTAAGTGTTAGTCAGTCGGATCGTGTCTTGTTTAAACTTGTGTAACTCAAATAGCTACTGTGGTCGCCAACCCGCCTGCCAAGCGTGGCGATTATGGCAACTGCTAGATGATACAAGCCATATTTGGGCGTCACCTAGCAGTGGTCGTCAGATGAAATGTTTTTCATCTAAATCATCAAATGACTGCTCAGTACTCCTGGCCAAGTGTACAGTCAGCAGCAAAAGTGGCTAAGCGTTTAAACCTACACGCGCTCTTATTCTCTTGACAATAGAGGTGCGTTGACCTTATTTTGACCACTTGAAACGCTTAGCCACTTCTGCTGCTGACTGTACTAAATCAAAATTAACTTGCTTGATTGACAAACATCGTTCTACAAACGATGATAGTAATTAATGGACGGATGCAGATAATTAAAAAGTAGTTAATTCAATTAATTATTCCGTATAATTGGTAGCTATATATGTTATGCCAATTAAGGCGCTACTACACGCGCAAATTCTAATGACCTTGTTCATTAATGGTTGTTAACCGATGAAATACAAATAGACGTTTTATCTCACAGTCGTTCACTGGTGATAGGCCTCCCCCACAGACTGTTACAGCAGTCTACAACCACGTACTTCCATCGACCCGTACAAGAACAATCTCGTTTTAAACGTAAGGTCCACTGCTGAACTAAGCCTCCCCCAAATATGATTTCTTGTATTATTATTATTTTTTTTTAAGCAAAAACTGCTACCGAAACCATAATTCTATAAAGAAAAAAATTAAAAATCGCCCGTCTTGCCCTGGCCAGTACCCTTACCATGAGTTGTGACATTGAGGTTTTTCGATAACGAGTATCGATTTTACTATCTGTGTATCTCGCTTGTATAGTACAAGCGTGCAGTTGATTATGATTGCCACCGTCGGTTTTAGACGTACGACAATCTCGTAAGGTAATAAATATTGAAATAGAAACGTTTTTTTAAATGAAAAATGAAACTGACACAAGATTGATAATAACTTCAAAAATTAAAAAAAACTACTATTCCTCGAAAGAACTCAAATCTAACCTATTTTAAGACCTCACACACATAGCAACTGTTATAGGTATCCAATAAAACAAAGAAAGTAGAGTTTAATACTTGTTCATAATGTCATTTTGTTCCTATAAATACATACATATTTGAATTTTGCATAGAACTTGGCACTCATTTAGATCTCCATTCTTTTTGCGGCGAAGCCCACAGGCAAGCATAATTTTTGTATTGAACTTGGCTTTCCTTTTTTATATTTATGTTTTCGGTGGGATTATGCTTTTCGTCTGTCAATACTGTCTCAGTTACTTTCCATGCGTCTTACTCCCGATACATAAGAGCTGCCTCAAATAAGGCGACTGAATATAGCATTTCAATATATGACTTGTCACTTCAGATTCTATCTGTTATCTTTGTTTCTAGAATATTCAGATCGAGGACACAATAAAGGTGCGTCCACACCGCTGCTTGAAAAACGGCGACGGTCCGGAATCGCAGAGACGCATCGTATTCGCACCGTTTTACCGCACTTTCCGCACATCGCTGTACCCTTACCATGAGTTGTGAAATTGAGGTTTTCGATAACGAGTATCGAGTTTACTATCTGTGCATCTCGCTTGTACTATTTTAGTGCGAACGAGATGCATAGATAGTAAACTCGATACTCGTTATCGAAAACCTCAATTTCACTCATGGTAAGGGTACTGTTCAAAATACGCAGACGGTGCGGAATCGCAGTGACGTGCCGTAAACTTCATGTCCTCGTTGCTCAAAATATGCTGTGCCGTAAATTGAGCTGCACCAAAAAGCTTTCTTATGGGGCAGGTCACGGCTTACACGTTGTGTCTGCGTATTTGAGCACTGGTGTGGAGAGCATGCGGTCAATTCATGACATTTGGGTTCAAATCCCAGTCAGGGCATTTATTTGTGTGATGAGCACAGATATTTGTTCCTGAGTCACGGGTGTTTTCTATGTATTTACAGGTCAATGTGAGTAAGACCGTATATCAGGAAAGACCGACTACCTACTAATTTCCTACATTATCTCATCGGTATTAAGTGTCATATGACGGTCTTCCCTGAACAATAAAGTATACCGGTCTTACCCACATTGACTTAAGTATTTATATGTATCTATCTATTATATACATCGTCGTCTAGTACCTACAACACAAGCCTTACTGAGCTTATCGTAGGACTAGGTCGACTTGTGTAAGATTGTCCTGAAATATTTATTTATTTACCGCATGTATTTTGAGCTGTACCCTTACCATGAGTTGTGACTTATCTCGTTCGCACAAGCGAGATGCACAGATAGTACCTAAACTCGATACTCGTTATCGAAAACCTTAATGGCACAACTTATGGTAAGGGTACAGTGGTGTAGGGGACCAACGATAAAAACGGTACGCATACGATGAGTCACTGCGATTCCGTAGCGTCTGCGTATATTAAGCAGCGGTCATGCACGGGCACGACTGACCGAGGAAGTCACAAGGAAAAGCTAGTTGCTCATAAAATAATTATCATCATAGTTCAAATTACACATTGTTTCAAACAATTGCAAAACAGAATGAAGAAAAACTGCCCCGAACGAGATTCGAACTCGCGACTCTGGGCTATAGAGGCTTGAACAAAGTCCGCGAATTTCTACACCATATCTCTCAATGTGCTTAGAAGGCGCTTAGCGACATCTACCGTAATGTATTGACACTTATTAACGGCATCGGTCCGAGTCATATTGCGAATTCATCGATATCGATGCGCTATAGGTAAAAATGTTTGCTAAAACAGCTCGCCTATGTAGTAGTAACGCGTGTACACGCATGTCGGCGTTCTATACTTATTTTTATATTTTTTTATGAGATAAGGGGGCAAACGAGCAGACGGATTGCCTGATGGTAAGCAATTACCGTCGCCCATGGGCACCCGCAACACCAGGGGAGTCACAAGCGCGTTGCCGACCTTTAAGGGGGGTTGGAGCTCTGGGAACCTTACTCACCATCAGGAACACAACACTACATACCTGAAAGGTAGCAGTGCTATTATGGCTGTGGTCTTCTGTAAGGAGGAGGTACTTCCCCAGTTGGGCTTCTCCAGACTCGAGCGTGATGGTACTTCGCTGTGCCCTACCACTCATTGTTGGTCGTAGTTTAAGGACATACCCGGGTCCGGAGTCATATTGCGAATTCATCGATATCGATATACCTAAGTGAAAAACTAAGCTAAAGCAGCTCGCCTATGTAGTAGTAACGCGTACACACATGTCGGCGTTCTATATTCAAAACTTGACGTTAGTTCCATATTAATTCTCCGCACAACTACATAGACATGGTCCTTCAGTTAAGTTTTTTCTCCATTACTAAACTATTTTTAAGCAGAAAAGTCTATTATCGACATAATCGATATCGGATTACGTAATTAGTGACAGGGGCGATCGTTCGAATTGCGAATTTCGATTTTGCGGTAGGCCTATTAATGCGTAGGGCGAACCATATCGTTAGTCTATTTGCCTCTTTATCGCTCGTATATGCAAGAGCGATAGAGATAGACAATTTTCCCAGGCCTTCCGTCTGTATAACCAGCGCTAGCAGTCGGCCATTACATTGCCGTGACGGGCGTAGGCTACGCTTTTACGACCCAGTTATTTTTTATGCGACTACGGAACCCGTAGGTTTAATGAGACTGACGATAGAGCCAAACTATCCTTTTTAGGGTTCCGTATCCAAAGGGAAACGGAACCCTAAAATGGGACCCTATTACTAAAACTTCGCTGTCTGTCTGTCAACAGACTGTATCTAACGAACCGTGATAGTTAGACAGTTGAAATTTTCGCACACGATATAATTCTAAAATAAAGATTAAATAAATAAATAATTATTCATTTAAAGATTAAATAAATAAATAATTATTCATTTAATCTTTATTGCACAAAAGGTTACAAGAATGCCTTATGGCATTAAGTCCGACTCTTCTCTACCAGTCAACCTTTGGATCAAACCGAAACTTGTAGTTGGTGCAGGATAGAAGAATAGGAGATATAATAAATAAATTCTTTATTTCATTAATAAGTCTTACAAAATTATTTAAGGGATAGAGCCCCGGTAAGCATAAAAATGCCTGTGTCGGGAGATATGATTGTTAACATCTTTATTTACAATATTATAATAACTACGAGTAGGGGAAAGTGGGGTAAAATCGGGATGTTAAGGAAAGTATTCGATATTTTTTGGTTTTTAGTAAAATCAACGATCTATATTATTCTCTTTTTAATTTACCTCATTAACAACATATTTATTAGGCGCGATCACTATTTTCATTAACACAAGAAGAAAAAACAATCAACTTTTAAATGTTTATTTTTTACGGTATTGCCCCATTGTCAGTCCAAAGCCAGGTATACCCGGTTTTGGACAAGCATCCATACCCGGTTTTGTCCCTTAGCAATGATAACTGGCCTCGGTTTGTTGTTATTTTATAATTTCGAGCCATTTTCTTTAAAACATTAACCATAATTTAAATAAAATTAAGTTGTAAAAACACATTACACAAAACACATTACACAAACTACCCGGTATTATCCCGTACGGTTTTGACCCAAACGGATATACGAGAGATTAATAAATCTACTAACCTAAAATCATGATGCAGTAACAATCGAAACATTGTTTATTAAACTTTAATATATGCCTAATAGCATAAAAAATACTAATTCTACTTACCTCAAGATACAAATCATTGGTATGATTACGATTTTTATGGAATAATATATCAAATACCCTTAAACACTATTTTCTGGATTTATTTTAATATGCCGGCACGCACGCCTTTTAACTTTTGTTGACAAACTAACCAAGATGGCTGAGAGCAGTGACTCGAGAGCGGATAAATTTGAAACTGTACAAGTAACTAAACAGCCATGTCCCGGTTTTACCCCCATACCCGGTTTTGGACTAATCTCCCCTACCTTCTTAGCTAATGAATGAGGCATTGTACAAAAGACAAAAGCAGAATAAAATAAATATTTAAGGGGGTCCTTTTCTTATGACAAGTACTTCTGTAAGGAGGAGGTACTTCCCCAGTTGCGCTTCTCCAGACTCAAGCGTGATGATACTTCGCTGTGCCCTACCTCTCATTGTTGCACGTAGTTTAAGGACATACCCGGGTCCATATAAAAAAAAAACCGTTTTTTCCTATTATTGTATACCTCTAGATGCGGGAGTCCGACTCGCACTTGGTCTATCAGAAAAAGGTGTTTTGAAGCAAGGAAGTTATTGTGATAAAATCGATATTTGTTCACGCGAACAATTTTATTTCCACACCAGTTACTACTTTTTCATTGGGACAGCGTTACCGCTATATAATGGTGTTAAGGTATACCGATATGACGTTATAATGATTAGAGAGACGGGCAAGGGAGGATAGGACTCATGCACCAAGGGATCCTTACAAACCTATAACAACCCGGACCCGGGTATGTCCTTAAACTACGTCCAACAATGAGAGGTAGGGCACAGCGATGACCAACACGCTTGAATCTGGGGCAGCCCAACTGGGGAAGTACCTCCTCCTTACAGAAGACCACAGCCGTAGTACCACTGCTACCTTTCAGGTATGTAGTTTTTTTTTTTTTTTATGACATAGGCGGCAAACGAGCAGACGGATTGCCTGGTGGTAAGCAATTACCGTCGCCCATAGGCACCCGCAACACCAGATGAGTCACAAGCGCGTTGCCGGCCTTTAAGGGGGGTTGGAGCTCTGGGAACCTTACTCGCCATCAGGAACACAGCACTACATACCTGAAAGGTAGCAGTGCTATTATGGCTGTGGTCTTCTGTAAGGAGGAGGTACTTCTCCAGTTGGGCTGCCCCAGATTCAAGCGTGATGGTCATCGCTGTGCCCTACCTCTCATTGTTGGACGTAGTTTAAGGACATACCCGGGTCCAAAAAGTGTTGTGTTCCTGATGGTGAGTAAGGTTCCCAGAGCCCCAACCCCCCTTAAAGGCCGGCAACGCGCTTGTGACTCCCCTGGAGTTGCGGGTGCCCATGGGCGACGGTAATTGCTTACCATCAGGCAATCCGTCTACTCGTTTGCCGCCTACGTAATAAAAAAAAAAAAAAAAAACAAGCAAAAGTTGCATGTTCATTACTAAATGAAGATGAAATCCGTAACATTACAATGTGGAAAGCTGGGGGAACATACATAAAAACAGGGTCACTTTATCAATTTAGTAATCCTTTATTTTATTTATTTTATAATACAACTAAATAATATAACTGAAATACCTACACTAGATTTGCTGCAACCTGGCAAAACTTCTTTTTTTTGTCACAATCTTTTTATAAATCCGGTTCAAAAATACTAATTAACTATTAGAACCAGTCGGTGACATGTTTGTTTTTTACTTTTTCTAAAAAAAATTACTGTTATTTCTTGGAGTTTTTTTTTATTCTTACATATTTAAAAAAGCATTATACATACCTTGGCGTAAAAAGGGGTTGTCGACATCGTGATAATCCGTTCTACATATACTCGGCCGGCACCTTACTTTCCGACCTCTATAGTAATGTACAAATATGTAAAATGTACATTTAAAAAAATATAGACATTCATAAATGCGCCTTCTCATTATCGTATCGTTTTCAAATCAACTGCAAAGTCTTAACTGCCCTTTTTACTTTATATAAAACTGGACATTAATATAAACTTTCTATTTAAATCAGGTTTTATTTAAATCTAAATTTAATTTATAATTTCTTATTCCCGCTGATACTTTCGTAATTAAAGTCTTAAAAGCGGTCGGAACAAATATTCCGGTTCCCGGGTAGACGGGCCTTTCCTGTTCCAGGAAATCACACATATTTAGTTTCACTGGAATAGAACCTTTAAACTGGAATAAAGTGTTGGTGGCCTAGCGGTAAGGCCGTGCAACTTGCAATCCGGAGATCGCAGGTTCAAACCGAAAAACTTGAGTACGAGCCAGAGTGTTCCGAAACTTATGTACGAAATATCATTGGATATTTATGAGTCGTTTTTCGGTGAAGGATAATATTGTGAGGAAACCCGGACTAGTGAGACTTAGTCTACTCTTGGAGTTTCCTCCGGCGTCTAAAGCCGGATTTGAACAGGTATCTTCAGCTATCGAAGCTATGGAGTCGGACCACGTATAGATGAGCGGTGGAATATACTGCAATCACTAACCTGCCTGCCAATTCTGGCGGTAGTATGTATCTAAATTAATATTAATATTGTTTTGTATATTTGAGAAAAGCACTATACATAACCTCGACGTAAAAAGGGGTTGCTGGGTTCGTAACAATCCAGCTACTTATACTCGGCCGGCAACCCGTTACTTCCCGGCGTCTGCATTAATTTACTACTTCTTAACCTAACAACCCGTATACACTGTAAAACTGACGTTACACGCTAGTCATTTCAGAAAAAGCTCAGCATTTGTATAACGCTACCCATTATTTATTAATCAGTGTATTATATGCTCTGTGCGCTTGTGATAAGGTCCACAATATGGTAAGTGCTTTAAACCCTAGTATCGACGTCGACAATGCCTTTATTCTTGGATCGTGGCTAACACAACCTTGCGAGCGCCAAGCGTGTAGTGTACATAGACAGATCAATGGAACTTTAATACTAGACTCCGCACTAATTAATTTTCATAGTTTGGTTAACTTTTAGGTTTGGCTAAGATAAACTTAGAAAAACCTTAAATAAATCAAAAAACATTACACGACATATTTACACAAATTGACTTACTTAAAAAAAATTTTTTGTTTTTTTTATTACGAGTACATAGGCGGCAAACGAGAAGACGGATTGCCTGGTGGTAAGCAATTACCGTCGCCGATGGGCACCCGTAACACCAAAGGAGTCACAAGCGCGTTGCCGGCCTTTAAGAGGGGTTGGAGCTCTGTGAACCTTACTCACCATCAGGAACACAACACTGCATACCTGAAAGGTAGCAGTGCTATTATGGCTGTGGTCTTCTGTAAGGAGGAGGTACTTCCCCAGTTGGGCTGCCCCAGATTCAAGCGTGATGGTCATCGCTGTGCCCTACCTCTCATTGTTGGACGTAGTTTAAGGACATACCCGGGTCCAAAAATACCCATGAAGCAGGAAATAATCTCAGTGCTCATCACACAAATAAAATGTCCTTACTGGGTTTTGAACCCAGGACCGTCGGCTTCACAGGCAGGGTAGGCAACCACAGGAAAAAGCCGACAAAGGAGAAGCAGCGCCAAACCCAATCTACAGCTAAGGTCACCAACCCGCCCGTCTTACGGTGGTGGTGTTCTGATACAAAAATAATTTTACAAAAATGTAGGTCAAAACCCACACTTTTGGTACATTTTTATGAACGTCAACAGAATTCTGACGAGTCTAAACACGACGGGTTTATCTTGTGTATTTCAGGATTTGCTATGGCTACCTTTTCTCTTCAGCATGAGATCAGATCAGTGGTACCATAATATTGCATTGTCTCCGAACTTACATATGTAAGTATGCTAAGATTCATCTCAATAGGTTGAAGATATCCTTAAGCTTACCGTGGGTCAATTTGTGTAACAAATGTCCTGGCCCAGTACCGCGAAAAAATACGTTCATATATTTTTTAATATTATGTTTGTGTATTTCATATGTAGTCTATAACGTTTTTCAGTTCGCTTCTTTATTTTAGTTATTAATATTCTCTTACTTTTTTCGCTTTGCACCAATGTGAATGTTTCTGTTTAGACCAATGGTTGACTGCTAGAGAATGCCATTAGGCATTAAATCCGCCATTTGTACATTTGTTTTTACATTTTTGTGCAATAAAGTACAAAAAAATAAATAAAAATAGAAGTTCACATATCAAGCATCTTTCTCTTTTACTGCAATTAAGGTGACGGCACCAGTAATGGACACGGAACCAATCATGAACATTAGTGCTTATTTCAAAGCAGTTAAGTGTTGTGCATTTGTTGGGACGTATTCAATTTATAACTTTATTATTTTTGAAATAAGAACTAAGTGTCCATCATTGGTGCCTGTCAGCTTAAAGTGTCCGACATTAGTGCCATTACCTTAAGGCGTCATGAAAGTGACAGAGACAATCGTCCGAAATTAATTTAATATATACGTTTTTCAACTTAAGTGGCAGTGGGCAGGGCACATTGCACGCGAACCGATGGCCAGTGGGGCGGAAAGGTTCTGGAGTGGCGACCACGAACTGGAAGACGCAGCGTAGCCTCCCACAAGGTGGACCGACGACCTAGTTAGAGTCGCGGGATACCGCTGGATGTGGAAGGCGCAGGATCGGTCTTCTTGGGTCGTTCTGGGGGAGGCATATGTCCAGCAGTGGACGTCTTTCGGCTGACATGATGATGATGATGATGATGATGATGATGCGGCGTCTAGTCATAACAATCTACACACGACATCACAATGGCTCCAGACGGCCGCTTAGCGCTCAATAGACGGCAGGTCCGATGCATTATTCATGCGGACAATGTTCTATTAGGAAAAATCCGGGCAGATTAAATTTTACATAAGCTAGTATTAGTTCTGTATGTCTTTGACTAAAATTGATGTTATAAAAGGAAATACTTTACATTATAATTACACCCCGTTATCTTATGCTCAGTTTAGGGGCAAGTGATTGGGAAGTTACGATAATCTAAGTCGATAAAAAATGACGTTGACTTACTCAATGACATGTTAGTAAATCTTGGGTCCGATTTTTGTAATAGCCATCAAGTGACTTCCATAGAAAATGAATGAGAATCTCTATGAAGATTACTCGGTGACTATTTCAGAAATCGGACCACAAATTGACGATATTCGATATTTATAATTGTCGCCCTCCGGTCTGACTATAGAGAGGAATGAATGTGTTATCTCTATAGCTTTCACTAAAGAAGAATTAGTTTGACAAATAATATAAATCGACTAATTACGTGAAGCAACATCACTATTTTAGCTTGCCCCCGAAAATAAATGAGCATTAGATAACGGGGTGTAATTATAATTAACAACATTACACCTTCAACGCTAGCGGTGTGTCCTGACTCGGCTTGAAAATGGGTACCAGAGCTTACCCGAAACATGTCGCCTAGTGCGATATAATAACGTGAGTTTATCCGTTTGTAACTAAGTAGAAATACTTTGCATTTTTAGGAGGGCTCTTAAATTAAATCCCTTGGTATCTTTCGCTTTAAAAGTAGCTTTCAGTCTACTGATATGCCAACTAGACAACTTGTGCCAAACCTCCCGTCCCTTTAAAGACCGGGCACACTAGCGTTTTTAGTGGGCATTTCGCAGTGTGACACCCGCTGAACAGAATAATATTTGTCCAAAACCGTCAAAAATAAACAAGATTACGTATATCTGGATAAGTGAAGAGCAAGAGGGAGGCCTTTTCCCAACAGTGGGACAATATGAGCTCATAATAAATAATAAATAAATACGTATATATCTGATAAATTTCGACGGGTTCTGCTGTAGCCCAATTGGTTAAGGCGTCAGCCGCGATAGCTGGAGATGCGGGTTCAAATCCCGTTTCGAACGCCTGAGGTAGTCGTTTATTTAAATTTTTAGAATAATATTGGGTTGCGGTTTGGCGGCAGGTTTGGTCTAGTGGGTAGTGATCCTGCCTATGAAGCAGATGGTCCTGGGTTCAAATCCCAGTAATGCCATTTATTTGTGTGATAATAGATATTTGTTCCTGAGCCATGGGCGTTTTCTATGTATTTAAGTATTGTATATATATCGTTGGCTGAGTACCAACAACACAAGCCTTCTTGAGCTTTAGGGCTCTGTCAATGTGTATCAGAATCTCTTGTAATATTTATTTATTAGTAAGTGTTGATTCAGTTTTGCGGACCCAGCTACCCATCTGTAATTTTTTCCCTTTGTCGCCTCTTACGACACCCGAGGGAGGAGATGGGGTAGTGCTATTCTCTATCAGCACCAACAATATTTTTTCCATAGCAATATTTTTGAGGGATATAATTAGACTTGTAAAATTTTGCTACCATTGTCATTTGGATTTACGATCCCCAAGATCTACAATAGATTTCATTAAGCGAATTCGCTCAATATTGAGGAAGGCACGGCCCAGTGAGTTCAGACAACTTGTGATAACGATAAACTCTTTTTTCTGTCGCGGGAAAAGCTACAAATTAAATTGTACTAATGAAACTCTCAATGACGTATTGTATTTTTTTTTTACTTACAGGACATCCTTACACAAATTGTCTGAGTCCCACAGTAAGCTTAAGGCTTGTGTTGTGGGTACTCAGCCAAATACTTAAATACATAGAGAACACCCATGACTCAGGAACAATTTGTGCTTATCACACAAATAAATGCCCTTACTGGGATTTGATGCCAGGACCGTCGGCTTCATAGGCAGTCTTCATAGTGTATAGATATCCTGTAATCATCATCATCAACATCATTTATTTCATTACACAAATGTTTGAGTCCCACGGTAAGTTTAAGAAGACTTATGTTCTGGGTACTCAGCCAATTACTTGAATACATAGAGAACAACCCATGACTCAGGAACAATCTGCGCACATCACACAAATAAATGCCCTTATTGGGATTTAATCCCAGGACCGTCGGCTTCATAGGCAGGAGCTACCCTTTAGGACAGACTGTTTTTATTTAAACTTTCATAAAATTTAATAACCTTTCGTAAATAAATTCAAAAATCATGTTTTTTTTTGAGTCCGACTCGCATTGATTGATTTATAATATGATTTAATAATGAATTTCTTTCTAAACTGACTGATCGCCAATCCGCCTGCCAAACGAGCAGACGGATTGCCTGGTGGTAAGCAATTACCGTCGCCCATAGGCACCCGCAACACCAGATGAGTCACAAGCACGTTGCTGGCCTTTAAGGGGGGTTGGAGCTCTGGGAACCTTACTCACCATCAGGAACACGGCACTACATACCTGAAAGGTAGCAGTGCTATTATGGCTGTGGTCTTCTGTAAGGAGGAGGTACTTCCCCAGTTGGGCTGCCCCAGATTCAAGCGTGATGGTCATCGCTGTGCCCTACCTCTCATAAAGATGATGATGAAACTGACTAGGTAGCATGTAATTACGTGTAATAATTAAAAAAACTGGATGCACCAAAGCCAAATTACAAAACTAATATGAAACTGTTTTATATACCGTTATAGGATAAGAGATGCAATTGAGAAAATTACGTCGTTAACTGAGTTAATTTTGCTTACTTCTGCGGCTAGCGGTTAAAAGTTGCTGTTAATAATATTAATTATATAATTAGTTTTTATAACATCGTTTTGAAACATTTTTCACAAGAGTGTGATCCTGATTAACCTATATGGCGCGGAATATTACTAGCTGTCCCGGCGAACTTACAATATATTAAATAAGATATATCATACAAAACATATGTTTCAAACTTTTTTTTTTACAAGATTTTATTACATATAATTATAATAATTATGTACTTAAGTATAAAAACATAATAAAGAAAATAAAAACCCTAACAACTTAACCTACTTAAACAAAATTAGAAATTTAAAACTTGGCCCAAATCGCTATCAGAAGGCCAGAAGGCTGGCTGTATTCCCACGCTGGATAGCGATGGCTATCCGCTGTGCAAAATAGTAGCCAGCCCTCTGGTCACCCGAGGCCTCTATCAGGCGCGCCGACAGATCTTTATATAGTCGGCGCGCGTTTGGACCCCACGGCCCCAAAGTTTCGACGCCAAACGCCGCAAATATGTAGCTACTTCCCAGAGCGATATACTTGCGGCGTTTGGAGTCTTTTGCCGAGGTTGCCGCAGCACCAGCATTAATTAATTAGTGCTTGGAATATGGGTCGGTGCCAGAGTATCAACGCAGGTAGCGTCCCAAACTAGGGGCCGGCCCATACTCCAAGGCACCAGCGTCATCCCATCGGGCCTCTTGCCGTCGCCTCTGGCCAAACCGCTGAGTTCCAAAACTGCCGGCAGTTTGGCGCTGACAAGGGCCCTTCGGATGACATCATTAATACTGGCGTGGCGGGGGATCCTTCCAGCACTGCTGACACATGAGACGCCGTGGTGGCCTAGATTGTCCACCATGACGCCAGCGATGTGGGTGGTGTGTTGGTGCCCCTAAACGTAAACTGGCTGCTAGGCGGAAGGTATTGTCTAAAAGAGTGCCAATATTGGGGGACGGTAAAGCTGTGAGCCAAAGGCCTGACTCCCACTATGCAGTAGCGAGGAGACGAGCTATAGGATAAGGTATACAAATATGTTCAAGGAGGCTTGTGTTGTGGGTTGTGGGTACTCAGACAACGATATATGTATAATATACAAATACTTAAATACATATATATAACACTCATGAACAAATTTTTCATAGGTGACGGGTCTCTAGGCCAGACCTGTCGTAGTGAATGTGCTTGTGTTTTGTATTATTAATTGTGTGTATTTATTTGTGTATTTATGACATGTGTTTATTTTGCCAATAAAAAATATTGAACTGTTTTTAATGGAATTGAAGTATTAAGTTATCAGCTATAGATACTTTAATTTCGACATCAAGATGCTACCACAGATCCAAGTTTATAAATAATTGTCCGGAAAGATAAAATATGTAAAGAAATCAGTCAAAGAAAAAAAAACTACAAATTCATAACGCGACATAACTTCAGAGGGGGTTACCATGGCAACCCTCTATTTAAGACTTGCGAGTTTCCCGACGTTAATTTTTACGGAAGTTTCCGCCATTAGCCGAAAGTAAAATGAGGAAATATTCTACATAATTTTCTTTTGTTGATAAAGTAAGCAATGCAACGCGCGATTTCTCGGACAAAGGGGTGGAGGATTCTTTTGCAATTGTTGTTGTCTTGTTAGATAGACATCATAGGGTGCGGAGGAATACTCTTTTTTTATATATTTCGACGATGCTCCCACACAGGGTAATAGCAGCACCGTCACCCCTTAGGTAAACCGTCCAGAAACCCTAGATAAACCGGATGAAGAGGCACGAGAAGAAGTATATTTCGAGGATCTTTCTCTTTTACTTCAATGAAGGCATCATGAACAAATCGTCCGAAATTTACGAATATTGTTTTTCGTGGTAACGCCGCTGGCACTCCAATTTTAGCAGCTCGACGCAGGACACCTTCTTATTCTATTCTAAAACTCCTCCTCACTTCGCTCATTGTCGTACTGATTGACTCTGGTACTGTATTTTGGTGTTATATTATAATGACGCCAAAATTCATCGAAATTTCTCAAGACAAACTGTGCCTACTTTGAGTATTTTGTTTTTTGTTTTTCTTATTTCGTCATATTGTGCACGATAAAACAATAATAAATAGATATAATAATGACACCAATATTCATCAGATTTCATTAAGGCCTGATACTTCTTTGCTCTAAAGCAAAGAAGTATCAGGACTAATAATTTAATTTTTTAATTTAATTAATTTAATTTAATTTAATTTTCAATTTTTTATTCAAGTAGGCCTAGCAACAAGCACTTTCGAATAGTCAAATACAAATATAATCTTAATCGAATAATTAATTCATTAATTAATTAATACAGAGCAATTCATTGGTAAAATTATTACAATATAATATTTATAAATATCAATAATAATGTCACAATAGTATCAAAAATAAAATAAAAAATATTTTAAACATTAAACATCTTGTATATGAATACTAGTCTAGAACTGTCTAGAATAAAATCTAAATGTCAAAAGTTAACACATAAGGACAGTCATTATAATTCAATTTTGTTCCCACGGTGTATTATCATTCATGTAGTCATGTTTGCTATAATAAGCTTTAGAAATAAGTTGTTTCTTAACATAATTCTTGAATTTATTAAGTGACAATTCATCCAACCGTAAAATTCCAGTACGGCATTTAACTATTTGTGTGATGAGTACAGATTTGTTCCCGAGTCATGGGTGTCTATATATGTATTTAAGTATTTGTATATTATATATATCGTTGGCTACCCACCCACAAGCCTTCTTAAGATTACCGTGGGGATCAGTCAAATTGTATAAGAATGTCCTGTAATATTTATGTATTTATGATGTACAGTCGCCATCAGATATATCGGAGCTGTGGAGGTGGTCACAAATATCTGAACATGCACTTTATCGCCTTGTCATTAGAGGCGTTGTTCAGATATTTTCGACCACCTCCACAGCTCCGATATATCTGATGGCGACTGTACCAACTTACCAATTTTTATCAAAATCGAAATGGCGACCCTTTTTTATATATTTACAAGACTGACCAGCGTTTGACTTCAGTCGCACCTGATGGCAAGTGTCGACGAGGTCGAAGGTGTAGCACGCTGGTTCAGTAACAGCCTATTCACTCTTGCCTTGAAAAGACCCAAATTACATCTGTCCGGGAATACAGATCAATATGTATAATCTTTGAGATATACTCAGTCACTAGACTATAGTTGAATAGCGTTTATTTAAGTACAACATACAAAACGTTTAGCAAAGACACGTCCGAGTATTCCTTTTAACAGTTAATTGCAGTGAATTTCCCACGCCCAGTGTCCAGCCGGACGTTGCATAAAGGAGAAAAGAAACTACGAAACATTCATTGTTTGCCCAACACATAAACAGGACAAGGAAAAGCTTTACTGGCCGCCATGACAGCGACACGAGCGCATGGGCCATTTACCGCTAACGAATCTCACTGTTTAAAATTGGAAGCTAGGAATGGGGCGCTCGAGGAAATACTATCGATGACTTCACGTAATCTAAAATCGATTGCTTAACTATTGATTGGTGTTTATAATAAATAAAATGGCAGACGTTCCTAATACAGAATTTATTATTGTTAGTAATAAAAATACTAATAATACAATCACCGCTAACGAATTTCACTGTTTAAAATTGGAAGCTAGGAATGGGGCGCTCGAGGAAATACTATCGATAATTTCCCGTATTCTAAAATCGATTGCTTAACTATTGATTGGTGTTTATAATAAATAGAATGACAGACGTACAGAATCGATTATTGTTAGTAATAAAAATACTACCAATACAATCACCGCTAACGAATTTGACTGTTTAAAATTGGAAGCTAGGAATGGGACGCTCGAGGAAATACTATCGATAACTTCACGTAATCTAAAATCTTAACTATTGAATGCTGTTTATAACAAATAAAACGACAGACATACAAAATCGATTATTGTAAGTATTAAAAATAATAACAATACAATTACCGCTAACGAATTTGACTGTTTAAAATTGGAAGCTAGGAATGGGGCGGTTGAGAACAAAATACTATCGATTATTTCATGTATTCGAAAATCGGTTGCTTAACTATTTATTGGTGCCTATAACAAATAAAATGACAGACATACAGAATTTTTTACTGTAAGTAATAAAAATAATAACAATAGTCACCGTCTGCCGGAAATAAAATTGAATACCATTTTATTAGGCAGACGTCCGGTTTTTTATTCAATAGCCCAGTAGCTAGTCCATCCTTTCCACCCAATAGCCTAGTACATTCTAGATTCCATTATAGCTCAATAGTCCTTACACCATGGCGGGTGCTGTCTCTGTGCGCGTCCCATGATACGGACAGGGGCAACATCCGCTTAGTGTACCCCTTACATTTCATTAAATTGTCGAAAGGGCCTCTGCGCGTTGGCTCGATCTGGCTCCGCGTACGCCTCCCAAATGTCCGGAACACCATTGTTCCGTGTACGGAAGGGACATACAAATATAACAATACAATTACCGCTAACGAATTTGACTGTTTAAAATTGGAAGCTAGGAATGGGGGGGTCAACCGCCCGTTTGTTGTTATTTTTACAATGCATATTATGTAATTAAAATAAAAAATCGACTTTTCCCATCCCTACAAGTTACTCGCTTTTTGTACGTAGCAAGTATGTGGTTAAATACTTGCTGCCAAGTTTTTTTAAAGATGCAGACTGCATTGGCGAAGTTTTCGTATCATCTTAAAACCTACAGAATTTAATAAAAACTGTTTCATTGTCCCATGTAATTATAATTAGTATAATTGGTGACAGTGGGCGGGGCACATTGAACATAGAACCGATTGCCGTTGGGGCATAGGTTCTCGAGTTGCGACCAAGTGGACAGATCCTTTTCAAAGTGGACGACGACATGGTAAAGAACGCGGGATTTATCCAATGGATGATAAAGGTGGCGCAATACCGGTCACTGTGGATCGCCTTGAGGGAGGCCTATGTCCAGCACCAGTCTGACGTCCTTCTGCTGATATGATGATCATGACGAAAACGTGACATACTGGTTTCAATACCATTAATGAATTTCACCGCAAGACTTAATTTTACGATAGTTTTGTGTATTAATTGTATAGAAGGGGTAACTTAAGTTTTATAAGTCGAATATTGCTCGACATGTTTCACTCCGTAACGAGGAGCATAATCATGAGCCATTCGCGTTGGCTAACCGACGCAGACAGAAAACTTGAGTTACCCGTTTTTATACAATTAATATGTATATATATTCATAATTCTATGATAGGTACAATCAGTTATTACCTTAAGGGGCTAATTAGTATGTATGTTAATTTGAATAAGTTTCCGATATTCTATACTGTTGCAAACGCGCTCACGTAATAACACAGTTATTCTCTAGATAAAATAATAGATAAAACTAAAAATACTAACCAAATAGAAACACGTCTTGAAATGTATTCTTCATTCATGTATTTTTCATGTATTTTTTTGGACCCGGGTATGTCTTTAAACTACGTCCAACAATGAGAGGTAGGGCACAGCGATGACCATCACGCTTGAATCTGGGGCAGCCCAACTGGGGAAGTACCTCCTCCTTACAGAAGACCACAGCCATAATAACACTGCTACCTTTCAGGCTGGAAAAGGTGTTCCTGATGGTGAGTAAGGTCTCAGAGCTCCAAACCCCTTCAAGGCCGGCAACGCCGCCTTTCAAGGTGTTGCTCCATTTGGGGCGACGGTAATGTGCTTTTACGTCATCAGGCTGTGATGACCGTAACTGCTCGTTTCACGCAGCCCAACTGGGAAGTACCTCATACAATAAATAAAATACCAGGCCATAACCAACACCTTACCTTTCCAGGTATGTAGTGTTGTGTTCCTGATGGTGAGTAAGGTTCCCAGAGCTCCAAACCCCCTTCAAGGCCGGCAATAGCAGGTGTTGCCATGGGCGACGGCTGATGCTTACCATCAGGCAATCCGTCTGCTCTCATTAGCTGCATAATACTGTTACATAGAAAACTAGTAGGGTTTCAGGTAGCTGCACGTAACCCACTAAACTACGTACAGGTCACTAGGTATACCACTAGTTGAACAATTATCTTGCCTGTAAGGCCTGTACGTACAAAACATACTTCTTTTGGAAAGGCTTTTTATACAGCAGTCAGGTTTCAGGTTCGTTCATGTGTCAGGATTACACGGGTGGTCGCCATGGATTAGTCGGTTAGGCATTATCTCAGTCACTAGTTGAGCAATTATCGTTGCCAGCCTTTAAAATAGGTGAATAAACTGAATTTTTTTTTTACTTTTATGTCATAGGGCGAAAAACGAGCAGAGTACATGCCTGCCTGGTGTTAAGCACTACTGTCGCTATAGCCATGGGCTTCTGCCCGCACAACCAGAGGAGTCACAAGCGCGTTGCCGGCCTTAAGGGGGCTGGAGCCTGGGAACCTTACTCACCATCAGGAACACAGCACTACATACCTTGACCTTTAAGAGTTAGACTCTGGGGCGCCGCCGCATCAAGACACAGCACTACATACCTGAAATGGTGGCAGTGCTACCTCATGGCTGTGGTCTTCTGTTAAGGACAGGTGCACTTCTCCCAGTGGGCTGCCCCAGTTGGGCTCAAGCGCGTGATGGTCAACGCTGTGCCCTACCTCATTATTGGACGTAGTCAATCGGCATACCGGGTCTCAGAGAAAGATTTCTTTATAATTATTACATTAGCAAGTTGAAGCAGCAATGGGCAGGCCACATTGCACGCAGAGAAGATGGACGTGATGGGGACATACCCGGGTCCAAAAAGTGCTCAGTATAATTATTATTACATTAACAAGCTGAAGCAGCAATGGGCAGGCCACATTGCACGCAGAGAAGATATTTGATGGTCCTTGAGGTAGCCAGTGGAGACCACGGACTAGCAAGCGCAGCGAAGCACGTCCAACTGCAAGATGGACAGACGACCCTTCCGGTTCATAAAGGGAACCGCTGGAAGACGCTGTCGATGCAGGTCGCTCGGTGGTACATGTGGAGGTCCAAGGGGGAGACCTATGTTCAGCATTGGACGTGTTATTACTAATAACAAACAAACTAGACTAAAGACGGTGTATTCTCAAAAAATCCGCCGATGTTGCTTACTATTACAACTAATGATAATAATATGGTGTAGGGATGTGACGGCCCCATCACTGGTCTTCTCCAGTGCAAGTAGTCAACGCAGGGCAGCTTGCGGCGAGCTGTTGGAGAGTAGCGACTCCACGTACCTGAGCGCCCCTGGGGTGGGTAATTTTCTCAACGTAAAAAACTAGCGGCGGAGCTGAAAATGGCAGTGTGGACTAATTATTTCTGAATTATTTTATTTTTTCTGAAAACCTAACACTTACCCTAATATCAAGCCAAATCGAAAAGTGTCAAATAAGTTAATGATAGCTAATTAAAAAAAAAATTTTGTCAAAATAATAATTTTGGTGTAGTGTCCAGTATCCCATGTTCTTGAACAATCCGTATTTTAGAACCATAAAACGCACCGTTTTTATAAAAACTTTTGCGTAAGTATATTTGTTATTAGTATACGTATATTATAAAAATACATTATTAAACACTAGTACATGAATTGATACTCAAAACTGGGCATTAACAGTTGTCCGGGTAAAATAGTCAATTTTGGTGGTAAATATTGAACATGATTCTGTAGTCTAACGAAACGCAGCAAGAACAACAAACGTGTAGTAGCTCGTTCATCCAGTTCCGCTCCTACCCTGAGTGGTGACACTGGTGCCGTGTCTTGTTTAGATCAGTCACCAAGCGCGTAAGTATCTAATTTTGGTGTGTTAAAATACTTTCTATTGCAATTTCGGTGGAGTCTCGGGTAAGGAATGCAAAGTAGTTGTTTTTGTGTGAGTTGTTTTATAAGCATGTTTATTGTTGCTCTTGTAAAATGTTAGCTTGAAACGAAAGTGAATGTTACAGTTAATTTTTAAATGAATTTTAATGCACTTTTTCTAATTTTGGTGGATCAATTTTGGTGGTTTTGGTGGTAATTTGAAAACAAAAAAAATTGTTTATTCTATCCTGCTAATACCGCTGAACCAATTTTTTTAAAGTTTTAGTCCTAGATATACATAACAAATGTAGACAAAGTCACACAGAAGCTAATTTATTAAACGAAGTCGGCACTGATACAGATTCCAGTGCAACAAAGTTCAGCTCTTCGAAAAATGGGAGACCAAAGAAACAATTTCGTTTAGATATGGACGATTTTGTTAATGATGTTGTTCGAAGAATGGTGTACGATTTTCATCTGCTTTACAAGGAACTGCCGACAGTAAAATCATTAAAAGCTAAATTGTCTGAGGCTATTCATTACAATGGGTCTGAAAAGACATTGAGGAAAATTCTTCATGAGATGGGATTTGAGTTCACTAAAATGAAAGACAACAGAAAAGTTCTGATGGAAAAGCAAGATGTAGCTCTCAGACGAATTGAATATCTGGACAAAATACGCAAATTTCGCGAAGCAGGAAAAAACATTATCTATATGCATACATACAACCCACAATACAACTAAAGGAAAAACTTGGAGTGATGATAAGCAAAAAGGAGTAAAAAAGCCGATTTCAAAAGGCCAACTTTTGATAATTGTTCACGCAGGAAACGAAAACGGCTTTGTTTAGGAGCCTTTTTAACCGTATAAATTCACGGACACTAAAGGTGATTATCACAACGAAATGAATAAAGATAACTACGAAAAATGGCTGGTTAATCAATTAATTCCAAATATACTCAGTGATTCTGTTCTGGTTATCGACAACGCACCCTATCACAATAAATTTGTTAAACGACCCCCCAACTCAAACGCCAATAAACCGGAAATTATCAACTGGTTACAAAGACACGAAACTTGATCATAAATTGACAAAACCCCAGATATATGATATTATATGTCAGCACAAGGAAAGATTTACAGAGTTTTCCGTGGACAAGATACTAGCCGAACACGGGCACACTGTGTTGCGATTGCCACCATACCATTCAGATTTTAATCCAATAAAAAATAAATGGTCTCAACTGAAAGGCTATGTAGCCGCGAGAAACGTAGATATGAATTTAACTTCAATTAAAAATATTATTTATTAACTGAAAAAGTAAACATGATCGGGGCTGATGAGTGGGAAAAGGTTTGCGATCATGCGATCAAATGCGAGAATGAATATCGAGGAATTCAACACGTTATGGACGACAGAATAGATAGATTAGATAGACTAGTAATAAATACAGCTGATAGAGATAGTGACATAGACCTCAATGAGAGCACAGATACCGAAATGGAAGGAATTGAATATATTATATGATTTTATTGTAATTTTATGTGGGCCTAGCAACTTGTCGATCTTTAAACCCACATTTAAAACACATCATGCGCCAAACCTTAGAGGATTGGGAGGCAGGTACTACAGTCGGAGGTCATAAAAACTCGAACCTTCGGTATGGCGACGATACAACACTCTTTGCTCCGTCTGAAATCGAAATGAGAGCGCTGTTAGACCGCCTTGAGAAGATCAGTAGCGAGTTTGGCCTCACTGTCAACAAGGCTAAAACCAAAATAATGATAGTTGACAGGTTCAATAATTTTCAGACAACGGACGCCCTTAATAACTACGAAATAGTGGACGAATTTATATACTTAGGCGCAGTTCTAAGCGACAAGGGCGGCTGTGAGGCTGAGATTCGACGAAGAACCGGTATGGCGAAATCAGCAATGTCCCAGCTACAAAAAATATGGAAGGACAGGAACAACAGGACGAAGATTAAAATAGTTCAGACCCTAGTCTTTCCCATATTTCTATATGGCGCATAAACCTGGACCTTTCAGGCCACTTTCCGGAAGAAAATCGATGCTTTCGAGATGTGGGTATGGCGAACAATGCTCCGTATACCATGGACCGCACGCCGCACAAATGTCTCGATACTGACTGAACTTAAACTGGAAAATCAGCCGAGACTGTTAACCGTCTGCTTCCAACGTATGCTACAATACTTTGGTCACATAGCTCGCAGAGACCCTGGCAACTTGGAAGGACTGATGGTGGTGGGGAAGGTTATTAGACAACGGGAGTAGACCACGAGGAAGAAGCCCAACACGATGGTGACCAGATATCCGACCAACTGGGTATGACATTGAGTGACGCTCTCCACAGAGCAACCGACAGGGAGAAATGGAGAGCGGACGTTAAAAATATTAATCAGCGGAGTCACGATCCTCAGCAGTGAGGGACCGACTTAGAAGAAGAATAAAAGTGGTAACGAAATTATTTTCAATCTACATGTAAACAGCAGCAATCCATGCCAGTCTAGTTTATCACTGATGTCACTTTCTTATTATAATTTTTTTTTCTTAATTAAAGTAACAAAAAAGTTTGGTTAGCTATCAGATGTCAAGATTATTTTTCCATGTGACGTTTCTTGATTGTAAAAAAATAATGCAGGATGTTATGGAATTAGGAATTATAAATTAAACTAATTATATTTTTTTGTATTTGAATTATAAATTCGGAAATTCGATAAAAGTTTAATTTCATTTGTATCTTTCATTTGTATACCACAATCTTATTCATCGCCTAGCCATGCCCGGATTTAAATAAATGGATTAAGGAACTTCAGATACTGTATATACATATTTATTACTGTTTTTTATTTGGTTTTTTTTTTAAATCTTATAACGGATATGTGAGAATCGAGATTGTCGATTACAAGTAACATTGTTTTAATAGTTCTAATGAACAGGAATATATGTATTCCCCCGTTTTTGTTACCTATAAATAGGTATTCTTTAGTATAATTAAAACGAATCATAAAACTTTTGTTTCCGTTTCATTTTCAGTCAAAAATTAGTTAATTTTTCAGTTAATTAGCATAAATTACTAATTTTGGTGCGGACATACAATTTTGGTGGGCAATAAATCTAATTTTGGTGGGTAGACGCAATTTTGGTGGCAACTAATTTATTAAAATCATAATATCTCTAAAACTACTATGTAGAATGTAAGGCCATTACTACACAATATTAATTTTGACTAGTTACGTACAGTGGATACATAATTTAGTCAAAAAAGTCAAAAATGAAAAAATCCACCAAAATTAGACAAATTCTGGACCTGTTGAAATTCACCCGGGTGCCCTGTCGGACAGGTGGGACAGGTCCCCTCTGCCTCTGTCTCTGGTTTGCCTTCACCGCCCGTCCAGAGTGAGGTCACTAGAGCTGCGTTCTCGAGGGCAGATGTGAAAACCTAAGTGGACCCTGGTAAGTCCTTAAACTACGTCCAACAATGAGAGGTAGGGCATAGTGAAATACCGTCGCGCTTGACTCTGGAGAAGCCCAACCTCCTCCTTACAGAATACCACAGCCATAATAGCACTGCTACCTTAATAGTGTTGTGTTCCTAATGGTGAGTAAGGTTCCCAGAGCTCCAACCCCCTTCAAGGCCGGCAATGCGCTTGAGACTCCCCTGGTGTTGCGGTTGTACATGGCTCGTTTGCCACCTTTGTCATAAAAAAAGTTAGGTACCTTCATAAAAATAAAAGCATTAAGACTCGATGCGATTGCGAATCTAGTGGGCGCCAATGTATCTGACTGTAAACAATAATTCAATAACTAAATTTGGAAAAAATATTTGCATCTCACCAAATAAAGCCAACGTATAATCCTGAAATAAAACACAGCTTCTCATCTCTCCGTAAGATATGCGACAGAATTATGTATCGGATCCGAAACTTTCAATTTTCTTATGTAAATTGGCAACGTTTGTTTCCCGGATTATCGGCCGCAGTTCTTGTACCGGTATCTATACGGTATACACCATGCCGTTTACATCTTTCCGGTATGACACTATACCGTTTGGCATCTGTCCGGTAAGACGCTATACCGTTTAGTATATTTCCGATATGACAGAATGCCGTTTAGTAACTTATAGGATAATTGCTTACCACCAGGCAATCCGTCTGCTCGTTTCGTTTGCCGCCTATGTCATAACAAAAAAAAAAAAAGTCATTTCTTAGTTTGACAACAGATCTGACTTAGTAGGTAGTGACCCTACTTAGAAACCCGACGGTCCTCCAAGGTCAAATATATCGATACGGCCAAAGCGCCAAATATATACATGTATAGTCATAATAAGACAATATTTTAATTTGCTTTGACTTTGAGGACATGGTAACTTTTCCTTAAGTATATAATTATGTCATCTGTTTAAATTTATACCGTTAACAGATTGTTTATTATATTAAGTCTATCATCGGTTGCGTTTGTAGTAACGGTTTCTTTTCGGTATTATATCGTACCGTTTTTATACCGGTTAAATTTATTTTGTGGCTAATTAATCGGTACGTACTGGCCCAAAAATAAAATAAAACTTTATTTAACTGGACCCGGGTATGTCCGTAATCTATGTCCAAGAATGAGAGGTAGGGCACAGCGATGACCATCACGCTTGAATCTGGGGCAGCCCAACTGGGGAAGTACCTCCTCCTTACAGAAGACCACAGCCATAATAGCACTGCTACCTTTCAGGTATGTAGTGCTGTGTTCCTGATGGTAAGTAAGGCTCCCAGAGCTCGGTGTTGCATGGGCGACGGTAATTGCTTACCACCAGGCAATCCGTCTGCTTGTTTGCCGCCTATCATAAATATAAAAAAAACTTTTATGCAATATCTTATTTTTCGTCAAGCACGTTTGTCTGGATAGCTTATACGAGTATATTAACCTAAAGTAAAATGTCCCGTAAATATTATTAAAAAAGCGGGCGTTTGAGGGGTTAAGTATTGATATTCATCGCGACGCTCGGGCAGCCACGGTGGGGTTGTCTCACCCAAGTATAAAGAAAAGCAGGGATTACTCTGTTTATAGGAAAGTTGGCAGACTGTGGACGTAAGCTATCGATTTTAGTCTGAAGATGTTTGTAGTAAGGAATTGACTTACAATTAGTTTAAATCATTTTAGTTTTAAAACTAATTCGAGACCCTTTTTGGACCCGGGTATGTCCTTAAACTACGTCCAACAATGAGAGGTAGGGCACAGCGATGACCATCACGCTTGAATCTGGAGCAGCCCAACTGGGGAAGTACCTCCTCCTTACAGAAGACCACAGCTATAATAGCACTGCTACCTTTCAGGTAGGTTGTGTTGTGTTCCTGATGGTGAGTAAAGTTCCCAGAGCTCCAACCCCCCTTAAAGGCCGGTAACGCGCTTGTGACTCCCCTGGTGTTGCGGGTGCCCATGGGCGACGGTAATTGCTTACCATCAGGCAATCCGTCTGCTCGTTTGCCGCCTGTCATAAAAAAAAATCCTTTATAAATGTACCGTTTGGTGTAGAAACACTCTATGGGGTCCCAGCGCGCACAAACTTTTTGCAGTAATCGCGAAGCGTCTGGTTGTGACTGCTGATAACCGAAGAGCTGGCGGCTTCGCACAGCGTATCAGCATTGCGATACAACGAGGAAATGCTGTATAAAGCGTCATTGGTATATTTTAGTCTAGCCTTTTTTAGATTTAATGCAGTAACTAGTTAAGTAGGTACTTGTAGTTTTCATAATACAAAGATTCTCATTTCTTTTCATATAATAACCTACCATCTTTCTACCTGAGTACCAACATACTACTCGGTCTTAATATTCAGATGTAAAAGCCAAGCAAAGGTCAGACTTCAGACCACGGTAGATCAAGTAACACGGAGGCGATACCCGTATGCGGGTACAGTCGCCATCAGATATATCGGAGCTGTGGAGGTGGTCTCAAATATCGGAGCAGCGCCTCCATTATCGAGGCGATAAAGTGCATGCTCCGATATTTTGGAACACCTTGGCTGCTCCGATATATTTGATGGCGACTGTACCAGAGGCGTTTACCAGTGGTACTCTAAGTTCCTGCGCGCAGCAAGAGCAGATACAGAGAGATCGGATTGATTAACAGTTGAGAGTAAAGTCAGGAGGTCTAACACTTATCTTTAACAAGGTATCTCTTCCAGACAACGTTTAGATAGTGGAGATATATTAAAGTAAGAGCCTACAGTGGTAAAAAAGACGTAAGATTCAAAAATGAAATAGACTGAATGGGGGTGGCGCAAATCCAGTCATTGTAGGTCGCCTTGTGGGAGGGATAGTAAAGGGTCCAATAGTAGACATCCTTCGGCTGATATGAAAAAAAAATGTTTACATTTTTTTATGACAAAGGTGACAAACGATCAGTCAGTTTGCCTATGGTTTGGTAAGTTATTTTCTTAAATTTAAGTTTCAAATGAATTACACCGAAAGTTGCATTATTAAATTTATGAATATTAATATACTATGCGGCAAACAGAACTGCATGAAACAAAACAGTTTGTTGTTATTTTTACAATGTTGTTGTAATTAAAATTAAAAATCGACTTTTCCCATCCCTACAAGTTACTCGCTTTTTGTACGTAGCAAGTATGTGGTTAAATACTTGCTGCCAAGTTTGTTTAAAGATGCAGACTGCAATGGCGAAGTTTTCGTATCATCTTAAAACCTACAGGATTTAATAAAAACCGTAACATTGTCTCATTTAATTACAATTAGTATAATTAATGACAGTGGGCGGGGCACATTGAACATAGAACCGATTGCCGTTGGGGCATAGTTTCTCAAGTGGCGACCACGTGGGCAGCCTATCTACAAAGTGGACGACGACATGGTAAAGACCGCGGGAATCCATTGGATAAAGGTGGCGCAAAACCGTTCACTGTGGGCTGCTTGGGGGGAGGCCTATGTCCAGCAGTGACCGTGTTCCAGCTGATGATGATAATGGAACCGTGAGTTACCTACAGGACCGCAAGACTCATGTTTACGATAATTTTGTGTTTAAAATTATAGGACTAATAACATAATAGCACTGCTACCTTTCAGGTATGTAGTGTTGTGTTCCTGATGGTGAGTAAGGTTCCCAGAGCTCCAACCCCCCTTAAAGGCCGGCAACGCGCTTGTGACTCCCCTGGTGTTGCGGGTGCCCATGGGCGACGGTATATGCTTACCATCAGGCAATCCGTCTGCTCGTTTGCCGCCTATGTCATAAAAAAAAAAATAGGAACACTCCTATCATATCTAATAATCCTATAATATCTAATACTCCTATTATTACTGAAAGGGTCTAATTAACATGTATGTTCATTTGAAAGATTTTCCGATATTTCGGCACAGTTGCAAGCGCACTCACGGCATAACACAGTTATTCTCTAGATAAAATAATAGATAAAACTAAAAATACTAACCAAATAGTGAAACACGTCTTCAAATCTATTCTTCATTAGCTGCATAATACTGATTTAGATCACTCGGTATTAAGCTATCGATATTACACACTAAACTACGTACAAAAATACACCATTTTAAGGCTTACCCGTAAGACCTGTTACATTTTTTTTTTTTTTTTTTTATGACATAGGCGGCAAACGAGCAGACAGATTACCTGGTGGTAAGCAATTACCGTCGCCCATGGGCACCCGTAACACCAGAGGAGTCACAAGCGCGTTGCCGGCCTTTAAGGGGGGTTGGAGCTCTGGGAACCTTACTCACCATCAGGAACACAACACTACAGCCCTGAAAGGTAGCAGTGCTATTATGGCTGTGGTCTTCTGTAAGGAGGAGGTACTTCCCCAGTTGGGCTGCCCCAGATTCAAGCGTGATGGTCATCGCTGTGCCCTACCTCTCATTGTTGGACGTACAATTTATTAAGGACATACCCGGGGTCACATATACTCGGAAGTCGGTCAGGGTGTCAGGTTCGTTCACGTAAAAGATTACACGAATTAGTCGCCATGGAAGCCACACTAGTTGAGCAATTATCTATATAGTTAAATAGGTGAATAAACTATTTCTTCATAATTATTACATTAGCAAGCTGAAGTGGCAATGGGCAGGCCACATTGCACGCAGAGAAGATGGCTGATGGTGCCGAAAAGTGCTCGGGTGGAAACCACGGACTAGCAAGCGCAGCGAATCACGTCCACCCACAAGATGGACAGACGACCTCATTAAGGTCGCCGGAAGACGCTGGATGCAGGTCGCTTCCAATCGGTACATGTGGAGGTCCAAGGGGGAGGCCTATGTTTAGCAGTGGACGTCTTATGGCTGAGATGATGGTAATAACAAACAAACGGTGTATTCTCAAAAAATCCTCCGATGTTGCTTACTTATTATTATTACTACAACTAATGTTACGTTATTACAACTAATGATAATAATAAGGTGTAGGGATGTGACGGCCCCATCGCCCACTGGTCTTCTCCAGTGCAAGTAGTCAACGCAGGGCAGCTTGCGGCGAGCTGTTGGAGAGTAGCGACTCCACGTACCTGAGTGCCCCTGGGGTGCCCTGTCGGACAGGTGGGACAGGTCCCCTCTGCCTCTGTCTCTGGTTTGCCTTCACCGCCCGTCCAGAGTGAGGTAACTAGAGCTGCGTTCTCGAGGGCAGATGTGAAAACCTAAGTGGACCCTGGTAAGTCCTTAAACTACGTCCAACAATGAGAGGTAGGGCATAGTGAAATACCGTCGCGCTTGACTCTGGAGAAGCCCAACTTCTGTACCTCCTCCTTACAGAAGACCACAGCCATAATAGCACTGCTACCTTAATAGTGTTGTGTTCCTAATGGTGAGTAAGGTTCCCAGAGCTCCAAACCGCCTTCAAGGCCGGCAATGCGCTTGAGAGTCCCCTGGTGTTGCGGGTGCACATGGCTCGTTTGCCACCTTTGTCATAAAAAAGTCAGGTACCTACATAAAAATAAAAGCATTAAGACTCGATTCGATTGCGAATCTAGTGGGCGCCAATGAATCTGACTGTAAACAATAATTCAATAACTAAAATTGGAAAAAATATTTGCATCTCACAAAAAAAAGTCAACGTATAATCCTGAAATAAAACACAGCTTCTCATCTCTCTGTAAGATATGCGACAGAATTATGTATCGGATCCGAAACTTTCAATTTTCTTATGTAAATTGGCAGCGTTTGTTTCAGCCGGATTATCGGCCGCAGTTCATGTACCGGTATCTCTCCGGTATTACACCATGCTGTTTAGCATCTTTCCGGTATGACCCTATACCGTTTACCATATGTCCGGTATGGCGCTATACCGTTTAGTATCTTTCCGGTATGACAGAATGCCGTTTAGTAACTTATAGGATAAGTCATTTCTTAGTTTGACAACAGATCTGACCTAGTAGGTAGTGACCCTACTTAGAAACCCGACGGTCCTCTAAGGTCAAATAGATCGATACGGCCAAAGCGCCAAATATATACATGTATAGTCATCATAAGACAATATTTTAATTTGCTTTGACTTTGAGGACATGGTAACTTTTCCTTAAGTATATAATTATGTCATCTATCTGTTTAAATTTATACCGTTAACAGATTGTTTATTATATTAAGTCTATCATCGGTTGCGTTTGTAGTAACGGTTTCTTTTCGGTATTATATCGTACCGTTTTTATACCGGTTAATTTTATTTTGTGGCTCATTAATCTGTACGTACTGGCCCAAAAATAAAATAAAACTTTATTAAACTGGACCCGGGTATGTCCTTAACTACGTCCAACAATGAGAGGTAGGGTACAGCGATGACCATCACGCTTGAATCTGGGGCAGCCCAACTGGGGAAGTACCTCCTCCTTACAGAAGATCACAGCCATAATAGCACTGATACCTTTCAGGTATGTAGTGTTGTGTTTCTGATGGTAAGTAGGGGCCTTATCACACTTGCGATTTGCGAGCGAGTTGAAAGCGAAGAAATCGCAAGTGTTATAAGGCCCTAAGGTTCCCAGAGCTTGGTGTGTGGGTGCCCATGGGCGACGGTAATTACTTACCACCAGGCAATCCGTCTGCTTGTTTGCCGCCTATCATAAATATAAAAAAAAACTTTTATGCAATATCTTCTTTTTCGTCAAGCACGTTTGTCTGGATAGCTTATACGAGTATATTAACCTAAAGTAAAATGTCCCGTAAATATTATTAAAAAAGCGGGCGTTTGAGGGGTTAAGTATTGATATTCATCGCGACGCTCGGGCAGCCACGGTGGGGTTGTCTCACCCAAGTATAAAGAAAAGCAGGGATTACTCTGTTTGTAGGAAAGTTGGCAGACTGTGGACGTAAGCTATCGATTTTATTCTGAAGATGTAGTAAGGAATTGAGTTACAATTAGTTTAAATCAATGTAGTTTTAAAACTAATTCGATATAATAATTTATTAATGTACCATTTGGTGTAGAAATAGAAACACTCCATCCCAGCGCGCACAGACTTTTGGCAGAAATCGCGAAGCGTCTGGTTGTAAGTGGTGACCGAAAAGCTGGCGGTTTCCTCGCACAACGTATCAAATGCAGTCAGCATCCTTGGTGCAAGGGCCTTTTTTTAGATTTTTTCTTTATTTATTCAAAAGGAAATGTTACAATTTACTTAACTACTTATCTGCCAATAAACTTTTTTACCCTATTTATAAGTTTATGTGGGTACATACATATTTTGCCTTACGTCAAATGTAAAAATTCGTTCACTGCCAAAGTTTCAAAAATATGTACCGAGCAACTCTATTGTACAGTAAAGGTGCGACCAGACCGCAGCTTAAAATACGGAATCGCAGTGACGCGTCGTATGCGTATCGTTTTTAACGCATGCTGCCCAGACCGCTGCTTAAAATACTCTGACGCACCGTAAATTGATCTGCGTAAAAATCGCGAAAAATATTACACGGAGGTCTTATGTCAGACACCACACCGGTGACGTAAAAGACGCAACTGTTTTGTGTCAAAAAAGATTCGCGTGAAGCACGTCACTGTGATTCCGTACCGTCACCGTTTTTTAAGCAGCGGTGTGGGGAGCATGTGTCAAAAACGGTACGCATACGACGCGTCACTGCGATTCCGTATCGTGACCGTTTTTTAAGCTGCGGTCTGGTCGCACCTTAAATAAGGTTGTAGGACGTATTTATGAAAGGATTCTTTCGGTACGTATTTTTGCACTTGACGTACAAGAGTGTCCGTCCCGTGTCCGCCTGCATCGTTATCAATGTTATTTGCAAACGAGCAGGCAGCCACTCGCATTTTTTCTATAAAACCAACCAAACCAAATCTAAGCAGTAACTAGTTAAGTACTCGTAGTTTTAATAATATTGTCTCATAACGTACTCAAACTCATATATTTATTCTTTATACTACAACGGTGGCAAACAAGCAAACGGCCCTCCTGATGGTAAGCAGTTACCGTAGCCTATGGATGCCTGCGACTCCAGTGGATTCATGTCGCGTTGCCTACCCAAAATATATATTATTTTCATATCTTTCTACCCGCGTACGTACATGTAAAGGCCAAGCAAAGGTCAGACTTCTGACCACGGTAGATCAAGTAACACGGACGCGATTCCCGTATGCGGGTACAGTCGCCATCAGATATATCGGAGCTGTGGAGGTGGTCTCAAATATCGGAACAGCGCCTCCATTATCGAGGCGATAAAGTGCATGCTCCGATATTTTGGAATACCTTGGCTGCTCCGATATATTTGATGGCGACAGTACCAGTGGCGTTTACCAGTGGTACTCTAAGGTCCTGCCCGTGAGGAACTTCGCCAGAGAGCTTAAAGGCAAGGCAATGCGCGTGTGAATCCTTACAGGCGTCCATGGGCTACGGTGACTGCTTCCCATCAGGCGCGTCGTATGCTTGTTTTCCAGTCATATAAGAAATAGGGTACAATATTGTATACATTATCTAATGACTGCTTAACGCGGTTCTGACAAAGAACAGAAGGCCTGTATGTTTATTGAGCAATATATTAATGCCATCCTAAATGTATGGCCTATAGCATAAATATGTACACGTTTTTTCACCTTATAGCAACGGGATGGAGTGAGAAAGTGTATAGATCTTTATGCCCTTGGTGGCGCGGTATCTGAAGGTAATTGGATTAAAGATGCCGCAGAACATTGTTGAAATATTAGAAGAATTATTCTGGCTTACAATGCCGCGTCGAAATAATAGCTAATCCGCTCGCTAACCCGCCTGCAAAGCGTGTTAACTATGGCAACTCAAAGATGATACACACACATGTACCGATCGCCAACCCGCCTGACAAGCGTGGCGGTTACGGCATCGAACCCGCCATGCTAAGCTATCGTTCCCTGGGGCAGTCTGTAGAGTTTGGTGTTACATTTCTAAGTAAAACGATTTTGAAAAGCCAAAGCCAAAATACCCTTAAAAAATTAGGTCAAACAACTTGTATAGGTATTACCATAGCTAAGAAATTATGGCCACAGACTGACAGCGATGGCGCCCGCGGGACCACCGAGTTTGTTTTTATTATTATTGTTCGCTTAATTCACTTTGTAAGTGTTAATTTCACAATTCAGCCCTTCTTACGGACACCCTAGGGACCGGTTTATAAATAATTTTAATTATGCATTATTATGACTTTAGATTTTTATTCTGACGTAAGAAATACGTACGTACGTAATGCAGGCAATCTTAAATCAAACGGAATGCAAGCAGTTATGATTGACAAGCACATGTACTTACAATTTCAGACGAGCAGGATTCAATAACCGTTATAATGTGTGTAAGTCTAATACGGGCGAAGAATTAAACCAGAGATAGGATTTACCAGTATAATCATTAACCAAAAGGTTTTCTCTTTAATTATACCTATTATACACATATAATTATTTTTTGTAAAATTTCTGAGCAGTAATGTACTGCGAACATTACGCGATATGAGCTTTTGAAACTAACTGTCAACGAGTGTTTAACTCGAGTGTGTTGCATTACATTGCGGGCCGAATTTTTTTATATGGATAAAATTTTAATTGTACTTCTAAGCAAAAGTTATCTAAATATATTTCTTATGTCCTATTCTACCCTCCGTTAAGAGATTCGCCCGTATAAGACTTACACACTGTATAAAGCCCAAAATGATACCGGTATGACCTAATACTGATTAGATTTGGTAACATAGCGTCACCGAAGTTTTGCAGTTGAGCAATATATTATAATATAACGGTACCGTATTTTTTTTCTGTATACCGTTTTCACTAAAACCGTTAGCTTTAGTTTCCCACACACACCGCTCTACAAAAAAAATCTATTTTGCAATGTCTCAATGTGTCTTGCCGACTCCATTCCATAACTCATCAAAAAGCTCAAAGTCACAGAAAGTGCAATAGAGAGTGCATTGCTCGGAGTTTCCTCACGTAATCGTATCGAAATCAGAAGTTACGTATCATAACCAAAGTCATCGACATTGCTCTAAGAAGATAAAAAATCTTTCTTTTCTAAATTGTTAGGCACATTACATGCTCTTATGAACGTCAAAGAGAAATCTACCACACCGGTTCTAAACCTACACCTCTGACCCGAGAAGAGACCGGCAAGAAACTACGGCGGAACTTAATTTATTGTTGTAAAACAGTGATACACCAAATGATTATGCATCGTCCCAAGGTTTTGGACCCGGGTATGTCCTTAAACTACGTCCAACAATGAGAGGTAGGGCACAGCGATGACCATCACGCTTGAGTCTGGGGCAGCCCAACCGGGGAAGTACCTCCTCCTTACAGAAGACCACAGCCATAATAGCACTGCTACCTTTCAGGTATGTAGTGTTGTGTTCCTGATGGTAAGTAAGGTTCCCAGAGCTCGGTGTTGTGGGTGCCCATGGGCGACGGGCAAACACCGGCTCGTATACCTTATGTACGTAATATCATTCGCTTTTCGGTGAAAGAAAACGTCAAGAGGAAACCGGTCTAATCACAATAAGGCCTACTTTACCCTCTGGGTTGGAAGGTCAGCTGGCAGTCGCTTTCGTAAAACTAGCGCCTACGACAAATCCTGGGATTAGATGCCAAGCGGACCCTACGTTCCCATGAGCCGTGGCAAAAATGCCAAGACAAAGCGAGGTAGATGATGATAGGCAGAGCACATTGCCAGAACAGCGGTTTGCTGATAGCGTCAAAAACTACTCGATTGGCGATCACGACCACGCGGTATGGGTGGGAGTTGGGACTCCCACAGGGTGGTCGGAAGGTCAAAGTTCGTTGGAACCCACTGGAGACCAGCACAGGGTCAATCGCTATGCAGATGCATGAGGTCTATGAGGCTGAATTGAGGATGATTAAACTCTAATTCTGAAATCGGCTTCCCCCCCGACGCATGGGGTGGCGGCAGAATTTCATAAATAAGATCTCTTGTGCGTGCGCTTACGTTAAAATACCAACAATATACAGAATTCCGTAAATGACTTAAATTAATGTAACATCTCGAATTTGGCTCATTTGTGGTAACTCCGGGAACACGAAAGGAATTAACTAGGCGGATTTTCTTTGATGTACCTTCGGGGTTTTCTGAGTGTTGTTTAATGAAGACGGGATTATGAGCCTTATGACGGCGGTTTTAAAGAGGATTTAGGGTTGACGGTTCCAGAGTAATGGAGGCATGCGGCTTGGAAATGACTAATTGTTAATATTAGTTTGTCAAACAGTGCATAACTTATAATTTACTATATGAAATACACGTTTTCTTTATCTGATGTCAGTTTATTTTAGGAAATAATTTCAATTTCAACATATGAAAGTACATGGAAAAAAAATTGGAACACAAAACAACCAGAATCATGTGGAAACGAGTAACTTACGTTTTAGAAGTCAAATATTGCTCTACATATTATGTATTTCGCTCCGTTCCGTCTTCGGAGGTCATCCAACGCGAATGTCTCGTACGCTCCTCGTTATGGAGCAAAATATATCAAGCAACTTCGACTTATAAAACGTGACTTGCCCCTTTCAACACAATCAATATTAAGTCTTTATTCCGCAGACTTCAAAAAATAGACCGAATAGATTTTGTATAGCATAACAGTATTTTAAGCTCCTACCTTAATCTCACTTAGTGCAACTAACTAGTGAATTTGCTATAATTAATGGTTAGGCGCTAGATTTATGAGATTGTTCAGAAAAAAAATACCAATAAGCTTGATTCGTAGAAAAGTTACATTATATAAATTTGTGACGATATTTAAGCATACAAGAACTGGCTATGCTCGTAGTTCAATTTTGAAATCTTTCGCTAGCTCGTCGTATTAGCACCAGATGGTAAACACTAACATTGCTCCCTCCTATAAAAAATATCTATTCAGACATTTGAGACACAGTTAACCATTGTATTTGCCGTGTGGTGACGGCTGACTAGAATGGCACTCCAGGCGGGTGTCGTAAGAGGCGCCAAAGGCAAAAAACCGTCGGATGGGCAGCAGCGTCCGTCGAAACCCAACCTGCAACTACTGCGGTCACCAACCCGCGCATCAAGTGTGATGACCATGGCAACTACCCCCCAAGACGATACAAGCCATTGGGGAAGACCTATGTCCAGCAGTGGACGATTTACGGCTGAAGTGACGGATTTTGTATGCTTATTGGTTTCTTTGCAGAGACATCATTCAACGTCAAGCCAAAATGGTGCCTGTTGGGACTAAGCGTTTTTCACGCGATTGTAATTCATCAGAGCCCTGAGTGTAAGTTTTTATTGTAACGCACGAACGCGTTTGCATTTCCCACATAAATAACATTATCACTTACGCGTTCGTAATAGTACATTTCAATACAAGTGAAAAAAAATTTTTTTTCGACGAGGGTGAAAGTTGGAGCCCGAGTGAAACGAGGGTGACAATCACTCGAGTCTTAAAGAAGTTTTTACACGTGTATCGAACCCAATTTTTCATAACAAGTGACTTAAAAAGTGAAATTTCCGCACGCGAAGCGTTCGCAAAGTGCAGTTTTTACGCACTAGTTAGGAAAACGTTTTTTTAACGTAAACTTACACTAGCCTCTGAGTCAAGAATTATTTTTCACGATTATCCTGTGGTCATGACTAAAATTCAGGGAATCCAGCTCTTATTGTTTGAATGTACTATTGCCAACAAGAGTGACAAGAACAAATGAATCATTTATTTTAATCCATCTGCTATTATTTCGAACTTAACTTCGACTAAAAACCAGCATTGTTTTTTTTTTATGACATAGACGGCAAACGAGCAGACGGATTGCCTGGTGGCCAGGGGAGTCACAAGCGCGTTGCCGTCCTTTAAGGGGGGTTGGAGCTCTGGGAACCTTACTCACCATCAGGAACATAACACTACATACCTGAAAGGTAGCAGTGCTATTATAGCTGTGGTCTTCTGTAAAGGAGAAGGTACTTCCCCAGTTGGGCTTCTCCGGCCTCAAGCGTGATGGTACTTCGCTGTGCCCTACCTCTCATTGTTGGACGTAGTTTAAGGACATACCCGGGTCAAAAAAATTAATTTATTTTGATCCATCTGCTATTTTTTCGAATTTAACTTCGACTAAATTTAACCAGCATTGATTCATATTTGATAGGTACGGTTATACTGTATAGTGGTTATCTCTAAACAGAAACGTTTATTCAGTAAGTAGGCAACAAGGGCACTTTTACACGTCGAGTATACAAAAAGTAAAAGACAAATAAAAACTACACCAGTTCTAACTCAACACTCTGACCAGAGAAGACAGATTCTTATGACCGGCAAGAAAGTCGGAGAGACATATTTTTTCAAAACAGTATTACAAAATTGGAGTTTATTTCCGTGATAGGCTTAACTTATAATATGATTGATATACTTATTTAAATTAATGTAAATAGTACTTGCAACATTGTGACTATTGTAAATAAAGATTTTTACATTACAAAATTTTTTGACATACACAAAAATGCGTTATTATTCTATTAATTCTAAATATTCCTTAATACCGTGCTACAGAAAGTCTGGTTCGGATTTGTATAGCATTTTCAATATTTTATGGGCTATTTAAGCTTAAACTGCATCATATTTCAGCGTAGGTCGAACGATCCAGTTTGGAAGCGACTAAGGTTGTGGGTTCAAATTTCAACAGCGCTTATAAGGAGCGTTTCGCCGTTATATATATATATATATTATAGAGGAAATTCGGACACATCTTGTCGAATTCCGAGACTGGTTCTTCTTTGTCTTGCCTTTTTAATTTAATGTTGGTATTTTAATTTTTTTTTTTTTTTTTTATAAAAGACTGACCAGCATTTGACCTCAGTCGCACCTGAAATCAAATCTAATCACAATTAAATCTACTTGTTTCTTAATTAACTGTTTAATTTATTTTACGTCACACTGGGGGGTAAGAGGGATTTACCGCCCTAGGGCGTGACGGAAAATCTCACTTTACACACAGATGAAGACGTAAAACTATGTACGCACCATGGGCGGTAATAAAGAAGGCCCAGATCGCATGTTTATGATCCGCGATCTGAGCCATTCTTTGTTTTACCGCCTTGGGTACGTAATATACTATTTCACCAAACTAGCTCGGAAACAACTGTTGTATTTTAAAAACAGATAGCAAAGTTGGATTTTATTCACAAGAGTGCAAAGTAATTTCATATAAATTATTTATTACTAATCGAGTGTTTTTTTTTTATATTATCTGGTCGGATGTTCATTTATTTAATGTTTTTGAGTGATGAATGATGGATGCCAATAAATTTTAAGGTTTTAGAGTCAATTTTTTCCTCGCAGTAGTGAGGTGAAAAATTGTTATTTTCACTCGGTAGCAAAGTGTGTTCCCCTGTCGTGCTTTGAGACCCTCCAAATAGTCAAGATTCACTCTTTCGAAATGAAATGAAGATTTTGGTATCTTCCGCTAGCTCGGGTCTCGATAATAGCACGAGAAGGTAAACACTAAGTTTGCTCCCTTGTATAACAAACAACTATTTCTCAGTCAAAGGTCCACTGCTGGAAATAGGCCTCCCGCAAACCGCTTTCGGCCACACGCATCTAATGTATACCCGCGATCTTTACCATGTCGTCGGTCTACTCTGTGGGGGGTCTGCCCACGCTGCGCCTTCCGGTACGTAGTAGCCACTCGAGAACCTTTACGCCCCAACGGCCATCGGTTCTACGTGAAATGTATCCCGCACGCTGTCACAAGTTTCGCGATCCGGAGGGCTATATCGGTTACTTTGGTTCTACTGCGAATGACATCATTTCTGATGCGATGGCGCAGAGACATTCCCAGCATAATACGCGATACCTACTACAAAGTAATTCGGAATGATAACAAATATTTCGTCAGCAAATCGTATGAAAAAATACGCCAATATTTTGTCTTACACGAAGACATTGTATAAATAAAGAATTTTATTAAAAAAACTTGACGAAATACTAACGATTTTCATGCCCCATAATCGAGACTATGTATAATAATTGTAATTATTATTATAATAATCGTGTGATAAAACCCACAGTCCTTAAGTCTTCAAGTAGACAGTACAGTTGCACGTGAATCCCCTTGAGTTGCAGGCGTCCATGGGTTACGGTAACTGCTTACCATCAGGCGGGCCGTATGCTTGTTTTCCACCGTCATTGCATAAAAAAAAAACAGTTTATTATATTAGGTATGTAAAGTTTTACATTTCTTTAACTGGGTTATTACTATCAGAACAGAATATTTTACATAGTTTAACTTTATCTCCAAGACACGTGGGGTACTAAAATATATAAGCTAGGTAATTAATATATAGGTATGTACAAGTTATAACATGTAAAGTATGAAGCCATGTTATAAAATATAAATATAAGCCGATAACCACTTCAGTTATAACAAAATTAGTTTTGTGTTAAGCAGAAACGTCTGCTAACGAAATCATAATTCTTAGAAATAAAAGAAGAAGAAGGAAAGATTAAAATAGTCAGTTCCTGACGTCAATGTGCGTAGCAAAAATGGATCTTTCATTAATTAGTTGCATCATAATCCTTCTCGCTTCTTACGCATTCGCTGATGATTACCTCCATCCACTCTCTGATGAGTTTATATCTCTGATAAACTCCAAACAAAACTCTTGGAGAGCCGGCAGAAACTTTCCATTAAATACTCCTATTACCCACATTGAGAGATTAATGGGAGCTATCGAGGATCCAATATTTTCTATGCTCCCCGCCAAAGTTCATAACGCTGACCTGATAGAGAATCTACCAGAACACTTCGACCCTAGAGAGAAATGGCCTAATTGCCCAAGTCTAAACGAGATCAGAGACCAAGGATCTTGCGGAAGCTGCTGGGCTTTCGGAGCTGTAGAAACCATGACGGATCGAGTTTGTACTTATTCCAACGGCACGAAACAAATCCACTTCTCAGCTGAGGACCTGCTGAGTTGCTGCGGGTTTTGCGGATTCGGCTGTTTCGGAGGATTCCCAGCGGCAGCATGGTTGTACTACGAATATGTTGGCATTGTGTCTGGAGGGAATTACAATTCCTCTGAAGGCTGCAGGCCTTATGAGATTCCTCCTTGCGAACACGGCATTGACGGCCATTTACCCAAATGTGATGGGTATCATGAAACGCCGAGATGCGTGGAAAAATGCGAAGCAGGATACAACGTGGAGTATGTGAAAGACAAGCACGCGGCTAAAGTGAGTTATTCCATCAGCGGTGAAGATCATATTAAAGCAGAATTGTACACGAATGGCCCTGTTGAGGCAGCATTTAAGGTTTATGCGGATTTTATCCATTATAAAAGCGGGGTATACTCCTACACATCAGGAGCCCTAAAAGGTGGTCATGCTATAAAGATCTTGGGATGGGGAGTCGAGGATGGGAAGAAGTACTGGCTGTGTGCTAACTCTTGGAATGGCGAGTGGGGGGACAAAGGGTTCTTCAAGATTCTTCGGGGCGAAGACCACTGCGGCATCGAGAGTGGGGTTGTAGCCGGGGATCCTGAATTGTAATGAAGGTGATGATGATGATGAATGTCCATACACGGAAATAGCATTAAATTAATATTATTCATCTTGGAAGTAGGGTATATTCATTTGCATGTAGTGTTTCTATGTATTTAAGTATTTATATGTATCTATCTATTATATATATCGTCGTCTAGTACCTACAACACAAGCCTTACTGAGCTTACCGTAGGACTAGGTCGATTTGTGTAAAATTGTCCCGAAATATTTATTTAAATATTTATAAGTTTTTAATAAGTTCCTTAACCCACGATTGCTTTCTTGGGACTTTCTTAGGACTTGGGCGACTCATCATATCACCTTTTCCCAAGTCACATATCAAATGTCATAAAAATTTCTGTAACCCAACAACAATTAAATAGTAGATCAATAACTAAAGAAGCCGGGAAGTAAGGTGTTGCCGGGCGAGTCAATTATGTAAGCGAATTGTTACGAGGCCGATAATCCCCTTTCACACTGAGATATGTATAGTGCTTAAACATGCAATAAAATAAATAAGAAACTCTTAGACCTTAATATTAAACTCTAAAAGTAAATTTGCCAAACATAATCCCAAATTTCCCAAAAAAATATTATTGATTTCATAGGCGTAGTTGCAGAATGTCAACGAACCAACCAGCAAATGTGAGAATGTGACCAATATATTTTTAATGGCCAATTGCTATGATGCTGTTTCACAAAGAACGGCAATTAAAAAAGAGGCCCGCAATGTTTACCTTAACGACGTCTCGTGCCGCTCGTCTACCCAAACCTGCAACGACATACTTCGAAGCCTATAAGGAACATAATTATTATCATTGTAGTGTATGTTTGAGAAAAATAACATTGTTATCCCCTACCTTAGATTAATTATCCTGTTGTATTTATTCAATTATTCCTTTGACCTTCTCCGGACTGGCCGGTAACCGGATATCTTGACTTTGATTGTTCATGATCGTTCATGTAAGGATTGTACCTACCATACATCCAGAATAGGTAAAGGCGAGTTTACACTTGGTAATCTTGCTTCCAAAATAAGACGCATCACTTCTTCTTTCTTGGTCCTCATGGCTGAGGGTCGCGGCTACGTGAGGCCGTTGCTTTATGCACCAAGTATATTTTTGACGACGACAACGACGGTGGCAAACAAGCATACGGCCCGCCTCATGGTAAGCAGTTACATAGCCTGCAACTACAGAGGATTCACATGCGCGTTACCTACCCTAAAAATTGTTGGAACTCTGGGAACCTTACCATCAGGAATACAACACTACATACCTGAAAGGTAGCAGTGCTGTGGTCTTCTGTAAGGAGGAGCTACTTCCCCAGTAGGGCTTCTCCAGACTCAAAAGCGTGATGGTACTTCGCTGTGTCCTACCTCTTATTGTTGGACGTAGTTTAAGGACATACCCGGGTCCAGCTCTCCACTCAGCACGGTTTTTCGCCTTTCGGATAGACTCCTGGATAGATCCTTGGCAAGCTTCCTTGACTAAAGCGGTCCAGAGGATCGGTGAACTTCCACGTCCCTTTTTTCCATCTACGTGGCTAACAACTTTTTTTAAGTAGAATGCATAAAAGATTCTGTCTAAAGCTCAATGCCATAATCGCAACCATTGCGGGCGGGTTGGCGATCGCGGTAGGCTTCACCGCTCTAAAGGGATGCTGGTCTGAATAATAATTTGTATTCAACATGAACACAGTTCACCCTAAAAACGAGCTATACTTAGTTTAAATTCTGCTTAAAAAGGTCGACGACTTTCTATGTATCGCTTAATTTATTTTAGTAAAATATATACAAACTAAAGTATTTGCCACATTATCTACAGAAAGACAAGCTATCTATTTGTGTTTAACGATTAAAGTTTGTTTACCGACTTTTGGACCTCGTTAAGGATATAAATATTATTATTCAGAATCTCATTTAGAATTGGCTAATATTTCTGTTATCAAACGCCAAGTTTGAGTACCAAAAAGTTTAGTTACATAGTGGCATTTTGCCACCGCTCATGGGAGCCTGGGATCCGTTAGGCAAATAATCCCGGAACTGGCATAGTTTTTACAAAAACGACTGTGATCTGACCTTCAAACCCAGAGGGTAAACTAGGCTTTATTGCGATTAGTCCGACCCTCACGTTGTTTTCCATCAGTGAAACGGGATTGGTGAATGATAATAGTTATACTTATTTGTTATACAAGAGAGAAAAGTTAGTGTTTACCTTCTCGTGCTAATTGAGACCCGAGCTAGCGAAAGATTCCAAAATTTAATTTGCTACCGAGTGAAACACACAATTTTTCACCTCACTACCGCGATGAAAAAATTTACTCTAATACTTGAAAAAAAATATTGGCATCCATCATTTATCATTCAAAAACATTAAATAAAAGAACATCCGACCAGATAATATCAAAACACAGTCGATTAGTAATGAAAAATTCGTATGAAATTACTTTGCACTCTTGTAAATAAAATGCAATTTGCTATCTGTTTTTAAATAACAAACAGTTCTTTCCGAGCCAGTGAGGTTAAAATGATATTTTGTACATATCATCATCAATATAATGGGGGCCCTGCCCTCTTTCGTTGCAGCATTTTCCATTTTAGCTTATCTTTAGGCTTTAGATATATGTCTGACTACAGCACCATTCGTTAACCTGTGTCATGTACTATATTCTGGGTCTTGATCTTTCTCTTCTACCCTCAATTTTACCTTCAAGAATGGTTTTATTCCACCTTTTATATCTATGTATGTGTACACATTTAGCTATCCGTTTTTTAATCGAGCTTATTATTTGTGTCTTCTCTATTACCATCTTTAACACTTCTTTGTTGGTCCGCATTCCTGTCTAGCTGATCTTAAGCATCCTACGTCAGCACCACATTTCGAAGGCTTCTAGACGTTGGTTTAGTCACACAGCAACACTCTTAGCTGTACATCGATCGGTGGACTTTATGCCGTAGATAATATGATCCACCAAAGTACAGCTAAGAGTGTTGCTGTTAGTATATAAGTTCAGAAAAAGTTATTAATACGAGCCGAGGTTTGAACCCGACACCTACAGATTGTAAATCGCATGCGGGTACTTGCCATGGTCGCCACGCTTGGCAGGCGGGTTGGCGACCGCAGTAGCTGTAGATTGGGTTTGGACGCTGCCGCCCGTCCCTAGGATTCTTCCATGTCGCCTCTTACGACACGCGCGATGTGGTGGTGCTATTTTAGTTAGGTCACACGGCAAAAGGAATGTTTTCGGACATACCCGGGATTATTTATCATGTAGCATAAATATTTGCTAATCACTATAACGGTTGAAGTGATCTCTGTGCGCTGTTGATGTGCGCGTAACCTTCGACACAGGTCAAGCGTCCCCTATCAGTTCGTAAATGTGTCTCCTTACCTTGTACCTAATCTCAATGGCATAAAGACTATAATCGGTTGATGGTAGTATAGTTCGTACTTTTATTGCGCAGTGATTTCATGGGTGGAAGCGAGTCGAACGATGTTAGTTTTTTTTGTTTGGCTTGCTGTGAAACCAGCGTATGAAGTTCTTTGACATTACAATAGTGTTGATTTTATTGTTGTGTTATAAATGATTTATCCATGAAATAAGGTTACTAATATAACTATACAAAATACAATCAAAATAACTAAAGCCAGGGATAGACTAGGGAACAAATGTCCTGCAACTCGTATCGCCAGCGACGTCGGGTGATATTGGTAGATCGATGTAGCCGGACACCACCCGACAAATCATGACTATGCCTGCAAGTGTCTGGCGAAGTCGCCGGACTTGTCGGTCGAGTTCGTTTGACATCTCGCCGTCTATTATTGCCGGACATTTGTCCCCTAGTCTATCCCTGGCTTTAGACACAAAAAAATAAATTAGCTACCTTGTTATGTCGCACCGAATCATTGTTCCTTAGTTATTATTATTTTATACTAAGACTGTGGCAAACAAGCATATAATATAAGTCTCGTTTGATGGTAAGCCGTCGTTATAGCATACGGACGCTTATAACTAGATGATTCACACGTCCTTTGCCTTCCCTTTAACATTCTAAGTTCTGCTATGAGTAGGATCTAGTGCTATTTGGCTGTTTTTGGCTGTGTGCTCTGTCCGTAAGGTGGAGGGATGTCATTCGCTAAACGTGGACCACACAGCAATTCGCAATGGCCATACCTCTCATTTGGCGTAGTTTAAAAAAATAACCGGTTCCGGTTTATTGGCCGAAGCCATTTTCCTCTTTCTCTTCTATTTTTAAGTTTATTATTGTAGATGAGCGACCTTTGGTCTAGCGTCTTGTCCCCTTATCGCAGTCATCTGCTGGTGTGAGTGCGTATTGTTCAGCTCATAGTTTATGCAAGTTGAACCCTTAAGCTAACCAGTATAAGGTTGAGTTCTTTTTAATGGAGTACTCGCCGTCAAAGGCAAATCCTTAGAACTCGAGGCGCCTTCGATTACGTTAGATGTGTGCCATGATACTCAAATCCCATACAAAGTGTTACTCTTTCTTCGATAACCTCCACATCAATGATTAGTTATTAGCATTACTTTTTTACGATACTTAAATGCAAATCCAAATAACTACAGTCTCAAGGTAAAATGCAGATGCAGAATAAATTAGTAAGACACTATATATACAATGAGTATATCTTACTAATTTATTCTGCATCTAAATTCTATCTTGAGACTGTATAGTTATCTGAATTTGCATTTAAGTATCGTAAAAAATATCGCTAATATTCCTTATAGTCAATTCAGATGTCACTCATGAGCTTTACAAATGAGTAAGAACTAGAGACTATCGAGAGACTGATTTCACCACGTAATAAAAAATTTCGTTCAACATACTTTTACAAAATCTTATACTGTTTCGTATAAGCGTTCGACTTCTCAGCGATAACCGTTTGGAACCTCGCTACCGATCGGCCGACGTAATTACACGCAGCGCGAGCAGCTAGCTCCGCGGTCTCTTCGCTCCCCTCAGTCGGCGGAGCTCGCTCGACGTCGCTTCACGTACTACAAACATGGCGCCCGCCGCCGCTTTCCTCGCCGCGCTGCTCGTCGCCTTCGCCTCGGCAATGAGCCCCCTACACCCCCTCTCCGACGAGTTCATAGTCCTCATCAACTCCAAACAAAACTCCTGGAAAGCCGGCCGCAACTTCCCCCTTAGCACTCCACTAGCCCATATAAGGAAGCTAGTCGGCGCTCTCAAAGACGACGCGCTGCTGAAACTACCTGTGGTAGAACATGATGCTGAACTCATCGCGAGTCTGCCTGAGAACTTCGACCCGAGAGACAAATGGCCCAACTGTCCGACGCTGAACGAGATAAGAGATCAGGGATCCTGCGGCAGCTGCTGGGCGTTCGGAGCCGTCGAGGCAATGACCGACCGCGTGTGCACTTACTCCAACGGTACGAAACACTTCCACTTTTCCGCCGAAGACTTACTGAGCTGCTGCCCCATCTGTGGACTCGGTTGCAACGGCGGCATGCCGTCCTTAGCTTGGGAGTACTGGAAACACTTCGGGCTCGTGTCAGGAGGCTCCTACAACTCCAACCAAGGATGCCAACCTTACGAAATTCCTCCATGCGAACACCACGTCCCAGGTAACAGGATGCCTTGCAACGGAGACTCGAAGACTCCTAAATGCATTAAGAAATGCGAGTCAGGGTACGACGTCGAATACGGTAAAGACAAGAAGTATGGTAAGCATGTGTTTTCGGTTAGAGGCGGCGAGGACCATATCAAAGCGGAGTTGTTTAAGAACGGGCCTGTCGAGGGGGCGTTTACTGTTTACGCTGACTTGTTGAATTACAAAAGCGGAGTGTATTCCCACACGTCGGGTGATGCTCTCGGCGGACATGCTATTAAAATCCTTGGTTGGGGAGTAGAGAACGGCAAGAAGTACTGGCTGATTGCTAACTCTTGGAACAGCGACTGGGGTGACAACGGTTACTTCAAGATCCTGCGGGGAGAAGACCACTGCGGGATCGAGAGCTCCATCGTGGCTGGCGAGCCGGCGCTGGACGGATTATAAATATAAGTGAACAAAACTCGAATTACCAAAGAAATTGTTTGTTAGATTTAATTTGGTACATTAAATACATTTTTTAGTATAAAATGATTGTTTTTCTTCCAAAAAGTACAAACTTAAGTATGTGAATTAATTTACCTACCCTCCTACAATATTTAATAAATTTTCCTGCTTTACGCTATACTGTATACGATGCCATTTGATGGCAAATATTAGAAGAGAGTTAAAGCTCAAATTCAATAAATGTTTTTATACTGCATGACATAAAAGATTAATTAACAATTAATATAATACTGAATAAAAAAAAATAAAGAAGCAACTCTTACTAAGAAGCAGGTACTTAATAATTATATTTGCGGTTAGCATAAGTAATTAACTTCATATTCATTGTATATTAATGTACTTTATCAATATTGTTGGTTAATTAATTTATTAACTACACCACAATTACTCGTTTTTATTTTAAATCCATTAATGATATTTTTTTCTTAGTAGTATTTTTACGACTAACACTATTATGGTATCTGCGCCAAACATGGCTGATTTCCTAAGATAGCATATACCATTCGAATGAATTTAAATTTCACACCCATGTTTGGTACAGTCCGCATCATATATTAGGTGCAGTGTGGCCAAATATATCTAAACATATCCTTACTGCTATTATAAAGATCTGTATCAATATATTTGGCCACATTGGTTGCCACTAACTATTTGACGCGGATTATACATGGGCCTGTCGAACATGGGTGTGAAATTTAAATTCATTCTATGATTAAATATAGCTTACTTGTTTCTCATAATGTTTGTTAATTTTACAAGTAAAGTAGGTTAATGGATTCGCAACTGATACGGTTTTCTACTAATATGCACCTTACCTTCTTTTCTTTGTTACTGTAAAATTACACAGCACTGATAAGCTGTGAGAGTAATCTAAACTAGCTCTCTTTTTATTACGCATTGTTGTATAAGTGTGTTGAGAATGTAGGCTGCCGATGTACCTACACTTTATTCTCAGTAATAATATCGATGGTAGACTATACAGGTCATCCTTCAGAAATTGATTGAGCTCCACGGTAAGCCGGCGGACTAAGACGTCTTAAACACTGTAATTTGACCCAAAAACTACACAACAGCGAAGTACCATCACGCTTGAGTCTGGAGCAGTCCAACTGGAGAAGTTCCTCCTCCTCACAGAAGACCAGAGCCATACGTAATAGCACTGCTACCTTTCTGGTACGAGTATGTAGCGTTGTGTTCCTCATGGTTAGTAAGGTTCCCAGAGCTCCAACCCCCCATATAGGCCGGCAACGTGCTTGTAAGTCCCCTGATGCTGCCTAGGGCGACGGTAATTGCTTACCATCAGGCTATCCGTCTGCTCGTTTGCTATCTTTGTCAAAAAAAAATAACGAATCTTGACAATAACATAACTCATCGAGTCATCGCAAACAAATACAGCCTATAATTTAAAAATATATAGCGGCGACATGAAAACCAATCCCGCGCAGACGTAGTGGGCAGATCTTCAACTAATCAATTTATTTACTGAATACCTATTTCATTCCCAGGAAGACATACAACAATATACACTGTAGCGCATTATTTACTAAATTATATACATTTCTCTTATCATCACGATATTCACGACCAACTATTATTAAACGCGAAAGTTTGTGAGTATGTATGTATGGATGTTTATTACTCGGGCACCCAAACTACTTGAAAATATTTATTTTACAAGAATATAGCTTATACATCAGAAGGCTATAATTTATAAAGATATTGTCTAAAGACATAGAAGTAATACTAATTTCGAGCAAGCAGAAATAAATAAATATTACAGGACATTCTTACACAAACTGACTGAGTCCCACGGTAAGCTTAAGAAGACTTGTGGTTGTGATTCAGCCAACGACATATATAATATACAAATAAATACATATACACCCATGACTCAGGAACAAATATCAGCCCATCACACAAATAAATGCCCTTACTGGGATTTGAAATCATATTCATAGGCACTACCCACTAGACCAAACCTGTCAACAACTAAAGAACATAGAGTTGTTAAGAAATAGATGAAAATAAAACATACAAAACAATCTGGTCTCGAGTTCAGCGGGCTTGGAACAATAGTGTAATGTTATGAATATGGTACGTGGTTACTCATTAACATTATACCTACTCGTTATAAGGAAGTTACTCATAGGCAATACGATACCGGTAAGTGTGAGTAACTATAACTTAAGTACATCCACTGTTAGACAAAAAACTCCCTCATAAAGGGTTCCCTTTATTCGGCATAATTTGTTTTGTCCGAATCTTAATACGCATACCAAGTTTCGCATAATGTATTTACGCCGAATCTAAAAGTTGCCGATTTTTTATTCTTTGTTAGCCGAATACTACTTTGTTCGAAAATATATTGGCCCACTAATATTGAGATCGAATGTCCGAAAGTGGGTTAGGCTAGGTTAGAACAGCGACCACGACAGAAACGCACTTCTGGGGAGCACTTCTCCAAATTATGCGTACCAACTATTCGGCTTAGTTAAATTCTGCGTAGTAGAATTCGGCGAACAATAATTATGCAGGATCAGTTTCTGCTTATATACAATATAAAATTATTACAAAACAAACTTGTTATTTATTCGATTGACTTGCTCCAATCACTTTGACACTAACTGGCGAAATCATCAGAATTGATCGAAGCCATTTTTATTTAATCTATTATAAAACAAATTATGCATGAACAAGGGGACCCCCCATAAAGTGTATGGCATACCGGTAACATTTTCATACAGATTGATCGAGATTTACATTCGGTATTATTCCGTATCTGATTGTAAATACTGGTGGCCTAACGGTAAGAGCGTGCGACCTGCAATCCGGAGGTTGCTTGTACCAATAAGTATTTCAGAACTGATTATATGAAATATCAAAATATCGTCACTTTTCGGTGAAGAACAACATCTTGAGGAAACCGGACTAGTCCCAATAAGGCCTAGTTTACTGGGTTGGAAGGTCAGATGTTCGTCGCTGTATTAAAGTATTTGTATACAGTGTGTAAATCTTATACGGGCGAATCTCTTAACGGAGGGTAGAATAGGACATAAGAAATATATTTAGATAACTTTTGCTTAGAAGTACAATTAAAATTTTATCCATATAAAAAATTCGGCCCGCAATGTAATGCAATACACTCGAGTTAAACACTCGTTGACAGTTAGTTTCAAAAGCTCATATCGCGTAATGTTCGCAGTACATTACTGCTCAGAAATTTTACAAAAATTAATTACATATGTATAATAGGTATAATTAAAGAAAAACCTTTTGGTTAATGATTATACTGGTAAATCCTACGTCTGGTTTAATTCTTCGCCCGTATTAGACTTACACACAGTATGACATATATCGTTGGCTGAGTACCCACAACACAAGCCTTCTTGTGGGGCCAATTTGTATAATGTACTATTCATTTATTTGTTTATTATAGTTATGCCCGGACTAAAACATGATTGTTCCGCATTAACCGAGTGAGCAAAACACGCATTTATTTAATAACAGCTGTGACACGCTTGCCTTGTTTAGATAAAACAGCGATAAGTTGGTCAATTTATTTTATTATTTCACGATTAGTTAGTTTACTATATTATTACGACCGGTCTGGCCTAGTGGGTAGTGACCCTGCCTATGAAGCCGAAGGTCCTGGGTTCGATTCCCAGTCAGGGCATTTATTTGTGTGATGAGCACAGATATTTGTTCCTGAGTCATGGGTGTTTTCTATGTATTTAAGTATTTATATGTATCTATTTATTATATATATCGTCGTCTAGTACCTGCAACACAACACCTGCAACACACTCTTATTAACATAAACACACACGCACACATATATATGTATATATATATATATATGTGTGTGTGTGTGCGTGTGTGTTTATGTTAATAAGAGCATGCAATTAGCCCTTAATGGTTAATTTTCCATTTGTTCTATGTCGTTGTACAGTCGCCATCAGATATATCGAAGCTGTGGAGGTGATCACAAATATCTGAACATGCACTTTATCGCCTTGACAATAGAGGCGTTGTTCAGATATTTGTGACCACCTCCACAGCTCCGATATATCTGATGGCGACTGTATAAGGTAGATTCATCAATTTTTTATACGATAGCTTTTTTGCTACAAAGACTGAATGTCACTAGAGTGACAGACACAATCGTTCGATTTTCGATGCTCGCGGGAGGCCCTCGTAAGAACAATTCCCAGAATTAAATGTTTATGGCATTGTCGCAACAAAAAACATGATCTTGATTTATAAACTGTCACGCGGAGATCGGAGTACGTAGATTTGAGTTCATAAACAAGTGAGCAGTTCAGAGGCTACGAAAATGAATGTTTTGATTTAAGTGCGCGGTAGGCTTGAGCGGGAATAACATTAAGCGAGTCGACGTTCGACTTGCCAGTCCCGTCTCTAGTTCACACAGGGACAGTAGACTGATTTGGAATAACTTGCTCAAACCGTGTTTTACATAAAAATCATACTTTTATCTAAATTTATAACATAAAACTATCATATATCCACATGCGGTGTGGGTGTTTCATATATCTAATTACTTAAGTACTTGTTATATATAATAATTATATATATCGTTGGCCGAGTACCCACAACACAAGCCCTTTTGAGCTTACCGTGGGGCTCAGACAATAGGCTAGTTGACTGTTTTATTTTTATTTTATGAATCGATCCCTTTCGTTCTAGGGATGAAATGTCTGTATGGGAGTAATAGCCTTAAAACGACACAAAAGCCAGAAATGAGCGTCAAAAGCCAGAAATGAGTGACATTCGGATTTCTCGCGAAAACGCTCCTTACAAAATGATGATAACGTATGACGTCACTTATTCCTAGCCGCGCTCTCTAAAGTATCGAGAAATAATTAAATTGTTATTTAGACCGCGAAATATTGCGTTTTTGAATACAGTTACTTACAATTTATTTTGCAGGAAACTGCGAGAATTTAATGGGTACCACGGTTTTTTGAAATTTCGCAAATTAAAGTTCTTTTTAAATTTTGTAAAGGTGATATCTTTAAATCAAATAAGTATTCATATTCAATTTTAATTGATTATTTTCGTCATTGTGAACCAATTTCACTTAATTTTATTATTTTACTTAATATGTGTCAACATCCCTATTAGTGTAATATTTATTTATTTATCGCGAGATTCAACCATATTCATTGTATAGAACGGCTCATGGCATGACTATGCCTCTTGGTATGAAGCGAAACATGTCGAGTAATAACCGACTTAAAAAACGTGAGTTACCCGTTTTTTTCCTGTTGTAAGTTCTAGCGGACGTGACGCAACGCACCAGGGGCCGTCTGTAATGCTTACAAATGAAGGAATAAATCGCAAAATGGAAAATGTAAATGCTGGAATGTAAATGGTAAATCTCTTTAGACCTGTAGACCGTCAGACTACCCCGCAAACGAGATTTCGGGTTTCGCCAGAATCATTAGGTTTTGCGATTTTTCCGTCTATAGGTTTACAAGTAGGTATGCTATCGTTAGCAGACAATTCTGTAATAAATTAAACGCATTTAAGGATTGTAATTTTGTTGAATCCACCAAACTCTTATAAATCTTTTCTTCTATAAGGATCAAAAAAGATCGTGGTTCCAAATAGAAAGCAAACAAAAAAAAAAAAAACAAATAAAAAAAATTTAGTAGCCCACTTTACGCGCTCGCCCAGACTGCTCAAAAAACAGTATGGCGGGGTAGCGTGAGGTACTTAGATTTTGGCAAATCACTGCGATTTATTCCGTATTAGGTCAACGTTCGATTTTTCTTATCGTCGTTTTATTATTTAATTATGCGATATTCTCCAACACGCATCCATCCCGTAAACCGGAGTATTGCATACAATTCAATAAAATGGCCTATACACTGTGTAACATGAGGGAACCGACAATTTTAACAGCGTATTCCCGAGGCAAAAGAAGTAAAATATATCATATTACTTTTGGTCAAGTCCGTAAAAACAAAAAAAAAATTGTTTTTCATGTTTTCTGACATAAAAAATAAATTTTATTGAGAAAACTATGCCTGAAAATAAACAATGAGTTCAATAGTGGTAAAATCGAACGGTGCTGAGTTACAATCATTTTTTTTTGTAATGGGTTGTAACTCCGAAACGAGGTGAATTTCTAAAAGGTTTTTTGGACATTTTAGTCTCTAAATATGGTCAGGATAACTCTAACTGAGACCGTATAAAAGTCATACCTGTATCTTATTGAGGCTTGGACAGAGGGTGGCTTGGAAAGTATTAACTTATCTAGTGGCTCTAAATGAATAATGAATAATTAATAAATATTTCGGGACATTCTTACACAAATAGACCTAGTCCCACGGTAAGCTCAATAAGGCTTGTGTTGCAGGTACTAGACGACGATATATATAATAAATAGATACATATAAATACTTAAATACATAGAAAACACCCATGACTCAGGAACAAATATCTGTGCTCATCACACAAATAAATGCCCTGACTGGGAATCGAACCCAGGACCTTCGGCTTCATAGGCAGGGTCACTATCCACTAGACCAGACCGGTCGTCAAAATAGATGTCAGAATTTAAATATAGAAAATGTAACATGTAATTTTTAACTTCTAACCGGACCTGCTGTTTCTGTATGATACCGTTTAGCACTACGGTACTGGCAAGTCCGCTATTTAAAACAGTACTCGCGTATTCCTTACACGATTAAAAGGACTTAACCCGTTTCGAGCCCCGACCGAGCTTACGTACTTAACATTTTAATGAAATGCGAAAAACGAATACTTTTAATGCGGACTCAGTCGGTTTAAATTAGCAGGCTTTGCTGAATGCGAGAAGTTTTGTGCAGTAATGTATTGGGTTTGAATTTTAAAACGGTATTACGGGCTAGTGGTATAACGGTAAAAGATACGAAGAAGCGTTGAAGCTTCAGCTTAGTAGTGATTATTACATTGAATGGTCGCGGTTTCGGTTCCATCTCGTACCATTGAGCTGCTGTAAACTTCATTTTCTCAAACATGCAATGAAATATTGTTTTAAATTCCTTATACTATTTATTTTATTTCATTGTATGTTTGAGAAAAGCACTATACATGCCTCGTCGTCAAAACGGATTCCCGGCCTCGTATCACTATCTGTATATACCCACTTGGCCGGAAATCCTCATTTTCCGGGCCTCTGATGTAATGTACCTACTATTGAACAGCAGTCGCTTTTCGATGAGTAAAACATAGTGAGGTTACCTTACGACAGACTTGGTCCCGACAAGGCGTAGTTTTCTTTATTAAACGACAATTGATGAGGAACTTAGGTGGCCGAGCCGAGCCTGGAACAAATTATTTTATAATCATGCAGTAAAGAAGTTGTAAATAAAAATGACATTTTTAGTAAGTTTTTTTGCAGTCGTCAACTATACGAATCGGGTGCCGCACGCAACCGAAATTATACCGGTTTAAGTGGTATAAATAATACCGAAATAATCCGTTATTGGGAGTTGTGCGAAATACCGATATCTTTATTTTATACCAATAGCGTTCCGTTATATTTTACCCGGTAAAGTTCTACTTTTATAATGGACCGGTATCGTAATTTTAATAGCGATACCGTCATAATTACAGTTATGAAATTGGTCCATCTTTTATAAGATTACTTGATGCTGACTGTACATAATAGGATAACACTAATATACTGCAAGTTGAACAAACATATGTTTCTAATGGGTAAGAAACAAGATGCAAGATGCAGGTTCTGCCAGGAATCAGAGGAAACTGCAATGCACATCCTCTGCTCCTGCGGGCCACTAATGCATAAAAGAAGAAACCACCTAGGCAGGTACTGAAACCTTATGAGGTACACAACATTACAGCCCAAAGAATCTGGAGATTTCTGGACTCAACGGGAATCAGTCATGAATCATAAAAAGAGCTGCCACAATAGATCATAACTGGTTGATGCGGCGCAGATAATAGCCCAAAAACAGCAAAATAAAATAATATATAACAAGTCACATAGGCACTGGTCCCACCTCAAGCTAGTAAGCTATGAGCTATCAGCTATTTCAAAGGGCAAAAGATAATCGCTCCCGTGTAAATAAAAGAGACATATATATTTATAGCTCATCGCCCGGCTATGACATATATGTCTCTATTATTGACACGGAATCGATCATCTTTTGTCCCTTGAAATAGCTGATAGCTCATAGCTTAGTAGCTCGCGGTGGGACCAGTGCCTTATGACCAATATAATACATGTCCATACTAATATTACAAATGCGAAAGTACAGTCAGCGTCATATAGTAGGCAGCGTTCAAAGTAGTCAAATAGTTCGGTATACCATATAAAATCTATGGCGTACCGAATTTTATGATTACTTTGCGTGCTACCAACTATATGACGATGACTGTACCTAGTCTTAAATATACTGTTATATGTTATTACATAAATAATAAATAGTGGGTAGGTTTAAGTTGCTTAACGCCGACTGGAGGGTGGTTAATTTTTATGTAACGTCAGTCCCGAAATAGATACGATTAAGTACACACGGTGTTTTGCTGCTGCTCCTGAATATCCCTGAAGGACCTCCACAACTACTCCTGGTGGCATATACAATGTTTAGTTAAGTTTATTAAAATTAGTTTAATAAATTATCATTTTCCTAACTAGTGCGTAAATTTCACTTTTTAAGGCACTTGCTATGAAAAATTAGGTTCGATTCTCGTGTAAAAACTTCTTTAAGACTCGGGTGATTGTCACCCTCGTTTTACTCGGGCTCCAACGTTCACCCTCGTCGAAAAAAAATTTTTTTTCACTAGTATCGAAATGTACTATTATAATGTGGTATTTATTGCCTCCACAATTAAAGTCTGTGACTACTTAAACTAGACCCGTAGGCCTTAGGGGGAGATAATGAAACAATTTCATATTTAAATAACATTTTATTAATCCTCATTTTTCATGTTTAATTCTTATATTCTAGAACTATCATTATTTCATTATCCTATACGTATATCACAAAACATGACTGATCACTTTTTGTCCTGTTCCTAGTACAATTCATTCAAGTACATAATACAATTTATAATTCATAAACATAATCAATATATAAAGGGAATAAAAATGACAATTTTTTTTTTTTTATAAATGAAACATAACTGAATACATCAACTTTCAAAATTACCTTAGACGTTTCGATAACGACAGTGTTCTGGATGGTGATGATGATGGATTAACTTTTCACCTGAGACCACAATGTCCTACTCGAAACGTCGGAGGTAATGTTTAAAATTAATTTACGCGGTTAAGTCCCGTTTGTTAGTAATGTGCAGACATCGGATTCCCTGGGGCGAAACTTCTTGACAGCTAGGGACTTCCTATATCGATAAACTCATTTATCGATACTAGTTATTAAAAGGTAAAGAAGTTACATTACAACCGAAAAATAAACGAAATACCATTGATCACTTTATCAAATTTTGCTACGCTCCTATAACCTCCACAGAAATTGAAAAGTCTTTTAGCTACCTGAAATGGACACCCAAGACGGAGACCCTTAACGCCCGAAAATATGGATTCTGGTGGTTTACTTTAACAATAATAGATGGGACAGTCATGATGTCATGAAGAAATAAATTGTGACGAGTAAACTTTTAAAAACGTTTTCAAAAAAGAAGAAGAAAATTGAGTTCTTATTTTATTATATAATACTCTTTTAATAAACAAATATTTTATAAGCAAAGCTTTGTGTGATCACTAGTATTTAGAACTAGTATCGATAAATGAGTTTATCGACGTAGGAAGTCCCTAGCTGTTAAGAAGTTTCGCCCCACGGAATCCGATGTCTGGTAATGTGTAATAATTGCAAAAAGGTTATTTAGTTCAATTAAGTTCGTCTTTCCTGTGGACATTATGAAAGTTAAGTTTTAAAGCCAATCCGATTCTATGAAATATCAACAGAAACCGCTCCCCCTTACGTAACACTATACCACATAATTTTGACCACAGAAAATACGATTTTTTTTAAATCTGTATGACCGAAAAGTTTAAATTAATAAATAAAATAAAGATGATATCAAATTAAGTAGTAATTAAATTTATTGCCGGCAATTATCAGTCTGCAGCCCAATATGAACATAGCAGCGAGTTTAATATACATAGATAACGAATGAATTCTGCATTATGGCACACAAAAATGTGTCCTCGGAGTCTAAAAAGTGTCCTTTAAGTCTAGTTTTTAAGGGCCAAAACACGACGCCGTGTCGTAAGTAGGTATATACGGTTTAAACTTTCACGGTTTGTACACATTATTATATATGAACGGGACTTAACCGCGTATACTAACTTTAAAATTTACCTCCGACGTTTCGAAGACGACGTTGTCCTCGTGGTCTCGGATTAAGTCTTAATCCGCGGTTAAGTCCCGTTCATGTATAATAATATATACGGTTTATAACGTAGACTACGACACGCTACCGTAACGTCCCACGACGTCGTAACGGCCCACGGTCACAAATATCAAAACATGCACTTTATCGCCTTGACAATAGAGGTGTTGTTCAGATATTTGTGACCACCTCCACAGCTTCTATATATGATGGCGACTATACTGGAAACGATGTCTATGTATATTCAGTCGCTGGAACATAAAGTAAACAATGGCGTGGCAATGGTGCAAAATATTATACACACAACGGCGGCGGCTCGTCCTAGCCGGTTCCAGCCGGCTTATCTAACTTTCCGTCAGTTCAACAGTTTTCCTAGAGCTCATAAAAAAATGCAAAGGCATATTGGTTCCAAGAAATACATTGACGCGTTAAATACACAATTCAGTTAACTTTTTTTTTAATACAATGACGGTGGCAAATAAGCATACGGCCCACCTGATGGTAAGCAGTTACCGTAACCTATGGACGCCTACAACTCCATAGGGTTCACACGTCACCCTTTAAGAACCTATACACTACTTTTTTGAAGAACCTCATACTGTAGTCCCTGTAAAACCTCGGCAGGGAGTTAATTCTACAGCCGAAGCGTTCGCGGGAGGAAATTCCTCTTAAACCTTCCCCTTAAACTAGATGGCGTTGTATGATTGTATACGTTGTGTGTTGGGTTTTAAAACGAATTATATTTTCAATCTCAGCTACGAACGTCTAGTCTAGTATATAGACCTCCCCTGTAGAGCGCCACCGCGGTCTCCTATGACAAGTTTTAGAAGTGTACAGTTGTAATAGGCGGAATTATTGCTCAAAGGCATTCTGAACTTGCCAACCAACAAGTAAACAGATAATTATAAACAAACAATTATTATAAAACAAAAATAAATATATTTATTAAATCTGTCCATTGCTGAACAGGCCTCCCCCACTGACGGCCACTGTAAGCTATATACAAACATGGGGGTTTAATGCCATAATCGCCACGCTTGGCCGGCGGGGAGATCGCAATACGAACCAAAGATCTAAACGGACGCTTCGAAAAAAATAATTAAAATGCCCTATGAATTCTGTATCATGCTTAATTTTCTTGTTCAACTACCCGAAAATCACACAGTATTGGGCTATGCCAGCGCCATCTACATCAGTTATTTGCGTCTACATATTATTGCACCATCTCACGCATTTCTTGTCTTGTCTATTTTATGGATCACTTTATTTAAAGTTGTTACCCTCAACTTTTTTATTTGGATTTTTTTATTACTAAAAAATGATCAAAATTTTTCATACATCGAAATTACCGCCATACGAAAAATGGTAACTAAATGAAAAAAAAAACATGGGATACTTTTTTTTCTCGTATCTTGATCTAGTTATTAGCACACCAAAAAATCATATAAAAAAGATGAGGGTACAATTTAAAAAAAATGTCCTTATGGAACATATAGCGCCAAAAAAATATGGACAATTATACATATAATAGAGATCACTAATCAACTAATAAATAAAAAATATCTTAAAAATTAAAGTTATGTATGACTATGATATGGAAAAAATAAATCATCTTCAGGATAATACTACGAAAAAAGTAACGCGTGTTCCTTCCACTTATAATAATGACAATTAGTTTTCTGTCTTGTTTTTTTTTTTCAATGAAACAAAACGAATAACTATACCGTGACTCGCGTTACAATTTCATTCAATTTATTTTTCACACAAATTAAGAAACGATGTGCACTTTCTGTGCGATACAAATGTTATGTGAAATGGAAAAAGAGGAATGCATTTTTCCACAATATTATGCCAATGGAAGATTGCCAATAATTAAAGTTCCTTGTAGTTTTTTAGGTTGACTAGGTTTTGCCGTTTTTTTTTATTTATGGGGGTTAATATTGGACTTGCTTATTAAAATTGATTAAAGATAACATTTAAATAAAAATATCAAATCATGTTATGCCAAGCTTTTCATAATATTTTAGATGCCCGAAAATTATTAAGCCGTTCGAAATGTAGAAAAGTCGCAAAGTCTATAATGAACAATAAAGTTTACACTGTTAACTGCAAGATTATAATAGTTAACATTTCACTTCAAAGGTCAAACTCTAACTCAAAGCTATTTTACGATTGATAACTTCTTATTCATTAACGTTTTGAGGCTTTCACAAAAAATTAACGTGAGTAGCAATGAAAAATATATATCGTGACTCGCGTTACTCTTGCGTAGAAATCCTTACAGACTTTACTCCATGTTTTATCCTCCTAAGGCCCACTATACAAGTAAAATCCTACTCGAACTTGTTCTTTATACTGTGTGTAAGTCTAATACGGGCGAAGAATTAAACCAGACATAGGATTTCACAGTATAATCATTAACCAAAAGGTTTTTCTTTAATTATAGCTATTATACATATGTAATTAATTTTTGTAAAATTTCTGAGCAGTAATGTACTGCGAACATTACGCGATATGAGCTTTTGAAACTAACTGTCAACGAGTGTTTAACTCGAGTGTGTTGCATTACATTGCGGGCCGATTTTTTTATATGGATAAAATTTTAATTGTATTTCTAAGCAAAAGTTATCTAAATATATTTCTTATGTCCTATTCTACCCTCCGTTAAGAGATTCGCCTGTATAAGATTTACACACTGTAGTGTAGGAGGCTGAATCAACTATTCTTTGTCCCTCGTTGCCATAGCTACGTTCCCCTGGGTCACTCTTAAAACCACAGTTTTATGTCATCTAAATGCACAAAACATGCATATTTCTGGTAGCTATATGTCCCTTCCGTAATGTGTCACCTACCAAGCGTGTTAGTAGAACGCGGTGCCATATTTCTTCTGACAAACTATGCCTCAAATGTCTCCTGGCTGACCGGACAGAATAACAACAACAAATAGTTGATTCGCTCAGGAAATAAAGTAGAATCTCTTTTGTATCAACATTGAAGGAAACAAATAAAATTGAACTCTGTTCCAATTGTATAAATTTGAAATTTCTTTATAGCAATTCGTACTACAGTTAGGTTCGTGGGCCTTAAGAGGTTATCACTGCACCCGAATAAAAAAAAAAATATATAACAAATAAAATTTGATTTTTGGCACGTGGGCAATAAAATTTCAATGTTTTTTTTTTATTATTTGACAACGCTGGTTGTATTCCAAATATTCTGTTTGAAAATTCATATAATTTAATAATATCCAAATTTTATGTCTTTATTTCACCGACCCATGTGACGAGAACCTCGTGAAGGCCGAGAAGGACAAGTCCAGCAAGTACTTAAACTTGGCTCACGAGGTAACCGCCATGTGGGAAGTTGATTCGGCGATCATTGTACCGATAATTGTTTCCGAGAACGGTCTCAAAGCGAAGAGTATCAATCAACATCTTAAGACTCTCGCTGCGTGGTTGTCTCGCTAATTTCATCATTAGTATACCAACGAGAGTTAAACCGGCAAGTACAATTTTTTTTATTATAACGAGTTATGGATGATTAAGAAAAATAATATATATTTCTAAATGCGATTCTTAATTTGTCTGTCTTATTTCCACACAGGAGTAATCGTATTTTGATATAATTTGATTAAAAACAATCTACCTATAGCCAATTGAAATTAAACTTTAAATATTTCTTAATTCACGTTTTATAAGTCGAATGCTCGACATGTTTCACTTCGTAACGAGGAGCGTAATCATAAGCAGTTTGCGTTGGTTGACCGACGCAGATTATATGAAACATATCGACTTATAAAACGTGAGTTACCCGCATCTATACAAATATGTTTGAATGTCACGATATTTTTTTTTAATTTCTTAATTCATTCTCAATTATATCATTATATGTTTTCGATTTCATTGACTAATAAATAATTTATAAAAGCTGCAAGAATAAAAGCTTTACACAATAATCATACCCCAAAAATCATTGATTTGTTTGTTTTACCGTACGTAACATGTTTCAGTGCTTTGAGTGTTGGCGATTAGGACACGATGTCGTACCGCGAGTTGGGCGTGAGCGGGTCCGTCTCGTCGTCGTGTCGCAGGTTGAGGGCGCTGCGGAAGCTGTCGCGCAGGCGCGAGCCGAACGTCTTGTAGTCGAGGTTGGCTTGCTGGCCGAAGTCGAAGTCGGCCACCTCTATTGTGTATCTGGAATTAAAATTTTATTTATTTATTTTATTTTATTTATTCAAACATAATGTATACAGTATAACAGAATAAACCAAATAACTGTACAATTCAGACTTAGATACTAGAGTAGGTACACAAGACAACACTTTACAAATACAGTTTTATAAAACAGCACTGCCGTCCATCATCTCGCAATACTTCAGACAGACGCTACACACACTTGCCCATCGACTCGCAAACAAATCACTTTCAGGCGCCCATGACAGAAGCGCGTTCAGAAATTTTAGAGCTCGAACGAGGGGAAACTTTTGGCGCGCTACAGTACGCGTTGTGGGAGTGGCAAGAAGGTTGGAATTCCTAGGCCGTAGCTCCTGCTTGGACAGAAAAGGTACAGAGAGCCTCACTATCTGTGCCACTAGGTCAGGGCAGTCAGAGTCTCCCCGCAAAGTACCACAAGCCATAACCAGAAGCTTATGGTTACGCCTTACTTGTAAAGAATTGAAATCGAGGCATCCTAACAAGAATTTAGTAGGATATAAAAATGGATAATACTTGTACATGTTTTTGTAAAGAAATCTTAAGAATGCCTTTTGCACTTTTTCTAAAAGCAATGCATACGTACTCTCAGCTGGATTCCATACTAAACTAGCGGTTTCCAGCTTACTCCGAACGAGGGCCGTATACAGTAATTTAATTGCCTTTGGGTTGGTAAAGTCACGAGCATTTCTGACGATGAATCCCAGTCTTTTAAAACAGTCTGCAGCTAGCGCCTCGATATGATCGCGAAACGTCAGTTTAGTATCAAAGATGACACCGAGGTCCTTTACTGTAGTTACGCGGGTTATAACTTCAGATCCCAGCATATACAGGGCATGAAACGGTTTCAGTGACCGAGTATAAGACAAGACGCAACATTTGGAAACATTAAAAAAGAGTTTGTTTATGGTGCTCCAGTTGATCACGGCCTCTATATCCGCCTGCATTGCCTCGCAATCTGTCACTGCTTCTATACCGCAGACCAGCTTTAGATCATCGGCATAAAGAAGGCATCTTGCATGCTTTAACATTAATTCTAGATCGTTAATCATGACTCCAAATAAAAACGGGCCAAGAATAGAGCCCTGACTAACGCCTGATCGCGTTGCATAGGCGGAAGATACAAAACACCCATGCTTTACAAATTGCTGCCTATTTTGCATATAGCTAGCAAATAACTTAAGAAGCCGAGGAGAGAAACCAATGTGAGCCAATTTACTGAGCAAGATATCATTATCGACCAGGTCAAACGCCTTTTTAAAATCAAAGTAAAGAACGTCGACCTGTTTTCCTTTATCCAGGTACTCAGAAATAAAACTTGTAAGAGTTAGAAGATTGGTCTCGACGGACCGCTTTGATCTAAAGCCATGCTGTGAGTCGCACAAAAAAGGTCTAATTTGGGGCAAAATCAACTTCTGCAGGATTGATTCAAACAACTTTGCACAACAAGACAAAATGGCTATGGGCCGGTAGTTTTCCACCAGGGAGGTATCTTTGGTTTTAGGAATAGGAGTGACGCGCGTAAGTTTCCACTTCCAAGGATATATCCCCGTAGATAGTGAGAAATTCACTATGTGATAAATAGGCAGGATAAGAAAATCCATGCATCCCTTAACCACATATGCTGGAATATTGTCTGGGCCAACAGAACTCCGTGACTTCAAACGCCTTATGGCAGTTTCTACATCCTGAGGCGTAATGAAATTAATGTGCACAAAGTTTGCCGACTTTGACTCATCCTTGTTATTGGCAGCGTTATGATCTAGCAAAGGGGCATTAGGTAGAAACACACTCGCGAAGTAATCTGCGAAAGCTTCAGCTGCTTCTCTACCAACATATTCTTCTCCGTTATAATTAACGCAAGCTTCAAAGCCACCCTTTGACTTTAAAGAACCGATATGTTTCCAAAAAGCACGAGGGTTATGACAAATTTTGGCCTGTAGGCCATGAACATAGGTATCGTAGGCAACGGACAGTCGAAGTTTTATATCCGCTCGTAGCTTCGAGAATTCGCTATAAGTAGACTCACAACCTGTTCGTTTCCATTCACGATGTAGCTTAGCCTTGCGATTGATTCCTGTTATAATTTCGCTGCTAAACCAGACCGGATATCGCCTAGCACGTTTTTTTGACCGTGTTTTCCTGGGTACTGCTTTGTCAAAAATGCCATACACAGTGCTATAAAATGCATCGACGGCCTGGTCAACATTCTGAGCATTTAGCACCTCTTGCCAGGATGTTTTGGATACTAAGCGATACAATAAAGCGTAATCGCCTTTAGCAAAATTCCAATCTAGCTCGTTATCAATATTGCTCGGATCTATGTAACCAGCTATAGGATCCCCTTGAGTGAAGACAAGGTGAAGGCCTATATCTAGCGGAGGGTGATATGCATCACGATGTGGTACAAGTCCGCCTCCTTCAGTTTCCATAATACTAGAAATCCTAACGCGTTCTGTTACAAGCACTACATCAAGCTTACTCCCATGCATATTTTCAATTTCATTCTTCTCGTTCAGTCCACAAGAACTTAAAAAATAACAATAATATTGTAAGATATTCTGAGATGTATATAGAGGATTAAGATTGAGATCACCCAAAATAACAACTTTATCATCTAGTGACTCGATTACAGATTCTACTTTTTGAAAAAATTGCATGTATACATTATCAGTCGCTCTAGGATGAATATAAACAACACATATATGAAAACAAGTTCCACCGATTCGCAAAGAAGCCCAAATGTCCTCGCCGTCCAGTGTTTCTAACTCTTTGCGCCGTGTTACTTTGATGCCTGGCCGACAGGCGAGAAGTACGCCCCCACCACGAGCCCCAGTTGCTCTATCGCGTCTCAGTAAGCACCAGCCACCGGAGATAATTTCAGAGTCATCAACCGACTTCGTCAGAAAGGATTCCGTAACCGCGATCACATCACTATTTGTTGTTACGAAGTTCTGTCGAAAATGATTAAGCTTCGTGTTCAGGCCTCTAACATTTTGATAAATTATGTGCAATGAATGTTGAGGTTTGGAGTGCCTTGCATTGACAACATGGTTACCGTTTCGCGCGTTCTGAGTATCTTCGAAAAAACCACTCCTTCACTCTGGCGTTACAAGGCCACACGTCAGCAGATAGACATTTATCGAAATATTGCACAGGAACACCAATTTTAAAGGATTTATATTCACCTTTGGGCTTCAGCTCTTCGACAGTACTGGTGCCCTCCGGACACAAAGATTCCAGGTACGCACGGATATCGTCAGCTTCAGATAACATATTCCACAAATGCAGATGTTTCTTTTGCTCCACTGCCTTCAACGATGTTACGTCAGGTCCTGCGGTACCGCGCACTGAGGAATTCCGTTTGGGCTTCAAGGCTTGCCCCCGCTCGGTATCGTTTGGGCCTGCAGCGTGACGCTCTTTCGTTACTCTTTTCTTATTATGTTTTAGCTGCTGCACATGCCATGTCTCACTTGTAGAGTCTTCCTCGTCATTAGCAGGCAAGCTGTCAGCCTGAGTGACGTTTTCGTGGAAACACTTTATTAGAGTGGCGTTATTATTTGGTGAAGAAATCACGGCGCACGGGACATCGGCTTGTATCGCTTTAGCCGAAGTACTGGGCAACGCATTTTTGGTTACGACTGGGTCCAAGGCCTTGGCGATTTCCTTGCTGCGGTTCCGCTTTGACCCACGTCCTTGTCCAGGACAACGAGACTGGCTAGGCCGGTCTGTCGGGTCAAGCCTTAAACTAATTTCTTCAATCCTACTCATGCATTTAGAAACAGTCGACTGATACTTGCCGATTGTAGCAACGGCGCTGGCTAATTGCTCGGTCAGACAGGTTATTTGCTCCCGAAGTAGCAGGATTTCCAAATGTGTAGGCATGGACAAATGAGTATCAGCCTCCGATAAACGTTGCGGGGAAGATGGCGGAGCAGGGGTGTCAGTGAGAGGCTTCCTGACAGCCACATTCTTCATATTTTTTGTATTTATGGGAGTACCTACTGGTGTGTCACAATTTGGGCCTACTTTCTTGGCAGCACAGGCACATTCGGGACAGACCCATACAGTCTTTTCATCTTCGGTGAGGGTTTTGTAATTGCATGCGTAGTGGTACAGTTTCCCGCACGTCTCTACCATACATTGCAAATATTCTGTACCCACTGACAGATCCAGCTGACAGCCGCTACAGATCATACTGTCGTCCAGATTCCTAGCCATTTTACTGGACGCAGTTGACATACCCGGACTATAGAAGTGTAGAGGAGGTTGGAGTACTACGATGACGTCACGCCGCAGTAGATGATGCGCCGTCGTCACACGTACCCGCAACAGCCGGGTTGTACCAGAATCTAATAAACGCTAGAACGTCGCAGTGGGCACTTCGACGTAGCAGATGACGGGGCGTGTGACGTCGCCGTCGTAGCAGCGTAGCACACGTAGCACTCACCCGCGGGAAGCAACGCTGCGATGACGTCACGATGCAGTGCGCTGTTCCGGCTGTGCAGTACCAGGGGCTCATAGGTGCTGGCAAATCGCAGTACAACAAGGCACCTCCGCGTAGCCGATGCCGATGACGGGCGTATCGCTGTAGCACTGGATACTACCACTGATCTTATGCGCTCCTATTATCTCTCTCGAATTAAAGTTGCAAATATTTTATTTTATTTTAATACGATAAAAAAATATTTGTCGCGGATATTGGGCACGTCAACACCTTGCGGAGGTCCGAGGGGAGAGGAAAATGACAATGTGAAGAAAATTGTGATCAATTTACAGCCAATTCTGAGTTGGCTTTTCTTGTAAAATATTGTTAATATGCTTTACTGTGCCTATAGACCACCTAATCTTTAATGCTTTGCCCTAAGGTTGACTGGTTATGCCTCATGACCAGTGATCGGATATAGGATGCAATTTCCTGGGTTTTTAGTCCGATATCTTAACATGGATATGACTTACAGCCCCACGATTCTTTTTTTACCTACTTTTATAAAAGTCAAATAACTAAAGGTAGGTTTGACCGGTCTGGCCTAGTGGGTAGGGACCCTGCCTATGAAGCCGATGGTCCTGGGTTCAAATCCCAGTCAGGGCATTTATTTGTGTGAGCACAGATATTTGTTCCTGAGTCATGGGTGTTTTCCATGTATTAAAGTATTTATATGTATCTCTCTATTATATATATCGTCGCCTAGTACCTACAACACAAGCTTTAATGAGCTTACCGTAAGACTAGGTCGATTTGTGTAAGAATGTCCCGATATATTTATTACGAATAAAGTAACAACTAACAGGCGCTTTTTCTTAGAGGTCTTCCACATTAATATACGTTACACGCATTTTAACTTTTTGAACCGTTCACCATCATCATTTCAGCCGTAAGACGTCCACTGTTGGACATAAGCCTCCCTCAAATATGACTTGTATCATCTAGTGGCAGGCGGGTTGGCCATCGCAGTAGCTCTATGAATCCTTCATGTTACGCGACGACTTAACGCGCATATTTAACTTTCAATCGGGTGTATAATGTTTGCCCAAATGTAAAGTACACGTACTTGGAGCGGTGCTGGTAGTAGGCGACGCCGAAGACCACCAGGATGACGGCCAGCAGACAGAAGACCACCGGCACCACTATCACAGACAGCTGAGCGTGCACCAACGCTGGAAACAGACATTCTTATCACTTGCGATTTTTACTATTTTTCTTTATTTTTTTTTTATACCACAAAGGTGACACACAAGCATGCGGCCCGCTTGATGGTAGGCGGTCACCGCAGCCTATGGACGTTTACAATACCGAGGCATCATTCACGCGTTGCCGACCCCGTAAAAACCTCTTTACACCCTTTTTGAAGAACCCCATACTGTAGTCCTTTGGGATGACCTCCGCAGGAAGCTCATTCCACAACCTTAGCGTACGCGGGAGGAAATTTCTCTGAAACCGTTGGGTACGCGACCATTTTGTCCTACGACGGTCATGCGGCCCGCCTGATGGTTACACCCCGTTATCTTATGCTCAGTTTAGGGGCAAGTGATTGGGCAGTTACGATAATCTAAGTCCATAAAAATTTAAGTTGACTTACTAAAAGATCTTAGGTCCGATGTTTTGAAAGTCACCAAGTGATCTCCATAGAGAATGAATGAGAATCTGTATGGAGATTACTCGGTGACTATTTAAAAAATCGGACCCCAAATTGACGAGTTTCAATAACAAAAAAAACTCACCTTTATAAATATTAACTGTAGCCCTGGAAACATTTCTGCCCATCTCATTCTCAATGATAACCACGACCGTATGCTGATCGCTGTCCAGAAAATACCGGACCAGCGGGAACGTGTTCACCACGGTCCTGGTGGTGACAGCGCAGGTCTCGTTCCCGGTCGTGTTGTACTCCCCCCGCTTGTACTGCGCGCAGAAGTCGAAGGGCGGCGAGCCCGTGTATTTGACCTCCAGGTTTAACAGGTCTCCGTGTTGGAGCCAGTTGCGGCCGGTAATGTTTATTTTTGATATTGGCTCTGGAAAAACAAATGCCGTCAGATATAGTGGAGCTTTGGAGTCGAAAATATCTGAACACGCAGTTTATGGAGTTGAAGCGTAGTTCAAATATTTGTATAGGTAAGTTATTTTTTATTATGCAGAAACGTCTGCTAGTTAGTAGTACCTATACAAATTCGATATTTAAATCGAAAGCAAAATAGATTTTTTTTTGACTCGCAGCGGGACTCTAACCCACAACCAACGGACTGGGCTAGTGATCCAATGGTTGTGGGTTAGAGTCCCGCTGCGAGTCAAATTTTTACTATTTCTTTCGATATAAATATCGAATTTCTATAGGTTACACGAGAGTTGAAGTCACGCACACAACATCTCATGTAATGATAGGAAGATTTTGAAATTACAGTTTTTCATATCGATAGCAAGTTCAACAGCGAATTGAGTGAATACCGGCCAAAATAGTACATTACTACAGAGGCCGGGAAGTAAGGGGTTGCCGGCGAAGTATATGTAGACGGCCGAGCGCAGTGAGGCCCGATTGTTACGAGGACTACAACCCCTTTTCACGCCGAGGTATGTATAGTACTTTTTTCAAACATGGAATACATAATTCACAAAAACAAAACTAAAAACAACAACACGAAGGAACATATTGTCAATATTGTAGTGTATGTTTGAGAAAAGTTCTTTATTAAACCTCTTCAAACATGACCAGTGATCGGTTTTTTGGATTCGACATGGGGTGAACGACCTCAATCATTATGTTAGTATGGAAATGCCCCGGGAATCCGGGCTTTAGGTTGTTAGAAAAGACAAAAAAAATGCATTGTGTTTATTTTATTATACAATAAAACATCTAAATAGCTAATATACAAGCGACTTACTCGCCGTTATTTTGTCCAAATTGAACAAATGAGCACAAGTTTTCACACTGACAGCTCATCTGCTGCCACCAAATCGGCATATTTTGTACCGTTTGTACAAAAGTTCGACGAGTAAGTAAAAAATCCCTTTCACACAATTTAAATTGTTTTATTTTTGATTAATTTGTTCCGGTATCGCGGGAAACTGTCGTATCTTTATTAACTTTTCTACATGATATCCCGCGAGAGTGAATCCAAAAAACCGATCAATGAACATGACTGAAGTAACTGGCACTGGTTACACTTTAAGTGTTTTTATTTACATTAACTCATTAATTCCATTCATTCACAGAACTTACCTCTAACTTTCAACGTGGCTTGATAATGTCCGTAAGTATAATGATCTCCTATCGGCACAACCGTATCTCTGCATATAAAATCCTTAAACGGAGTTTTCCTTTTCACCGCGCGCTTACTTATATTATGAGCTGGTATCACTTCACTAGGCGTAGTTGGCTTCGGAGTTGTAGTAGTAGTTGTAGTAGTCGTAGTAGTAGTTGTAGTAGTTGTAGTAGTTGTGGTAGTTGTAGTGATTGGTGGTAAAGGATCGTTATTAGCTACCACAAGGACGTCGACATTGTGTTCGTGCATGGTGTCATGATATGTGTTATCTAGAGACATTGTAGTAGTTTGGTCCACGTATTTGCAGTCTATGAACCAGTAAGTGATGACTTGGGAAGCGTTTGCCTTGAGGAAGTCCATTTCGACTTGAGGTAATTGTATGGAGTGTCGGACCGTTTGGTTGACGGCGACGAACGTGTTCGGTCGGACCACGTCGTTCTGTATTAGGACAAGGTCGCCATGTAAGGTGTCTGAAAATGAATTTTATATATTACATGATATATTTAAAACGGATGACACGGAGCATGTCGGAGGTGGTCACAAATATCTGAACAACAATTGTCAATAGTTGAAATAGATAACATATACTTAAGAAAAACCGACGAGGACCTCCGGTGTTCGAGACTGGATTCTAACCCGCATCTCCAGCTATCGCGGCTGACAGCGGCTGCTGCAGCTGGAGATGCGGGTTCGAATCCCGTCTTGAACACCGGAGGTCCTCGTCGTTTTTTCCTTAAGTATATGTTATCTTTTCAACTTTTAATTTATATAGTAGTATTACTACTTAAAAATCAAAGCCAATCAAAATATTTCATAAAAAATAGTTTGATTTGTTCTTAGTTTCAACAATTGTCAAGGCAAAAAAAATGCATATATATTTGTAACCACTTTCACAGCTCCGATATATCTGATGGCGACTGTATACTTGGGGGGGGTCAATAGAAAACGAAAACAGTGTAAACAAAGCCATTTACCTTCATAGCTTCGCAATTACAAACTTTTAATAAACAACTATGGTATCATTGACATTGTATGCACATCTGTTACATTCTTGTTTAGTTTAAATGTGCGATAAATACTCGTATTCAGTGAAAACGAATTCATATAATAATATTTTATCAAGTGTCATATGTTTTTTTTATTTACTTAGAAACGCAGTCGTCAGTCCGCCATAGTTTACCTTATTTTTCTTTTCTATTGAATATACATATACAGTCAGCAGCAAAAGCGGCTAAGCGGTTGAGGTGTTCAAAATGAGATCAACACATCCCTATTGTCAAGAGAATTAGAGCGCGTGTATGTCATTTTTAACACTTCACCCCCTCTGCCCCTTTTGCTGCTGATTGTACCTATCACTGAACTTAAACCTATACCAGATGAAACAAAATGCTAATACGAAAATATATTTTCTATATATATTCGTGATTACGATCAACTTTTAACTATGGGGTCACAAACGAAAAATCAATTAAAAATAGACCTTCCCATACTAGCTGCTAGCTAAGTTGTTAGTATGGGCAGGTCATTTTTTAACTGATTTTTCAGTTATGTCTCCATAGTAAAAGTTGATCGTAATCATGAATAGATTCAGAAAATATAACATTGTATCACCATTTTCATTTCACCCAGTATATACATAGATAAACTCCATACCATACAAAAATAAATGTTATTCGATATTTTTGTGAGACGTTATGCTATATTTACTGCAATAGGATATCCAATAAATGGAATATAAAACTCAACTAAACGGTATTACCATTACTATAAGTATGATTAAATAATGAATGCAATTGTCGGCACGAAAACCCAGACATTGGCACTATCGTGTCTGGAAAGTTGAGTTACAAGGTCCATCTGTTATCTCATCACCCGATTAACACTGAGGGAACTACCATAATCGAAAACTGGTTTTACACTCAGTTCTGCAGTTAATGCAATATTTAAGGCAATATTATTGTGTATTGTCATTATGAAACCATCACTAGAGGCTAGAGAGCCGACGGATTAAGCTAACTACAAAACTGCTTTAAGAAAATAAACTCAATAAGAAGAAAATGTACTCAATGAGGGCTTACAACTTACTAACTAACTACTTACTACATTTAATTCCAAATGGGCCCTTAAGGGCATTGTACTAAGGATGCTAGCGGCTCCTCGTTGTACCGCAGCTGATACGTTGGGCGAGGAAGCCGCCAGCTCTTCGGTCACCAGTTACTCTTACGTTAACATTATTTGACGGATTTATTATTTTAATTTTATGATACGATTATTTTCGTTCCAGGGATCAAATGTTTGTATGGGACTTATTGCCTTAAAACTACACAAAGGTCAAAAAGGGGCAACAAAGTCTGAGTCTAAGTATTTACCGTGCAAACGTTCCTTACAAAATGGTTAGAACCTATATGACGTCACTGGTTCCTAGCCACGCTCTTTCAAGTATGGAAAAATACCTACCCTACCCTTCCCTCTCTAATAAGTATGTAAAAAGGACAGGTAGTCTATGTCGCCTCGAGATATTGTCACGAAAATCACGTGCTAGGCCTACACGCTTTTTTTTTTATTTGACGAGTCTGCCTCTACTACTCATTAAGTAGTAATCCCAGTAAGGGCATTTATATGTGTGATGAGCATGTATTTGTTCCTGAGTCATGGGTGTTTTCTATATATTTAATTCTAAATATTCTAAGTATTTGTATATTATATATATCGTTGGCTGGGTCACAACACAAGCCTTCTTGCGCTTACCACGGGAAAAAGTTAATTTGCGTAATGATGTCCTCTAATATTTATACTAATATACGTACTAATATTTACGTATATCTGCTTCCGTGAGAAAATATACGAGACACAATTAAAAACCGATCAATTTTACGTAAAAACAATTAGGTTTTCAAATCCACAGTTCAATATAAATGATAACAGACTGACTCACGTATTATATTACACAGTCTGTTATCTTTCAACACTATTTTTACTCCGCATAAACATGTGGAAACAATGCATATACAGCCTTAGCAAAAGTATTCAGCACACACTTTTTTTCTTCTAACTCTAAAAACCATTTCTTTCTAAATGCAGTTAAACTTTGCGATATCACAAACCTTATGTACAGTCAAGTGTAAAAATTCGTTCACTGCCAAAGTTTCAGAAATATGTACCGAGCAACTCTATTGTACAGTAAATAAGGTTGTAGGACGTATTTATGAAAGGATTCTTTCGGTACGTATTTTTGCACTTGACTGTACACAACAAAAGAACATCTGTAGGTCTAGCACAAGTGAGCCGCGACAGTATCTCGAGCCGAGATAGACTACCCGTCCCTCTTTAAATAATATAGTTAGAAAAGGACGGGTAGTTTATCTCGGCTCGAGATACTGTCGCGGCTCACTTGTGCTACACGTACAGTTAATAATACTTAAAAGTACGTATTAAATAAGAAAACAAATAACACCAAAAATTCGGAGCAACGAAGTGAGTTATTGCAAATTTTCTATACAATCACCAGTCACTGCAACAACCAATCAGTTAAGTTGTGTTGTGTGCACTCAGGAAATGATATATATAACATACAAACACTTAAATACATATATAAAACACCCATGACTCAGGAACAAATATTTGTGTTAATCACACAAATAAATGCCCTTACTGAGATTTGAACTAAGACCATCAGCTTCATAGGGCCTAGCCATTAGGACAAACCTGTCGTTATATCATCATTATCATCATTGGCCATGGCAGCTTAGCACACAGTGTCTTCAATCTTGTCTATGTGCAGTACCGATACATTGTCTTTGGTTGCTTAGTAACCCGATAGCAAAACATTTCTTGTCATCATATATAATTATAATAATAATGTATAATTTATCTTATCTCTTACGTTAGGTTTTTTACAATATCTTTATAAAAGTGGAATATAAAAATACATCAAAAAAATATCAAAACAATAAACATATTATAGAAAACCTAACCCAGGGTGCCGCCGGCAATGGGGCAGGGCCTAGGTTGCCGCCGGCAACGGGGCAGGGCCCAGGCTGTTAGGGCTGTTAGGGCTGCAGAGAGAGGAACCGACGGACTACAACGTGTCTAGGATTACCGCCTTCTGGATCTGACCCTTGATCCAACCACAACCACATAGCGAGTGTCTCAATATGTTGGTTGAGACTCTTGGCTATGAGACCGTTCGCGGAAACAACTATCAGTACAATATATAATTTACCTGTTAGACTGAAGCTGTTGATCGCTCTAGCAATTTCAATGTATAAACCAATGATGTTGTAGTAGCGCTTCACGTGGACCTCTGCGGTATAAGAACTGGCAATGTATGTGTTCCTCTTGTATTCCACCGTCCAGTTAACTACACCAGTAGTAGACATGTACTGAAATAGGAATGTTATTGTTTAACAGCATTTCCCTTCACTATCAATTAAAATAAATTATCATGATATCCTCGTAAGGCCCACTAGCCTACAAGTAATTTGAAAGCCTACTTTAATGAAATTTCTCGGCAAACGAGCAGACGACTTGCCTGGTGGTAGGCAATTATCGTCGCCCATGGGCACCCGAAACATCAGGGGAGTCACAAGCGCGTTACCGGCCTTTAAGGGGGGGTCGGAGCTCTGGGAACCTTACTCACCACCAGGAACACTACACTACCTACCTGAAAGGTAGCAGTGCTATTATGGCTGTGGTCTTCTGTAAGGAGGAGGTACTTCCCCAGTTGGGCTGCCCCAGGTTCAAGCATGTCATCACTGTGCCCTACCTCTCATTGTTGGACGTAGTTTAAGGACATACCCGGGTCCGATTATGATATAAAAGAGATTAAACTTTATTTCCTACACTATGAAGAACAAATTCGAGTAGGATTTTACTTGTAGGGTGGGCCTTAGGAGAAAATATGTATATCTGCTCTAGTATGTAATTATATTTTTTTATTTCTTCATTAGATGCCTTCTACTCCTTGCTGATTGAGGTGGATTGCACCAATGTCAGGTGGCGGCTTTGGACTTTACTTATAGGAAGACTGTTTGGTGGCATATTTTGTGTTTGGGAAGGGATTAGGTCGGGTCATCATCATCATCATCATCTCAGCCATAAGACGTCCACTGATGAACATACGCCTTCCACTTGGACTCAGCATGTGCTGGTTGGAAGTGACCCACATCCAGCATCTTCTGGTAACCTTAATGAGGTTGTCTGTCCATCTTGATATTTTTTGAAGACACTAAACTTACAACCTGAGTTTGTGTTTTTTAGGGTTCCGTACCTCAAAAGGAAAAAACGGAACCCTTATAGGATCACTTTGTTGTCCGTCTGTCCGTCCGTCCGTCTGTCAAAACCCTTTTTCTCAGGAACGCGTGGAGGTATGAAGCTGAAATTTATATCAATTACTCAGGTCTACTGTCCCTTGAAGCTGTGAAAAAATCAAACTTCTAAGCCAACGCAATCAAAAGATACAGCCGTTTATGCCGCAAATTTTCGACACTTGCAAGGGAATCAAAACCTACAGGGTGCTTCCCGTGAACTCAGAATCTTGAAATTTGGTACGAAGCAACGTCTTATAGCATAGATAAAGGAAAAATTACGAAAACCATAAATTTTTAGTTACATCACATAATATATTTTTTTTTAATAATTTTAAACTTACTACCCATTTCCTCATAAACGCGTAGAGGTATTAAATTGAAATTCATACCAAATACTCAGGTCTATAATACCTTTAAGCTGTAGCAAAATCAAACTTCTATGTCAACGCAATCAAAAGAAACAGCAATTTAAGCTGCATATTTTGAAACTCGCAAGTACTCGCAAGGGAATCAAAACCTAAAGGGTACTTCCAGTCGACCTAGAATCTTGAAATTTGGCATGAAGCAACGTTTTATAGCACACATAAAGGAAAAATTCCGAAAACCTTAAATTTTTAGTTACATTACAAAATATATATTTTTTAATAAACGAACTTTGTAAACCTTGCAGGTTTGTACGGAACCCTCGGTGCGCGAGTCCGACTCGCACTTGGCCGGTTTTTTTATTATTTTTATAAATACTTTACTATAATGATAACATTACAAAAAGTACAATAAGTAAAAAAGAATTGGATTGACTTATTAGATAAGCAGTTCAAGTAGCATATTTTTAATATAGCCAATTTACACAACATCTTTTAAATTTAAATTTAAAATATTATTGTTAGGTTTTATTAATATCTGTCCTACTTTCATTTGAAAGAGTAACAGAGATCCATCCATCCATACAAACTTTGGTATTTATGATATTTGTAACACAATATTGTTACATATTCTTTATACATAGTTTAAAATATGATATTTCTCCCATATTTACTTTTTTTTTAAATCTATGTTTATATTTGTATTTATAAATTGCAATAAATAATATATAAATATTTCAGGACAATCTTACACAAATCAACCTAGTCCTACGGTAAGCTCAGTAAGGCTTGTGTTGTAGGTACTAGACGACGGTATATATAATAGATAGATACATATAAATACTTAAATACATAGAAAACACCCATGATTCTGAAACAAATATCTGTTGTTCATCACACAAATAAATGCCCTGACTGGGAATCGAACCCAGGACCATTGGCTTCACAGGCAGGGTCACTACCCACTAGGCCCGACCGGTCGGCAATACACTTTAATATCTCTTAATAACATATCTCATTATTGTTTTAAGGACATGTAAAACTTAGAACAACTATAAGAATAACTGTTTTAACATATTGAGTGCCACCATATGTATAGGTGAGAAAACTTATATACAGCACCTGGTCTATGTAGTAGTAACATGTGTGTCAGTGTTCTATATTCAAATGTTGACATAAGTTCCATATTAATTCTTTGCACAACTACATAGACATGGTCCTTCAGTTAAGTTTTTCATCAATATCAGGCAGGTTCTCTATTCATAGCAGATTTTCGAGACACGGGTTTCATCTAAGAGCGTACACGTAGCGAATAGTGGCACTGAATGTGTTAACAGTCACCTAAAGCGAGAAATCCCTATACAGAGAGAAAGGATAAAGGAGTTTTGGGGTGGTTATGACTCACCTCTGTTTCTGGTGTGTATCCACTGCTGTCCCAAAACACATACTTCAGGTTTTCTCCCCTACAGCTCTCCGACAAAATAGCAGTGAACGTAATGTTAGAACCGCGCACCGCCGGACCATTATTCGACAATGACACTTTGCACGGCGCAGCTAGAAAATATTCATCATTAAAATTAAGCATGTATTGTAGTCTTAAACCAACAACGTCTAAGCAATACTTAACTAGGCGAACATAAATAATAATAATGACATACCCGTTTTAATCATGATAACTACACATAACAACAATACGATGCGAACCATATCGACGAAACTCCAATAACACTTGGCTACTACGGAACATGAAAATCGCGCACAGAAATGTAAACGGCACGGTAACTGTATCACACATTCAAGTCATTCGTAATTTCGCCAATCAAACAAAGAAAATTACAAAATACTCTATTTACGACTGTATAGCGTAGCGAATTTCGTTTGCCTGCGTTGTCTTATCTTGTCTTCTGTCGCTTCTGTCCTGTCAGTCAGAAGAGAAGAAAGTCAATGTCATGTCAAGATGTCAAAACATTGTCAAAATGATACAAATGATTATCAGTGTATTTAAGGCCTATATTTAACTGTCAGATATTTCAACCACATAATCGAATATGTACTATCGATTTATGCCAAAATTTTTCCTTGATTTTTCGATAACGAACGTATAGGCTAAGCTGCCGGTCTAGCTTTAAATTCTCCTATTCATTTTAAAATTGAGTGCAGTTTAGAAATTTCAACCTATTTTTTAAATACAATTCAGTATTTCCTATTTTACATGAATTTTAGCAATCAACAACTTGTAAAGTTGTGGTTTGGTCGTGGCATTCATTACATCATTACTCGCCGATCGCGCGCTACTACATTCAGCATTTTTGGATCGAATTTTTAAATGAGTGGGGTCCTTAAGGCTAAAGCCACACGAGCGTAATTCTGCCGCGTAGTTTTGGTTGCGCCATACTTTGTATTACGTGAATACTCGCACGTTGTATGCTGCGACCGAAATTGCGCGGCAGAAAATACGCTCGTGTGGCTTCACCCTTACTCCGTGTTTAGACATGCTGGCTCGTTACTCGCCTCGCCATTCGTCAAAACGTTCGACGAGACTTTGCCTATACAAAAACGCGAGGCGAGGTGCGAGAGGAATAGCGAGACGTCCGCGTACACATGCATGCTCGCGTTTCGCCTCGCCATTCGCCTCGCTACTCGCGCGAATGTGTGGCGGTAGCATTAGAAAGCTATTTCAGTCACCGAAATTGGTATCGATTGAAATGTAATCGAGTAACTTTGATCATTCGATTTGTTGGAACCAAAATTTATTATTGTACCTTCTAATAACCTGTTTGCTGTGTATGCATGATCGAGAAGAGCACAGACTATCAGACTACCGTAGTAGTGAAGTGATTGACTAACAAGTTAGCAACATTTCTGTTATTGTTTGCACTTTCATATTCCAGTTATTCCATGTTCCAGTTCCTTAAAAAGATTGCCTATTATTTTTATACAATAATGAAACTGTGAAGTGCTCTATCGTGTTTGGGTGATATATGAGATTTCTCTTAAAATGGCTACCGTTTTCGACAGTCCATTTATCAGACAACGTTTACATAGGTTACGGCATAGAGACTTCGATTTAGACGAAGACCAGAGGTTCGGCAGATGTGATTGTACGAGTTATTCATATTTCGTGCTATCCATGGTCCTTTTCTCCGTGGGTACAGTCATTACAGTCCTCGCCTTGGGAGATGCCGATGGTTACATTTTAAGCAACTTGGGACACATGTGGCTCGTTGGACCAATATTTATATGTTCTGGAATGATGGTAGCGGTGAAGAGTATGTTGTATCTTCGTAGAAAAAGTGTTATTCAAATGCTGCTTCACCAACGTGCAATAATTAGGGTAAGTGTGCTAGTAACATACGAAGTCACGAATATATTCTAGTCAGCTAAGGTATGTGACGTAGGTACGGCATTTGATGATAATGGGAGGCCATAAAATTGTTTTGAACCATGGTTCATTTTAAATTGTGCATTGTAAATGTGTTATAGTGATTTTCTTTTATTGCACTGCAATAATATTCAAAGCAATCATATCATAATTCCTGTTTGTTTAGACTTGTAAGTCTCCAACCAACTCATTAGTGCCCAATATAGTAAATTGGGCAGAATCTATACATTTTTGTGCACATGTGATAATAGCAGTTGGATTAATCTCTTACTCAAATAAATATATAGAAACAAAACTGTTGGTGAAAACTTAGCTAAAGAAAGTGACCTATGTATTTTACACGCATATCGGCGTTCTATATTAAAATTTTGATGGAAGTTCCATAATCATTCTCTGCACAACTACCAGTGATCAGCAATATGGGTGCAAAACTATAACCAAACTCGTTAAGCGGACATAAAAGAGTGCATAGAACCATAAAAACATTCATATTCTTACACTCAAATATTGGCATATCAAGATTCCGATATACAATTAAATTGGACACTAATTTGCCAAAGTTATTCGTATTCTTCTTGATAGTAAGTATTACTATACCTCAGTTCAACTAGTTTTGTTATAGTTTTGCACCGTTAGTGCCGATCACTGACAACTACATAGACATGGTGCTCCAGTTATGTTTCTCACCTATATTTCTTTTAATACAGACTTTCTCAATCTATTTTAATGTAAAATTATGAGACTCTTTCAAGTTGTGAATGTGACAATTACACTTGAAAAGAGGTCCTTTATCCTGTCTTTACTCTGGGAGGATACAAAAATATCAGTACTTATTCTGTCATATATAATGCATGCACATACATACAGTATGTTAAGACATGGACTTGTTATTGGCTTTACAACTACTAGTATTACCAAAGTAAACAACATTGTTTACCTTTTTAATACTAGTAGTTAAAGGTAACTATGTAGTTACCATATATGGTAATTTGAATTGGTATGAGTTTTTAAGTAATAGTAATGTTAGCTTAAAATTGTGTATTATTATTGACTAAATGATTTTTAACTGTCACACAGTCAGCCAGTGTTAATTGGACAATGCAGTCATTAACATGCAATGCGGCATGATTCAACAGTGAACATGTTAACACATTCACTGCAGTATGGGGTTGTTTTGACCCTGTACAAGTATGGTTATTTGTGATTTTTACTAATTGCCGAATTATAGGTTTTAAAGGAGACTTAACTCCCCGGGTTAAGTCTCCTTTAAAGCATGATGAGAAAAAAATTAACAGTAAAATAAACCTTGTCATAGTTGACATAAGAGACTGATGGGGTATGAGATACCCTGCCTCATGCTCACCCAAAACTCCCGAAATAAAATAAATAAAATAAAATAAAAAACCTTTATTATCTGGGTTGAAAAGTGTTAAAACTAAGCTAAGAACTATTACAACTATCTAGTAACACTTCTCTTCAGAATCTTGTTTGAGGTGCAGGCCTTTTCCAGAGCTACAGAACTCCCAAAGTACTTGTTACACTAAACCTCTAATCCATGAGGATTAACTAGCAAGACTATGAGGTCCTACTAAACAGCTAGTAAACTACGACAATGTTATAACTTATGGACATTATATGGATTGTCTGGTTCACTTTCTAGGTAGATTCCTTGAACTTTGTATTAATATGTAACTAAAAAAAGTTTTCTATTTAAGTACTCAGTTTTGATATGCTTACTTATTTTTTAATACATTGAGAACTCAACAAACATTCTTAGTAATTTGAAGTGACCTAATGCATGTGCCAGGTAGGTAAATATAGACCATTTGATTAATAAAACTGGTTTCGTGACCTTGATTTTTATTTGGTTTTTTAGGTATTTTCTACAATATTGCTAATCATGATACCTTTCAATACAAATAGGAGAAATCTTCCATGTTTATTACTTCCATATCTTTAATAGTTTTTATATGTGTATGGTTGTGTACAGTAAAAATGTAGGTATAATAGTTTTGGGTAGAGAAACATAAAAAAACAATTTTGCCACAGCTTATGGGAGCCTGGGGTTCCCTTGGCACGTCCCAGGAATTGGCGTAGGCACTAGTTTTACGAATGCGATTGCCATCTGACCTTCCAACTTAGAGGGTAAACTAGGCCCTACTTATATAGGGATTAGTTCAATTTCCTCACAATGTTTTCCTTTACTTTATTTCATACGTAAGTTCCGTTAGTACGAGCCCGGGTTTGAACCTACGATCTCATACCGCGAAAGCTGCGTTTTCACTTCAATTTGTATGGAAAATGTTCGCTAAGAACACTAATTGAAAATGCAGCTTAAGCCAAGCACTCTTAATATACTTAATTAATTTAATTATTATGAATTATAACTAAGTTAGGGCAATGGCACTAATATTCTTCATAATCAAATATCATCATCTATACTTAACAACTAATCTGATTATAATCTTGCAAGTGTTTGTAGATGTTTATTAAGAAAAAAGTAATAAAAGTGTCCTATTGTAATTTCAGGACATGGCAGCAGTCCAAGCTGAGCAATCATACAGTGGTCAGGTCCCAAGGACCGCTTCCAGTGCCACCCTACCTCCGTCCTACGATGCTCTAATAGCAGCCGCACCGAGTAAACCGCAACCCTCAAGCTCTGAACCTCCTCCTCCTACATATGATGAAGCCATGTGTCTCATCGTTGATGGGAAACCAATGGATAGGAATGATGACGCTAAAGAGGAAACTAGCCAAACCAATATGGACAGCACCAAACCATGAGGCAGGCTTGCATTTGTAATATTTTGTTACTTGTACAGTCAAGGACATATTTATGTATACATTATGTTAACATGTGTCAAAGGTATGTATGTATATTTATGAATTTGACTGTAGCAGAGAAGTTTTTTAATGCTTTTTTTAATACAATATTGCGTTCGCCATTGATAATGCTCAGTCTGACAGTGTCTCGACTTTTTGGCAGGCCCGGTACCACGAAATCGAAGTTCGTATATTTCGAGCATCTTTGTCTTTCACTCCGACTAATGCTTCATGGGACAGAGACAATCGTCCGATAAGAATATCATTTTTCGCGGTAGTGCCTCTGATCGAGGCTGCCGCGAGCGGGAAACGAACGAGGCTGCCCGAGGCGGCTGGTTCTGTGAATACGAGGCTGATTATTCATGTCAAAAATATTTTTCTTTGGGTTAACATTTTGATTCTTTAGAAAAATTAGTTTATAAACTTCTGTAAGTGATCTTACAAATAAACTTACAACTTGCAGAATGTTGCTAATTAACTTATTTGGTGAATGCAATTTTGTATGGAGATTAGTATTTGTCATTCTCTGTGATTAGTTGTTAAGGTTAACTTAATATCCTTGTATGTACTTATTTACATGCATGTATATACATTGGTTAATTAGTATTCTCTATTGTGCCTAAAATTGACTTACATAAGCGACTAGCGTATGGCTAACTTTTTATACAAATTATGAACATTTATAGAAATACTTTTTGGAATAATTATTCTATTTTGCGAGTTCATTGTTATTGTTACATGTAGCGATGCCAGGCGTTCGGGTATAGCCGGACATTAGGCTTTTTTGCGTGTCCGGCAAAAATAAACGGTGTTCGGCTTCTGTTAGGCGTGGTTAGGCTTTATATTTCGCAATCGAACGAGCGCAGACGAGGCGACTGGCGGCCACTCCCTCGGGACACAAGGAGACACAAAATCCTCAATATTGTAGGGTGTCCGGCCTTTGTACAGTCAGCAGCAGAAGTTGCTAACCTACTTAAAAATCAAAGCAAATCAAAATATTTCATGAAAAAATATTTGATTTGTTCTTAGTTTCTTAAGGGCTTAAGTTGTTATTTTTCAAATATATTGATCAAAGACAGTTCTTCTATAGTCATTATAAAAATAGAAGCCTTATAGCTTTTCAGGCTTAAGTTTTTAATTTGCTTACCACAGACCATTAACCTGTTAACTGCGGCATGGGGTCTATTCGACCCCGTATGGAAGTCGTGGGTCATGAGTTAATTACCGCAGTGAACATGTTAAAATGTAATTTTATTTACACAATACGATGAGCAATGAACTTGCAAAATAGATCATTGCCAATAAAGCCAGATGTTTACATTTATCTTATCTTTATGTCTGAAACATATTTGGCTGTTTGCGCAACAATGAGTGTGACGTTTCATTTACATTATATAAGAAAGAGACGCAACATTATGGTCGAAAAACCCATATTTCGACATTCAATGCAATTTAAATAGACGATGTGGTTTAGTCCATTTGATTTTTTGCTTTTACTTAAACGGAATAAAGTCTATATTTAAAACGCCGGTCAATTGTATGATGCTTGATACATAGGTTTTTCTGATAATTACAACAGTTAATAGGTGAAAAGCTAAAGCAGGTGCCTGATCTATGTAGTAGTAACGTGTCTGTACACGCATGTCGGCGTTCAAAACTTTGACGTAAGTTCTATATTCATTATCTGCACAACTACATAGACATGGTCCTTCAGTTTAGTTTTTCACCTATAGTCCTTAATTTAAATGTTTAAAAACCTGTCAACCAGTAATACAAGGTGTACATGGGTATATTTAATTAAATTTTGTACGCAAAACTTTTTTGTGATCTACTCGGAATCACATTCTTTTCATGCTGATATAACGAAAAAATATCCCAATATTTTCACACTATTACTTCCGTCTTCCATTCTGTTGCCACTAGCGATTGGTAATATACATAGATGACGAATGAAGTCTACATAATGACCCAACAAAAATTAGTCCACAAAGGCGGAGTCTAAAAGATTGACCTATCAACTCGCATGCGATTTGACGTTTGACAATACCCAATCAAAACTGATGAACCAATGCCAACTTTTTTTCTAATAGCGGGAATTTATTTATTGGATAATATTTAAAGCCGAGGAAGGGGGTAAGGGGTTAACTGTCAGTAGAATATTGGAGTCATTTTTGAGAGCCATTTGTACTGGAAACGCGTTGTATATATATTCAGTTGCTGGTTGCCATTCAATAAAGTCTATAGGTAACGGCATGGCTAAAATGTTGGAGCTTGTAATTCTGAGTAGGAAACTAAAAGAAATGTATTATTTACAATTTTAAATAAATTGCCCACTTAAGCCTCAGTGTAATGATCAAATTTAAGAACATTTTCTTCCAGTGTGTGTAGGATGTTATTTGTTAAAATTTAACAAAGTACCCAAGTTAACAATTGTGTTGTATTCCCAATAGCCGTAGTCCCAAGACCATGTGATGGGAACATGGACCTAGAAGTCTCCCCACCTCAGGTTTCTAGGGTTTAATGTAAATTACTACATCACAAAGATTTTTATTTCCTTTTTCCAACTGTGTGATATGTTACCTGTTTTGGGGAATGAAATCTTTGAAGACTGATGCATTTACATACTTTTGCCAATTTTACTGAACAATACATTGATTGGATATTAGTGTAGATAATTGTTGATCTGATATATGATATTATGTATACAGTGAACTTGAACAACTTAACGTTAAAATTAGAATCCATTTGACCCGTACTACTTTTCTGTCTGTAAATACTTATCTTCCGGGAGACCCGCTGTGGGTAGACCTCCCACAAGGTAGTCTAAAGACTGGTTAAGATCGCAGTCCGGGACTGGTCGTATTGGCGATCCTTGGGGCAGGCCTATGTCCAGCAGTGGACGTCTTACAGCTGAAGTCATTAGACATTGCTAGCAGGCCAACCTTAAACATAAAAATCCGAAAATAGACTTGTCTTTATCACTCTGGCTTATTTGTGCTAGAGACGGAGACATTTCTATTTGATGTTTACGGTATGTTAACGACATCAGTTTTGTTGCACATGTAAGCACAGCAAATGTCACTGGGTCATTGACATTGTATTGTCTATCTCAATTTTATCATCATTGTTGTGACGTTTATCGTAATAGTATTTTTATTTGTCCTGTTGTTAGCTTAAAAGTAAACATGATACAGGCCCAGTGCCGCGAACATCGAAGTTCGTATATTTCGAGCATCTTTCTCTTTACTCCAATTAAGACATCATGAGAATGACAGAGACAATCGTCCGAAATTTACGAATATCGATTTTCGCGTGCCGCAGGTTAATACATCTTGTTTATGAAAATTATGAAATTGACGATTATCGTAAGACCGGGGAACTTTAGTCCTAAAGGTTACTTTGTTCATCCATAAAAACACATTTTAAATTGATAAATTCTTTAGATAGACACTAAACGCTTACAAAATACGTTTATAACACCGTATATAATAATATATTATCAAATATTATAATAACTACTTACTACATTAAATATAAAAATGCCCTAGTGGCGTTGTAACGAGGATATTAGCGGCATTTCCTCGTTGTATCGCAATGCTGATACGTTGAGCGAGGAAACCGCCAGCTATTGGGTCACCAGGTACGTCAACAAAAACAACATCTCATTGATTTAAGAAATTATAAATATAATAAAATATCATTTCGTGGCTGGACAAAGTAATCTTTTAGGGTTAAAGTCGCCCACAGCCTACGGTGTATGATTTTTAAACGAAGGTATACTAATTGGGTAACTTTTACCCTCGATATTGAATTTTTAGTTTTGTTAAGTTGCTCTGGTTCACGTTGTATAATATTATTAAAATTTATACTTACATAAAATTAATATTTAAGCTTACTATTTTCTTTAATATAGGTTTACTTAATGCTGTCAGGGTTTTTCCTACTTTTGTTAAAAAATCCATTTGTAAAATTGAGTACTTAATATAAGCAACAAAGAATTGCCTATTATAGTGCCTGAATTGATATTTATATTTAATATCACTTATTGTAACGCCATACATTATCATTGGTAACTAGAGTTAGTTTTATAAGCATTTTAACCCTCTCAACGCCCATTAAAACGTACCCTGAGTGAGTCACCAAGAAGGATGATAACTGGCTTAGTACCGCGAACGTCGAACTTCGTATATTTCGAGCATCTTTCTATTTTACTCCAAGTAAGGCGTCAATCGTCCGAAATTGACGAATATCGTTTTTCGCGGTAGCGCCGCTGTTAACTTTTTTAGAGCCACTTATAATGTTTATGCTGCGCTTAGTAAAATGTATTTGTAAAGGCGTATGCTTGGAAATTTTGGATATGATATTGGTATAGTAATTTGATTATAGCGTTACTCTAAAAAATGCCACTTTTAACAAGTGTTTATTTTAAAAAAGTATGTTTTTTTCTACATGAGCTCTTTCAATTACGATAGACAAAAAAATGTCCCAGGAAATTCCATGCATTATTGAAATATCCTCATTTGTTACAGCCACAGAAAATATGTGGAAAATAGTAACAGAATAGGAAAAAACTTAGGGATTTAGTGATTCTGATTACTTCGCCAAAACATAAAATTTTACGAAACATTCACGTGGCAATTTTTTAGAGAAATGTTCTCAAATATTGTTGAAATACCACCGGTGAAGAACAATTTTACCATTACCTTACTTTGAAGCATTTTTGGCACTAGTGACTTATATATAAAGGTGCCTAAAATTGGTACATTTGGTACTCGTGTGACTCATATGAAAAGGTGCCTAAGACTGGTACATTTGATACTCAGTGTTTTTCACTGTGTAATATAATTATCATTTAATTAATTGGACTCCTAAATCAATCATTTTTATAAGTGGAACGGGAGGGGCAAGGTGTTTGTGGGTAGAAATGACCCCCTGGTCAATATGGGTTAAAAGCTGGTTACTATTTAACATTTTCAACAAAAGCAAGGCGGATAACATGAAAGGAAAGCCGTATCCCAGATGCATTGACGATTTAGTGTAATCATGGACAGTCGCCATCAGATGTATCGGAGCTGTGGAGGTGATCATAATATCGGAACATGCACTTTATCGCCTTGACAATATGGGCGTTGTTCCGATATTTGTGACCACCTCCACAGCTCCTATCTGATGGCGACTGGACGTACGCGGAGCGTTACAGCTGCGTCTAGCGTGCGTCGAGCTTCCAAGGGGTTGAGCAACGCAACGTGGACTGCGGCGGCTCCTATACGTTCGTATTTGTTTAACACGTTCACAGTCCCCATGCAAAATGTTTTGATTTCCTCATACGTCCAAGCAAATCACATCCATCGCACGTTCGTGCTCTATTTGTGGGTCACTTAGAAACATCTAGGTTAGCACTGATTAGAGTATTTTATAGGTATATTAGCATGTTGTTGACTAACAAAAATATTGACAGAGGTCAGAATTATCTATATAGTACGAGCACCATTGAATGACGTTAGAAGTGATTTGATTTCAGTGCGTACCTTGTCGGTTATAGTGACCCATATGTGGGCCACGGACTTTTGAAGTTAGATCGTCGTGATCGTATGGGGCATTGGACTGTGAAAGTGTTAACACGCCCCACTCCCAATTCTAGAGTCCACTATCTACATATTCTATATGTAATGGCGTCTGGGACAGTTTCCGTCAATAAGCTTGGTAATAATGATAAAAAAGGTATATTAACTAGTAACTTAAAATTACATAATTCTGTACTTATATTTCTGGAAGTCCTATGTTCAAAGTTTACGCGAGATAAATAATATCTTGTGTCTAGTCGAGCCGGGAAACTTAATGCAAAGTGACGAGAAATATTGTGATCTCTCCAGGACTATGTATTACACCAAAATTATACACTTTTTCATGGGTTTATGGTCTTTTATTTCAACTGGTATATATGTGACGCAGGTTTGATCTTATGGGCCATAAGTAATGGAAGAACTAGTTGTGTATCGTAGTTGCTCCATGAGGAAACCCTATGATAGACATGGTCTGGTTCGACGCCATTGACTTAATATGAACTTTTCATCACACGCCAAGACTTGATATCAAGTCGAGCCGTTAGACCTACGTACGTATCTCTGGCGTCACACGCCAAAAGGTATACCTTATCGCCACCAGACTGCATCGATTAAGAAGAATGCACAGACTGATCAGTGCTAAGTCGTTAGGGTAGGCCGCGGCTTAGCCACGAAACGTTCGATCGGCTTTGGCCGAGGATTTACATTGCCCGAGCTGACTCACAAGAAAATTTGTGATGATTCATCTAATGGCAAGAGTGATTAGTATTTTTTTTTTCTTTATTAGATTGCTTTTACTCGTGGCCGATTTTAACGAGGTACATTTCGCTAATATCAGGTGCTTTTGACTTTATTTAAAGGAAGGCGCTGTTAATGTAGTTATATGTTAGTTATGGTTTGATAGTATGATTATTTATATAAATGCCTTGTTGATAGCACCAAACTTGGTATTATTCATAAGTTTTTGAACCTTGGGACGGCAAGTCACGTCAACTCTATCCACGATGTAGTTATATCTATGAAATGGGGTTTGAGACAGGGGTTTTCTGTCAACAAAAGTTAATTACCAAACGCGGTCAAGAGTTAAAATTGATATAATTAAAACTTACTACTAAGTAGTAGTAACATGGCTCATAAATACCCTCACCCCCAGTGGAGTGTCCTGTGCCCTGACTCTGCTTGACAATGGGTACCAGGAGCTCACCAAAACCATGACGCCTAGTGTGATATAAGTACATGTAAGTTCATCCATTTGCAAAATTTGCTTTTGATAGAAAAAGACAATATTTAAAATTGATTGAGCAAGTTTAGTGAATAAACATTGGTATTTATAAACATTGAATAATTCATGTAAGCCTTCCAAAGTACTTAGCTCTAGGACACACATCTCTCAATGAAGGCCACTGAACAACCATGATGTCTGCAAACCACTGTAGAATCTTACCCGACAATGACAACGTCCTGACTCTACAAATGCTTTCAACGAAGACTATCCTACAATCCAACAAAAACAAACACCGTAACAAGAAAGCAACTACACAGATAGGGATACATGTACCCGGGCCGTTACAGAAAATGACATCTGGTCGGAATGTATACACAACTGGAATGGTATGCAAAGTAGCATATAATGTACTGAATACAGATGTCAAGTATGACTGCCTCACGTTCCTACTCCTCGGTATTCTACTTATCTCGTATTTAGTACCTTTTTCAATTGATTTATGCACCTTTATTTCACTACTGGCGTCGTTGTCGGCTATTATGTACAAGCGGTCTTGGTATTTGTGTAAATCCAGGTTTTTTGATAGACGAAGCATTTCTGTCGTGTGCCCGCCTGAACCGATGCAGAGAATAGTTCGAAAAGACGCATGTTTTTCTAAGTTACAACTAGAAGTGAGTATCTGAAGAATCAAATAAAGGGCTCTTGAGACGATGAACGCAGCTACGGCTACTGGAAACGCGAGCCCGCAATACATGAGTTCCATGTCCAGACCTGGAATAGAGACACAAATATACAATGTTATTTGAAAGAAGAAATTGGCCACATATTTAGTTGGTCAGGAAAACTGATGTTTAAAAAATAGAACGACAAGTACTTACTTTAAATAGGAGAACATTCATGTAAAGGTCACCCCGCAGAACGAGAGTATCGTGTAATTGTTTTGATTTATCCGATTTACATGCAACGTAAATAGGGTTATGTTTTCATGAAGTTGTGATTTGTCAATAATGTCAATGTCAGTCAACACTCATATGAGCGCTAGGAGGAATAATGACTGGAGAACGCATCCGCGTGCGCCAGTAAGAGACAAAGATATTCTGGCTTTTGTAGCCCAAAAAGTAACAATTCACTATAGTTTTGCTTTACAGGATATTCTTTATAACAAAAATATTAGTTTATTCTTCAATAATTAGTAATTACCGCAACTTTGGTTGAGAACCCAAGAAAACTATTTGTTTGTTCCCCCCTTCTTTGACAGTTATTATGAAGGGTCCAGTGTGGTGGGGAACAAAAATGTGCGAGACTATGACAAGGACGGACGAAAATTGCGCCGTCTCTGCCATACCTACGGAAAGTTACATAAGACCATCCCTTTCGATCATATTATTAGCACGCTCCGTCTAGTTAAGTGGCATGTCTATGTATGAGCGAGATAATAAACCGATTTAAACTTTCACGGTTTGTACACATTATTAAACATGAACGGGACTTAACCGCGTATATTAACTTTAAAATTTACCTCCGACGTTTCGAAGACGACGTTGTCCTCGTGGTCTCGGATTAAGTCTTAATCCGAGACCACGAGGACAACGTCGTCTTAGAAACGTCGGGGGTAAATTTTAAAACTTCAAAGTTAATATACGCGGTTAAGTCCCGTTCATGTATAATAATGAGATAATAAAGCGTTCCAGGCACACAGTTCTTATTTTATTATATACTTAAATAATTACGTAAAATAAGCTATGACCAAGGAATCTATGGACTTGGCATATTGTTCTATATATTCAATCAGTTATGCAGATATCATGCATTTCGACATAGAATTCTGAAAAATATAGTTGTCTCTTTTTTCTAAAGCTTTATTTTCTGTTATTTAAAAGAGACAACAATACGCCGGTGGGTTTCAAATTTGGCAACACTTGTCATTGTCGGACGTCTAAATGCCTAAATGCGGCCGGGAGCCATTTTATGTTCCACTCAGTTAATAGTAATTGAACTGTCAAAACACCGTGGTTGTTTTAAAAAATAAATGATATCTCGCGTTTTACGGAATTTTGCTGTGAAAAAACTTTAAAATGAAGTGAAGAAACATTTTATAATAATGCCAAAGTGTAGTGTAGTGGGCTGTGGTATAACAAAACCAAAAACCAAGGATCTTTATCATTGCACCGGTATGTAACATTTATTTATTGAAATATTGGTTACTATCAACATTATTGAGTGTTTAAAGTACAAATTGCAATATTATTATTGTAAAGATTAAGATGTGTTACGTATTAATGTAATCTTTAGCTAATTTATGGATATTTTTACATCTAATATGTCGATCAGTAGATGGCTAGTGTTGTTCTATAAATATCGATATCTCTTATTTAAGTCGGCAATTCCTTAACTTTTTAAATTTCTGTTCATATGTATATTATAGTTTTTAACCTATTCCTTATTGTATTGGTCTAAAAGAAGCAATAAATTCCAAGCTCTCGCCACAAACGGATGTACTGAAAGATGGATGTTGATCATTTTAAGATATAATATACAAGTTACAAGCAAGGAAAGGTTTTGTAAATTGATTTAAAACTGCTACTTAACATTTTTTTTTTTCTTTTTAGCCTACCAAGAAGCGACTTTAAAACGAAGAAGTGGTTGGAAGCAATCGGTACAGAAAATATCCGGCCTAATTTGACAGATATTTTTATCTGCTCCTTGCATTTCCATGAAGATTCATTCAATAAAACCCTGGGTGTTATTCGATTGCGAGATGACGCAGTGCCATCATTAAAACCATCACGCACCAGATAAGATCAAACATCAAGTGTAGGAAGATACCTACGTACTTTACTTTTTTAGTAAAAAATCTAATAAAGCTATTTAAGTAATCACTAATTTGTTTCATTCTATATGTGATCAAAGTAACCCCACGTAATAAAAATATAAATATAAATAGTCTTTGGGTATTGAGGATGTGGCTATTAGACAGTCGGTGAAGGAGCGCTTCTTCGGTCGGCTGACAAAAGTACTTAATAGTCTTTTGTCAGGTGGCAACAAGGTTCGCGCCTTCAACGCTTGGGTAATGCCCTTACTTATATACTCCTTTGGCATACTAAGGTGGACTCAGACCGAGCTGGATGCCCTGGATCGCAGGGTCCGACTACTACTCACCACACATCGTATGCTACACCCACGCTCGTCGGTTATGAGATTGTACATCCCACGGAAGTATGGAGGCCGCGGCTTTTTAAATGCCAAAAGCCTCCATAACAGTGAGGTGTGCAATCTCAGGAATTACTTCCTTAACCACGAGTGTGGGATGCATCGTGATGTGGTGGCAGTAGACAGGAACCTCACACCGCTCTCCTTGGCAAACGAGAACTGGCGCAAACCAGTGGTACTAAGCACCGAGGACCGCAAGGCCGTATGGAAGAGTAAGGAGCTACACGGGCGGTTCTACAGGGCCCTAACGGGACCAGACGTAGACCTGCCCGCGTCGGTGAACTGGCTACGATTCGGGGACCTCTTCGGAGAAACCGAGGGTTTTGCCTGTGCAATTGCGGACGAAGTTATCATGACGAATAACTACCGGAAGTATATCCTGAAGGACGGTACGGTCGACATTTGTCGGGCATGCCGCCGTCCCGGAGAGCCACTCAGGCATATCATTTCCGGTTGTTCTCATCTTGCTAACGGCGAGTACTTGCACAGACATAACCTTGTAGCCAGGATTATACACCAGCGGCTTGCTCTTATGTATGGTCTTGCGGACCACGAAGTGCCGTACTACAAGTACATACCTGCGCCAGTTCTCGAAAATGGTCGTGCCACGCTCTATTGGGATCGATCTGTTATCACGGACAGGACTATTGTAGCCAATAAGCCTGATATCGTGGTAATAGATCGTTCGCAGCGTCGCGCAATGCCCGTTGACATCACCGTCCCATGTGACGAGAACCTCGTGAAGGCCGAGAAGGACAAGTCCAGCAAGTACTTAGACTTGGCTCACGAGGTAACCGCCATGTGGGAAGTTGATTCGGCGATCATTGTACCGATAGTTGTTTCCGCGAACGGTCTCATAGCGAAGAGTCTCGACCAACATCTTGAGAGACTCTCGCTACGTGGTTGTGGTTGGATCAAGGGTCAGATTCAGAAGGCGGTAATCCTGGACACGGCACGCATAGTCCGGCGGTTCCTCTCTCTGCAGCCCTAACCACCGGCAGCCTGGGCCCTGCCCCGTTGCCGGCGGCACTTTAGGTTAGGTTTTTTATAATGTTTTTATTGTTTTGATACGTTTTAGATGTATTTTTATATTTTACTTTTATAAAAATGTTATAAAACCTAATCTAAGATGTAAAATGAATAAAGATGAATATAAATAACTTAAAAAGTACTGAACCAATTTTTGTGTTTCTATTTTTATGGTTTACTTTACATAATGAGAGTAAAAAGCAGTGGTTTTAAAGTAACCCCATTTTCAATGTAACTTTGATCTAATGTAACGTTTTAATTTTTTTCTGAAAAAACAGTGCTATTTCTTTTCCTGCGAAGATAAAAAACGAGAAAAAAACCGATTACCTATTTTTTTTTTTTTTCATATTTTTGAGTTTATTAGGATCGCCAAAAAGAGATGTCAAACTCTAAAATTGATCATAGTAACCTCGGGTTACAGTTTTTATATAAAACATAAATATAACTTAATACTAACTAATTTAAACTATTTTTTACATATCATCTTAACTCCTGGTTGTCCTCTAAAAGATAGGACTTTAAGCTTAGTTTTTAATATTTTTTAAACACAAAACTATCGTGAGATAAATATATTTGTATAGAAGGGGGTAACTCACGTTTTATAAGTCGAATATAAATAAAAACTTTAAACTAAATGCACATACATAAATACAAGTCTTTAAACGTCGTAGCAAGTTTTTGATTCATCGATTAAATTTGTAACATTAGGGCAGCACTAGAATAACTGTCAAGACGCCATTTATTGTTCCAGGCTGGCACGTTTTTCTTGTAGGTATTTCACCTCCTTAGGATTCTTTACTCATTGAAAATAAGAGCTTCGGGTAGGAGGGCTTAAAATATCGATGTTTTATCCTGTTTATTTGTTGCTATAAAGTCTAATTGTATTTGGTCATTTTCATTACGTTCCTTTTGTTTTGGCTATCAGATTATCTTTCTCCGATATTTTTTTAACAAAATAAAACATTTTTTTTTATTATGTTCGTCCATTGGACAGGCTAAGACCATAGGCCATTGACAGGACAAGTGACTCAAACGAACCATTTGACAGTCAATTGGTGTTGTTCGGTTGTGCGGTCGGGTGACGAATATCAGATTAAAAATAAAATGTTTCAAAGTCGTCAACCGCATATTTGGCATTTGCAAATATTTAATTAATTTATAAAGATTACCAATCGTTTAACACTGGCTCTGATATTTATACATGTGTAGTTTATAAATTTATAAAAATGAAGCTATTACAATATATTACGTCGAGTATTTATCAAATAATTGCGTTAATTTTCTTTATTGCTTTTCTTTTGGGTGTGCTGAACATTCATTTTAGCGACAAACAGAATTACTGCGAAATGACTTATATGTATGAATATCCTCAATTTGTGGTGAGATAATCGGTTAAAAGTGGCATTGTTTTGTTGGTGTCAATAGCCCGGTTGTATTGATTTCTTTGTTTGTTAATAGAAAATATCTTTTGAAGAAAATAAGCAATTTCCACAATATGGTCTTTACGCTTATAGCGAGGGAAGATATACAGAAAGAGCAAGAAAAATGTGGTAAATATACTCTTATTAATATTATACATAAAAAAAAAACATAAATTATGTCAATTATAAATTATGAATTAAAAAAATGGAACAGATGCAATAATTGTTTTTTTTTTTTCACAATCAATTCACGTGTGAATGTTAAGAAATAATCAAAAAGCATTTGTTACCTGAAATGTGACCCTACTAGACTCTGACTAGAATACATGCTTCTAAATACTTCCCAATTACTTATATTGTTTCTGTCATAAAATAAAATAGTCCTCAATATCAAGTAATTCTAAAGACCCAAAAATGAATAACTCAATTCTTAAGCTTCTTTATGTCGGGGATAGAACAATACTGTGCCTATGTCATAAAAAAAAAACTGCATAACCGACAAATGCAATAAGTACAGTTTTTTGTATGTTTTTTGAATTTCGTACTCTATCAATATTTCTAGTTACGCGCACTATCCCTGACAATAATGAACATGTTAAAGTACCTTTTAAAAAAGTTGTTTACAGTTCTCTGGTTTTCCATTGTTCCTAGGTTTGACGGAGTCCCAGTGTTATACTTGCCCGGTAATTCCGGAAGTCACATGCAGGCTCGCTCCCTGGCCTCCGTAGCTCTCAGAATGGCCATGTCCAGTGACCATGAATTTCATTTTGATTATTTTACGAGTAAGTATACAATGACTTAATGACTAAGTTGCATTAGTTAACTTTTTGTTAGACTGAAACTTTTTTTCTGTTTTGTATATGAACCTCTGTGAAGTTTCTAAGACCATGTCAATCATAAAAAAAAATAAGCCTTTATTTGTTCTGGGCAGAAAAGGTATTACAGGGTAAATCGAAAATAACTGGCCACCATTCAATAACTGGTCATGTTATACTGAAAATGAATCGTATTTAGGGCTCTCGCCTACGGCGACTTTTTGCAGCGATGCAATCGCGATACAATCGCGCGTTCGAATCGATGTAGTCGCGATGCAGTCGCTGGCTGTGTACCCTCGCCCACGAACCACGATGCAGTCGCGATGAAAACGCGATACAGTCGCGCTTCTGTCGCGATACAGTCGCGCTTCTGTCGCGATGCAAACGCAGTTACTGTTTTCCACTCATGCGCCCCCCCACCTTCTTCCCCCGACGTCGTCCGACACGATCGCGCGTTTGCATCGATGCAGTAGCGCGTTAGTAGCCCGTTGCAAATGCGGCTAAAACGCGTTAGCAGCGATGCAGTAGCGCGTTAGAAGCCCGTTGCAAATGCGGCTAAAACGCGTTAGAAGCGATGCAGTCGCGCGATTGCATCGCTACAAAAAGTCGCCGTGGGCGCCCGGCCTTATCTATAATTAGAACCTGTGTTAGTACTTAGGTGACCAGTAATTGAAACCCCATTTGAAAATGGGTTGTATTTATAGGTGAACAGAATTAATTTTCAGTATAAGGTGGCCAGATATTGAAAGGTGTCATTTCAGCCGTAAGCCGTCCACTGGTGGACACAGGCTTCCAAATACGACTAGTCTCATCTTGGGGGTAGTTGCGATAGTCGCCACGCTTGGCAGGCGGGTTGGCGGCAGCAGCTGTAGATTGGGTTTCGACGTACGCTGCTGCCCATCCATCAGTCTCTTCCCTTTGTCGCCTCTAACAACACCCGCCAGAGATGGTAATATTATTTACTAAACTGATATAATATTAAACTTATGTTTTGTTTCTAGTAAGCTATAACGAAGAGTTGTCTGGCCTGTACGGAGGAGTGCTACAAAGACAGACCAAGTTTGCAGCGGCCTGCATCACCAAGATACTTAGTCTTTATAAACTTAACAAATATACGAAGTCTGTGCCTACCTCTGTCATTGTGATCGGACATTCAATGGTAAATATTTTATTTTTATTGAAAAATTAGCTTTTCCTTGCGACTTCATCGGCCAGCCATGCCCGTCTTTAAAGTACAGTCAGCAGCAGAAGTGGCTAAACGTTTGAGGTGTTCAAAATGAGGTCAACACATCTCTATTGTCAAGATAATAAGGGCGCGTGTAGCTCATTTTGAACACTTCAAACGCTTAGCCACTTTTGCTGCTGACATTACAGTTGCGGGGTAAAAATTATCCTATGTCCTTTCTCGTAGCTCAAACTCTCTCCATGCCAAATTCCATCCCAATTGGTTCAGTGATTTAGGTGGGAAGAGGTAACAGACAGACAGAGACAGTGTTACTTTCGCATTTATAATATTACTAACTTTTCCACGCGACTTCGTGGCCAGCCATGCCCGTCTCGAAAGTATGGTTGCGGGATATAAATTATTCTATGTTTTTTCTCGTAGCTCTAACTTTGTCCATACCAAATTCCATCCCAATTGGTTCAGCGGTTTCAGCGTGAAGAAGTGAACAGACAGACAGACAGAGAGAGTTATTTTCGCATTTGTAATATTAGTATGGATATAATAAAAGAGTTTCGACACGCAGTATAATGAAACCATTACATACATTACTTTATTTTTGAGTAACGACTATTATCGATATCTGATTGAATCAACTATTTGTTGTTGTTATTCTGTCCCATCAGCCAGGGGACAACTGAAGCATAGTTTGTGACAAGAAATGTGCGCTACTGACGCGCTTCGTAGGTGACTCATTATGGAAGGGACATATAGCTTGTACAGTCAACGTCAAAGATATGTATACACTTTTGCACCTTATTACAAAGGATTAAGGTGAAAAAATGTATAGGTATCTTTGCTGTCGACTGTACAAATATTTTGTGTATTTACATGCAATTAAACTGTTGAAGAGTGACCCAGTGGAACGTAACCATGGCAACGAGGGACAAAGAATAGTTGATTGAGCCAACTACACCCCTTTTTCACAACACATACCGAATTTCCTATACTTTTTGGACCCGGGTATGTCCTTAAACTACGTCCAATAATGAGAGGTAGGGCACAGCGATGACCATCACGCTTGAATTTGGAGCAGCCCAACTGGAGAAGTACCTCCTCCTTACAGAAGACCACAGCCATAATAGCACTGCTACCTTTCAGGTATGTAGTGTTGTGTTCCTGATGGTGAATAAGATTCCCAGAGCTCCTACACACTTATAGGTCGGCAACGCGCGTGTGACTCCCTTGGCGTTGCGAGTGCCCATGGGCGACGGTAATTGCTTACCATCAGGCAATCCGTCTGCTAGTTTGCCACCATTGTCATAAAAAAAAAAATGTACCGAATTTCCTATACTATATTTTTTTTAGGGCGGCCTCATAGCCAAGCGTCTTCTAGCCTACCCAAGCACAATAGGGCTGACGAACCTCACCATCACCCTAGCGGCACCGCTGTCAGCCCCCGTCATCAACTTCGACAGCCACATGGACGAGTTCTACTCCAACATGGAGTCGGAGTGGGACACACTGAACAGTGACGCGAGTGTGAAAGAGACGAAGATGCTGATCAGTTTTGGGAGCGGTATTCGAGATCTGTTGATACCCGCCGGTTTGACGCAGAGTAATGACAGCGATGTTCATGCTTTGGTGAGTTTTTTTTTTATTTCGTTAGAGCGCCATTATGTAAACTTAAAAAAAAACTTTGAAGGTACTTCTCTAGCAGAGAACGAGGATGTTTAGCGAGGAATGCGTTTTTTAACAATAGAATCACATTATTTACAAAGTAAACGGAAATTGAGTAATTCTATTGGCTGTTAACAAACATATATTCCTCGAATCACATTCTCGCTAATCTTTTGCCCGTGGCTTTGCACGCGCAGAAGAACTTCCTTTTTGACCACCTAGGAGATGAATTTCTAAAATTTCTTGTATTCGAATAAGGAGCGCTTACACAAAATTTCAAGTCTCTCGCTTTAAATTTTATACATGCCTCATATTAACTTTCAACGCCCTATTTACCCCCTTAATAGTAGAATTTGCAAAAATCCCTTCTTAGTGGGTCCTTACAGTATATAATATAAACTACCTATTGTGAAAAAATCTGCTATCTAGGTTAAGCTGTTTGGGCTGGGCAGTTAGTAAGGACTTTCATTTATATATATATATATAGATTAATTAAAATTTGTTATTTCTATTTAGATATGAATTATTGAGGTCAATTTGGTTCATTCAGTTACGTACAGAGATTAATAAGCCACTTGCAAATATTCGTAAATTCCCGCGTAAATAATTACGATTTTTCCCGAATCCCGATGTTATATGTTATGGCTCGCTCGATTAGCATCACACACAAATTACTTTCATGGTAATGGTCATGGTCCTTTTTTTTTTTTTAATTGCACCCTTATTTACAGACAACATCTATCCCAGGCGTATGGGTGTCAACAGAGCACGTGTCTATAGTGTGGTGCCGACAATTAATAGTAACGATCAATAAATATCTATTTTCGATCGTGGACCCTGTCACGGAACAACTCATACCTGAGAAGAAAACACAAATGGCGCTAGCGAGGCAATATTTCGTGGTAGGTATATTTGTCGGCGGTCGATCGTAAAATGAGAAGAAATGAGGATCCGTAGGCGAACTAAAGACACCTACATAGCCCACCGGGTTAGCAAGCTGAAGTGGCAATGGGCAGGCCTTATTGCACGCAGAGAAGACGGCTAATGGGGTCGAAAAGTGTTCGAGTAAGCGCACCGTAGGACGTCCACCCACAAGATGGACAGACGATCTCATTAAGGTCGCTGGAAGACGCTGGATGCAGGTCGCTTCCAACCGGTACATGTGGAGGTCCAAGCGGGAGGCCTATGTTCAGCAGTGGACGTCTTATGGCTGAGATGATGACGATGATCGTTAAATGCGCCGTATCATGTAATGCCTAGGCATATCGTGGAACCGGATATTTTTTTATTCCCAGTGTCGACGGAGCCCCGCCGTGCGGGGCTCCTATTTCTGTCAGTGCATCTGAAGCGACCTTAACTTAACCAAAGCACCATGTCTATCTAGTTGTGCAGAGCACAACACACAACAAGGAAGGCTCTTGAGCTTACCGTTGGGCTCAGTCAATTTGTTTAAGAATGTCCTGTAATATTTATTTATTACTAGCTGTCCCGGCGAACTTCGTACCGCCTGAAAGTCTATCAATGGGGTCTTTTTGATTGTTTTTTTTTTAGCATCCTATTAAACTTTTGACCAAAACGATCACAACGAACCCAAAATATTCTAAAACGGTTCAGCCGTTCTCGAATTATAAAAGCCGGCACTACCACACAACTTTATATTATTAATATTGATTATGCTATTCCTTTTTTTTTGTCGCTGGGAAAATGCGTTTACGCATACCCCTGGTCTGGGGTAGGCCGATGATGGTTGTTTTTTCATTTATTTATCAAAAAAGTACATAACAGTTTCCATCTTGAAATTACTCGCCAAACTACGGTTGCAGTTTGTTGGCGAGATCGCGCTCATTTTAAATCAATGTTAGGTACTAATTATGCTAAGGCACTGGTCCCACCGCGAACCAGCAAGCTATGAGCTATCAGCTACTTCAAAGGAGTGAGGGGGTATGTGGGACTCTCCTCGCTGCTCCTCTTGCTAGCTAAGAGGAGGGGAGGAGAATACCCACTAAAAACCCAACGGCGTCCGCATTGCTGTTAGGGAAGTGCCATCATGAAGTCCACCCCCATGACCCAGCCATTTTTATTGCTGGCGGACGCACCCGCTGAAAGGGGCCAAAGCCCCGAGCAGCATCCCCAAATTCCCCGAGGGGAACTTGAGAAGACATCCCGACAAATAGGGAAGCGCCACTGGATCACGATCGCACTCGACGGCACCCGCGCCTTATTATTTAATTCCCTGGCTCGGAAAAAACAACACATAATAGTTGAATCACTCATAGTTGTATTTCAGGCCAATCGATCGATGTTCTTAAATCCTGATGTGGTGCAACCCAATGCAACTATGCAGGCGGATGCATTCTGGTACGAAGACAACAGGAGGATATACCAGATATCAAGACCGGAGATTGACAAGTAAGTGCATGCAGTTTTTAGAAGCTTTTAGTTCACTTGCAATGTATGTATGTTTATCCGGGTGGAATCTTGCAACTCAATTTTGAAGCAGACATCTTTAACCGATTGAGCTGAAATTTAGCATACTTGTGTAAGTTCCGTGACCATGCAATATTATGGTACCACTGATTTCGATCTGATGCTGGAACCAGAAAGTAGTCGAAGCAACTCCTAAAATACACGAGAAAAACCCGTGGTGTTTAGGCTCGTTAGAATCCTTTCAATGAGTAGATTGTGCAAAAAAAGTACAGTCAGCAATAAAAGTTTGTAGCAAAAATGTAATTTTTGACTTTAACTTATTTTGTGTTTAAACTCGTCAGTAATTCTTATATTTTATGAGTAAAACGGCGTTACTCACGTTTACGACGATACGTGAATGCATGACGTGCCATCGACGCGAACGTCGGTGCGGACGGGCGCTTGACGCTCGGACAGTCAGCATCATATAGTTAGCTGCAGTCAGTGTGGCCAAATATATCGATACACACCCGTAAGGATATAAATAAAGATCTGTATCGATATACTTGGCCACATTGGTTGCCACTATTTGACTGTAGGGTTTGAAATCGGAGATCTCCGAAACATAAAAGACCTGGGTTTCACAAAACATGACCTTCCTAATGCGGACTGCTAAGGAATGGAATTCGCTTCCTTCGTCTGTATTCCCGGAAAGATATAATTTGGGTCTTTTCAAGGCAAGAGAATAGGCTGTTACTGAACCAGTGTGCTACACCCTCGACCTCGTCGACACTTACCATCAGGTGCGACTGAGGTCAAACGCTGGTCAGTCGTTTATAAAAAAAATGAACATTCATACTAATTTTAAGCATTACGCTAATAACACAATGAGTGTTGCTACGTTATAATGTGTCAATAGAAAACAAAAACAAAGCCTTGGCTAGAACTCAGGACCCGGGTATGTCCTTAAACTACGTCCAACAATGAGAGGTAGGGCACAGCAATGACCATCACGCTTGAATCTGGAGAAGCCCAACTGGGGAAGTACCTCCTCCTTACAGAAGACCACAGCCAAAATAGCACTGCTACCTTTCAGGTTTGTAGTGCTGTGTTCCTGATGGTAAGTAAGGTTCCCAGAGCTCCAACCCCCCTTAAAGGCCGGCAACGCGCTTGTGACTCCCCTGGTGTTGCGGGTGCCCATGGGCGACGGTAGTTGCTTACCACCAGGCAATCCGTCTGCTCCTTTGCCGCCTATGACATAAAAAAAACGAATGAGCACTTCTTTAATGCTGTATATTGCTTATTATTGTAAACGTAAGTTTTACGACGTGTGTAATATAATGTATTAGGCATTTTTGTAAAGGCCACGTGTTTTGGCGTTTCTCCAGACGGCACCGGACTGTATTCTCGGTCGATTACGTTATGTTTATTTTAAAATACTACGTCTAGAGATAAGGAGACGACACTGAAGCGTAACGATGACGACTGTGGATTTCCTTATAGAATCATATACGTGTTTAGTTGAAGAAATAATAAATATTTTGGGACAATCTTACACAAATCAACCTAGTCCTACGGTAAGCTCAGTAAGGCTTGTGTTTTAGGTACTAGACGACGATATATATAATAGATAGATACATATTAATACTTAAATACATAGAAAACACCAATGACTCATGAACAAATATCTGTGCTCATCACATAAATAAAAGCCCCGACTGGGATTCGAACCCAGGACCATCGGCTTCAAAGGCAGGGCCACTACCCACTAGGCCAGACCGGTCGTAAAAAAAAGTTGAAGAAAATAATTATTTTCAAATAATATACAGGCTAATCTGGGGATTACAGTAACTACTGTACCTTGAATTTAAATAAAAGCCCGCGATGCATTATACAGTCAAGTCCAAAAATATGTACTGAAAGAATCCTTTCATAAATATGTCCTACAACCTTATTTACTGTACAATAGAGTTGCTCGGTACATATTTTTGAGACTTTGGCAGTGAATGAATTTTTACACTTGACTGTACTAAGGACGCTGGCGGCATCGCAATGCTGATACGTCGTGCGAGGAAGCCGCCAGCTCTTCGGCAATTTTAAACATTTCTGATTATATAATATCATTCATATATTCCATTAAACACTCCAAAAAAAATTCAATTTAACTATGTGCTGTCAGCCTGTCACCATCAGATATATCGCCGCTGTGGAGGTCACAAGTGAACAACGCCTCTATTGTCAACACGATAAAGTGCAAATTCAGTATTTGTGACTACCTCCACAGCTCCGATATATCTATGGCGTATGTACACACAGCAACACTCTTAGTTGATGGACCTTATTATATAAGGCATAAGGTCTACCGATGTACAGCTAGGAGTGTTGCTGTCTGTACTATGCCCACTATCAGTCCCGTAATGATTAATATAAACTATCTTATCATTACCAAACAATGTAATCCTCACCTACCTCCCACTTGGTGCTAAGCAACAGGGGCGCTACCGCGAAAAACGATATTCGTAAATTTCGGACTATTGCCCCTGTCGCTCACGGCGCCTTAATTGGTGTAAAAGAGAAAGATGCTCGAAATATACGAACTTCGATGTTCGTATATTTTATGCATACCTATATGGGAGTTTAAAAAAAAATGCCCCCAATAAAGGAAATAAGTATTAAATTTCGATAAATACTTAGATTTGATGTTCCTTCCATAAAGTTTAAGTAAAGATGAAGAAGAAAATAAGTTTATTAACACATGTAAAGTACAAAGAAAAGAACTTAGGCTAAAGGTGTATTTTGTGTTAAAAGGTCCTCACTCAGCTTTGTGTCGCGAAGTGTTCCGTGTGGAACCCGCCGCGACGCTGGTTTTTAGTGAGACCCTGTGCGAGGACTAGGTGGCACTATAAGCTAAATTACAAATCTAAATCTAAGTAGTAGTAATACTATGCGAAAAACGTTTTTATGCTTAATTATAGTCACAAAACTGACATAAATTAACGTTACGTTAATTGGAGACACTTTTTCTGAAATCTTTATTGCACATTGGTGGACTTAGGCTTTGGTCTCCTATTTTGTGCTATACTTACGCGACGTCCGACGTCAGCGTCAACGTTCCGGAACAAAAATGACGCCGACGTCGACGTGTGAGAGAGACCACAGCAGTACATCTCTATAGGCAGCATTGTGACGCAAACGCTGTAGGCGGCCGACGGCGTTTAAAGGAGACCTTAATGCTTTAAGACGGTCAATGAATGATGTCATGTATGAATGATTCAATGAATTTCAAAACACGATGAAATTACTTTTCTTCTTCAAATAAGGAGTGCTTACACAAAATTTCAAGTTTCTCGCTTCAATACAATTAAAACTGTTGTGAGCCATGTTACTACTATTTAGTTACAAACGGATAAACTCTCGACATGTTTCGGGTAAGCTCTGGTACCCATCTTCAAACCGAGTCAGGACACACCGATCGCGATGAGGGTGTATCACTCACTGCTGTCCGCTGCCTTGCACGGCGTTCTGCACGTCGCGCCCGCTGAGAAATTGCTTGCACTTTTTGTAAAGGCGCTACACTCGCTTGCGGTGAATCATCATCGAACCCAGTAAACGAAACGCACACTGAACTGACTGTATCTACTTCACTATCAAAACCCGTACTATGCTTCAGACCCGAAATAACTGGCTTCCACGCTGGCGGTAAGACCCAGCCACTATCCCGATTAAAATTAGGACGACGCCCGATTTCAATGGCTTCGCGGATCTTGCGTGGGACAAAACATTTCTCTCGCACCAACACCTTTGTCTTGTCAAAGCGAATGAAATGTGACGTGTCTTTGTCGCAAGCATGTTCCGCCACGGCAGAATTACTCCAGTCCATTTTCTTCACGCTTCGTATGTGTTCTGACAGTCTCGTAGATACGTTCCGTCCGGTTTCACCCACGTATGCCTTACCGCAGTCGCATGGTATCACATACACCCCCGGGTTACCAAGCGGATCCTTGTCCTTAGGAGAGCGTAACAACTGCCTCACTCTGGTATGAGGCCGGAAAATGGTCCTTATACTGAACTTACGGCGCAATAGTCGACCAATAGCATCCGTCACTCCTCTAATGTAAGGCAGATACGCGGGTGCCCTCTCCGCCGTTTGACGAACACGCAAAGTACTTGCATTTGCTGCCCGCTGACTCCGTTTCCAATCATACCCGTTCCTCTCTAACACATGTCTGATATGTCGCAGCTCACTGTCTATAAATTGCGGATCACACAGTCGCATGGCCCTGTTAATCAATTTTTCTCGCTTCACATTTTACACGATCCTCATACAAACTTTCAGCCCCATTTTTACCCATTTTTAGAATTTCCAAAAAATCCCTTCTTAGCGGGTCCTTATCCTTACTGTATATAATCTATACCTAATGTGAAAAACAAGCAGCTGCCTATCTAAGTTATGCGGTTTGGGCTGGGCGTTGATCACTATAGATATAGATTTGAGTATGAAACAAGCTTGTCCAGGAAATATTTGATAAGTTTGTTTAATATTTTAGCCATAGCCAAAGAGAATTATTAAATTTGGCTCACCTTTAAATGGATGACTATGCTAGATTATATCTTTGATTTGCCGATGTATCTTGTTCTTCAGAGCGTATTTTTTTTATCGCGTCAAACGCTGGTCAGTTGAGACCAGCGTTTTACCTCAGTGTCACCTGATGGTGTAGACGAGGTCGAGGGTGTAGCACGCTGGTTCAGTAACAGCCTATTCACTCTTGCTTTGAAAATACCCAAATTATATCTTTCCGGGAATACAGACGAAGGAAGCGATTTCTATTCCTTAGCAGTCCGCATTAGGAAGGTAGAAGCGAATCGCTTTTAATTTTTTATTTAGTGATATAGGGTAAATCGCCAGTTACTGGCCACCTTTCAATAACTGGCCACCATATACTGAAAATGGACTCTATTTACCTATACACAGAATTCATTTAAGTATAAGGTGGCCAGTAATTGAAGGGTGGCCAGTAATTGAAACCCTATTTGAAAATGTGTTCTATTTATAGGTAAACAGAATTCATTTTCGGTATAAGGTGGCCAGTTATTGAAAGGTGGCCAGTAACTGGCGATTTACCCTATTAGCGATAGCGGTGTTATAGCGAAACTAATTGTTTTTTTGGTTGTCAAAGGTTCTTTATTTTTGTGATGTTTGATGAATGTCACCTCGTAGCGGTTTATAAAAATGTATTATTATCTTATTATCTAGGAAAAGGGACCTTATTGTCGATGGCGCTTACGTCGAATCGCGTTGCGTTTGTATTGTATCGTTTTGAACAACGACATAAGCGCCAACGGCAATAAGGTCCCTTTTCATAGATAATGTCACAAATGAGGATTTATATCAAAAGGGAATTTAGCGCAGTAGCGTCACTAACAACAGTGGCGAACGAGCATACAGCCCACCTGATAAGCAGACTCCGTTATCGAGCGGGCAGTTTGGTGGCTGCTGATAAGCCTATGAATTGTTTAATCGTGTTTTACTGATATGCCTGATAGATCTTTTTTTTGCTGATTTTGCTTTGCTGTTAAGGGCCGTCCTTTAATAGCAAAGCAAAGTTTACAGGTTTGGCCCAGTAGGTAATGAAGCTGCCTATGAAGCCGATGTTCCTGGGCTCAAATCTCAGTACCTAAGGGCATTTATTTGTGGGATGAGCACAAATAAAAGAAAAGTTCCTGGGTCATGGGTGTTATATATGTATTTAAGTATTTGTATATGGATATAATTAAACACACGTAATTTTATGTGTTTACGTTAAAGAGGTTTTGAGTTATAGAAGGGCAAAAGTGGCACCAAGTGTACATAATATTGTCTGCGGTTGCCGCGATAATTACTCATGAAATAGTTAAAACAACTAAAACGGATTAAATCGCGTATACTAATTTAAACTTCATCCCGACGTTTCGAACCCTTTAGCACCGTTCGTGGTCAGTCCACCCGATGATTTAATCCGTTTTAGTTGTTTTATTTCATGGCACCAAGTGGTACGTGTAATATTACACTCGGCGCTGGCTAGCCAGTTCCTTTGCTTGAACATGGCTTAACACGCTGCCGCTGTCTAGATTATACAGGATGTCTCATTCAGATCGATCAGTATGGGGAAATCTGGAACTATAAGACATACAAAGATTTGTTCTTAGGGACCATATATGTCATCGATTTTAGAGACAAGAAAAACTGCATAAATGGATTAAAAAAAACTTGTACTCTGTTCGAGAATCGAACCAGGTTGTTTTAAAATACAAGCCTTCTTGAGCTTACCGTGGGGTTCAGTCAAGTTGTGTAAGAATGCCCTGTAATATTTATTTAAGTTTTTAAAAGATAATATTAATGTGAATATGTTACGAGGAAGTATGTTCGGGTGGATTTCAACTCAATTTTGAAGTAGATAGCTCGTTCGGCGTGAAACATGTCGAGCAAAATTCGACTTATAAAACGTTAGGTTCTGGGTGGGTTGGGGGGTGAGGTTGAGCTAGGTGTAAGGACTATTGAGTTTTAATTGCATCTAAAATATATGCTATTACTAGATGATGCCCGCGGCTTCGTCCGCATTGTGTAACATATTGAGTCTTCCCGTGGGAATGAGATGTTTTCCCGCTGGAAAAAGTAGCCTATGTCACTCTCCATCCCTTCAACTATCTCCACTTCAAAAATCACGTCAATTCGTCGCTCCGTTTTGCCATGAAAGACGGACAAACAAACACACACTTTCGCATTTATTATATTAGTATGGAACTTCGTCTGTACTCCCGGAAAGATAATAATTAATTTGGGTCTTTCCGAGGCAAGAGTTTGTATTTATTTATTTGTTTTAGTGACTAGACTGTTACTGAACCAGCGTGCTACACCCTCGACCTCGTCGACACTTACCATCAGGTGTGACTAAGGTCAAACGCTGGTCAGAATTGTATAATAAAAAAAGCTTATAGCTATTAGGTGGATAGGATATACTAGCTACTGGGCTATATTTGTGTACAGTCAGCAGCAAAAGTGGCTAAGCGTTTGAAGTGTTCAAAATTACCTCTACGCGCTCTTATTCTCTTGACAATAGAGATGTGTTGAACTCATTTTGATCACCTAAAACGCTTAGCCACTTCTGCTGCTGACTGTACTATTTCTCGTTTCCAGAATGACGTACCTGATGATACGGCTAGTGAGCTACCCGCAGAATCGGTTTGTGGCCATCGAGGCTGTGAACTTGGACGACAAGGACTGGATATTCGGGTGCAGCGCGCAGTACACACATAACTCGTACCGATATTGGTAAGTGGGTAATGTATCTTCATGACGTATTTATAGTTTTAAGTGTTTCTTTTTTTTATGTCATAAGGTGGCAAACGAGCAGACGGATTATCTGATGGTAAGCAACTACCGTCGCCCATAGGCACCCGCAACACCAGAGGAGTCACAAGCGCGTTGCCGACCTTTGATTGGAGATTGGATTTTTGGTTGGAGCTCTGGAAACCTTACTCACCATCAGGAACACAACACTACATACCTGAAAGGTAGCAGTGCTATTATGGCTGTGGTCTTCTGTAAGGAGGAGGTACTTCCCTTCGGTACTCGAGCGTGATGGTACTTCGCTGTGCCCTACCTCTCATTGTCGGACGTAGTTTAAGGACATACCCGGGTTTCTATCTAATTAATAATTTAATTATAATTTGACGGCCGGTCTGGTCTAGTGGGCAGTGACCCTGCCTATGAAGCCAATGGTCCTGGGTTCAAATCCCAGGCAGGGCATTTATTTGTGTGAGCACAGATGTGTTCCTGAGTCATGGGTGTTTTCCATGTATTTAAGTATGTATATCTATCTATCTATAATATATGTCGTCGTCTAGTACCTACAACACATGCCTTACTGAGCTTACCGTAGGACTAGGTCGATTTGTGTAAAATTGTCCCGAAATATTTTATTATTTTATTTAGATATTATAATTATTTTGCATTTTCTCTGCCGCTCGGGTCCGCTTGCCAATCTCAGGATTTAACATAGGCACTAGTTTCACGAAAGCAACTGCCATCTGACCTTCCAACCCAGAGGGTAAACTAGGCATTATTGGGATTAGTCCGGTTTCCTCGCGATGTTTTCCTTCACCGTAAAGCGGCTGGTAAATATCAAATGATATTTCGTACATAAGTTCCGAGAACAAGCCGGGGTCGAACCTGCGACCTTTGGATTGCAAGTCGCACGCTCTTACCTATTGTGTAAAGCATAGATTAACGATTCCAATTTATAAATATTTCGTTATAATTAAATAATTTCAACCTCTTTTGCTGATATCGAGATATAGTCTGAGCGGAATGAAAAATAACCTGTACAAAAATACGTACCGAAAGAATCCTTTCATAAATACGTCCTACAATCTTATTTACTGTACAATAGAATTGCTCGGTACATATTTTTGAAACTTTGGCTGTGAACGAATTTTTACACTTGACTGTATGAGAGCCAATAGGTACGTTCCGAATCACTATTCATAATATATAATATGATATTGCGAAAAATACAATATATTTTACACGTAAAAAATCTAAGATCCGCAAGAAAAGATACTGTATTATATTGCAAAATGCCCCCTGCATATTGAAACATACATGTATCTTTCATGTAATTTTCATCGCTAGTCTTGACTCGTCTTGAACATGGGTACAACGCCTAGTGCCAGAGTACACGTGAGTTCAACCGTTTGTAACTAAGTTTTATAGTACATTTTGATACTAGTGAAAAAAAATCTTTTTTGGCCGAGGGTGAAAGTTGGAGCCCGAGTGAAACGAGGGTGACAATCACCCGAGTCTTAAAGAAGTTTTTTCACGTGTATCGAAATTTTTCATAACAAGTGCCTTAAAAAGTGAAATTTACGCAAGAGAAGCGTGCGCAAAGTGCACTTTTTACGCACTAGTTAGGAAATAGTACATTTCGATGCTAGTGCGGAAAGTATGTCATTACTTCACGAGGCCCGAGATATTTTGCCACGAGCCGAAGGCGAGTGGCGATACTCGGGCCGAGTGAAGAATGACATTTCCGCGCGTGTATCGAACGACGTTTTTTAATACAGTTGCGAAAAAACAAATAAGAAATGAAATAAAAAACAACTACTCGTTCAACAACAAGTTCGATTATCGCAGTGACAATTTTTGACATTATAAAGAGGTGTCTTTTTTAGCTTAAATTCGACTAGAGTGGAATTTTTTAAGTATTACTATTAATCCATTTCCATGAAAGTTTTTAAATGTATGTATAAAATACATACATACTTGTAAATATACAATATTTTACTTAAACACTACGTTTTTTACTATTATTTGTGTATATTTATAAAAACAATATCGAATGCTACCTTTGGAAACATAACCAGTAACCAGTAGGAAAAACGCCTCTTGTTTGACAGGCGTTTCGGCAGCTGTTCCGTTTCATTCTAACAACTTTTTAAGAATGGTTTTTCAATATTAAAAATAAACTTGTTATAATGATGATTGATGAAGAGGTAAGTAATGAAATATGACATGTTTATGTTATTTCTTATTCTTACATTAACAGTAGGTTATTTGTTTATTAAGATGTTTAAAGGAGACTTATAGTATTAACACCCATTAGTAATCCATGAATTGGAACAAGTCTAAATAAAAAAAACTGGAAAAGTAAAAAGCACTAGTGCGCGAAATTCAACTTTCCGCACGTTAAACAGCTACGAAAAGTACCCATTTTTGAGCACCTGTATTAAAAATTATATTAAAGTATTTGTATACGTGACATTATCTATGAAAAGGAACCTTATTGTCGATGGCGCTTATGTCTTTATTCAAGACAGACGAAACGCGGTTAGACGTAAGTGCCATCGACAATAAGGTACCTTATTACAGATATTGTCTCATATTATGTATAATTATATCGTTGGCTGAGTTGAACACAAGCCTTTTTAGCTTACCGTAGGGTTCAGTTAATTGTGTAAGTTTTTTTTTGAGATATTGACAATTATTATCAATTTCAGCAAACAAGGCACCTCGCTGTCGGAGCTGAGCCGCTGGACGGGCGCGGCGACAAACTTCGGCAGACGGAAGCTGGCGACGGTCCACCTCCACAGTCTGGCTGAGGCGCACCCCGACTGGTCGCACGTGGTCGTCAAGGTGTCGCCCACCAGGAGACCGGTGAGGACTGCCAGCACCACCTCTGCAGCACTAGCCACCTCTGGGCTGTCACTGGAGCGGGTACAGACTTCGGGAAAGCAAGTTGGCGACAGTCCGCCTCCATGGCAGCCCATGGGACATGGGCGACACAGTTTAACAGCGTAAATAGTGTCGCCCACCGGTGGCCGGTGAGTGTTGCCACCACGACCTCTACAGCATTAGTTACCACTGTCTGAGCTGAGAGCTGGACGTTGGGTCAACCAACTGTTCTGTGCTCTTATTCTGTACCATCATACGTGGTCGTCTAGGTGTCGCCCACCAGGAAGCCGGTGAGGACTGCCACCGCGATCTCTACAGCACTCTAGCCAGCTCTGTCTGAGTTGAGGCACTGGACGTTGGGTCAACCAACTGTTCTGTGCTCTTATTGTGTACCATCACACTTGGTCGTCTAGGTGTCGCCCACCAGGAGGCCGGTGAGGACTGCCACCGCGATCTCTACAGCACTCTAGCCAGCTCTGTCTGAGTTGAGGCGCTGGACGTTGGGTCAACCAACTGTTCTGTGCTCTAATTGTGTACCATCACACTTGGTCGTCTAGGTGTCGCCCACCAGGAAGCCGGTGAGGACTGCCACCGCGATCTCTACAGCACTCTAGCCAGCTCTGTCTGAGTTGAGGCGCTGGACGTTGGGTCAACCAACTGTTCTGTGCTCTTATTGTGTACCATCACACTTGGTCGTCTAGGTGTCGCCCACCAGGAGGCCGGTTAGGACTGCCACCACGACCTCGACAACACTCTAGCCAGCTCTGTATGAGTTGAGGCGCTGGACGTTGGGTCAACCAACTGTTCTGTGCTCTTATTCTGTACCATCATACGTAGTCGTCTAGGTGTCGCCCATCAGGAGGCCGGTGAGGACTGCCACCGCGATCTCTACAGCACTCTAGCCAGCTCTGTCTGAGTTGAGGCGCTGGACGTTGGGTCAACCAACTGTTCTGTGCTCTTATTCTGTACCATCATACGTGGTCGTCTAGGTGTCGCCCACCAGGAGGCCGGTTAGGACTGCCACCACGACCTCGACAGCACTCTAGCCAGCTCTGTCTGAGTTGAGGCGCTGGACGTTGGGTCAACCAACTGTTCTGTGCTCTTATTCTGTACCATCATACGTAGTCGTCTAGGTGTCGCCCATCAGGAGGCCGGTGAGGACTGCCACCGCGATCTCTACAGCACTCTAGCCAGCTCTGTCAGAGTTGAGGCGCTGGACGTTGGGTCAACCAACTGTTCTGTGCTCTTATTCTGTACCATCACACTTGGTCGTCTAGGTGTCGCCCACCAGGAGGCCGGTTAGGACTGCCACCACGACCTCGACAACACTCTAGCCAGCTCTGTATGAGTTGAGGCGCTGGACGTTGGGTCAACCAACTGTTCTGTGCTCTTATTCTGTACCATCATACGTAGTCGTCTAGGTGTCGCCCATCAGGAGGCCGGTGAGGACTGCCACCGCGATCTCTACAGCACTCTAGCCAGCTCTGTCTGAGTTGAGGCGCTGGACGTTGGGTCAACCAACTGTTCTGTGCTCTTATTCTGTACCATCATACGTGGTCGTCTAGGTGTCGCCCACCCGGAGGCGGGCTCGGCCTGCCACCAGGCCCTCGACAGCACTCTAGCCAGCTCTGTCTGAGTTGAGGCGCTGGACGTTGGGTCAACCAACTGTTCTGTGCTCTTATTCTGTACCATCATACGTAGTCGTCTAGGTGTCGCCCATCAGGAGGCCGGTGAGGACTGCCACCGCGATCTCTACAGCACTCTATCCAGCTCTGTCAGAGTTGAGGCGCTGGACGTTGGGTCAACCAACTGTTCTGTGCTCTTATTCTGTACCATCATACGTGGTCGTCTAGGTGTCGCCCACCAGGAGGCCGGTTAGGACTGCCACCACGACCTCGACAGCACTCTAGCCAGCTCTGTCTGAGTTGAGGCGCTGGACGTTGGGTCAACCAACTGTTCTGTGCTCTTATTCTGTACCATCATACGTGGTCGTCTAGGTGTCGCCCACCAGGAGGCCGGTTAGGACTGCCACCACGACCTCGACAGCACTCTAGCCAGCTATGTCTGAGTTGAGGCGCTGGACGTTGGGTCAACCAACTGTTCTGTGCTCTTATTCTGTACCATCATACGTGGTCGTCTAGGTGTCGCCCACCAGGAGGCCGGTTAGGACTGCCACCACGACCTCTACAGCATTAGTTACCACTGTCTGAGCTGAGAGCTGGACGTTGGGTCAACCAACTGTTCTGTGCTCTTATTCTGTACCATCATACGTAGTCGTCTAGGTGTCGCCCACCAGGAGGCCGGTTAGGACTGCCACCACGACCTCGACAGCACTAGCCACCTCTGTCTGACCTGAGTCTTTGTACGTGGGGTGGATCAACTGTTCTGTGTTATTATCTTCTCCCATCACCCAAAAGCCAGAGACACAGTTTGTTAGAAGAAATGTGACAAACACTCATGGAAACATATGTAACTGCCACAAAATATTTTTTTTTTTAAATCGACGGTGGAAAACAAGCATACGACCCGCCTGATGGTAAGCAGTTACCGTAGCCTACGGACGCCTGCAACTGCAAAGGATTCACATGCGCGTTTTTGAAGAACCTCGTACTGTAGTCCCTAGGGAAAAAACTTCGGCAGGGAGTTCATTCCACAGCAAATACGCATGTTTATTGTTGTCATTAGATTTTTTTTTTTTTTTTTGTTATGTCATAGGCGGCAAACGAGCAGACGAATTGCCTGATGGTAAGCAATTACCGTCGCCCATGGGCACCCGCAACACCGGGGGAGTCACAAGCGCGTTGCCGGCCTTTAAGGGGGGTTGGAGCTCTGGAAACCTTACTCACCATCAGGAACACAACACTACATACCTGAAAGCTAGCAGTGCTATTATGGCTGTGGTCTTCTGTAAGGAGGAGGTACTTCCCCAGTTGGGCTGCCCCAGATTCAAGCGTGATGGTCATCGCTGTGCCCTACCTCTCATTGTTGGACGTAGTTTAAGGACATACCCGGGTCCAAAACTGAAAAACTGAAAAAGCGACTTCGGCGGCACGTAACCATGGCAACAGTTTTTTTAAAAACGTTTATTTTCGTCACAGGTGACACTGAACGTGGACATCAACGACCACGCCTCCCGCCGGCTGACGGCGCCCGTGCCGTCCTACTTCTCGCTCTCTCGCACCGTCGTCAAAGAGGAAACCGAGGCTAACAGCTTGTACTACGAGATTGTATTACCGGGTATGTAAGCAATGGTCTAGTGGGTAGTGACCCTGTCTACGAAGCCCATGACGGGTTCGAATCTCAAACAGGGTGTTTATTTGTGTGATGAGCACAGATATTTACCTAAGGTGTGGTGACGTGTAGAAACGGCTTGACTTTAATAAACAAAAATTTCAAGAAGACGATAAGCTATTAAAGGCGTGGAATCCGGTAATGAATAAGTGGAAAAACTCGTTCCTTCGATTATAAATCGTCCCGACATCCGACATAGTCGGAACGAGCTCTAAGCGTCACCAAATGCTTTCTGATAAAAGATGTCGTGAGTGTTGTCGGTCTGGGCACAACCCTAGTTTGCGAGTGATAAAGACCAAGTGTGGGTAGTTGGAACTCGCACAGCTAGAAGACGTCGTTGCCTCCTCAGTCCGGTCGCGACCACGGAAGTTACAACACGTCCGAAACGTCGGCAAAAATCTAAGTAACAATACCTTTAGTTTTAACGCGATTATGTCCCGTTTAATTCGCAATTAATAGAACATTACTACAGAGGCCGGGAAGTAAAGGGTTGCCGGCCGAGTATATGTACGATTGTTACGAGGACAACAACCCCTTTTCACGCCGAGATGAGTATAGTGCTTTTCTCAAACATGCAATCTTTATCTAAAATAGTTAAATAAAAACTCCAAGAAATAAAAGTTGATGCTGGTGCGGCAACATGCTCAGCTGAGAACCACAAGCGTCGCAAGTATGTCGCACTTGGCAGTAGTTACATATTTGCGGCGTTTGGTGTTGAATTGAAACCCTTAGGCAGTGGGGCATAAGTGCACGCCGACTCTACAAAGAGATATCAGCGCATCTTATAGAGGTTTCTGGTGAACCAAAGGATGGTTACTATTTCGCCCAACAGATTAGTATTGCTATATGTATGAAAAATGGCACGTGTCCAGGTTTGAACGCGATATGGCAGGCGTACCTGCTCCACGTGGAGCCCACGGCCTGCGCGGCGGCCTGGCACGTGGCGGCCGAGCTGCTCGTGCCCTGGGCGCCCAACCAGGAGTACTACCACTACTTCACGTGAGTGGACTGAAACTTACAGTCACAAGTTTACAGTCATTTTAGTTTACGGAACCGACTAAAATAAAGTTTGAATACGTTGCACTGCGTGGTAAACATTTTAGTTATTATTGGGTTCAAATCCCAGTCAGAGCATTTATTTGTGTGATGAGCGCAGATATTTGATCCTGAGTCATGGGTGTTTTCTATGTATTTAAGTATTTATATGAATCTATGTATTATATATATCGTTGTCTAGTACCTACAACACAAGCCTTACTGAGCTTACCGTAGGGCTAAGTTGATTTGTGTAAAATTGTCCCGAAATATTTATTTATTATGGTCAGTGATCGTTTATTTGGATTGACCGGTGAACAACCTCAATCATTATGTTAGTATGGATATGCCCAAGGAATCCGGTTTTTATGTTATTAGAAAAGGAAAAAAATACAATGTGTTTATTTTATTACACTTTAAAACATCAAGTGGCTGATGGACATACGTACTTACTCGCCGTTCTTTTATCCAAATCGAATAATGAGCACAAGTGTTCGCACTGTCAGCTCCTTTGTTGCCACCAAAGCGGCACATTTTGGCCGTTTGGATAAAAGTTCGGCGAGAAAGTAAAAAATCCCTTACCGACAATTTAAATTGTTTTTTTTTTTTTTTTTTTATAATTAAGGAGCAACGTCTGCTAGCATATCAGTTGTTTTATTTTTGAACAATTTGTTCGGTATCGCGGGAAACTATCGTCTCTATATTAACTTTTCTACATGATATCCCGCGAGGGAGAATCCAAATAACAGATCACTGATTAATGATTATGGGACAGTTAAAGTTTTCTTTATTTAAGCTCTATATTCAAGCAACTTTCGTACGTAAGTTTTCGTACAAGTCAGTTTATCATGAATCATGAAACTTTGATTTTAAACCCAGCGTATTTTTCATTTTATTTCAAAATTGTAAAATGTTTACCGTCACCACAACGTACCGCCATGGTAAAAAGTGAAGAACAATCATATTTTCAGCCAGAATTAGATTAAAAATATATGAATAAAGATGATCGAGTCGGCTACTGGATTGGACTGGATACAAGCATTTGCTTATTTTTAATTTATTGACTAAAACTTTTGTGACATAACTTATGAACCGACTAAGTACATGATACAAATAGGTACAAATTAAATATATTTTGTCTATTTCTCAGGCATTTAAAGAAGTCTCCGATGAAACTGCGCTTATTCAGAACCCACCCGAACGTGACTCGCGGACAGGACACGTCCGAACACGTCAAAGTTGTTCTACTACTGGACCCGCAGTGCAAATACACTATCAGGTAAGTTTTATCTATACGAGGGTTTACCACTAAAATTCAAGTTCGAGGATTCCGCGCAATTTTCTTACTTTGATAGAGTGGCATAAGGTAATGGCACCAATGTTGGACACTTTAAGCTGACAGGCATCAATGATGGACACTTAGTTTTTATTTCAAGAATCATAAAGTTATAAATTGAATATGTTCCAACAAATGCACAACACTTAACTCCTTTGAAATACGCACTAACGTTCATGATTGGTTCCTTGTCCATTACTGGGGCCGTCACCTTAGTCGATCGTACTAAATTTCCGATGTTTGCGGCAGGCTTTCTGATTAGCTAAATTAAATATTTTGATTATTGGCACTATTCCCTCGGTAACAGCATCACCCGTGAACGGTAAAACTGATTCGCGGAGTCTGCATCATAGTATAGTAGTAGTAGTAAAAGTAGTGTAAAGTGTATGCCTGTGGCAGCATCTCCCCGTCGTGGTACCACACGCTGGCGGCGGCGGCGCGCGCCTTCGGGCCCGTGCTGGTGCCCTACGTGGCCGCCGCCGCGCTGCTGGCCGCGCGCGCGCGCAGCTGGGCGGGCTGGCGGCCGGGCTGGGGACTGCTGCCGGGCCGCTCGCCGCGCTGCGGGCCCCGGAGCTGAAGCCCTACGCGCCGCTGCTGTTCGTGCGCGTGCTCATCACCCTGCTCACGTGAGTGGCTAGCCGGTTATACTCTAACCCGATCGTGTACGCAATCCTCCATCGGATCTGCCGACGCTCCAAGCGTCAGGCGACAGTTGCCGGGCCACCGGGTCATATACGCTGACCACACATCGATATCCCTAAACGCCATGACCAGTATTTTTTTTTATTTACCATCGACCAGAGTTTGACCTCAGTCACACCTAAACTAAGTGTCGACGAAGTCGAGGGTGTAACACACTGGTTCAGTAACACCCTTCACTTTTGCTTCGAAAAGATCCAAAGATTAATAACCACCTTGCCAAAAGCGGCAAGGAGTGAAAGCCATTAATATAAAAATAATAATAATAATAATGCACTTGACATTAGCGAAATCATCCACTAATATATTGATAGAAGCTATATTTTAAAGAGAGAAAAGAAGTCATTTTTTTTTCCGAGCCTAAAAATTCCAAAGCTAAAGAAAGCGGTAAAGGAATAACTGTCAGTAAAATATTGCCTCCCACAATGCCTAAAGACGAAAGTCTTCAATCAGTGTGTCCTACTCCTCATGACGTATGAAGCCAGTGTCCACGTTTCGGCTGGTCCATGAGTTGAAAGTAGCTCAGCGGGCTATGGAAAGGACTATGCTCGGCGTTTCTCTGCGAGATCGAATCAGAAATGAGGTAATCCGGCAGAGAACCAAAGTTATCAACATAGCCCACCGTGGACTGACCATATTAGCCGTAGAACCGATAACCGTTGGGGAAAACGAGTTCTTGAGTGGAGGCCGCGTCTCGGCAAGCGTAGTGTAGGACACCCTCAGGCTAGGTGGAGAGACGACTTGCGCAAGATGGCTGGCAGGAGCTGGATGCGAACAGCCGAAGATCGAACACTGGGCTGTGATAGGCTGATGATGAATATTAGGGTCATTTTTATGAGCCATTTTATACTAGAGATAAGTTTATGTATTATTCAGTCGCTGCAATTCCCAAGTCTATTTTTCCCAGGGCATTCCCACTCGGCTCGTACCTCCTCGACAACGCGAGCGCCCACAACCACGAGATGGTCTACTTCACCCGCTCGATCCTGGTGCTGCCCGCCTACTTCGTGGCCCTGGGGCTCCTGAACGTGGCGGCGGCGGGCGTGCTGTGCATGATGGTGTTCTCGTCCCAGTTGGCCCATAGGATGCTGTTCAGGATATTGTGGAGAGGAGGCCCAGCGCTAGCTGAGAGGGTGGCTATCGGACTGCAGAAGGTAAGCCATCATTGTTACTGGTTCTAGATACGTCATTACCTAATTGTTTCTGGCAAAAATGACGTAATCAAAAAACTAAATTGTATAATATCAATAAATAATAGAATAAAGTTAAAGCTCGTCTAAGAAAATTGTAGGTCTTATTTTCTTTTTGTTATTTTTTGATTTCGCTAAACTATTTTGTTGTATTTTAAGCTAGCTTTTCCTTGCGACTCTGTTGGCCAGCCATGCCCGAAGGTTCTTTCTCGTAGCTCAAACCCTCTCCACACCAAATTTCATCGCAATTTGTTCAGCGATTTAAGCGTGAAGAGGTAACAGACAGACACGAGTTACTTTCGTATTTATAATATTAGTATGGATAGTAGTGGCGGCGCTCAATTTTTTTCTTAGGGAAGACGGAGCCGATATGTCTTAGTCTTTTCTTCTTGAGCCCAAGGAAAACCGTTGAACTGCAGTAAAGTTAGTCAAGCCGGCGGGAATCACCTTGTATAAACGCGCCGCCACTGGTGGATGGGTAATTTTATTAACAGTTAAATAGCACTACGTCCTACTATTAAAGTGTCGTGTTCCTGCCGGCAAATAAGATAGCCAGAAAACTCAGAGCGTTAAAGATGTCTATAGGCTACTGGTGACTACGGGTGACTTCTTACGATCAGGCGGGCCGTATGTTTGTTCGCCTCCGTCGTAGTATAAAGAAATAGCGGAGAAATGACTAAGTATAGAAAAGAAGTTTCCATTAACACTGGTGTGCGTGTGCGCAGGTGCCGCTGCTGGTGAGCGCGTCGCTGCTGGCGCTGGCGGCGCTGGCGGCCGGCGCGGCGGCGCTCGCGGCCGGCGCCGCCTTCTACGCCTTCGTGGTGAGGACACTAATCTACATTAACACTATTCTGCATCTACTACTACTACTACTCTACTACTATACTAATCTACATCTACACTAATCTACATCTACACTAATCTACATCTAAACTAATCTACATGTACATACACTAATCTACATCTACACTAATCTACATCTACATACACCAATCTACATCTACTCACACTAATCTACATGTACTAATCTACATCTACATACACTAATCTACATCTACATACACTAATCTACATGTTCATACACTAATCTATAACTTATAAATCTTCTACATCTACACTAATATATAAAAGAGGAAAAATGTGTTTGTTCGTTTGTTTGCAATAAATAGGCTCCAAACTACTGAACCGATTTAAAAAAGTGTTTCCCCGTTAGAATCCAACATTATCACTGACGAACATAAGCTATATTTTTTTATAAAAGTTAGATTTCCATATGAAATCTTCGATAATGTAACCTCAAATTATTACAATATTATTAGTGATCACCCTCCTAGCCTAGTAGATAGTGATCCTGCACTGAAACACGGGGTTTCGGGTTCGAATCCAGGCCAGGACATTTGTGTGCTAATCACGAATATTTGTTCATGGGTTATGTATGTTATCTAAATATTTATGTATTTATATGTATGATGATCATTGAAAGATTGTCCCAAAATATATAGGCCTCAGATTTTATTGATTGCTAATAATGGTAATCTTATATTTTCACAGATATCCAAAATGTATGAAGAATACTTAGAAGATTACTTCTACAAGTTAGCGGCGAAATTCGCATCGAGATTCTGTCGGGCGTTTAGAGGAAAAAACAAAAAAGATAAAATAGAATCTCAATCGTTAGTACCGAAAAATGCAGATTCCATTGTCGTCAAACCTAACTCTGAACCTAATTTACAATTAGTACAGCGGAAAGCTAAAAGTGATGATAAAACCTTAGTTAAAGTTAGCGATGAGAAAATTATTGTACGGGATGCTAAAAAAGATACAGAAGATGATAAAGTTAATGAACATGTTGATGAAAATAGAGAATTAGTTGTAATTGATAAAGAAACTCATGAATTGAATGAAGAAGAAGTAGAACTAGAAGATAAAGCGAAGAAGGAATGTGATGGCAGGGATGATGCGGATTTGTTACTTAGTGATATAAATTTCCATTTGATAATGTTTTTCCTGTGGACTGTTGTGACTATGGCCAATGTTCCTGCGCTGCTGACTTGGGCTAGGAATTTCAAGTAAGTGTTTGTAGTAGTGGTGGTACAGTCAGCAGCAAAAGTAGCTGAGCGGGTGAAGTGTTCAAAATGACCTACACGCGCTCTTATTCTCTTGACAATAGCGATGTGTTGACCTCATTTTGAACACCTCAACCGCTTAGCCACTTCTTCTGCTTCTGTAGTAGTATTGGTAGAAGTAGTGCGGTTCAGATTTATTTTTAGAAATTTAAATGTAATTTATTATGATATCCATTTTGATATTAATAATGAAGCAATTATAAATTATAACATTTACACAGATAAGAAATATGATGTAACAAAATAGTGTACTATTGGGATGACGGCGCCAGTAATGGACAAGGAACCAATCATGAACATTAGTGCTTATTTCAAAGGAGTCAAGTGTTGTACATTTGTTGGTAATATTCTATTTATAACTTTATGATTTTTGACTTAAGAACTAAGTGTCCATCATTGGTGCCTGTCAGCTTAAAGTGTCCAACATTGTTGTCATCACCCTATGTGGGTCGTTATTTGCTGTTTTCGAACGCCTGATGGTGAGCAGTTACCGCAGCCTATGGACGCCTGCAAATCCAGAGGATTCACATGCGCGTTGCCTACCTTTAAGAACCTATACACTCTTTATGAGCTTATATTACGTGTGTAGATAAAACACTTTATTCTACAGTCAGCGTCATAGTTAGTTGCAGTCAGTAGGGCCAAATATATCGATAGAGATCTTTATTTATATAGCAGTAAGTATGTTTCGATATATTGGCCATACTGACTGTAACTAATTATATGACGCTGACTGTACTAAATATATCCAGTCCAGCAGTAGACTGGACTGTATAATTTGTTCCGGAAATGGAACAAATATATCCTGTTCATAAGGTCCAACAGTGGACCTGTCCCGGAAGTACCTAATAATGATGTTGGGTGATGTTTTAGATACAGCATGGTGCTGAAACCGGACAGCTCCAGGATCCCGGGGCTGGTGATGGCAGCTTGTTCCACGTGTATATGGCAGATGGAGGGGCCCCGGAAAAACTTGTAAGTGTCATATGGAAGTTTTCAGATAAAAGTGTACTTGATTGACGTGAAAAGTAAAAAGTTAAAGTCGGTTTTGTGACGAGAATTAAGCGTTAATATACTATAGTAGGGGAGCCCACGATGCTAAATGTGTTGTCACTCCGACCCGTTGAAAACCTAAGGAATCGCGAAGATTAGATGTTAAAAAGAAAAAAAGTTCATATGAGGTGTGGGAAGCCCTTTTAGTGGTGGGGGAAGCGTGTATGGATTTTCAAAAATGTAAAAAAAAGTAGTCAGATAAAAATTCTCAAACCCGTCAGAATTGAATAGCGTATACGGCCTACAAACTTCTGACCACACAGAGATATTAATCTGCCGGATTGCTAGAGGGAGATGGCCGAACAAAGAGGTAGAAAATTGAAAAAATTTTTTTTTTTCGAGCCCGTTAGAAATTCAAAAGAGGTGTTAAGTGAACTCTAAAAAATGTCCTATTATAAAGACTGACGATTTGAACGTGACTGAAATGCATAGCCGATTTTTCAAAATGCAAAAAAAAAATTACCTATTATTTTATCTCCTTTTTTTTCAGGAAAAACTACAATGTAGTGTCCGGCATACTATTCGTGGTAGCAGTCGTAGTGTTGACCCTCGGCCCGCTCTCCATGACATATGTCAACTACGGCGTGACATTCGCCTTCGCGCTCATAACGGCGCAGCAACTCTTCGACTCGGAGGAGGTGGACGACGACCAGAACAGCCAAGACCCGGACGAGACGGACCGGTCACTCACGTCCAACGAGGACTCGGATCAGGATAGGTCAGACAGGGGATCGGATCAGGATAGGTCAGATAAAGGATCAGATCAGGATAGGTTGGACAAGGGATCGGATCAGGATAGGTCGGATAAAGGATCAGATCAGGAGAAAGAGAGTGAGGTGAACGAATGTGATCCTTGCAATGAAAATAGGATATATAATGTGTTTAAGAATTTGAGAGACAAATTTAGCTTTACTGAGGAATGATGCGTTGAGAGGGTACACTCAAGTTCAAAGGTATATACGACCAAAAGGCCAAAATATGTAGAGTGAATCAATTATTTGCTGTATTCTGTCCCGTCAGCCAGGGGACAACTGAAGCATAGTTTGTTGCAAGAAATATGGCACCGCGTACTGTCGCGCTTGGTAGGTGACCCATAAGGGAAGGGACATATAGCTTCTACAAATATCTATGTTTTGTGTATTTAACTGTGAAGAGTGACCCAGTGAAACGTAATCATGGCAACGAAGGACAAATAATTGATTGAGCCAACTACTTCAAAAAATAATGCAAATCAAAATGTAAGAAGGAAAACATTTTTTTTTGTATGTATGCAACATTGATGAAATTAATAATTATAGAATATGGCTGTTATAATGAATGCTTTGCCGTGTGATTGATGTACTGAACGAATTTAGAAAAATAAAATGTTTTGGAACATTGAACATTTTAAATTGTTATATATAAATGTTGTATTCAAAAGTTGTGAATATTACTGTAATGTATACAAATTTTATCCAAAGTCTGGATCTACGTGTTAAAGTGTTGTTGACAACGATAACTTATTATTAATAATTTGAAGTATCTGAAGAAAAACTTTGAAAGTTTAGTCGAAAAATTCTATGTAACAAATAACTAATACATATTACAGGACATCTTATTATAAAATAGCTGAGCCCCACGGTAAGCTCAAGAAGGCTTGTGTTGTGGGTACTTGGATAACGATACAATACTGGGTGGAAAGATCGAATGCCACATTTTTTTTTTTTTTTATGACATAGGTGTCAAACGAGCAGACGGATTGCCTGATGGTAAGCAATTACCGACGCCCATGGGCATTCGTAACACCAAGGGAGGAACAAGCGCGTTGCCGACCTATAAGTGTGTTGGAGCTCTGGGAACCTTATTCACCATCAGGAACACAACACTACATACCTGAAAGGTAGCCGTGCTATTATGGCTGTGGTCTTCTGTAAGGAGGAGGTACTTCCCCAGTTGGGCTGCTCTAGATTCAAGCGTGATGGTACTTCGCTGTGCCCTACCTCTCATTGTTGGACGTAGTTTAAGGACATACCCGGGTCCAAAAACATGGATGGCAACTGCCTTAAATATTAAAAGGGTTTCTAATAAGGTTGATATTTGTTACTCAAAGAAAAATTAACCTTATCATTAACCCTTTCAATCTACATCATAAAGTACGGCACGTTTTTTGTCACATTTGGTTCGAGTCCCGACTGAAGGAAGCGATTTTTCATAAATCTATTCATGCAGAATATATTGTTTTCAACGAAAAGCCTCTTTTACACAGAACGTGCTATTTACAATATTTAAGGCAGTACCATCCACGTCGCATTCGATCTTTCCATCCTGTATATAGACTTAACAACTCATAACTACAATACATATCAGATGTTAAACCATTAAGAAGAATCCAGTTAAATATACTCAAGTTGCTAATACACTGGAGAGTAACTTTTCTTAACCTCTAACCGCCCAGAGACCAATATAAGTGTCTACCTATAAAATGTATTTTTTAATTTGAACCCTTTAACAGTCTAGGATGTCTGAGGCCGTCATTAAAAAGTCCTGCCACAGACGCCAATGACGGGTAGAGACGTCAGCTTTGGCAATGCAATACGGACCTACGGGGGATTGCATAAAGTTGAATTTCGTTCAACGGAATGCCATAGCGTGGCATCACGGTCACGGCAAACAAGATATACTTGTTTGTATAGCATTCATAAAGTTAATTATGACAAATGTATTCTGCATTTGGGTTACCGCTTTTGTTCTCAGATAGTAATGTATAATAAAAACAAACTATATTGAACCGTATTATATAGGAACTAAAACTCCGATTCTTAGTAATTTTACGTGGTTGTTAAACACGTCCCGTTGTTAATCACCCTTGCCCTCATAAAGGTTATGGGACAACGATAGGGTTGCAACCAGGTCTGGTACCGTGGACATCGAAGTTTTTAAATTTCGAGCATCTTCCCCTTTTACCCCAATTAAGGCGTCATGAATGCGTTCGAACTTTACGAATATCGATTTTTGCGGTAGCGCCGCAATCAGCACAAGAGTTGACTAACGATTTGTGTAATTTATATGAGAATAGAAAAGTATGAATTATTGGAATTGTGTTTATAATATTTTTCACAAATTCATCACATATCACTTTTTAAAAGTAATTTAATTTTAAAGCTGATATCACACAACCAATTTTCGAATGAGTTTTGTAAGGGGGCGCACACATTGCGCAGTCATATAGAGGTGGCCTGAAAATTGCTAAGTGTAATAACACTGTAGGTGATATCTTTACTAACATGTTAACTTGATCAAGTCTCCTAGCTAGAAACATAATTTTTATTAGGTATATGTGTTCTCTGCTCAAAAAAAAGGTATAGTCAGCACCAGAAGTTCCTAAACGGTCAGGTGTCCAAAATAATCCTGAGATGCTCTTGTTATCTTAACAATAAGTCATGGGTCTAAGCACAACTATTTAAGATTTGATGTATCACTGTTTTGAAAAAAATAAGTCCCGCCGAGTTTCTTGCCGGTAATAATGTTCTCAGGTCAAACATGAGTTACAAACGGTGGTTTATTTATTTAGACATTCATAAGTGCATTGTAATATGCCAATATTGCAAAATAAAGATTGCTTATTTTTATTTTTTCTCTAGTCAATCTCATTATGAATACCTCACCGCCGGCTTAGCTACTTCTGCGGCTGACTCTCTATCTCAAACAAGTTTTATGACTTAATATTAGTAAATCCTTTACTAGCACTAATGATGCCTGATTTCACCAACAATACTTCTAAGTTTTAGATAGTAATTAGTTCTGATAAAAAATTGTTACATGAGCTGGTAGGAAGCAGCTAACAGGACAGCATGCTCAAAATTATGTCTACACTCTTCTGTAATAAAGTTGTTAGTTATCATTTTAACACTTTCACAGTCCAGTGCCCTATACATGGGTCACAGCGATTTATCTTCACAAATCTGGGCCCCATGGACTCAAACAAAAATATTTACAGAGAAATCAGAATTATCTATATAAGTAGTATGAGCACCATTTAATGCAGTTAGAACTGATTTGATTTCAGTGTGTACCTTGTTGTTTATAGTGACCCATATATGGGGCACTGGACTGTGAAAGTGTTAATTAACCCAGCCTAAGCTACTTCTGCTGCTGACTGCTGTCTGCAAAATCAAGTGTGGTAAATAAGACATGTATGGATCGAAACAAAACAACAGTTGAAATTTTTGTAATGTACACTGAGAAACTACCACCAAAGAGTTGAGATTTAATAGTAAATAAAGAAAACATTGAGTCTTAAAATCTATTTATTTCGAAATCAACAAATTCACGATCATTTCTTTCCTTTTTTGCTTGCGGGCTTTTCTTCGGTGTTCTTCGGATTCTGCCAGTTCAGAGGGTTTCTGCGGTACATGGGCCACGGGGGGACGGTCAGGATAGCAGCTAGGAGAAATCCGGCTCCCAGGATATACACTGATTGAGAAAATTGCTGAACAATGTACCCCCAGACGAAGCCAACGATGCTAAACAGTGTTATGATGGCTCTGTATAGTTTTTCTGCCTTAGCTTGCCCGACGTAGTCAATGTGAGTTGGGATTGATGTAAAGAAATCCATGATTGCTAATTGGGCGAGATCGTATACTCAAAACAATTAACTTTTTCGTCTTTTTTCAAGAAATATATTGGTATTCTTCGACACGTCAGTAGAGCCACGACAAATGTACAGATACAAAAATTTAAATGAAGAATGAAGCTGTCAATGTCCAAGGAGGTCCGGTCTGAAACTAACTAGAAACTTACAAGCCAGATCAAGTAGTTTGCTTAATTTATTAAGAAGTTCACTTAAAAAATACTCAATAATTATTATAATCAACGTTGAACATTAATTTATAGTGATATTGGTAAGAGTGGTTGCCTTTTTGTTGTTTATTTCTACGTATCATATACGGCCTCCGTCAAATAGCGATAGCAACACTGCGTTGCACTTTTCCGTCAGTCGGTTGTCAACATTCAGTTCGATCAGACTCATTAGGTTAATTTTAGTTAACAAAGATATTAGTTTTATTTTCCAAAAGTACAACAAACAAAATTAATAAAAATGACAACATTTAAACAAGTTCCTCTAACATGTGGTGGCCATACTAGACCAGTCGTGCATTTGGACTTTAGTGACGTTACCAAGGATGGGTATTACCTGATTTCTGCCTGTAAAGGTGAGTATTAACGATTGCTTTGCACTCGCTTGCCCTTTCACCTTGGCCTAGTCGTGGGTGGAAGACCTGCGAGTGTGTTTGGGCTAGTTTTGTTTAGGATCTTTGGCGACAGATGTTAGGTTAAGGTGTATTGGAAAGGCCTTCACTTCACTCGTCTTGTTTTCGCCGACCGGTCGGGTCGGCCGGCATGCATTCTAGGTGTGTGATGGCCTTCTCTTTCCGGGCGTGCAGGAAGCGCCTTGAATATCCGCTCGGCTCGTATGTGTCTCAGCCGCTCGCCTTGACGCCGCGCCGTGCTTTTTGTTCACGAAGTTGACATGACTTATAAGTTATAGGCCTTTGTGCTGCATGTGTCACTGTCCGAATTGTTTTTCCGCTTTAAATGTTGACATTTCACTGGCCTGGGTCACCTTGTACTTGCGCAAGGCTGTGCCGAGATCTTGACATTAATGTTTATAACACCTGAGAAAACGGATTACTTTCATTAAGGAAATAATGGTTTAACACCAGGTTTCAACATTAATGGTAATTAAAGGCATTGTTTGTCATGTAGCCGGTTATTATTGGATTGTGATAAAATGATCCGACTCGAGCACAGCAACCTTCATCTTCTCATTTCCTTATATAGAATTGAGTTTTGTCTATTTGTTCACCATTTATGGTTATGTGTAGTCAATATTTTACAAATCAGAAAAAAAGTGTAAAAAATTACAAATGCTAAATATTAACAGTTATATTTAGTTTTGTAATTTTTTCCACAGATATGAGCCTACTTATTCTAGTAGCTCATTTGACATATAGCCTTTTTTTAAACAATAAACAAAACAAAACAAATTTTAAACAGGAGCAGAAAATACAAACAGGCAACAGGAGTTATTATTAGTAGAGTAATCTTCCAGTCAGCCTTGTGTAGTGTAGTGGAAACTTATAAAATAATCAAATAAGTAGATGGGTGCATAAAAAAAAAACCAATAAGAAAGCTTTGAAGTAAACAAAGGAATATCTTCAATAATAAAAAATAGCTTTAAAAAGAAGTATAAATAGAAGATTATTATTTTTTTGTATTTAGTTCTATAATTTATTTATATAGGGGTCTTGATGCCAATTACAACTTTGTTGCCTTTGTCATCGAGACCCATGGTCCGTGGGGTCCAGCAACTCAAAGCCTGCACCACCAACTGGCTGGTAAACATCACCAGACAAAAGAGCTGGCAGCTTCCTCGCTCAATGCATAAGCATTGCAGTTCAGAGAGGAAATGCTGCCAGCATGCTTGGCACCATGCCACAAGGGCCAACTCTAGAAATAGATATTTTGTGTTTTTTTTACTTCCCTTTCTCATAGTTTATAATGTATTTATTAATGTTATATAACTTATTCTAATTCATTGTTAAATGTTATGTTTTGTTGTTCTTTCTATATCTATTCATATATATGCTTTATACTATAAATAAATCATAAATTATTTCTTAAGCTGTTTGTGTAATATAATATGCTATACAATAAAAAAAAACAAAGGTTAACTAACCAACAACTAACACCATCTATAAATATTATTTGGAGGTAGCTCACTTCTTGGATTAATATATTCAATTCAATTCATTTATTGCCATATAAACACATGTCAAAGATAAAATATTTATGTAAACAAATAATCTAGTTAATAAAAAAATTTAGAAACATGTACATAAATTACAACAATGAAATCATTAAGTAAAATCAAAAATAAAATAATTTTAATTAATTAAACTTATATTCATAAATAAATGTCATGTCATAGGCTAATGGTCTTTTAAAAGCTCCTATAAAGTATAATAAACCTGATCTAATAAAATGTCTTCAGCCTGGCAACATATTGCTTATATGAAGGTGCCATCTCAAAACCCAGCTTATTATATATTTTTACCCCCACCACCCACAAAGAAATTGTCATTTTGCCATATAAACTACTTTTTACCTAACCATCCAAGAAAGTAGAGTAATATTTTGAATGTTATTGTTGTTAGGTGTTACCAGGGGCCTATTTCTCGAACATTTTTAATACAACCAGAAGTCACTTTTTGACACCTGTTGTTGCTTGTTTATGGTGGCCACCAAAACGAAACCCAACAATGCTCGACCCCAGAATGTACTACGATCCGTACAAACGCGTTACGGGGCAGCAATGCGAAACCACGTTTTGTACAAGGCAACGATGCTCGACCCATCAATCTGCGTACAAAAAAGTGGTCGGCAATTGATGGGTCGCCATTAGCTGTGTTGCGTATTACCCGGACTCCTCGATTATTCAATAAAATTATTTTAATTGTAACTCACGTTTTATAAGTCGAATATTGCTTGTCATGTTTTACTCCGTAACGTGCAGCCGTTCGCGTTGACTGACCGACGTAACAGACGACGGTCAGCAAACGCGAACTGCTCATGATTATGCTCCTCGTTACGGAGAGAAACATGTCGAGCAATCCATACAAAAATTATAAATGCGAAAGTAACTCTAACTGTCTGTTAACTCTTCACGCTTAAACCGCTGAACCAATGGCATGGAATTTGGTATGGAGAGAGTTTAAGCGACGAGAAAGGACATAGGATATTTTTATCCCGCAACCATACTTTAAAGACGGGTATGGCTGGCCGACGAAAAGCTAGAATTGTTATAAAACGTGAATTACCCGTTGACTGTAACCGTTTTGAAAAACGCCGTAACTGTGTTGAAAAAATAAGTCCCGCCGTATAGTTTCTTGCCGGTATGTTTTCGGGTCAGGGTGAAGGTTGGAATCGATGGTAGAATTTTCTTTGACGTTCATTAATGCATATAATGTGCCTAAATTGAAAAATATTATCTTTATTTTATACCGTTAATATGGTCGAAACTAGGGCTCAGGTACGTGTCACGTACCTGCGCTCGCATCCGGATTCACGTGACACGCCGTGACACGCCATGATACGTAGCCCGTACCTGCGTCCATGTGTGGAGATTTGGGCTCGATTCCGTTGGATACTTATCGCACGTTTCGTAATTTCGCCACGCCCGGGAGAAAAATAAATAAGGACTAAGTTTTATTGAATTGAGTTACCACTTAGTATATATTACGGGCGGACCGAACCGGCCAGTTCTTAAGATACGTGAAGGCGTGATCACGCCTACACGGATCTACACGGATTCATAATTTCACGGATTCATTTATCCTAATTTCACGTAACCGAATGTCACGTGCGGAACGGACCAGAAAACCGTTGCCGTGATTCACGAAACCGGGCGCACGGCTACGGGTTCACGAATCACGGACACGACCGCGAGCCCTAGTCGAAACTCACGAAAGTTTTGTGTTTAAATAAAATTAGTTTAATTCAGAGACTTGTTACATTACCATTCCTTTTGTTCACCTTGGCACTTGCAACCGCATTTTCATGGGTACTGCTTGTCTACGCCCGTCCATGTATGGGCAACTTATTTCAAAGTCAATGTCTATAAATTATGTATGACAGTAATTATATATATATCTCAACCGATTATGCTAACATGCTATAAATATGCTTCATACAACACAATTCTTCGTAGGACTAGATCGATTACGTAGTGTAAGATTGTTCCGAAATATTTATCTAAATACATATAACTCAAAGGTGACTGACTGACTGACATACTGATCTATCAACGCACAGTCCAAACCACTGGACTGATCGGGCTGAAATTTGGCATGCAGGTAGATGTTATGATGTAGGCATCCGCTAAGAAAGGATTTTGATCAATTCTACCCCCAAGGGGATAAAATAGACGATGAAAGTTTATCAATTTTAAACCGATCGGGCTGAGACTTTGCATGCATAAAGCTGCTATGACTACGTCATAGCAGCCGCAAATGCCTACGCATTTGTGGATAAAACGGCATTTTCTGAACAAAAAGCATACATGCATACAAAACTACGTTTTGAATGATAGTGTGCTAAAAATAACTTAAATACTTCTTAACGCGAGTGAAGCCGCGGGCAAAAGCTAGTTATTTATAATTATATCGTGTATATGTTGTCAATGCTTATTATTTATACATTGTTATTTTTTTCTTAGGTCCCAGGTCCTCATCTTTGTAAAAGTGTCCGTAACGAATGATCTGTTGCAGATGGCAAGCCCATGTTGCGACAAGGCGAGACGGGGGATTGGATCGGCACGTTCGAGGGGCACAAGGGCGCCGTGTGGGGCGTCGCGCTCACGCAGAACGCCAGCCTGGCCGCCAGCGGGGCGGCCGACTTCTCAGGTACGAGGGGCGGCCTGTTCGAGCCGTCGTCTCCGGACTCCGGACCCCTCCATGAAAGCCGCACGCTCTTACCGCTAGGCCACCAGCGCTTCTATGAATAAACAATATCTACACTAATATTATAAATGCGAAAGTGTCTCTGTTTGTTTGTCCGTCTTTCACGGCAAAACGGAGCGACGAATTGACATGTTTGAGGGTGACATAGGCTACATTTTTCAGCGGGATAACATCTCATTCCCACGGGAAGACTCAATATGTTACATTTTCCTCTAACCATGCGGGCGAAGTCGCGGGCATTATCTAGTAAAATATAATACAGATGTAGTGCAAGACTATTTTCCATAGGGTAAACTCGGGTCTCGATCCAAATAACGACGGCACCAGAACTGTCAATAAATTATTGTACAGTCAGCAGCAGAAGTAGCTAAGCATTTGAGGTGTTCAAAATGAGGTCAACACGTCTCTATTGTCAAGAGAAGAAGAGCGCGTGTAGGTCATTTTGAACACTTCAAACGCTTAGCAACTTTTGCTGCGGACTGTATTACGTTATTTTTATGGATCTTTATTCTTTAGTGTCAAGTGTCAAAGCGAAAAATGACATTTGACGTTAAACAATTAAGTTCCATATAAATGAAAATTTCACTGATTTAATACGACAGTTCGGGTGCCATCGTATTCTGATAAAAATCCGAGATTTCCCGAAGGAAAATAATTTCTCACTATATCTGTATCACATGAAGTCTTCTCTTTCAAGATGAAGATCGTTTTTTTTTTTAATTTTATTAATAGCTTTCACTCCTTGCTGTTTTTTGGCAAAGTGGATTTTGCCAATGTCAAGGTAAAGGCATAATCTTTGCTTTTGACTTTTGTGTTATGGAGAATGTTCGATTGATGAAGATAGTTTGTCCGAGTCTGGGATATTTGTCGTATTTTTTAAACGTGTCATGATTGTTCCAGCCAAACTGTGGGACGCGCGCTACGGCGAGGTGGTGCACACCTTCGAGCACGAGCACATCGTGAAGAGCGTCAACTTCAACGCGGACGACACCATGCTGCTCACGGCCAGCAACGAGAAGCTCATCAGGGTGTTCGACCTCAACAAACCTGACGCTGGACGTGAGTTTACTGACTTCTCAAATTTATTTTATGAAATATTAGAGCTTTACTTACGTTTGAGTAGTAATAGTCACAGCTTAGGTCTCTATTTTCAAACACTAAATAAGAGTATACGACGAGGGATAAATAGAAAAAAAATTACAAGTCTAAGCGGTACTCGTATAGCACAATTGGTAGTGCACTGGGCTAGTGATCCAGTGGTTGTGGGTTCGAGTCCCGCTGCGAGTCTTCTATTTTTTTATTTCGTTTTAAATATCGCTGATGTTCACTTGTTGTGTACATATATTCAGGTTTATAATATCACAAAGTTTAACCGCATTTACAAAGGGGATGCCCAATCTACTGATCACTGTAGTGTGTTATGATAGATGTATCATAACACACTACAGGAAAATACCGTTTTCCTTGCCGATCGACAACAGTCTAAATGAATCTGGAACCTTGCCGAAAGCAGAACGTTTATAGTCAAGTTACGTGTACCTCAAGGTTTAAAATATTAGTCACAATTCCAATTTATATGCACACTGCAATTCTAAAACATTATCGGACCTTATTTCTTTGCCATAAGGGTCACAATAGGTCGGAGCGTGGCGATGATGAAACTTCGTACATACTAGGGCTCCTGGTATCCGTGATGTACGCCGACCCGTAGCTACGTGTTCTTAACACTGCCGGTACTAAGATCACGAATTTCACGAACACGGCCAGGTACGTGTCACGTACCTACGTTCCCATCCAGATTCACGTGACACGCCGTGACACGCCGTGACACGTAGCCCGTACCTGCGTTCGTGTGTGGAGCTTCGGGCTCGATTCCGTTGGATACTTATCGCACGTTTCGTAATTTCGCCACGCCCGGGAATATAATAAATAAGGACTAAGTTTTATTCTTAAGATACGTGAAGGCGTGATCACGCCTACACGGATCTACACGGATTCACGTACCCTAATTTCACGTAACCGAATGTCACGTGCGGAACGGACCAGAAAACCGTTGCCGTGATTCACAAAACCGGGCGCACGGCTACGGGTTCACGAATCACGGACACGACCGCGAGCCCTAGTACACACAGCAACACTACAGCTATACACTTCAGAAATCTGAAATATTGCATGAAAGAGAGTCACACTAGAATGTGAATGTGTGTGTGTCCTATGCTATGCGTATGTGTTAGTTACGCGGCCTATTATTCAAAAGAGTTTTGAAACAGTATTTTTTCTTTTACTGTCAACATTGACATATTGACATTAAAGACATTGCATTGATTGACTTGAGCGAAACTGCGGACTCAAAGTAAATTACAAATATATGAATAAATAAATCAGTAAATATATTAAACACCTATACTACCTATAGAATTATCAAACAGAATATATAGTTTTTTCTTAATTTGTCCTATCCACGTTCGTTCGCAACCTAAAATAAATTTATGAGAAATTCACGGGTCTTGTTGCAATAAATCCTATACCTTTTTAGATTACAGTAAAGATGCTCAAACAACTACAGTGACAGGCATACGTCACACATACATAAACATTATTTAGTTTGAATTTGACATGATACACATGTATATTGAATAAAATGATTTGTCCTATATTTAATAAAATGATTTTAAATGTTAAATCTAATATAGTTTTTAAGTACTAACTTTAATTTTAAGCCTTTACTAATAAAAAATAATAATTATGAGATCTTTGTTATCTTAATGAAATAAATGAATTTGAATTTTGAATTTATATATATCTCTTTCTTTTTAATAATTAACGATTAATACGGTACTACTCACGTTTATTTAGTCACTCGCGCGACATGTTTCGGAGAACATAGGCCTCCATTTTCAAGCACTAAGAGTGCTGAGTGTCCGTTCGGTTCGCCGCTCGCGTCACCGGCCCGTCGCGCGTTCGCGCTCTTTCTTTTTCTCTCTGCTCTGTCTTTAATGGTTATTTAGGTGTGTTGCTGTGTGTACATTGCCTATAATGTTTATAAAGGCGCTACCGCCAAAAATGTGGTGCTGCTTGTAGTGATTTTGCAATAAATGTTTTTTTCTTCTTCTTTTTCAAAATCGATAGATGTAAATTTCGGGCATCTTTCGATCCCTTTTAACCCAATTAAGCCATCATGAGAGTGACAGAGACAATGTCCGAAATTTACGAATATCGTTTTTACGAATATCCCAAAGTGAGATGGAGACAAGATTTTGTTTTTTGTACTTGACTTAAACTGTTAACCGTTCGGCTTATTAGAGCGCTCGGACTGAGTGAAGGGAAGGTAGCTTGGGGAAAATCCAGGACCCTTCCGCACCAAACTTGATTTGTACTAATGGACTACTCCTTGGGACTATGGAGTGAGATTAGTTAAGACTATGTCAACCGAATCTAAGTGGTAGGGAACAAAAGAGGTTTAATCATTGAGGAATAGTCGAATATTTCACTCGTTTACACATTGGGGGGGTTATGCTACTAAAGAGGTTGTCCGCTTGGTAACTAATGCCAGGAAATGGCGTAGGCACTAGTAACGTAAGCGACTGCCATCTGACCTTCCAACCCAGAGGGTAAACTAGGCCTTATTGGGATTAGTCCTGTTTCCTCACGATGTTTGCGTTCACCTATATGCGACTGCTACCTAAATATCAAATGATATTTCGTACATAAGTTCCGCAAAAACTCTTTGGTACAGTCGCCATCAGATATATCGGAGCTGTGGAGGTGGTCACAAATATCTGAACAACGGTTCTATTGTCAAGGCGATAAAGGGCATGCTCCGATATTTGTGACCACCTCCACAGTTCCGATATATCTGATGGCGACTGTACGAGCGTTTGAACCTGCGACCTCCGTATTGCAAGTCGCACGTTCTTACCGCTGCACCTGCCTACGTGGTACAATAAAATGAATGTTTGTCGTCCAGCCGTGGAGAAGTTCAGCGCGCACACGAGCAGCATCCGGCACGCGGTGTTCCTGCACAACGCGCGCATCGCCAGCGTCAGCGACGACCTCACCCTGCGCGTGTGGGACCGCACGTCGGGCCAGGTGAGACCCCCAGGATAGACCACGATACTGGCTACTGCCTGGCTGGAGCCGGCTAGTACCCGGAATACACGAGGCCAGTTTTCAAGCCAGTATAGTAAGCTAGAAAGCTAGTGCGTCTAACTTCGTGTATACAAGACTAGCTTAACTTTCAGGCTAGTAAACTAGTGCTGAAGCCAGGATAGTTTTAATAGCTTGCCGTTCTATTTTTTGAGCTAGTAGCGTCTGCCACCACTGATTTCGCTAGCCTGGCTTGTGTACTGTCTTCGTGCGGCCGGTGAAGCTAGTGTCCATCCGGGTACTGCGCTGGTCCGTGGTCCGAGGTCTTGTCAATATATCTTCAAGTAATTCATCTAGTACACATTTACATAGTTTCTTAAGTAATTGTTTCATTCGTGCATGTTAGTTTTACGAATTACGTTCATATTGTCGATTTTTTACGACACTTTGCAATGGTACTGGCACTCGAACTGACTTAAAATTACTGGCATCATGTAGACAGTACTAGCCTGTGTTCAAGCCAGGACAGTTTTACTAGCTTACTATACTGGCTTGAAAAACTAGCTTCGTGTATTTCGGGCATTACGCTAGACTACGAGTTGCCATACCGCGAGCTTCGCACTGCGTGTCACGCCTGCATTACTCCGCCGTGGCTGATGATGTGGTGGAGTACGTTCGCCGGAGGACTGGCTTCACGCTGACGGTGCAACAGCTGCGGGCGCCATTACGTGCACTTCAGCTCGTTTGTGGTGCGCGTGCCGCGGTCGCTGCTGGACACCTTTGGAAGCGAAAGCTTCTGGCCGAAGAGTAGTGTTTCGGAGGTTCCCGAGCGAGTTGCCGAATCCTACTCCAGTGCTATCTGTGCAACAAAGCCCCACTGCTGCGTTGCCAAAATGTAGATAGCTTTATTGTATATAATAAAACTATCATGTTATGTACTTAGTTATCGCATTGGTTTTACTGTTATGTCATATTAACTTAATTGAATAAATTAAATGAAATAATTGGACATTATACTTTTCAGGGTGATATTATCATGCCTTGAGTTAACAATTGCACGATTTAATTCCGCCGTCTCCGTTCCACCACCGGAAGTCCAGGCGAGGGGAGCGGTTTCATCCTTACGTTGTGAATATTCCATTCATTCGCACGAGGCGATTCGCTTCTACCTTCCTAACGCGGACTGCTAAGGAATGGAATTCGCTTCCTTAAATAAGCCGTTACTGAACCAGCGTGCTACATCCTCGACCTCGTCGACACTTACCATCAGGTGTGACTGCGGTCAAACGCTGGTCAGTCTTGTATAAAAAAATAATAATAATTAAAACTCTTTGTTCCAGGAGGTGAACAAAATCGAATTTACATCAATCCCAAATAGTTTAGAACTTTCAAGAGATGGCGCCATTTTGACAGTAGCACACGGTGAGTTTTTTCTAGTATTCTTATTGCATATTACTTCGACTGTATGAGCGCTGGTCGCCTAGCGGCTAGAGCGTGTACTTTTAGTCCAGATGTTGCTGGTTCGAACCCCTGCTTGCACTAAAGGGTTTTTCGGAACTCATGTACGAAATGTCATTTGACATTTACCACTCGCTTTTCGGTGAAGGATAACATCGCGATGAAACCTGCTTTAAAAGCTCGAAGTTATACCGAATCCTATTTCTGCGTGGTTTCGAAGTCATACCGAAACTGTGACTTCGACGGAGTCGTAGTTGACGTATGATTGCAAATCGTTTTTTATATAAGAAATAGACATCTTCGTTCGAAACTGGTTGCGAAAAAAGCGGTTACTTACTGCAACTGCGGAAACTGCCTAAGTTTGAAACTACATGTTGTGTGGTCTCGTGTGACCCCCCAGGCAGCAGCGTGTCGTTCTACTCGACGGACACCATGCGGCCCATGCGCGAGGTGGCCGTGCCCACCAAGTGCCTGTCGGCCGCGCTGGCGCCGTCGCGAGCCACCTTCGTGTGCGGCGGCGAGGACCTCAAGGTCTACAAGTTCGACTACAACACCGGCACCGAGCTAGGTACCTACACAATACAAAGGGAAAATATACGTCACACGAGATTTGAACTTGTTACCTTCCGTCAACGTCTGATTAAGTAATTAATTGAATCAGGCGTTACTTTGCGGAAATCCATATTATTAACAACAATAATATTACTTTGCTATTCCGCTGTTTAATAACGTGCTAGTCAATCAGTGCCAACCCGTTATATTTACTTGCGTATTTTTTTCATGCATTAATGTTCCTTCCCTCCCACCGCAAAATTAAATACGTCTGACATCGGTCTGCAGCGCTACCGCGAAAAGCGATATTCGTATATTTCGAGGATCTATCTCTTTTACTCCAATTATGGCGTCCTGAGAGTGACAGAGACAATCGTCCGCAATTTTCGAATATCGTTTTTTGCGGTAGCGCCGCTGACGTCTCAACAACATCTCAAGCATCTTCTGAGGATGCCTCGTAGAGAGGCGAAACACGTGTCTTGGTATTATTGGTGGTGGGTTTTTATATTTATTTGCGTATTTAACGCTAACGCAACCGATATTTAGCGTTCTGTGCTCAAAAGATAAAATAATGCTATCGCTAAAATCATATCGCTATAATCATAAATTTCGAACGATTGCCTGTCTCATTCTTATGAGGTCTTAATTATAACTATTTAAATAATTATTTTGATTATAACTCAGCACCCCACGTATTCTTCACGGCAATTTTACCACTATGGACCTCATTATGGGCATCCCTGCTGACATACATCAAACCGTCAGAAAACAATTTGCATTAACTTAAGATTTTATGAAAGAAAAATGATTTTATGTGCTTTCGGACTTTTTTAATGCAAAAAAGTAAGAAAAAAAGAGTCTTTGCCATTGTTCAAAAGACGTATGATATTTTTACACACGTACACGTACTCGTATAAGCTGAATCTATTTCTGTTCCCTGTATTTAACCTGTCTCAGTGTAATGTAATGTGCGGCGTTGTGTGCAGAGTCGAACAAGGGCCACTTCGGGCCCGTGCACTGCGTGCGGTGGTCGCCGGACGGCGAGCTGTACGCCACCGGCTCCGAGGACGGCACCGTGCGGCTGTGGCAGGTACTGTCTCCACCAGTACAACTGGTGCCAACAACAATAGTAGTACCCCAATATCTTACTGGTGCCATAGATACCACTAATATCCCTTACTAAGTATTACTAGTACTCTTAGTATCACTTACTAGTACCACAAATACAACTAGTACGCCTAGTATCACTTACTAGTATCACAAATACAACTAGTACGCCTAGTATCACTTACTAGTATCACAAATACGACTAGTACTCTTAGTATCACTTACTAGTATCACAAATACGACTAGTACTCTTGGTATCACTTACTAGTTTCACGAATACTATTAGTACCTGTAGTAACACTTACTAAGTACCACAAACACCGCTAGTACCCCCCCCTATAAATTACTTAGTACCATAAATAGCACTAATACCCCCAGTATAACTTACTTAGTACCATAAATAGCACTAATACCCCTCGTATCACATGCTAAGTACCACAACTACCTCTAGTACCCCTAGTATCACTTACTAAGTACCACAAACACCGCTAGTACCCCCCCCCCCTATAAATTACTTAGTACCATAAATAGCACTAATACCCCCAGTATAACTTACTTAGTACCATAAATAGCACTAATACCCCTCGTATCAAATGCTAAGTACCACAACTACCTCTAGTACCCCTAGTATCACTTACTAAGTACCACAAATACCACTAGTACCCCCAGTATAACTTACTAAGTACCATAAAAACCACTAGTACCCCTAGTATCACATACAAAGTACCACAAATACCACTAGAACCCTTAGTATCGCGTACTAGTGTCACAAATATATTGATTGTGAGTGTGACGTGTTGTCCTGTGCGCAGGGCGTGCCGGGCCGCGTGTACGGGCTGTGGCGACGCAGCGAGGCGCCCGTCACCAACGGCTTCAAGGAGGTCGCCGCCAACTGACCGCTGCAGGTACGCTGGCCATACCACGGATATCCGGCATATCCGGCCACGATTTTACAATTCGACCGGATACCGGATAGGGGCCCAATTCGGCCAGATACCGGAGAATACGATAACACATACATAACACTGGGCACTGGCCACCCTCCAATAACTGACCACACAAACTGTTTATAGGCGATTAGAATTCATTGTTTGCTCTGGTTTAATTGTAATTTAATTTAATTTTTCTTGTTATTTTATGGACATTCTGTCTGAAATAAATGAATTTGAATTATAGTGTGTGAAGGGTGGCCAATAATACAAACCCCATTAGTAAATGTGTTCCATTTGTGGTAAGTAGAATTCATATTCGGTATAATGTGGCCAGTTATTGAACAGTTGCCGGTTACGGGCAATTTACCTTATCAAGATCAGTTTTGATGCCTAGGTAGATGCAAGGGGAGACCTATGTTCAGCAGTGGACGTTTTATCGCTGAAATGATGATTATGAAGATCATGACATATCGCCTAGTGCGATATAATTACACATGAGCTTATCCGTTTGCAACTAAGTAGGAAAGAACATGGCTCACAACAGTTTTAATTATATGAAGATCAGTTTCAAACATTCAACTTTCAGACCGCCTTAAAAATGTCTGCAATCCAATATATGAATAATTGATTTTAAATAGATAATTTGTACCTATTTGAATACACACTACCTGTTGATTTAGTGCAACGACTGCGTACAATGAGAAACATGTTGAAACTAGTACAACACACGCACGTTGGCTTTCAATTATACTTCATTTTAGGTACAAGTTCTGGCCAGTTATTAGGCGGCCGGATATTCGGTGGCCGGATATCAGCTATTCGTCATTACATTTGTAGTGCAAAACTATTTTCCATCGGGAAAACTTTTTTTTTTATGACATAGACGGCAAACGAGCAGAAGGATTGCCTGGTGTTAAGCAATTACCGTCGCCCGTGGGCACCCGCAACACCAGGGGAGTCATAAGCGCGTTGTCGGCCTTTAAGGGGGGTTGGAGCTCTGGGAACCTTACTCACCATCAGGAACACAACACTACATACCTGAAAGGTGGCAGTGCTATTATGGCTGTGGTCTTCTGTAAGGAGGAGGTACTTCCCCAGTTGGGCTGCTCCAGATTCAAGCGTGATGGTCAACGCTGTGCCCTACATCTCATTGTTGGACGTAGTTTAAGGACATACTCGGGTCCAAAGGACATACTCGGATTTAGATCAAAATGCGATGGCATCCGAGCTGTCAATCAATGATTGCATTAAATGTGTGACATTTTCTTATCTATTAATATTACATTTTATTGTTTAATGTCAAACGCCAAAGTGAAAAATTATATTTGACATTAAACAATAAAGTTCCACATTAATGGATATGAAGATGTCACTCATTTAATACAATTGACGACCGGTCTGGCCTAGTGGGTAGTGACCCTGCCTATGAAGACAATGGTCCTGGGTTCGATTCCCAGTCAGGGCATTTATTTGTGATGAGCACAGATATTTGTTCCTGAGTCATGGGTGTTTTCTATGTATTTAAGTATTTATGTGTATCTATTATATATATCGTCGTCTAGTACCTACAACACAAGCCTTACTGAGCTTACCGTAGGACCAGGTCGATTTGTATAAGATTTAATATAAAAAAATCATTCATTGACAGTTCGGGTGCCATCGCGTTTTGATCGAAATACGATTATTTATACATATAATAGTTTTGCACTACATCTGTAAATCACAATTAAGTACAGTCGCCATCAGATATATCGGAGCTGTGGAGGTGGTCACAAATATCGGAACAACGCCTCTATTGTCAAGGCGATAAAGTGCATGTTCCTATATTTGTGACCACCTCCACAGCTCCGATATATCTGATGGCGACTGTGCCAAACCTCAAATCTGTTTGTGTATTTGGATAAAAGTTGTATTTTTTTGTATTCTTGTTCACAGGATTGTGAGAGACAGTGAGAGTGCGTACTAAAATATGCCCGGCGTAATCTCCCGGCGTTATCGCTCGGCGTTATCGCTCGACGTAGTCGCTCGACGTTTTCGCTCGACGTTTTCGCTCGACGTTTTCGCTCGACGTTTTCGCTCGGCGTTTCCGCTCGGCGTTGGCGCCGGACGCCGCGGACCGGGGCCGGCAGGACCTGACAGTGTCAACCTTTGTGTTGTCTCTTTCCAACACATTATTTTATACTCAAACGCAATATATTTATTGTAAAAAGAAGGAAACTATAGACTTGATATGCAACAAAATAAAGTGATTTGTACATAATAAGCTTTTATATTTGCGTTTAGAAATGATAGTTTAATAAAACAACATTTTTAAACAATTCGTTTACTTGTTTTTTGTCACTAGATGAGATTTGTTCCTAAAGCTACTTGGGCCATCTTTTTCGCAATTTTTTTATTTGGATTTTTTGTGTGCGTTCTACTTAGTCACGAGCTATTTAACCTTTTTGAAAAGGTTAAATATTACAAAAAAACATTGTCCTCTTCATAAGGCGGTAACAAGGAAAAGCTCGTGAGAAAACACAAAAAAAAACACAAATAGAAAATGTTTGTACAATTTTAAATATTAATGACCCACTTACAACTAACTTCACACCCTTAGTGGCCGGTTTACAAAATAATTTATACAAGTATGTGTGAGATCCGGGTAATACGCGACCCAACAATGTGCGACCCGACGCGGATTGCATACCGTACTAAAAGCAGTATACTACTTTTGAACCTTGCTGTTATCGTCAAGTTCCAACTGCCATGCGACAATGTCATATACCGACGGGGATAGTGCAATATGTAAAAGTCTCAACATATAATCTGCTTTTGATATTGATTTTACCAAACGATTATACATACTTGCAAGTATGTAAAACGAATACAAAATAAGCTCTGTTCGCACTAGCGTTTTAGTGGCGTAAATCCCTTCGCACTGGTCTTTTGGTAGCGTGTATGCGCCGCGCAAACGCCAATGTGAACAGAGCCATAGTGGCGCCAATAGTTCGGTCGTAAATTGTTGGGTCGCGTATTATCCGGACTCGTGTAGGCAGTGACGTTGGACAGTGCAATAACTTACACAATTGGAACAATTTCGGTAAATATACGTTTAAAGGTAACTGGATTTCACTTTCCTATAAAAGTGTGTAATATGAATACATTTATTAACATTTTCGACGCCCACAACTCGTATATCGGCACGACAGTTTCAACGCCAAAAACATGCAACTTCAGTTTTGACGTGTCGGCGACGTTGCGTCTGGAGCAGTACCGCGAACATCGCAGTTCGTATATTTCGGGCATCTTTCTCTTTTACTCCAATCAAGGTGTCATGAGAGTGAATGAAACAATCGTCCGAAATTTTAGAATATCGTTGTTCGCGGTAGCGCCGCTGAGTGGCAGCTTTTCCGTTTATGATCCTTTTCAAATAGCCCGAGTTCTGTGACAGATATCATTTCAATACAATTTATAGCCTATTTTACGTTTTGAGGTTATAAATTGTATGGAAATGACAGCTGTCAAAAACTCAAGCTAGTTGAAAAGTATTATAACATGGCGTCGAAAAGATCCATGATGTTATCACATTAAATGTATCCTTGTTACACACGATTTCGTAAATAATACTTAAAAATAAAAAAGGAAGTATATAAAAATCATGTCTGCCGAAAGGTGGGTCTCGGCAGCCTATACTGATTTAAACTACCACGGATTTTAAACAAATAATCGGGCAGTGCGGGTAGTTCGAAAACTCGCGGCTAGATGTCGATGTGAACTTTAGCCAGTCTTCATCTGAGACCACGAGGACAACGTCGTTTTCGGAACGTAGCAGGTAATTTTCAAAGTTAGTAATTATAATAATCATTTTATAACTCGGTAGCTCTAGAGTCTCGAGTTCACGTCCCGTTCGAGGCACTTATTTTTCCTTTATTTTTAAGTATTATTATATCGTTAACAGCCTTTTCTACAATCTTGTCATATATCGTAATACAATTGACAAATAAGTGTTTACATAGTTTTGTCCCCATGTCCGGATATATATGTCTCTACATTGGTAACATTTGTGCATCAAAGATTCTAGATATTGCAAAGGGAGGCCTACCGCAAAAATCGAAATTCCCATTGTCTCTGCCACTCTCGTTACACGTCCATTGGAGTAAAAGAGAAAGATGCACGAAACATTCGAACTTCGATGTTCGCGGTAGTCTAGGTGTACTCATTACGTCAATACTTATAATCTAATTTTGTTTTCGCCACAAATTAAAGCTAACGATGGCCATAAATGCTTAATTACATTATAATTAACAAGATTTTATATTTATAAAAAAGAGTATAAAATTATAAAAAAATAATTTGGTCCTTGATACATTTTTTATTAATTGGGTCAATCAACTATTTTATGTCACTCGATGCTCACTTTTATGGTAAGACTAACCCACTGGGCCACTCTTAAAACCACAGTTTTATTAGAATAAAACATACATTATGTGGTAACTATGTAGTTACAAGGATATATGTCCTTTCCATAGGTCACCAAACTAGTGTTAGACAGTGCCATATATTTTCAAACAAACCTTACTTCTGTTGCCCCATGTTAGACGCACAAAAAAATTGATTAACCCAATTCCACGTGTCGTAACGAATGTCTTAAACAATGTACAGATCTTAAAAATACCCTACATTTATATCTCATTTCAGTTCTTAAAGAAACTGGTTTGTGTCGCCTCCGTAGGTAACACTTTTTACACTTATAACAATGGAATAGGGTGAAAAAGTGGAGATATTTATGCTCTTGACTGTACAGAGGCGCTACCGCCAAAAACGTCATTCGTAAATTTCGGTAATCTTTCTCTTTTACCCCAATTAAGACGTCATGAGAGTGACAGAGACAATCGTCCGAAATTTACGAATATCGTTTTTGGCGGTATCGCCTCAGTTATACATTACCTACGTCATAGAGAGATTTCAGAAAAAAAGTCCCTCTAATGAACGTAACGTGAAAAAAGTTAAATTATTGTGAAGCATGAACTCTATTTGGCAATTAGTTTTTTTGTATTGCCTACTACTTAAAGTTATGAAAATAGCACCAAATATAAATATTTATAAAATGCTTAATTATCGTCACAAACTGACATACTTAACTTTTTTTGACACTGCGTTGACAGCTGTCACAGCTCCACTTAGAATTGAAATGAGACATATACTAATAAATATTTTTACATATTTCACTGACTAATTAGTAATTAATTAATTATAGAATGTCTTAATAAAGGAGTATATAGTTTTCAGCTAAATCTAATACACGAGGGAAGAGAAGACTGGATTATTTTATACCGGACGCGTGTGGGACCTCCCACAAGGTCAAGGTTGCGCGAACCCTCTAGACGGAAACGCAGGGCCGGTCGTTTAGGCCACCCTTAGGGGAAAAACCCCCATGCTTGTGTCCAGTAGCGAACGCCTTTGCAGATGATGACGAAGTATTTTATGTTTATATTTAAATATTAATTTGAAAGTGGGACTTTTGTTACTTTATCTCTTCATATTACAAAAATGTTTACAGTATTAACTATATAGTTATATCATAGTTATTGTACAGTCAGCATAAGTTGCCTAGACAAAAAAATAATCCGACGCCACCTATACAGTAGTATAGTGACGTACGCAACCGTAGTCTAGTATCCATAGACACGGTTTCATAAAATCACAATGGTATAAGGCCCATCATTAAGTAACAGTTACATAATACTACGTATATTGGTTTCCCCGGCACTATATTTAAACCATCGATCTTAAACGTTTAAATAATTCTACTATAATTTACAAGGTTTCTATAGAATATTGTTTGAACACAAGTTTATATTTGAGCAATATGCTTATTATTTGTCTGCTATATATTATAATTAATGTTTTTTTAGAGTTACATTAAACAGTTTTTTTAAAGCGTGCAAATAGTTGCAGTAATAACGTATCAGAACGGATACCATGGTTGCCATCCTATCATATATCTCGCTATCCGTCACTTTTGCACTTACATACTTGTTGGAGCGTGACAGATATTGTGACAAGTGATAAACCCCAACTATATTAGGATAGCAGATTTAATTTCAAATTGATATCTCTAATTTTTTCACGTACGTGTTACGTGTTCGGTTTTGTTTTTGTAAAACATTTCAACAATGTTATTTTTGTTGTTATATTCATGTTACAACTGACGCTGATTATGACAACAATACAACATTAACGTACCTTTTCATTGCAATAATGCATTAAATAACAGATTTTTCGTTTCACCTTTCAAGGCGGCAAATAAAGCCAAACAAAGCGTGTCTTATATGCGACATAAATTGACATAATATATCGTTGTAAGTACAGTTACATATGTATGAGTTATAACATAAAGTTTCAAACATTACGTCGATTGCACAGAATCCTCTGATACCGACATCCAAATATTAAAATGAGCTCCATAGAATATAAAAAGTTTGACAGTTCTCTATGGGACGACATCAGCGCCGCCATATTTCACGATATTTTTGTCTTGGTTCTTGTTGTTTTTGGAACAACCCAATGGCTTCCCGTCAACGAAAGCGTTCAAAGAGTTAAACCGGCAATCTTTACCAGAGTTCAATACTAAGAATTTAAACATTAATTAATTCAAAATTTTTGCTATAGCACCTAATTGCTGCGGTTAGAGCTTTCCGTGAAGATAATAAAGCTATAATAGTTACGGCTAGTCCAGAAGAAAAATGTCAAGCCGCTGATCACTGAGATGTCGGTTAAATTGTATAAAAATAAAATGGATCCTCGATCGCTAGTTAAACGCGGTCTCTTCACTTGGCGATGAACGGCGACAAGTCGGGGAACTTGAAGTTGAGGTTGGGTCTCCGCGGGGCGCGCGGCGGGGTGAGGCCGGCGGGGGAGGGGCGCGGGCTGCGCGCCGCACTGCGCGGCGCACACGTCGTCGCGCGCCACGGCCTCGCGCGGCCACTCGCGCAGCAGCTGCGCGCAGTCCGTGATGCGCAGGGACGCGCACTGCGCCTGAAAACGCATTGACATTAGGTACCTACGTCACTTGCTTAAGGGGCGACGAGCCTTTCGCGCTACTCGATTTTGACTAATCATGTACGGCTCAGGTAAGGATGAGCGAAACGCTCGCGAATTTAGTATTTTTCGTTCGTATTATTAAAAAACTGATAATTTTACAAATGTAAGACGTATACGTAATAGAAAATAAGTAATTGTGTTATTATCCAAAAACTTATGACTCTCAGTTGAGTATTTGCATCGTATTAAGGGAATCCTATCCTATATATTTAGTTAATCCTTAAATATGTAACTAATGACGCACAAAGACTAAGATTAAGTATTAACTATACAGCAAAAGGTATCTAAAAAACGAAAATCTGCTGTCATTTTTTCGGAGCAGCGACATGAGCCCGCGTATACCACCACAAGCAACATGAGGGTTTGAATGTCGTGATCGCCACGTTTGGCAGTCGGTTGGCATTTGCAGCATGTTTCACAGTTCGAGAGGGGGCGCTCATGTCCGCCCTCCGGTGATTACTGCTCGCAGCTTCGGGACAACACCCGGACAACCGGACATATGTACCGACATTTATGTTAGGTATTGACTAACTGTAGTAAGTTATCAATGTAAACAATCAAAAGCAGATCAAAAGTTCAAAGAGTTGGCGACGGTTATCCGAAGTTAAAACTTATACATATTTTATTAAATAAGAAAAAAAAACAATTTTGTAAAGAAAAATCATTATAAGTAAGATAAGAAGTTTAGAAATTTGGGACCCGATAAAATGCGCAATGTAGGAGCAGACATCCGGTGTTGAATTTCATATCTAAAACGTAAACTCGTCAAGGTTTTCTGTGAAGATTGGCAGTTCAAAATTCCTCAAGGTACTCACCCCCTCAGAAGTGCAGATGCAAGAGGTGCAGGGGGACGGGAAGGCGGAGTCGCCAACCGGCACGTTGCGGCCCGCGATGAGGCAGCCCTGCGCCGAGCTCTCGCGCCACGCCGACAGGTCCACCTTCGGCAGCGACGCGCACGGCACGCGGGGGTTCCTGGAAACATCAACACACTCATCAGCAACGAACATTTTAGAATCATATATCATCATCTTCCTTGCATTATCTTGGCATTTGAATCCTGGGCTCCGCTTGGCAAAGCGCTCCTACGCCAAAGCGTAGGCACTAAGTTTTACGAAAGCGACTGCCATCTGACCTTCCAAACAAGAGGGTAAACTAGGCCTTATTAGGATTAGTCAGGTTTCCTTACGATGTTTTCCTTCACCGAAAAGCGACTGGTAGCGAGGAGCGGTACCACGAACATCGAAGTTCATATATTTCGGGCATCTTTCTCTTTTCTCCAATTAAGGTGTCATTAAAGTGTAACAACTATTTTTTTAAACCTAAAGGAAAAATAAATAAATAATTATTTTAAGCAATTTAAAGTACCACTAGCGCCATCTAGCAGAGCCTGCGGGAGCTGATATGGCTATTCACATAATTATCGATTTTGTCCTTTAGGAAAAATCATTATAATTTTATTTCAAAGAATTATGTAGATTTGGGTTTTTTTATTAAATAAGTCTGAAGTTGGATTGTGGTGAATTATATACGGTTTGTCGTCTCCCTAGTTCTGTCATCGTTGTGGTCAACCTGCGTTTCAGTTGTCAAATCTGACAGCGTCACCGCTATGGCAAAGGAGAGGTCGTTATTTGCAAAAATGGAGAGAGAAGCCTCCCGTTATATTATAATCTGGTTCCATCGGCCTTTTGAGTGAGTTTATTATCTATCGTTGGTTGTATTTCCATCGAGAAATATAAATAGTAATGGTTGTTGTGATTATTTATTTTCAGTCCCGGCATCTCGTGTCCTGGAATGACCCGGTAGCCCTATTTTACGACGATTTAATAGGCCCCGACGCATTGATATGTCATCCATGTAATACGGAGGGATTCTTTTCTGCGTTGGGTAAGTACGACAGTTGTTTGTGGCTAGCCTTCTACTCCGCCGCCGGCATGTCCAAGCCGCAGCTTATAAGACGTCTTTCGTTTGCAGGGCCTACTTTAAAACCCTATTTACCCAGCCTGCTTATGGATTCGGATTTGCTGTTGTCTGGCACCGCGCTGTCGCGCCTTACGGTCGGTGCATCGTCTGCAGGTGGTAGCCGTCAGCTGTTCTGAGGACAGGCCTTCTCCAGAAGCTGCTGAGCCGGTCCTCTTCGGCCCCAGGTCACCGGAGTGAGGTCAGACGTATTGTACCTATCTTATTTTTTTTATTTCTCTCAGAGTTGTCCCGGAGTCATGTCAGACATATTGTACCTACCTTATTTTTTTTATTTCTCTCAGAGTTGTCCCGGAGTGAGGTCAGACGTATGGTACCTATCTTATTTTTTTATTTTTCTCAGAGTTGTCTGAGATGGCGCCCCTACGGTATATTTAGTTATTGACGTGGCAGTGGTAACAAGCACTAGGAGATAAGTTAGTTAGCCCACCGAGTCTCTCCCTTATGGCTTCCTTAGAGCCATTAAATTTATATTAATTTAAGCTCTCGAGCTAGTCGGCACTATTTGTTTATTTTTCTTAAATAAACCCCTTTATAATATATTTCTTGTTTTCTTCCATACATATATTTACCCTCTAGGGCCCTTATCCCCCTAAGAGCAAACTCATATGTATCAGCGGCGGCCCACGTGTGGCTATATTAACTAACTTTCTTGTGTCACAGTATTTTGTTAGCCCGAGGAAATCTTAGTGCTTGAACTACTTGCTACTTCTTGTGTTACCTTTATTTCGGAAGTGTGGTTTAATATTATATACACTTTCTATAAATTTAAATTTAATTACTGCTCACATAATTAGTGATAATGTGGAAACATTGTGAGCACATGTGCGTTGCCATGTGATTATTATTTTTTTGAACACAGTTGGATTGTGTAATAGTGTGAATTTAAAAGTTAAACTTAATTGTAGTTAGTACACTACCTATTTTTACAAAATTTAAAATTATTTAAGTTTTGTTAATATTTCTTTTTCAAAACTATAAGACAAGTGATTTAGCTACACTGAATCTTTATGTACTTGAGTGGATAACTATTGTTGATGCTTATTTTAGTGGTTTACTAGTAATTTAAACTAAACTTATTGTTAAATAGTTAGCGGTCAAAACAAGTATTACTTTATTGATAGCCATTATGTACAAACAATATTTCTTTAAAGAATTCCTATATTCAGGTTTAAGTTATACTTGTATCTGGTAATTTAATTTATCTTAATATTTTTTTTTTTTGGTGACTAGTCAGTCAAGTACTAAAGTGCTATTATGCAATGTCTTTTGCTAATTCTAAATTCTAATTTGAATTTACAGTTGAGAGGTTTTACAGTTACTTACAATAATTTATATACCTTTGTTGTTTACTGGATTGTCAGTTAAATAAAAAATATAATTTTGCTTGGTAGTTTGTAGCAAAGGTGTTACTGCTTCACATTAATATAATGTTTAAAATGTTTCCTTTTACCTATTGAGAGTGATTGTGTACTTTTGCTTTAATTTAAACTTAGCACTACCTACCTTTTATTTACCATATTAAATTTAATTTACTACCTACATAAAGATGACTTGAAGATTTCGAAGTTGTAAAGAGTTTCGAAGGTGAAATTATTTAATTTATTACTTACTTATATCTATTAAAAAATAAAGTTGTGTTGATAAGGAGTTATTATTGAATGTTACGGAAGGTGAAGTCATTGAACTTATTATTCATTAAAGATGTATTGAGAAGTTGTGGAGTACAGTTGACCGCATTAAAGTCTACTTTTATTTTTGTACAATTTAAATATTATTATACTTTTTACCCTAATTAAGGGACATTTAGATACTTATTGTAAAGGCTTAAGGGAGAGTTATTTATGATAATTTATTACGTTTTCACTGATCACTGCCCGTTAATACTTTTTTACAACTACCTTTTTTTTTTGAGTTTTGTTGTTGGAGTTTTTGAGTTGTTTTGATGGGAGTAACTAATAATTACCTATTATTTACACATTCTTTTCTCGACTTATCCTCGAGATTTCTTTTAGTTTTGATGGAGTTTGGAGTATTTTACCGTTTATTTTAGATGCTGCAACTGCTGTTGATGAATGTTTTTCTGCATTGTGTTATGATGGGTGTTATGTTATATGTGAGGTTTAAACCTTATTTTCGATCGTTTTCGGAGAAAACACGTAAACTCCGAAAGCGTGGTGTGTTGTACGTTTCGGTGTTTACTTTATGTTCGATCGTTCTCGGAGCAAACTAGTTAACTCCGAGTTCGTGGTTTGTTGTTGGGTGAAGTGGGCGAGTTAAAGTTCTCTTCACGTGGTTTTGTGAGTAGGCGATATAAAGCTACTTCACGTTTCTTCACTTTTCTGTTTCGAGTCATGGTGGATTTAAACACATGCACTCTTAATAGTTAGTGTCGTATTACTAGTGCTTCTGCGGTAGTTGCCTTAAAGCCCTATGCGTGAACACTAGGTATTGGTTGGTGGGTGTGTTGTGAGTAGGCATTTTAACCTATTTCACGTTCTTCATTTTGATGTTTCGAGTCCATGGTGGATGTAAACACATGTACTCTTAATGTCAAGTGTCGAATTTCTGGTGCTTCTGCGGTAGTGGCCTTGAAGCCCTATGCGTGAACGCTAGGTTTTGTTGTGGGCGGGTGTGTTGTGGTAGCCGCATTAAAGGCTATGCGCAAGCATCGTTTTTATTTGTTGTTTGTTCCTGTAGTGCACAGTCTTGTGTCGCATTAGACGCAGACTGGATAGTCGTTCTGACTGCCTATAGTTACTTACCGTTGTGCAGTTTTGTAGTGTGTTACAGACGTGTTGTCGGTCGTTAAGTCTTTGTCAACAGCAGGATGCTATGCAATCAATAACATTACAGTGTTAATGTTTAGTGGTGCGTGGGTTCGGATTGTTTTTTTTTGATAGCGAGTTTTTTTTTAATATCTTTTGTTATTAATTTTGTTGATGGTTTTAAGAGCTGGGGACCAGCTCAAAATTTTGCCTACGTCAAAATTTTACCCGAGGAGGGATGTACTGTAACAACTATTTTTTTAAACCTAAAGGAAAAATAAATAAATAATTATTTTAAGCAATTTAAAGTACCACTAGCGCCATCTAGCAGAGCCTGCGGGAGCTGATATGGCTATTCACATAATTATCGATTTTGTCCTTTAGGAAAAATCATTATAATTTTATTTCAAAGAATTATGTAGATTTGGGTTTTTTTATTAAATAAGTCTGAAGTTGGATTGTGGTGAATTATATACGGTGTGTCGCCTCCCTAGTTCTGTCATCGTTGTGGTCAACCTGCGTTTCAGTTGTCAAATCTGACAGCGTCACCGCTATGGCAAAGGAGAGGTCGTTATTTGCAAAAATGGAGAGAGAAGCCTCCCGTTATATTATAATCTGGTTCCATCGGCCTTTTGAGTGAGTTTATTATCTATCGTTGGTTGTATTTCCATCGAGAAATATAAATAGTAATGGTTGTTGTGATTATTTATTTTCAGTCCCGGCATCTCGTGTCCTGGAATGACCCGGTAGCCCTATTTTACGACGATTTAATAGGCCCCGACGCATTGATATGTCATCGATGTAATACGGAGGGATTCTTTTCTGCGTTGGGTAAGTACGACAGTTGTTTGTGGCTAGCCTTCTACTCCGCCGCCGGCATGTCCAAGCCGCAGCTTATAAGACGTCTTTCGTTTGCAGGGCCTACTTTAAAACCCTATTTACCCAGCCTGCTTATGGATTCGGATTTGCTGTTGTCTGGCACCGCGCTGTCGCGCCTTACGGTCGGTGCATCGTCTGCAGGTGGTAGCCGTCAGCTGTTCTGAGGACAGGCCTTCTCCAGAAGCTGCTGAGCCGGTCCTCTTCGGCCCCAGGTCACCGGAGTGAGGTCAGACGTATTGTACCTATCTTATTTTTTTTATTTCTCTCAGAGTTGTCCCGGAGTCATGTCAGACATATTGTACCTACCTTATTTTTTTTATTTCTCTCAGAGTTGTCCCGGAGTGAGGTCAGACGTATGGTACCTATCTTATTTTTTTATTTTTCTCAGAGTTGTCTGAGATGGCGCCCCTACGGTATATTTAGTTATTGACGTGGCAGTGGTAACAAGCACTAGGAGATAAGTTAGTTAGCCCACCGAGTCTCTCCCTTATGGCTTCCTTAGAGCCATTAAATTTATATTAATTTAAGCTCTCGAGCTAGTCGGCACTATTTGTTTATTTTTCTTAAATAAACCCCTTTATAATATATTTCTTGTTTTCTTCCATACATATATTTACCCTCTAGGGCCCTTATCCCCCTAAGAGCAAACTCATATGTATCAAAAGTGACAGAGACAATCGTCCGAAATTTACGAATATCGTTCAGGTGTCAAAAAGTGACTTCCGCTTGTATTAGAAGTTAAAAGTGTTTGAGAAATATGCGTCTGGTCGAATCACTACACTTGCAATATCTAGTTTTTGAACTGGATTCTATTTAATTAATATCTACATATTATAATAAATAAATAAAATATCTTACAAGAAGTTGCTCGGCAGGTCGAAGGCGGCCCGCTGGATGTCGCTGGTCTGGTCGAAGTTCTCGCAGAGAACCTTCGAGAGCGTCACCTTCCGGATCTCGGACAGCTGCTGCTCCGTGAAGCGGGCCGCGTTGTTGTCGTTCTCGTACCTGCAATCATAAATAGATATGAAGAAATTAATATCACATCCTCACACGAATCGACTGGACCCCTCGAAAAGCTCAAGAGCGCTTGTGTTGTGGGCTCTGTGTTAAAGTATGCAAGGGCTCAAGAGCGCTTGCATACTTAAACACGTAGAAAACACCCATGACTTCATGACATGCGAAAAAAAACCTGTGCTCATCACACAAAGAAATGCCTTTACTGGGATTTAAAGTTAGGCAGGGTCACTATCCTTTAGGCCAGACCTGTCCTCAAGTAATACCTTGTGGAAAATCTAACATTTAGTACATAAATAAACAGGCGCTTGTGTTTTGCTTGTGTTTAGGTACATCGTCAGATTACAAGCAAAACTCACTGAAAAGTTGAAGTAACAATGAATTTTATTGCACTTGTAACATGGTTAGATTTCCAATATTTTCACTGATGTTAATGAGTTTTGCTTGTCAGCTGACAACATACAAGATCATGTATAGACTTTTTGATTCCTTAGAACTATTACTTAAAACCGGATAGTTACCATGTATGTTAATTTAATTTGAATGAGTTATTCCGTGAGGATGGATTTGAATGAGTTCATTGCCAAGTAGCAGATCACATACTATGATGCCTGACGTCTTATGGTATTCTTGTATGCAGTTAGTATTGAATGAGGAATGATAGATACAAACAGCTGAAGCTCCTTACCAGAATCTGTCACACTTCCTCAGCTGCCGGAACTGGATGGCGATGATGCAGGCGAAGGTGGGCCCCACCAGGCCTCCCTGCAGCGGTCTCTCGCTCATGCCGCCAGGGAACAGGTCGATGTCGTCCACTGTCGGGTATATCCTCTTCAGCCTGGGAACATGGGACATTGATTTTGTAATTTATAGCTACACTATCTAGTATAGGGACTATTATAAAGAGGAAAAATGTTAGTTTGTTTGCAATGGCTCAGAAACTACTCGACAGAAAAATTCTTTCAACGTAAGATTCTACAGTATCCCTAATGAACATAAGTTATAAAGCCTGTGCAAAGCCGGGTGGGCTGCTAGTTTTGTAATAAATGCTCAGTTGAGTTTCCAAAGTATGTCTGATGTCTGACTTTTGTAACTATTCGCTCTAAAATATAGCCAACGACTGCTAGGAATATGTAAAAAGAATGTATTTGTATACATAAGGGCATATGGTTATACATAGTTGTTTTAGAGATGGTTTGATTTACTAACGATGGAACAATTTCCATCACTAAAATGAGAAAGAATAGAGATTATAGGCAATTGCTTTAGTTGACACGATACCTAGATCTTGACCTACCGTGTACCAAGTTTACTAACATTTCACAAAACAGTTTATTCTCACCTTGCAATAACTTCATCAGGAATCTCCCTTGACAAATCCTCGAAGGTAGCTGCTCTCTTCAAATTGCAAAGCGCCCTGTAATTGTTATAACTGGGAATGCCGTGGTCTCTGGCTCTTTGGACGTTCAGCGCCACCAGGTCGATGCCAGAGAAGGGGATGCGGCGGTCCTCGAAGAGATGGTTGGTGACTTCTCCGGTGATGAACTGGTCCAGGGTCTCCATTGGGGTAGAGGCGACTCCGCGCATTAGCTCGTCCACCATTTCAGCGTGCTGAAAGACAGGGATTAATTACTTCCAACTTTAATAAAGATTGGAGAATTTATTTGATCTTGAGGTATACATTTTATAATAGCAGCAGTATTTTATCAAGAACCATTGGAAATGGAAGATGTTTGGACGCCCCGGGGGTTGGCTGGTGGTTGAGAGACGGTCCTGACCCTTGGCTGTTTACAGTGCTTACATTCATGAACATGTCGGTCCTGAAGAAGCCGTCACGCAGCAAGATGGGCGGTTCCATTGGCTGGTAGGTCGGTGACAGACGAGGCAGGTGTGGTCGCAGCAGCGAGTGCCCGAACCTGAAGGCAGCCGCGGCGAACTCCGTCACGATGGCCGGGTTGCAGGTCGGCGAGTACTCTTTGTAGTAGCCTGGAATTTGGGTAGTTTTGTATCGTGATGGTCTTTGGGTTTATTGCAGATGTTTTATAACATTGCTGTGAAAGCAACAGGTTTGGCGACTGTGATAAAAGTCCTCGTCTCAGCGTAACATGTCGAGCAATATTCGATTTAAAAGACGTGAGTTACCCTTTTAATCTAATAAAGAATTTTCCAGGCTTTTTTCCAGACTACTTTAAAGATTAAATCAATATTTACCAGCAGGCAGCAGCTTCAATCCATAAAGATTAACAGCGTTCCACGACAGCAGCCTGGGGAGGAATTCATTGAAGATGACGTGGGAGAGCTCCGCGGTGACGATGCGCCGGGTGTGTTCGAAGATCAGCTCGGCGTCCCAGTGCGGGTTGACGCCCTTCAGACCCTCGGCGATGCGGTTGTGCTCGCGGAGCCAGATCGTGTGGATGGCGGTCAGACCGGGCTGTTCCGAGGCGCGGCCATCACCTGTTAAGAGGCAGGTTTAAAACAATGTTATAAGTTATTCTTGAAATAAAAATATCCTGTTAGAACATTACACATTTCACAATGTTCTGTCAGATTTGTTTAGTAACTTAATAACTTAGGCAATACGATGACAACAAACTCTTCTGTCACTTGTTTTTTTATCATCTGCCTAGCATTCGTGATGGTGCGGGCGCTAAAGCTCAATGGAGTATACCTAGCATCCGGTCAGCAATTTTATTTGAATTCTACGGAATTAACTATCATTAGAGAATTTTGACATCCGCATACGAGGGGTTTAGATTTGGCGGATTTGGATTTCATTATGAACACCTTGGCCGCTTAGTTACTTTTGCTGTTGTACACATTTTTTTACGAAAGTGTCTACCGTTTGACCTTCCAACTCTAAAAAACTAGGTCTAATCGCGATTCGGTTTCCTCGGTGAATTTCTTCCAGTGCTCGATAGTTCTTCTGGAAGCCCGTGTGGCACTTACCAGCGATGAAGCAGAAGCCGCTGGCCGCCTTGCACTCGGGATGGCTGTCGGAGCGCGGCAGCAGGTCGCGGGTGAGCAGCGGGTGCAGGGTGGCGTTGAGGCGGCCGTTGAACCCGCGCAGCTTGCGCACGATGCACGGGTTCTCGCCGTAGATCACCGACGCGTCGATGAACGCCGTGTTCTGGTTCACTTGCTCTCTGGGGCCTGGACATACACTGGTCATTAGTATCCATACATGTAGCTTTTGATATTTAAAAATCCGGTGTACCTTACACCGGATTTAAAGTATTTTAAGTAAGTTTAAAGTATAACACACAGAAGAGAAATAACAAGAGATTCTACGCTAACTCAACTATTTATTTCAACTATTTCTTAACACTTGTTTTCATTATGGCGGCCTCTATGTTAACTTTTCAAATTTGAATGGTGATGCAATTCTGTGACACTTATGTTCAATTTTATAACGGGTCAACTAAGCATTTTAGTAGAAAAAGGTATCACAAAATCTGAGCATCTGTTTTCCCCCTGGTTGTTGGTACAGAACAGCTACTATACCCTGAATCTATCTGGCGAACATGTTTGGCATACAAAAATATAGGCTAGTATGAATTCGAGGCAAATTCCGGCGGATCTTGCTAGCCCATACTGAAGTCTTATTGTCGATGACTGTGTTTGGTAAAGGTGCAAGTCAGATTATTATCTATGCGGCTACTCATGCCCGTCCGACAAACGTAATAAACGAAACCCAGGCAGTGCTTATAATATCTACACGAATATTGTTTTTGAACTGACCAAGTTGCTGTTGTCCAGGCAAACTCCTCATGAAGGGGAAGCACAGCCGTTCTCCGGAGGTGACGTTGACCTCGGGGTAGTAGTGGTCCCCGCGGGGCACGGGGAAGGGGTTGCACTCGGGGTGCACGGTGCGCGGGGAGTCGCACGAGCGGCAGTCGGGGATGGACTCGTGGAAACCTGAAGAGGAATAGTCAACACTTCATGAGTACATTAAATCATACATTTCAGCCTGCAGTCCACTGCTGGACATAGACCTCCCACAAATATGACTGGTATCATCTTGGGGGTAGTTGCCATAGTCTCCACGCTTGGCAGGCGGGTTGGCGACCGCAATAGCTGTAGATTGGGTTTCGACGGACGCTACTGCGACGCTGATTTTTCTCTTTGACGCCTCTTATGACACCCGCGGGAGGAGATGGGGTGGTTGCTATTCTAGTCAGCCGGCATCACACGGCAACTTATGTTAAAACTTAAACACAAAACTGTCCTGAAACTTAACCATATTAACCATCTCCTACTCTCCCGGAACGAAACATATGTCGATCAATATTCGTCATAAAAAGTGAGTTTCATGTTTCAATATAATTTATATTTATATATAGTATTTATCACTGTACGTGTCACTGCGATTTCGTTCCGTCGCAGTTTTAAGCAGGGGGGGAGTGGCACCTTACTACCTCAATTTCGATGATACGTAACCTAATGTATACCTTTTTCAACGATTAATGATGAAAAAGTTCGAAATATCAGAAAATCTCCGACACGACACTCCAGACACTTCATTTTGTATAGAACCGTCACGTGATTCACTTGATCCTGATTCCTGGAGGTTAAAAAAAAAAACTTTAAATTTAACGACATATCGATAAACATTGGTGTTCTCTCCCTATGACTTATCAAAAGCCGCACGCAGTATTCCATTCCCTAGTTGTTACATTTACAGTTTAATTATACAAATTCATATAAGACTGTCAATCTAATTCCTCACCTTTGTGGATAGGAGTCATGGTGAGCTCGTGGTCGACAAACTGCGCGAACTGCATCACCATCAGGGTGTACCGTGTGTGCAGGTTGGAGATGTCGGGGTGGATCACGGTGGAGACTATGCGGGGAGACACCAGCGGCGTGCCTGTCACCGAGTTTATGCGAGGACGGCTGACACCTGGAAGAAAGTGCATTAGCATTAGGAAAAGATTATTAATAGCAACACTCTTAAGTAGCTGTACAGTCAACCAATTTAATTTAAAGGCCACTTTGTACCTTGTCACAGTGCAAATCTATATGAAAAACGCAAAAGATCTCTTATTAACGTCACTGTGACAAGGTTCGAAGTGGCCTAGCAATCCAATTGGTTGACTATACATTGGTGGACCTTATTAATGTACTAAGTCAATTTGAGTTCAATTGTCCCAATATATTTATTAGGTATCACTCATGAATAAATGTTTTCATATATCTGTATAGTTTAGGTACCTAATAAGTGACAGAAGCATGGCTAGAGGTCATATTATTGAAGTGTTACGCGTTCATCTTTATCTTCTGCTTTGTGTTGAAATAAAACAAATGAGCAGTTCCGTTTTATATATCCGACTTACCATCCTCATAAACCGGAGGCAGCAACCTCGCGAACGTAGTCAAACTCTTGCCCAAGTTAGGGTTCCTCAGGTTATTGCAGTGTCCCGTGTAAGTCCTGAAGGGGCTGTCCGGGTTACACTGGCTGTTCTCGTCGCACTCGGGTTCTATGACGGGCCCGAGCTGGTCCTGGCCCAGCACGCCGCTCACGTCCACCGACTGCAGGGCGTCGGCGAAGTCGGTGGAGGTCGGGAAGCCGAGGGAGTCGTCGAATACTTGGCGTTTGCGGCGATGGCTGGAAATTATTGGGCTGGGTTAAGTTTCTGTCTTTCTGAAACCTTATGAGGTACACAACATTACAGCCCAAAGAAACTGGAGCTTTCCGGACTCAACGGGAATCAGTAATGAGTTATAAAAAGGGCTGCCACAATAGCCCAAAAAACAGCAATAATTAGTTTCTTCAGACATTCTTTCTGCTTCGCTTGTTCTAGATAATCGAGATTGCTGAAGAGAGAGAGAATGAAAAGTGGCAGTCTACGTGGCCCGAAGAGTCGATGGCCGTTGGTACAGTGAAGCCTTAGAGTGGAAAAGTATTTGACCAGCTTCTATATTATGAAACAAGGCAGTCAAAATTGAAGTACCGATAGAAAAGCGTAGTGTCAATAAACTATATGGTCGGATGAGCTAGCACGTGTTGCTGGATTGGTTGGCTGCTGTGTGTAACCACTGTTTGTGGCAGTCTTTGTTTAGTGGATGATAAAGGAAATGAAATGTATATTGTCTTACCCTCCATTAATAGAGTTGAGCAGTTCGTTGGTGGCGAACTCAAAGAACAAGGATGTGTTGGCGAGCTTCAGAGCGTACTTGTTGGCTTTCGAGAACGAGGCGGCGGTGCCCACCGGCGAGTGGGGGTCGGCTCCACCACCTATAACAAGTAATAGTATGATTATCAACTTCTATTTATCACTTCAGCCGTAAATCGTCCACTGCTGGAAATAGGCCTCCCCCAAATATGACTATATACATTTTGGGGGCAGTTGGCAGGCGGGTTCGCGACCACAGTAGCTGTAGATTGGGTTTCAATCTACAGCTACTAGGTTTTTTCCGTCGCCTCATACGACACCCGCGGCAGATTCAGGTAGCGCCATTCTAGTCAGCCGGCAGTACACGGGGAATGATCATCCTCTTATTATCTACTGCTAACCTGGTAGCAGGTAAGTTGCTTCGGCCTTCCTCAATGGTCAATCCTGGTTTCCTATGATCCTTGGTATAGTTTCATGTGAATCGGTGTCCGCAGACGCTCTGCCCATTTATAGTCATAACATAGTGGGTTTTGTCCAGATAAACCCAGATTGTTTTAACGACCGGTCTCGCCTGGTAAGTAGTGAGGGTTCGAATCCCAATAAGAGCATTTTTAGTTCTGTGATGCCAGGTAATTATTCCTAAATCATGAGTGTTTTTATATGTATTTTTGTCTGAGTACCCACAACACAAGGCTGTTTTAACCTTATTGATTGAGAAACAAATTGTTGTGTTAGGATGTCCAGTAATATTTCATGAACTACGGTTCACTAAGTGCACATAACTACTTACGTGCTTCCCACAGCATATATTCCAGCTTCTTCCTGTCAGCCATTTCCTGCTTAGCTTTTTCGAGAGCGGCAGCCAGCATGTCCTGGGAGAGCCGCTCTGCCGCTTTGGCACCGCTTTCATCCCGCCACGCCTCCAGTTCCAGGCGGCCGTGTTGGGAGCAGTCCTGGGCCGCATTTCTGAAAGACATAGACCAGGGTAAGTGAAACAAGTCAGTCATCTGTACAGTGGCTATCAGATATATCGGAGCTCTGGAGGTAGTCATACATAAATATCGGAACATGCACTTTATCGCCTTGACAATAGAGGCGTTGTTCCGATATTTGTATATAGCAAATCCGGACACAATTAAAATTGACGGAGACGTAGATAAACATTACACGTCAAAGTTACAAATATTGATAAGTGGCTTAATAATCCATGTACAGTCAGCAGCAGAAGTTGCTAAGCGGGAGAGATGTTTAAAATAACCTTAACACGACTTTATAGATAAGAGAATAAGAGTTCCGTTTAGTAATGGCAGGCGAAGGCAGAAGATGAAATTGACAGTGAGTACTTACAGGTAAGGATCCTTTTTGACGAACGCCTTGGGTTGTATTTCGCTCAACGAGTCGTCGACGGCACACAGCAACCCAGAAAGGGACACCTTCCTGATAGCAGCTAGCTGCTCCGGCAGCAGCGAAGAAGGAGGAATGTCATTTTCGTACCAGAATCTAAGAAAAACAAGAAAATTTAGGTGAAAAATTTACTGAATGGTCCCATGTCTACTCGTATGTACTTGTGCAGAGAATTAATATGGAACTTACGTAAAATTTGAATATAGAACGCCGAAATGCGTGTACATACCTTACGTTACTACCAGGTAGGCCAGGTGCTTTGCCTATGTTTTTCACATATACAAGTACTTAAGCAAATGTTGTTTGTAATGATTAAGTTATTAATGTTATTATATTATATCCCAATAATACTTTCTCGGAAGCTTCAATATAGTTGTTCCTATCAAACTATTTACGCCTTACTTAGAGTAAAGGAGTCAAAGCCCAAAATTTTCGCCAGGTTCACTACCTGGAAATTATGCTAGAAAGCCGATAGGAGGTCGTCTTACCTGTCACTCTTCTTGAGGTTAGCAAACTGAAGAGCCAAGACACAGGCCAGGGTCGACCCGATGACTGCACCGGACGCCGCCTTCTCCAGGGAACCACCGATCATGAGCTCCACATCTTCTGGATTTCTGTTCACCAAATTGGTTACAATTTTAACGCTTGTTTGATAATTGTCTGATTGACGTTGGATATCATAATAGCCTAATAACGTTCATGGCATGAAGGATCTACAGCACTTTAGTCAGATAGTTGGACCTTAAATCGTCGGAGGATGGGCAGTAGCGTTTTAGAGCCTGAAACATACTGCGATGCGATACATCCAACCTGTAATTTCCGACTATGGGGGAAAGTCTAGTCTTTCAGTCTATGGGGGAGGCTCGTGACCAGCAGTGGACGTCCGTGGCTGATACGAGTTTGGGACGTTCTCGTGCGTAATGTAATTTCCGACGACTCTTAACGACTTTCCGGTCCACTCAAAAAGATAAAATATCCTAGCGGCCATTAAATATTATATTTCATAGAAATTGTCTACAAATATTTACATTACATTTCAACCGTATGAAGTCTGCTGGACATAGGCCTCCCACAAATATGACTTGTATCATCTTGGGGGTAATTGCCATAGTCGCCACGCTTAGCAGGCGGGTTGGCGACTACATAAATAATAAAATAAAATACATTACCTATACATGCTAGCCATCATCTCCTGCTGAGCGCGATCGAAGCCCAGCTTCTCAAAGTCCGCATAAGTCCTGACCCCAGTCGTGGGTTCGCACAGCCTGAGGGCCCGGAGGTAGGACGACACACCATGGTCACGTGACCTCTTGAGGTCCCATGTGGCTGAGGATGTGAAGCGGGAGACGCGGTTGGCGCTGGTGTCTGCGAGGTCTTTCACGGTGATGGTGGCGTTGATCTGGAAACGTGAGGTATATGTGAGAAAGTTGCTAGGAATGTGGACGTGTTTGATGATGTATCTTGGAGTTGAGAAGACCTACTGCTTATGCTTATGTGAATATGCTTATGTCCCTATAAGCCTAACAGATGATGAGCGCGAAAGTATCTTACGGCGAGATAGACTCTAGACGATATAAATCCGTTAACTTAATGCCTACGAAGACTCAGACTCAGAATAGCACTTACCAGTTTGTCGTTCATCATAGCATCGAAGACCGGAGCGACGGCCACCAGCTCGGTGTAGGCGCCGGCGCGGTTCGCGCTGGAGTAGCCTCGCCAGAACCCGAGGGTCGTCAGTTTCAGCTCAGCCTTAGCCATGCCCACCTGCAAGTTCAGACTTGGTAATTATACGAACATTCAGAACTGAACATTCTAATCGTATTCTGACTTCATGAAGACTAAGTAATCGATCGTTATAATTCTTTCTTTTCATGATCTTCCGTTGGACCTTCGAACTGTTCTAAAAATATCAGGCACATGCCAAAAAAGCTACGAAATTTTCCATTTCCATTAAGTATCTCGGGCTCTTCATAGTAGGTAGGTAGTATAGACATAGGAATCATGAATCAATAAATACATATTTTTGAATAATGTTACACAAAACGATCCAGTCCAAATAAGGCAATAATATTTATGTTGTAGGTACAAGACGACGGTAATGTATATAATACATAGTTTTCTAAATACTAAAGGAAGGATATAGGAGGCGGTTGTAATCCCTTTCTTTTCATGACTTTTCATTCGACCTTCGAGCTGTTGCCAATATATCCTCTGCGAAAAAATCCAGGAATTTTCTCCAGACAGGAGAATTGCAGAATCGCCTGCGAAATAAATTCCACCAAGTCACCATGATTCAGCCAACTTACCTCTCCCAGCAGTACAGGGAGGAACTCGTTGAAGGTGATGTGCTGCATGACGGCGGCCACCACGCGCCTCGTCTCCAGGAATAGCGTGGTGTCGTCCCAGAACGGGTTCATGGAGTACAGCTGGCCGGCCACGCGGTTGTGCTCCGCCAGCAGAGCTTTGTACAGGGGTGCCGTGGGGGCGGGCTCGTTGCATCTGGATTTAAAAAAATAGTTATGTAGGTGCATAGCTCATAGGTATAACAGAGAAGCGATTCGTGGACAGTAAAAGTATCCCATGCTCATTTGTCAGCCCGAATCGGATGTAGGGATACGTCAAATTTGACATCACTGGCTGCCACATGCGATACCCTCTAGCCGCCCGGAGACCTATAAAAAGGTCTCCCATTGAATGCCATTTTGAATTTTAATTATGACAAACCATAGTTACATTTGGCTTGGCGAGTTTTAATCTCTGGGCGGCTAGAGGACACAAGAAGAACTTATCTATGGGCATGGCGCCGTATTTATGTTTTGACGTTGACGTCAAATCAAAAAGGGGAATCCCGTACCGTGCAGTAACTCATATTAAGCGCTACAGAGAATCAGCGCGCCTTTGTGCTATGGGATTCCCCACCTCTCCGTCAAGAAGACAGCCTTAACCATTAAAAAGACACTAGCGAGAGTCATAATGAACATGACGTATCCACGTTGGGATCTCGTGGACACGTCCATGTACCTATTTCAGTTTGCCGTGTGGAATAGCGGTCCAGAATAACTTATAGGCTCAGGCTCCACAGGGAACTGAACAAGCGTCTACGAGGCAATAGGCGATCCTCGCATAAAGGATTGCAATTGCAATTCAGCTGGCCTGAACTAAATCTCACTTATACACTATAATTTATATACTGTAAAATAGCTTTGCACAGGCGAATTCGGGTGCAGACGCTAGTATGTTGTAAGTCCGGCGTGAGAAAGAGATTTGAATCTGTGCCTGCATACATACATGCAAATCAAGGTTGGCTACATTAGCATACAATCCGTATCTGTGACGACACCTAAGCATGCCATCGGATTTATCAATGACAATGACAGAATATCCTATTCGCTATTATGTTGACTATGTTTATTGCGATTTTTATAGCATAATTTGTATATGATTGGTTAAACGAAACTCTTACGTCGTCGAAATAATGCTTACGTCTACACAAGCAAAGTGATCCTCGTGAGACAGTTAATAGTTCCACTGGTAACTTAAGGGAACCTGAACCGAATTCGTAAAGATATAATATAGGTATAAACATCCAGTAGAAATTAACCATGTGGTAACCGTCGATTACTGCACCTCCGTAGCAACCGTCAAAAATCCGTAGTATTTAAGCAGCGGTGTGGCAAACCTTTATTCAAACGATCCCACGTGATTCACTCAAGAGATTTGCGCCCGTCGTATCTGCGTTTGTTTTTTGGCAGTTCGTGACGGTCGTGTCGAACAAACGTCGTGTTATTGCCGAGCTGATATCATCTATGGAGAATACAACTGATTGTCTATTGTATTGCTAAAATTCCTTTATAAAAAGAAACTATGATTTAAACTGGTTCGAAGCATGATGAGCACCTTTACAAGATTGCTCCAACAGCTTACATACTATATCATCATCATTTCAGCCGTGAGACGTCCATTGCTGGACATAGGCGTCCCCCAAAAATGTCTTGTATCATCTTAAATAGGCGGAGTTACCATAGTCGCCACGCTTGGCAGGTTGGTGAACACAGTAGCTGTTGATTTGATTGTGACGGACGCTACTGCCCACCCGTCAGTGTTTTCCCTTTGGTGCCTGGTACGACACCTGCGGGAGAAGGGATGGTGCTATTTTCATAACCGCACCACACGGCAATACAATACTATATAGATATATAGGAATTTAACATAACCTACATCCTCCCCGGACGCCAGTGGACCTCGTAATTTTTCAACAGAATATCATTGAAATCATTGTTTTTAAATTTTACATGTCGGTATACTATCAAAGTTTTCATATGGATCCCTAACTTTTATGAAAATTATTTTTTATTATGCAGAAACGTCTGCTAGCGAATATCTTCGATATTTAAATCGAAAGAAATATATAAAAATTTGACTCGAAAAAAATTATCTGTGATGAAAATATTCTATCTCTATAATGTAGGATTCTATTGGTGAAAGAACTTTATAGATCGGTTCAGTAGTTTCGAAGTTAACTGGCTGATAGTCCACAGCGAGAGCGAGAGAGATTCCAGGGTGTTGTCCAGCACGTAGCCAGGCAGATACTCCATGATCAGCTGTCAACTGCGTACCTACTTCCTGCCTGAAGCCCGATCCAGCTTGCCAAGATTACACAGCTGGAGCGGGCGTAGCTGCCGTACAACACGGAGCCGACTAAGAGTGTCAAGTTCAGCTGAGAACTACCTAACCTTACACGAGGCTAGCTCCAGCCACCTTGGCCCCAGCTCCTCGGAGCTGCTACCTCGCGCCCAGCCACAAGGCCACGTCCAGCTGTGGACGGTGTACCTACTTCCTGCATGAAGCCAGGTCCAGCTTGCCCACGTCGTACAGCCTCAGCGAGCGCAGCTCCTTCTCCGAGCTGCCGTACAGCGCCGAGCCGTCCAGGAATGCAGTCGCCATGTTCATCTGCTCTCGTGTGTCTGAGGATGTCAAATTAACCTTTAGTTATATATTGTACAAATGGATAACAGAGCCCTGAGTGTAAGTTTTAACGTAACTTAACGTCACGAACGCGTTTGCGTTTCTCATATAAATTACATTATCACTTACGCATTCTTTTTTTTTATGTCAAAAGAAACTTACACTAAAGCCTCTAAAACAAGCAAGTTAAGCTGTGTAAACCGGACATTTGGAGAACTTCGCAGCGTTTAGGCAAACCTCTATAGCACAGTTGGTAGAGTCTGTAGTTCAGTTCGAGTCTTGCCCAGGGCAGTTAATTTTTGCATTCTTACTTTACTTCTAAGAATTATGGTTTCGTATATCATGTCCAGAGTTGGATGCTTTTAGACAGGAATTCCTTCGGAAATCGGTATGATCTGGTACTATGAGAAAACAGTAGCAGCTAATATGACATATAGATTTCATCAATATTTTTGGTTAGATACGGTCAGGGATTTTATTTGTTGAGCCATTTAGGGTTCACTTTACATTGGGTATTTCATAGAATGAGTATTAAAAAAAATAGCTTGAACCGTAAGTGGCTCAACAATAAAGTCCGTACCTACTTTCTGGCTGACCCTTTATGATCATGGTTTTACAGCATGATTAAAAAAAAAGTTGTGCTAGTTAGCTTTTTCCGTAACATTTACCAAAGCATATTAGTAGATCGTAGTTGTCTTCTATTTAATTATCCTGAGATGTCCTGCATATTTTTACAATCCAGGTGGGTTGATAAATACAAATATTTCATCACATTTTGCCACATGACGTATGGGCAAGACAGATGCCATTGCGCAGCAAACATGGCGTCCCACGACGAGCAATGTTGTCTTGCGTTTAGTTTACCAAGTTTAGGTGGCTTCCACATTCTCAAGCACCAATGACACATTAACTACTCTTCGATTAACGGAAGAAGTTAGTTTTAGTATCTGCTATACAAATAGGTTAAAGACCAGGTCATAATTACAGAAAACTGTTTTTATTTATTTTCGATTATTTCACGTAAGTGATAGATTTAGTGCCAACCTACTACACTACAGAATATTTCTGAAAAGTTTGTGAAAAAAAAGTTCCGGGATGACTTTCAGTTTTACCGCTTTAAGTTCTGTTTAATTTATTATAATTCATCATCATCATCATGTCAGCCGAAAGACGTCCACTGCCGGACATAGGCCTCCCCCAGAACGACCCAAGAAGACCGATCCTGCGCCTTCCACATCCAGCGGTATCCCGCCGCCGCGGTTATTATAATTATTACATTGTATTAGATACTTATTTTGGTTCCCATTAAAAAGCTGTACTTAGTAGAAAATACGAATACTGTCATCACTTTTACTCCTAACAAGGCTTCCATTAGAGTGACAGAAGCAATAGTTGGAAATTTGGTATTTTCGATATGATGAAGAACAGAGGGCTTACCCTGTTTTTAAAAGGCAACTGTTAAATGCTCTAACCTCCTGACAATGTGAGCACTTACCAAAGCCACAAGAGTCGATGTTTCTGGCCGGGGCAGATCGGACGTACTCGCATTGACCGTGGTGGCAGTCCTGTGGACAAAAGAAAGGTTAATTATACTAACTTGTATGTAATATACTTACTTTTATATATATCAATTTTATTATAACAAAAATAAAACAACTATAAGTATATATTACTACTTAGTATGTAAATTAAGAAAAAACAGGAATTAAAAACTAAAAATCAGTTTCTATGGCCCCTGTGGCATGATGTCTTTCATTACCAGTACACAAGTAATTTTTCACTTCACATAATATAAACAAAACTGTATTTTATCTACAAGAGTGCAGTCTTTTAAATTGTTTTTTTTTTTCGTTAGCAGGATAGATAAATTTAATATTAATTTTGAATGATATGGTTCATGTCTTCACTCGTCAGCAACGTTTGCTCTACTCTCGTACCTTGAAACCCTCCCAACGCTCAAGGCTCCATTTTGAACCACTCCCTCGTAATTAAATTTTGGAAATTTTCATTAGGTAGGTCTCACTTGTCATGTCATGAAACTGTAAATACTTAACTTTGCATTGTGAAATAAATAACTACATATTTTAGCAATAGATAAGGTACTCTGCGTGACTAAATATACATTCAAAAGTCAAGTCAAAAAGAGAAAATGAATTACTTTGTCACATAAAGTCATGTATAATTTGACACTTACGAGTCTTTTGACAGTGATGGTGCATTTTCTACCAGTGAAGTGACGACTCTCAGACAATGAAGTACCTACTTGTAATATTTGGTATTTGGGCGGCCATTGTGCCTCTCACATCCGCGAACAGATATACGATTTATACACTGACTATCTCCAATGGACTCAGTATTGATCACTCAATCCTTTTTCTTTTTCATTCTGGTCCAACACCAAAGTCTGGCAAGTTTCATAAAGGCATCCAAATAATAATCCCATATTTTATTTAACTGTTGTTTAGGAGAATTTGTAAGACTAATTCGGCTCTATTGGGCCTCTACTTGACATTGATCATCATCACAATTATATATTTCGAAACTCTACAACAAATCAGTCAAAATAGCTTTAGCTGGGGTTCCACCAAAACTCTCTGGAAGATTGAAACATACATAGGTCATCGAATAAATGTTCCTTAGCTCAAGTTCCGACACTATTGAGAAATGCTGAATACTCTCAACCGTACCGCAGTCTTCGCCCTTTGGGGACTTTTTTCATGAGTTGTGAAAACTTATTTAATAGAATGTTTCAGGATCAAGTCTGTTGGCATGCACAATATTTTAGTACCACTATTTATAATGTCACCTGACAGTGTTACTTCTGTAATATTTACTCTCCTAAGGGCTGTGCTGGGAGTGTGTCTACGCGATCTCATCAGAAATGATGTCATTCGCAGCAGAACCAAAGTAACCCATATAGCCCTCCGGATCGCTAAACATAAGCGGCAGTTGGCGGAGCACATTGCACTAACCGATGGCCCTCGGGGCGTAAAGTTTCTCGAGTGGCGACCACGTACCGGAAAGCGTGGTCTGCCCACCACAAGGCGAACCGACGACATGGTAACGATCACTGTGGGTCGCTTTGGTTGGACGTTCTTCGGCTTATACAGATGATGATTAAAGTTCCGAAACGGTGTAGCTAAATTAAGTCAGTCGACGATTATAGTATGCGCCATCTAGTAGATAATCTGTGTATTTATATAATCATAAATAAGGTTGTGTAATAGATTTGCGTACAGCGGGCGATGCGTGCGCGATGTTCCGTAATTAGGAGAAACAGACATTCTTTGTTACGGCAAGTAATGATTAATTGATTGATTATCTGATTATTCATACCGCTGTTATTGTTTCATGATTAGGTAAGTAAAAAAAAAAAAACTTAATTAATTGAAATACAAAAGGTTTCACCCGCAATTTTATCTGAATAGAGGTTCTTTATTATTTATATTTTTTTAAGTTTGGTGATCTGACAGCTATTAAATAACATACTATAGTAACGTGTGTACGCGCATGTCGGCATTCTATATTCAAATTGTAGATCACTCTTGCCTTGAATAGCGCTGGAAGTATTTTTTAATGTACTATTTATCTGAAAAATAATTATGATTTTCGATGATAACTTATTAATGATTCACATAGACAGCTTGGAACAAGGCATGTGTCATGCCTTGTTCTCTTCTTCCACCATTCAGTAATCATCCTGTATAAACCAGTAATGTATTCGGCTGGGACAAAAAAGCCTTGAAATTATAATAATATAGGAACTTATTAAATGCTATATTTAGCCGTCGGCTAAATAAATATAATTACTAATTAGCTTATTAAACTTACTTTGATGTATAAATTACTGTCTTGTTCTAACCAAGGAAATTAATTTTTAAAGCTAATTACCGGAAGTTTGGCCTGGTCACTCGCCTACACTTTGTAGTAGGTATGAAATACTTCCCTTCGCCTTCCTAACAGCCTTAGTCTTTAGTCCACTGCTGGACTTAGGCCTTCCCTGGGAGCGATCATGAGCATGTAGGATATAATGTCATTATCGCCATCCGTATATTTACATAATAATCATATCGGTATTAAGGATTTAAGGTAGTTTCCCTCGAGGGCCCGACTTAACTTTCCACACTGTATATCCGTTTAAAAATTGGAGATTATCGTATGAAGAATTAAGTACCTTACTAGCTTAAATTGAGTCCATTGTAAACTCCATACCTCCCACTCGTCTCGCACACCATGTGTAGCACTGAGGAAGAATCGCCATTCCTAACAGTCATAGATGTTGGGCTTGGCCTTCCCTATAGACCGCCACGGTGACCGATCGGGAGCATGGAGGCTTGTTATTGGGCTTGTACACAAAACTGCGAAGCAACATCGAACAAGCGTTTGTATAAACTTAACACTTTCACTACAATTAGTCGAGAAGAACTTGATCGCCGACATTTATAATTAACTCATTCGATGACCTTTAAAGGTGTCTATTAGGCCTACAATGAGACTAGAAACGGAACTAAGTACTTCCTGCGACTTTCACTCAACTTCTCATGTGACCTCGTGTCTATTACGAAACATAATTTTAATTAAGCAACCTGACGAAGGCCTAGGGAGGCCGCCAGAAGGAGTAGAAGGAGTATAACGTCACTAACGCCACGAACAGTAATTAATAGTTTTTTGTTATACAAGGGTGCAAAGTTGTATTTTAACTGCGAGTGTGGGATTGAGACACGAGCAAGCGAATGGAGTCTATAGTTTAAAAATAGAATCCTGAGCGTAGCGAGTGTTTCAATACACGAGAAGTAAATTACAATTGCACCCTTGTGCAACACAAAACTTTTCCCTTCACTACAGCGAGGAAAGTGAAACATAAAAAAAAACGTATTGAAATCGCATTGACTTTTTCTTTGCGTTTAGAATACATTCATTCGCCGCGGGGGCAAGTGAGCTGTACTCCGCGAATTTAGACTTTAAAACCATGGCAATAAGAGCTATGAGAAGTCAACTTACTTTAATCACTAGTGGATAAAATGCGTTTTTACCCTCTCGTATTAAAGGATAAACAAGCGCTTTACGAGCTAGTGAGGGGAAAATTTTATTGTAATTATATAATCATCTTATATTAATATATTAAAAACTGTTGTGAGCCATGTTACTACTACCTAGCTACAAACGGCCCTCCTCGCCTCGCCTAGTACGATATAAGTAGGTACACGTGGCTGACGACAGTTTTAATTATATCTTATGAAAAATTATGGTTTCACTGACGCTAATTAGTCGTGCGAGTGTGCGTGAAATGTCGGCGACGCGAACGAGCGCTCGGTACTCTCAGTGCTTCAAAATGGAGAACTATGCTTTTTTAATGTGAGCGAGTGACCAAAATAAACATGCTACGATCGCTAGAGATGCGGGTTCAAATCCCATCTCGGACGCCGGAGGACCTAGTCGCTTTTTTTTCTTAAGTTTATATATTAAATAATTTGATTTTTTCTTAGTTAAACATGAGTTAAACACACTTTTCATAAATATAAAATATCTCCAAAAAAATTAAAACAAGCGTGTATTACACGACATGAAATAACTTTAAACAGATTATATCGCGTCAAACTTAAATTAATGGTACCATCTGTGTTACTTATAAACTGAATAATTTATCTCCATTTCGGGGGATGTTTAAGGTCCGATGTCAGAAACAAGAACATAAAAGCACAGGTGTAAGGCTCTCCAAGTGTCGGGGAAAAAAAGAAATATACAACGAAATATGTGAGGGTCCATTGGTGTTTAGTACAAGACGATATAACGACGAGTGATGAACAGTATAATCAAGCACACGTAACGCCGAGCCCGGTCAAGTTCAAGACGAGCGGTGCAGGCGTACCCATTAGCAGCGATTACGCTGCGGTTGCGACACGTCCGTCCCTCTTAACAAAAATCACGTCCTTTGGCCTTCGGACACGCTGTGATTAGCGTCACAGTATCTTAACTTATCAGACACGAAGTTTCCCTAAGCACTTTGCGCGAAGCAGTAGGCAAACTAATGGCCCGGGTATGTCCTTAAACTACGTCCAAAAATGAGAGGTAGGGCGCAGTGAAGTACCACCACGTTTGAGTCTGGAGCAGCCCAACTGGGGAAGTACCTTCTACAGAAGACCACAGCCATAATAACACTGCTATCTTTCAGGTATGTAGTGTTGTGTTCCTGATGGTGAGTAAGGTTCCCAGAGCTCCAACCCCCCTTAAAGGGCGGCAACGCACTTGTGACTCCCGAGTCCCGTGGTGTTGCGGGTGCCCATGTGCGACGGTAATTGCTTACCATCAGACAATCCGTCTGCTCCTTTGCCGCCTTTGTCATAAAAAAAAAGGCAAAGGCTACGTGGAAGAATTACAGTGGTTAGAATAGTAAGTACCACTTGACCTTTTCTCGCTAAATAGGCACATAGGGTGTCGATTGTCGAGAAAATATAATTAAAATGAAACGGCAGCAGTAATAAATCAACATGTGCCCATACCCTGTTAATACTGGTATTGTTAAAACTGAAACGAATCATTTAAAATACTGTTGGCAGGTTTTATAGTACTAACTGTGTCTCGCAGCTAAGATTTGTTGAGCTTCGTAATGGCACACACGACTCGGCGTCTCTTGGCCCTAATTAGGACTAAGTGCGGCAGTTACGCGATTGTTGTGGGATTTACAGACAAAACTATCGTGAGATTCTAGCATGTTAAATGAAAAAACGAGTAACGTTTTTTAAGTCGAATATCTTTATCATTCAGCCAATGCGAACTGCGGCTTTTGACAAAGCTCCCCGTTTATGGGTTGTTTTTTTTTATAATCGTAAATTTTGTGTGGTTGAACTGTCTTTAAAAACTGGCTAAGAGCCGTGTCCCACATGCTCGGTGTTGTGTTCAACTGATCAAGCTCAAAGTCAAATTTTCTTGAAAGACTCTACTAAGCTGTACTTACGACATTGTGAAGTATAAGGTATTTTTTTTTGGGTTTACCCTATAGTAACATGAGTAAAGTTTTTAGGAATTAAAAAATAGGGGTTTGAAAGAAAAAATAAATATAAAGCAATTATTATTTAAATGATCGATTCGGAAGTTACTTGAGTTTTTGGCTGACTTAAGTCCTAATAAATAAAAAATAAATAAATAAATATTTCGGGACAATCTTACACAAATCGACCTAGTCCTACGGTAAGCTCAGTAAGGTTTGTGTTGTAGGTACTAGACGACGATATATATAATAGATAGATACATATAAATACTTAAACACATAGAAAACATCCATGACTCAGGAACAAATATCTGTGCTCATCACACAAATAAATGCCCTGACTGAGAATCGAACCCAGGACCATCGGCTTCATAGGCAGGGTCACTACCCACTAGGCCAGACCGGTCGTCAAAATAATAAACCATTCGGCTCATTAGAGCGATCGGACTGTGTGGGGAAGGTAGCCTGGGGAAAATCCAGGACCCTTCCGCACCAGACTTGATTTGTACTACTGGAATACTCTTACGAGTTTACGCTTCCAGCGAGATTGGTTTAGGCGGTCTCAACGGTATCTGAGTGGTGGAAAGCGAAACTTTGGCTGGACACTACTTCTGTCTTACCATCATGTCTCTCCTGACATAAATCCAGATGAATTCTGATTGTATAAAGGTTATGTACTCATACATGTTTATCACAAGATGGTCATTTAATATGCGAAACGCCTTACAAATGATATTTTCCTCAACACCTCAGATATGCATAGAATTCTATAATTATTTTACATCCTGATGCAACATAAGGTTCATATTAAACATTATAGCTTGTTGTATAGTAATTTATGTTTACATGGCTGTGGTGACAGTATCAATCAATTATATACGAACCACAACATCTTATGTAGTTATGCAATAAAAACAATGTCATGTATAGGAAGGATGTTTCCTTATACAACGGTTATTTTTAATTATACACAAAAATTACAAAAAACGATATTCGTAAATTTCAGAGGATTGTCTCTATCACTCTCATGCCGACTTAATTGGAGTAAAAGAAATGATACTGATATTTTGGGCGTGGAAGCCGCCAGCTTCCCAAAGAGCAATGGAGAGGGCTATGCTGGGAGTGTCTCTGCGCGATCGCATCAGAAATGAAGTAATTCGCAGCAGAACGATATAGCCCCCGGATCGCTAAACTTAAGTGGCAGCTGACATTGCAAGAACCGATTGCTGTTCTCGAGTAGCGACCACGTACCGGAAGACGCAGTCTGGGCATCCCCGGCAAGGTAGAACGTGTTGAGTAGGTTATCTTTACATTCGCTGAATATTAATTTGTAATCTTAGCAGACGTAGTGTTGGAAGGCCAACTAAATAGGTAAACCCGCAATCCGGATATTAAAAAAAGTAAAAACACATATAAATATTGTAGGATAATTCTTACACAAATTGAATGAGCCCATGGTAAGGTCAAGAAGGCTTGTGTTGTGGGTACTTAGCCAACGATATATATATAATATACCTACATATAGTAGGTAGATCTTGCTAATTAGAGGTATCACATGATTTGAAACAAACACTTAAATACTCGTACATATATAAAAACACCCATGACTTTGGAACAAATGTCTGTGTTTATCACTCAAATAAATGCCCATACCGGGATTTGAACCCAGGACCATCGGCTTCATAGACAGGGTCACTATACACTACGCCAAACCTGTTGACCCCGACACGGCTCGGGACCGGTCGTTGTGCAAATCACTGGACCTTTATCCAGCAGTGAACGTCTTTCAGCTGATTATGATGTACCTTGTTCCCGTTGGCAGTGGCGACGAGGTCCTCCATGAGCAACTGGCCCCACGCCGCCAGCATGCTGGTGACGTAGTCGTGGTCGGCCGGCGGCGTCAGCTGCGCCGCCGCGCGCACTGCCAGCGCCGGCTCCGGCAACCTCGGCGGCTCCATCGGCTGGGAGACATCTGAGGAAATAAATTATGTATTACATCGATATTTAAATAATAAGAAAAAAATGACTCGCAGCGGGAATCGAACCCACAACCACTGGATCACTGAAGTGCCTTAATTCTATAGGTATTTAAAATAAAGTAATTTGCCATTGCGGACACCAGGATCCCATGAGCCGTGGCAAAAAATGCCGGGGACAACGCGAGGAATATGAGATGACGGATGAAGTATGTGTGATAACTAGCTATAGCAAATTATAAATGATTGCCCATAAAATGTTACATATTAATCATGATTTCACTGATTACACCGCTCGTTTCCTTCCTGATTGAAAGGAAAAGAAAGGTTCTGAGACAAATTACCAGAGGCCATTCTCTTCCCTTGAAGACAATACTTAAAATTATTACGTTGCAGGTGTTTGCAGTGGCGACGTGTCCATATGAGCCGGTTCCTCCGGCTTGACTACTTATCAAACAGTTTCCTTAGACAGCTTTCCTTATAAAGAAAATGCCTTTGGCCTAAGTTAAAAATTGAACCACTACTGCCATTCTTACGTAGACGTATTCTATCTGTATGTTTGATCAAAATTTGGTGCCGTGTGGTGCCGGCTGGCTAGAATAACAACACCCCATTTCCTGCGGGTGTCGTAAGGGGAAAAAACCGAGAGAGCAGCAGCATCCGTCGAAACCCAATCTGCCCACTGCGGTCGCCAATCCGCCAAGATGATACAAGTCATATTAGGGTGAGGCCTATGTCCAGCAGTGGACTTAGAGATGATGATGACATTTTTAGTTATATGCATACAGTGAAGGTTTCATAACTTTGGTGGTGATTTAAACATTTTTAAACTTCGTAGGCATTAATTATAGATCTGTACAAAAATAGTTTATGATAAATGTTCCTCTAATAACGGGTTACCGCGGCTGGGCTGCAATTAACAGCCGTTGCGTATTGATTCTGTGATTTACTTCACAGTTTTATAATTTACTACCTTTTATGTAGATCTATAAATAAAACATTTCACTACAATATTACATTAGTTAATATCATTTATTTATTCACTATTTAAGCAATTAAGTAAAAAACATAAGAATGAAAATAAAAACCATAAAAACTTAACCCTAAGTGGGGCAGAGTTTCTTTCGCAGTTATAATATTAGTGTGGGTATAGCCATAAGTATTGTATGTATTTAATAAATATTGGCTCAGGTATAAAAAACTGTGCTGACAACACAAATCGGCCTCATAGGAATGATGAAATTAGGACCCGTAGTCGATAGTCTGAAGTGCTGGCGCAAACGATATTGAGCCTTTGTATCTAAAGAGAGACTATTCCTCCCTATGTGTGTTATATCGCTTGTGCAACGGGTTGTGCTGAAGAACTGTTTGACATGATGCAAACGGCCGCTGTCTACCACCGCACCGCTTGCCGTCGGCAGTGCATCCTCACACCCTGGAGCCTAAAGGGTCGCGCACTAAGTGGTTTAAGAGGAATTTCTTTCCGCGAACACTCCGGTTGTGGAATGAGTGAAATGAGTCCCTGTCGAGTTTTTCCCTAGGGACTACTAGTACAGGAGATGTACGAAAATTTGTAGGTGAGGATCAAAATAATTCCCACAGAAGCGGAGTTTGTTTTTTTTAGTTCTTTGTATGCATCTATTTGACATACTAAAAATATAGAAAAATACATGTGTGCAAAATGTGATTTTTCACACGGCAAAGATTTGAAAAACTGAGAATTCTCCATATAAAACTCATATTTTGTGTGGTCTCAAATTACAGGAAATTACACACTAAAAACTATAATGAGGTTAATTTTATAATATAAACGTAAATAACAACGTGGTGAATAAAAAAAAAAACATTTTTCTAGATTTTTTTTTTTTAATTGAAAATTAAACTTTACCTTTAATAGACTATACACATCAATATACGTTATAAAAATAACATGTTTAAAACATGATATATTATACAAAACATATAGGCTGTATTTTAATTAGCACGAGAAAATATAGACCTCACCCATAGACTGCCACATGGAGCAATCTTCAACATAATGTAGTCACTGCTACCAGCGTTAGTTTAGCGTTTGTGCCTGTGGATGTCCAATATTGCGCTTTCCTAGACGTAGTCGCCACGAGGATTTTTCTGTCTTAACGGCCATCGACTCTCCGAGTTACGTGGCCTTTTCCCATTGCCACATCAGCAATATATTTGTGAAAAATGCGTTCTTTTGCCCCACAAAAATTGTATCTTGGAAAATTCATAAAATTTATTAAAAATTGTGTATGGCATCGAATTACAGGATAATTAATGGTAAAAAAGGTTATGACGTTAATTTCTAAAATTAACGTCATAACCTTTTTAACCAGATAAAAATAAGCTTGTGCAGTGTTCAATATGTTATATCATCATCAATATTTAAGAATGTTGGTGGAGTCTACTTTTCCCTCTGCTAGCCTTATTAACAGCCTTCTTCTTTACGTGTCTGAAATATGCATATCTTGGCCTTCCTCGGTCTGTCATCCTCTCGATCTTGGTATCCAACATTTTAAAATAAAAGGTCTTATACCTCATCAGATGCCCTATCTATGTCTCACCTTTTATCTGTAATAAACAAATTTTGCAAGACGTCTCCTCTCCATTAGTCATGATTTCTGTCCAGCATTTGTTATGAGGTTTTTGGTAATAACAAAATTATTGTATTACTGTTAGTTTTAAGGCTGAATCTATCAAAGATTTCATCATTTTTAAAGTGTCTGCTGTAACTTGTTACTATTCTCTGCAAATGGCGCAATGTCGTCTGCTAATCTTGTCAATTAATTTAAATTTCACAATTAACGTGTTCTTCATATTTAAACTTATATGCTGTTTTAGAATAGGAATTCCGCCATCTTCTGCAGCTTTACCATTTGGAATATTCGACATGGCTTTCAAAAACTCTTCTTCAAGTATTAGTTTCCAATCTATTACCTATTTTACTAACTATGTATACCTATCTTACTACCTATTCTATCATCTCTAGTCTATTAGCTGTTCATCTTCCATATCATCTTCATCGAACTCGACAGGACTTATAAAGTTCTTCCATGTATCTTTTCCAATTGTTTAATGTTATTTGTAAATCTAATAATCTTAAATCACAGAGCAATAGAGAACATTTAAATCATTCTATGCCATATGTCGACACATTATTATCTGCCACTACAACATTACTCATTTGTATACATACGGTTAGCGGGAGTATCGACCATATTTACTATTAATATATTAATTAAAAAATCTAGTGTAGGGCTCAATTGACATATTGAGTAGTTGTTTTTTTCCAACCCCTTCAAAGGCTTTCTCACAGTCCACAAACGCCAAGCATAGTGGCTGATTACATCGTGGTTCGATCGAGACATGGGCTGTACTTCTATTTCTTCACCGATCACCGATATTCAGGACTAGAGCTCTGAGCCAATCCAGCCGCACCGAGGTGTAAGACAGGAAGATGTCATTCTCCGAACCTGTTTGCTGCACTGGAAGATGCCTTTAAGGTACTGGATCAATGTTAAGAGCTAACACCTCACTCACCTTCGGTTCCTAGACTATGTCATTGTCATGTCTGAGCACTTCAGGACCTTAGTAGAGTTTCAGAACAGGTAGGGCTGAAAGTTAACATAATAGAAGCATCAAAGATGTCCTTGTCGCCATGTATACGATATCGGTTGGGAACGTTGCTGTCGAAGTTGTTGACGAATATTTGTATCTGGGACATGTAGTCCAGTTAGGCAAATTAAACTTCGAAAAGGCAATATCAAACTCGGCTGTGGAGCATTAAGGAAGACCCGTGACCGCTCGGACTAGATGCAGTTCAATGATGTTCCGTAAAAAAAAGACAGAAAAACCGCCATGGCTCGTAAAATTGCACTGTTGAAGTGGCAGTGGTGGTCGATGGCCGTTAGGACAGAAAAGTCCTAATATAGTGGCGACTACATCTAGGAAAGCGCAATATCGGACATCCACAAACGCTAAACTAACGCTGGTAGTCAGTGGCCGCAGTATGTTGAAGATTGCTCCATGTGGCAGTCTATGGAGGAGCTCTATATTTTGTCGTGTTAATTAAAAGTCTATTTTGTGTATTATTTAGGTATAATAGGAAATATTCATGTATTAAACATGCTTTTCTTTTTGTAACGTATATTGATGTGTATATAGTCTATACAAGTTTCATTATCAATTTTAATTAAAAAAAAATTTTGCTTGAAAAATCTTTTTTTTTTTAGTCACCACTTTTCAATTTACGTTTATTTTATTAAATTAACCTCATAACCTTCTTTTGTGTGTAATTTCCTGTACTTTGAGACCATACAAAATTTGGGTTTTATATGGGGAATTTTCAATTTTTCAAATCTTTGCAGTGTGGAAAATCGCATTTTGCACACATATATTTTTCTATATTTTTAGTATGTCAAAAAGATACACACAAAGAACTAAAAACACCAAACTCCGGTTCTGTGGCAATTATTTTGACCCCAAACGCTATATCTCCTCTACTATATAGTATGGGGTTATTCAAAAAACGTGTGTATAGGTAAAGGCTTAAAGGGTTCAAAAACGGCAAATATCGACCCACATAGTACACTCACTATCTTCTTACAACATATTTATTATATCTGTAATTGTTATTATTGCTTCATTTATTCGCTCAATCAGCTATTCCTTGTCCCTCGTCGCCATGGTTACGTACCCCCGGGTCACTCTTCAAACCACACTTGGTAACTGCTTACCATCGGGCAGGCCGTATGCTTGTTTGCCACCGTCGTTGTATAAAGAAAAAACGGAGCCGCGGGCAGGCTAGTGTAACTTTATTTGAACGTGTCATTGAACGCCCCGGATCTCGGATGTCGCAACTCGACTATCACCCTCCCTCACTTTGTCACTCGTCTCGGGTCCAAAGAAAGTTGTGTGTTTGGTTTTATCGGACACATCCATCAACTCTACAAGTACATGTACCTACTTTTGAATTTTATGTTATGAAATATGGCGGCTAACAGTCGACGGGGCTGTGTCGTGATGTAATGTAACTGGAAATAAATAGGCACATAATATGGTAGCCGAAAAAAACAACTGAAAACAGATAAACCGTATAGGTACTGAATTCAAAATCGTATAAGAGAAAAACTTAGCTAAAGCTATTGAAACTAACGTGTTGGTGGCAAACAAGCACACGTCCCACCCAATGTTAAGCGGTCAATGTAACCTATGGACACCTGCAACGTCAAAAATTTACATATGTCGGGAATCGTGACAATTGCCGCTGTGGTGAAATAGGGGCCTGACCTATCCTCCTGAGGCCCACAGGCCTACATGTAGTACTAATTACTAATTTAAAGAAATTTGAATTTTATTAAATTGGAACATAGTTGAGTTTTATTTGTTTCCTTTGCTTTTGATACAATAGAAATTAAACGTCATTTCCTACACTATAAAGAACGAATTCGAGTAGCATTTTACTTGTATGGTCGGCCTGAGGAGGCTATGTAGTAGTAACATGTCGTACTACATTCTAATGAAGTAAGTTCCATAAAGTCTCTAAACTATATAGACATGGTGATTTAGTTAAGTTTTTCACATATACTAAAGGGTTGTTTGTTTTTATAGAGTAACACTTAAAGCCAGACTGTCTGTATATGTTATCAGAAGAGGTGTTGTACAGACACAGAGAAAAAAAAAATCCTGTGAATTTGACAACCGGTCGGTAGAGACCCTGACTACGAAGCCGACTGTCATGGGTTCAAATCCCAGTAAGGGCATTCATTTGTGTGATAAACACAGGTATTTTTTGTTTCTTACACAAAATGACTGAGCCCCACGGTAAACTCAAGAAGGCTTGTGTTGTGAGTACTCAGCCAACGATATATACATCATTAATAGAATATGCATCATAGGTAGATCTTGCTAATTAGAGGTATCACATGATTTGTACCAATAACATTTAATGATCTATCATGGTAATCAAACATGGATGAATAGACGAGTGTAAACAGCGATCATAGACAATTATTGTCGTCGATCTATGCTACTTATTAAGTACTTAAACAAGTTACTTCATCAACTTTGGATTAAACAGAAACGTCTGCTAACGAAAACTTTAATAAAAAAAGGAAAAATGGAAAGATCAACTGCCCCGAGCAAGACTCGAACTCGCCACTCCGGGATACATGCCCGGCGCTTTGCCAAATGAGCTCCAATAACTTATTGCCAATTAGGAGTATCGATGTAGTTGATATGTTTTTTTTTTCTTGAACAAGTTACAAATATTCTTTTTCTTTTAAAATATGGCTTCCCATATACGAGTATCAATCGATGATATCACCATTGTCAAGTAAAATAACAAATAAGTAAAATAACATAACAAGTTTGTTCCTTGAACATGACATTGTTCGGTAGTACGGCTTGCGATTTGTAAAGTGTTAGCTGGACTTTACAGAAAGCTACGAGGCGGCCGCGACCTTAGACTGCTGGGTGATGACCAAAATAGTGGCGAAACGCGTTTTGAAATCAATTCTTCATTAGCCGCATTAGGTCACTGCCTAATAAGCGATCGTTATTACACACTAAACAACGTCAATAAACAAAAAACACAAAATATATTCTCAAGACGACTTCGCCAGTTTGAGGTCCAACCGAAAATTCAAATTGCAATTAAATGTCAGAAAATTTTAAACATTAATTTGACCTAGGTCATGAGTTCATGACAGCTGAAATATCCCTGCCGCAAAAATCAATATTCGTAAATTTCGAACGATTATCTCTGTCACTCTCATGACGCTTTGGACGCATTGGAGTAACAGAGGAAGATACCACCCCACGCCACTGGTAACTAATATTGCATTGCGTAATATAGACAGTAGCTCGAAGGCAGACAAACATACATAAAGTTATGTGTACACATTACAAAGAAATAGCAAGCACTCGTGAAGCTTCTACCACCGGTGTTAATTACATCAAACAAGCAAACATGCTTTTTTTCTTAATGCATTTTGTCCTCGGTTGAATATAAATAAGTGTCACCTTGAGTTTGGTCAAATACAAATCAAATATAAACAAACTTATTTACACATAAAACTAACCCTCCGTGGGGCCCTGGCGCTCTGAGTCTCTTTAACGACGTGTCAAAGACACTCAGATATGCCACAGTAGACGTCAGCAGAAAAGCTGGCAGCTACCCCGCGGAAATGCTGCCTGCGGCTTCGTTACCATGCCGTTAAAATACATTAATTGTTTGTCTCTTACGTACACGGAACAATGGTGTTCCGGACATTTGGGAGTACGCGGAGCCAGATCGAGCCAACGCGCAGAGACCCTTTCGACAATTTAATGAAATGTAAGGGGGTACACTAAGCGGATGTCCGTATCATGGGACGCGCACAGAGACAGCACCCGCCATGGTGTAAGGACTATTGAGTTATATTGGAATCTAGAATGTACTAGCTATTGAGTGGAAAGTATGGACTAGCTACTGGGCTATTGGTTAAAAAACCGGACGTCTGCCTAATAAAATGATATACAACATTAATTGTAATTATTAGTTATTTTTAAATAAAAACTAAAAAAGGTTAACATTTAAAAATTAAAAGAAAATGCTGGCAGCATTCCCCCGGTGCCTGATGCGTTGAGCGAGGGAACTGCCAGCTCTGTGGTCCCCAATGGAGTCCACGACCCCCTTTTAAAATATCTTATGGGCGCTGATAAGTGATTCATTAATTATTGCGTTGTTTTGATTAGTAACCCCATTATAGGATGTGTTTATCGTCATCGCAGTATTTTTATAAGGCTACTATTTAACTTGCAATGAATGTTCGGGTGAAATCTTGTAACTCAATTTGAAGCAAATATCTTTAACCGATCGAGCTGAAATTTTGTACTTATGTAAGTTCGGTGACAATGTAATAATATGGTACTACTGATCTGATCTGATGCTGGAGCCAGAAGGCATATCGACTTCTAAAATACACAAGATAAACCCTTGCTTATGCTCGTTAGAATCCCTTCAATGAATTGATAATTGTGTAAAAAAATTACAGTTGGCAATAAAAGCTTGTACCAAAAATTTCATTATTGATTTTGACATAAATTTAATCTAACTTTATAAACAATTAGCAATTGAATCGGACCCGGACTCTCACTAAAATCAGTTTTTTTTTATTTATTTTTTACCAATATTTTTGTTACTTACTTTAATTTTATTTTTGTTATTGTTTTAAGCAAGATTTAAGCTCCTGCATTTAATTGCGTTGCGCATTGTAAAAAAAGCCGGCACTAAAGTTATTAATGAGTTTAATGACAGACTTAAAAAGGCACAAAATACCAAAAGCCGAACCGATTGTTAGAGACTTGTACCCTTTTGGTTTTCAAGCTATTTCGTCGGCCTTCGCGAATACTTTGTTTTGCCGTCATGTCGGAAATTAATTTAATCGTTCAATTAAACAGCTGTCTTCATTAATTGTTTTGTAACGTCGAACTTGGCCGTCGGCTTTAATAGCGTCCATTATGAAGGTATTGATAGGTCGTTAGTTGTTGTAAGGATTCGACCTATTAGTAGGTATAATGCGCGGTTCAATATCCATGAACAGCTCTGTGATTTGTATAAAGCTAAATTACGGTCAATGGAGCATTAATTTTGGTTATGTGATGAAATGAAGAGGAAGTGATTGTTCTTTCACAAAAAGTGCACTATGTCGTACTCCCCGCTGTCAGCGGTACAAGCACACTCACCGTCCGCGTAGTTGGCGGGCAGCAGCCGCAGCAGTACGTCCCCCTGCCTCCCCCAGGGCCGCCGCCGCACGTTGTCGCCCTCCCCGCTGTCAGCGGTACAAGCACACTCACCGTCCGCGTAGTTGGCGGGCAGCAGCCGCAGCAGTACGTCCCCCTGCCTCCCCCAGGGCCGCCGCCGCACGTTGTCGCCCTCCCCGCTGTCAGCGGTACAAGCACACTCACCGTCCGCGTAGTTGGCGGGCAGCAGCCGCAGCAGCACGTCCCCGCCTCCCCAGGGCCGCCGCCGCACGTTGTCGCCCTCCCGCTGTCAGCGGTACAAGCACACTCACCGTCCGCGTAGTTGGCGGGCAGCAGCCGCAGCAGCACGTCCCCGCCTCCCCAGGGCCGCCGCCGCACGTTGTCGCACTCCCCGCTGTCAGCGGTACAAGCACACTCACCATCCGCGTAGTTGGCGGGCAGCAGCCGCAGCAGCACGTCCCCCCGCCTCCCCCAGGGCCGCCGCCCGACGTTGTGGGCCACCCCGCTGTTCGCGGTGCAAGCCCACTCACCGTCCGCGTAGTTGGCGGGCAGCAGCCGCAGCAGCACGTCCCCCCGCCTCCCCCAGGGCCGCCGCCACACGTTGTTGCACTCCCCGCTGTTAGCGGTACAAGCACACTCACCGTCCGCGTAGTTGGCGGGCAGCAGCCGCAGCAGCACGTCCCCTGCCTCCCCAGGGCCGCCGCCGCACGTTGTTGCACTCCCGCTGTTAGCGGTACAAGCACACGCCCCGTCCGCGTAGTTGGCGGGCAGCCGCCGCCGCAGCACGTCCCCCCGCCTCCCCCAGGGCCGCCGCCACACGTTGTCGCCCTCCCCGCTGTCAGCGGTACAAGCACACTCACCGTCCGCGTAGTTGGCGGGCAGCAGCCGCAGCAGCACGTCCCCCGCCTCCCCAGGGCCGCCGCCACACGTTGTTGCACTCCCGCTGTTAGCGGTACAAGCACACTCACCGTCCGCGTAGTTGGCGGGCAGCAGCCGCAGCAACACGTCCCCGCCTCCCCAGGGCCGCCGCCACACGTTGTTGCACTCCCCGCTGTTAGCGGTACAAGCACACTCACCGTCCGCGTAGTTGGCGGGCAGCAGCCGCAGCAGCACGTCCCCCGCCTCCCCAGGGCCGCCGCCGCACGTTGTTGCACTCCCGCTGTTAGCGGTACAAGCACACTCACCGTCCGCGTAGTTGGCGGGCAGCAGCCGCAGCAGCACGTCCCCCGCCTCCCCAGGGCCGCCGCCACACGTTGTCGCCCTCCCCGCTGTCAGCGGTACAAGCACACTCACCGTCCGCGTAGTTGGCGGGCAGTAGCCGCAGCAGCACGTCCCCACGCCTCCCCCAGGGCCGCCGCCGCACATTGTTGCACTCCCCGCTGGCGCTGCGGTACTTGCTCGGAGGACACGGCGTGCTACTGGCCGAGTCCGCTGATGAGCAGTTCACACTGGAAAACGGTTATTGGATCACATAAAGTTCTGGAACGATTGGTAACTTATAAACTGTGATCCTTGCACACGAGAACACTCACTCTCTCGCTCCCTGTAGAAACCGCCTCTCCAAAGCGATCGCCTCGCTGACCACCCGCCTGAGGTCGCTGGGGACCGCTTGTAAGCTGTCATCTGTTTTGGCTTGCGCGAGCGCACATGATGATATTACTAGCAGCAGGAGACCACGCCTAAGCCTGAAACAAACAAATATGGAAATTAGTTAGTTGGTAAACATATATAAACCTCTGCAAGCTGCCCATAAAAGACTAAGCGTGTTTATTAATCATTAAATTCCGAAATTACATATCTTAGCACTAATTGCATTTACTCATATTTGTCTGTGTGTTAATCTACATTTTTCTAATGTACGTAAGAAATGTAGGTATGAGGTAATGCCTTTTCAAATATATCATTAGCACATTTTTTTTCTAGTATCTAATGGCTCCTGACAAGCATCACAGAACAAATTCACACTAAGTCGAGTTCTTGCTGCTATCTGGCTATTTCTTTGCTTTCGGTACTAAGTGGTCATCTCACATTGCGTTATTTTGACAGCGAGCGCGACATTTCTATGGTACTAGTATAGAATTGTCTCGGTCACTCTCATTACGCCTTAATTGGAGTAAAAGAAAAAGCTCGTAATTTACGAACTTCGACGTACGTGGTACGAGGCCTGAGATCTACTGGTGTTAAACGTGATAGATGGCGCTAATGCGTTTGCCAGAATGCAGGGAACGCGATTTTGTATAGAAATAGTCAATATAAAATGATAGACCCTTGATAATGAGCAATTATTTTTCAATGTGCGACCACAGCCGACAGAAAAAAAAACATTACACCAACCGTGCACAGAGACAAGCAAGTCAACAACCGGACATGACATTTCAGTTGAATTGACCACGGTTCTGCTTTAAGGTCATCAGTACAGCCGCAGTTTAGATATTGTGATCTTACTTGGCTCTCTAAAGCAACTCGATAGCATATTATAATTATTCAATCAGACAACAAATCAAATAGTTTCTTTTTGTAACAGTGTAAATTTATCGCTCTATCTATCAGGAGAGGCCATTAAACCTTGCACCAGTCCGCGCGACAAGATCGATCACCTCTGCGTCAGTTTATCTATGATCCTAGTAGGCTCTCCTAGTCAGAACGTCACAAGTTTCATACTGATTTAAAGGGACTTAAACCGTGTATACAGCTACAGATATTCCCAGCGACTGTGTCGTACACAACCAGAGTTACGGTGTTTTATAATAGGCATATTTATATTCGGGGTTAATAGAAAACGAAAAAAATGTAAACAAATATGTCTGAATGACAACTGAATTTCTAAGCAAAAAAAAAACACGTGCCACATGTGACAATGTACTGCAGTGGCGGTGCGTCCTTAGAACTCGATTCCTGCCGGCTTGACTAACTTTCAGATCGTAGAGCAGTTTTCCATGAAGAAAAAGATTGTCATAATAATTGAGGCTTCCCGGCTTGTCTAGGATATAAATTGACGCGCCGCTACTGGTGTATAGTCAACCAATTTGATTTCTAGGCCACTTCGAACCTTGTCACAGTGACGTTAATAAGAGATCTTTTGCGTTTTTCATAGATTTTCACTGTGACAAGGAACGAAGTGGCCCATAAATCAAATTGGTTGACTGTACACCATGACAATGAAACCATGGTTATTTTTTAATTACAAAACTATGAAGGTAAATGGGTTTGTTTACATTATTTTCGTTTTCTATTGACCCCGGGTATACTTAATTATTTTTTTAATTTATGGAAAGATTCATGTAAAAAAATACATTTTTGTAATATTTTATGTGTATATTTATAATCCTCGTCCTTCTTATATTTATTTTCTTAAATTTCGTAATAAATTATGATTTTTTGGTATGTAGGTACCAATAACCTAAAACAAGGTTATTGCGGATCTTTCGACGTAACATGCTTTTTTTACATGTGTCATTCAGTGTAACTTTTTACACAAAATAACACATTAAATGGCATTTTTGGTAATTATTTTGAGAGTTATTTAATGGCTCATTATTGTTAATTTCATTAACAAGTAATATATAAAGAAAAAACAAGTAGAAACAACAAAATTTCTTAATGTTTTTTAAATATTTAATCTGTGGTGGTTAATCTGAAAGCTCGTATTTTACTGGTCGGACTTTATGTCAGAAGGCCGCTACATCAAAAATCGAAATTCGAATATTGACTATTTTCCTCTCGTTTACGCTCATATATACGAGCGGTAAAGTAGTTAGTGATCTTGCCAAGCGGTCGAGACACTCGGTCAGGAAGTGACAGCTGACAGTTGAGACAGTTGTATAAAAAAAAAGAAATTCGAGCACGTTCGAGACGTGTTTTACCCGTCGCCGTGGTCTCGCTTATCATAATTTAAAAAGTTAACCAGATTATTTATGGTAGGAGAATAACTGAAAGTTATATGCTTGTTTAAATGTCAAAAGCCGTTGCCTTGTGCATGGACGTCAGTATACGAATATATCCGGGGTCAATAGAAATAAAAAAAAATATAAACACACCCATTTACCTTCATAGTGTCGCAATTACGCACTATATTTTTTTATGACCAAGGTGGCAAACGAGCAGACGAATTGATGGTAAGCAATTACCGTCGCCCATGGGCAACCGCAACACCAGGGTAGTCATAAGCGCGTTGCCGGCCTTTAAGGGGGGTTGGAGCTCTGGGAACCTTAGTCACCATCAGGAACACCACACTACATACCTGAAAGGTGGCAGTGATATTATGGCTGTGGTCTTCTGTAAGGAGAAAGTACTTTCCCGTTGGGCTTCTCCAGACTCAAGCGTGACACTTCGCTGTGCCCTACCTCTCATTGTCAGACGTAGTTTAAGGACATACCCGGGTCCAAAAGATTTTTAAAAGACACCATGGTTTCATCCCATGTATTCCCGCGATCTTTACCATGTCGTGGGTTCACCTTGTGGGGTCTGCCTCCACTCGACGGCCATCGGTTCTACGCGCTACCTTGTATGATACTAATTTCGGCGCTACATTTTATTATCTTATTTTATTGAGACACGTGATCAAAACTCGTTTTGTAAACAGCATAATCATTAGTAAAATAAGATATTTAAAATATACATAATTATTGTAATGTTTGCGTTGCCGAAGCTCTGAGGATGCCTCGTACCACGTCGGAATGTAATTTGAGTTCAGTATAGGCGATATAATATGTTTTAAATTATTTTATATCGTGTAAATAATACAAATTTGTTTAAATATTACATTATTACAGGACTTTCTTACAGAAACTGACTGAGCCCCACGTTAAGCACAAGAAGGCTTGTGTTGTGGGTACTTAGCCAACGATATGTATAATATACAAATACTTTAATACATATATAGACACCCCTGCCTCAGGACTAATATCTGTGCTCATAGCACAAGTAATAAATGCCTTTACTAAGATTTGAATCCAGGACCATCGGCTTCATAGGCACTACCCACTAGCCTAAATCTATCGTCTGTTTAAAACTTAGAGAATATATTTAATTGTATTTAAACTTACTTCAGTCATTCTAATTCTCACTCACGTTTATTTGGTCTCTCGCGACATTTCTTTAAGAGCATAGGTCTCCATTTTGAAGCATTAAGAGTACCGAGCGTTCGTTCGCATCACCGACACTTCACGCACTCGCACGAGTGACTATATAATCTGACTGAAAAAGTCATGTTCATAAGATATAATTAAAACTGTTGTGAGCCATGTTACTACTTAGTTACAAACGGATAAACTCACGTGTATATGGAGTGTGCCCAGAGATCAAAACTCGCCACACGATCAAAACTGGTCATAATTTAAATTCAAGGCAAAGTGGCATTCAAAGGGCGACCCTTTTATAGGTCTCCGGGCGGCTAGAGGTTATAGCGCACTAGGTGACTCGTCTTGAAAGTGGGTACGGTCAGGGACTTTAATTGTTGAGCCATTTAGGGTTCACTTTACATTGGGCATTTCATAGAGTAAGTATTAAACAAAAACATAAGATAATAGCTTGAACCGTAAGTGGGTCAAGTCGGTGACTGTACCAGAGCTTACCCGGAATATGTCGGCTAGTGCGATATAAGTACACGTGAGATTTCACGAGATATTTCATATGTTAATACATACGTTATGTTAGATAACATATAGTAAAGAAAGGTGCAGGAAGTAACCGCAAGCATGAATAGCAGGCTGGCAACCACAAGTGACTTTCGTTTTTATCAGCTGACTCCACTTTCTACTTATGTCATTGACATTGCTTAAATCTAACCATTGTCATGTTATATGGCCTAATAGTGTCATTATGATATGGTTTAATAGTGTCATTATATTTCCCGTGAGAGTCGCTCTGTAAAATTATACACCGTGTGTAGTTTTGTTTCCGATAATTCGACACGTGTGGTACAGTCGCCATCAGATATATCGGAGCTGTGGACGTAGTCACAAATATCTGAACAACGCCTCTATTGTTAAGTGCATGTTCAGATATTTGTGACTACCTCCACAGCTCCGATATATCTGATGGCGACTCTGTGAATAACAATAGCTATTATCATTATCAATAAGACATCGTTTTACCGACCATGTATATGGACTTTAGTCTCAACTAAATGTTTTTTTTTTAATTTATAATTTGTATTCCGTTTATCCGTTCGATGTAAAACTTAGCAGTATAATGCTACAAATCAAATCATTTATATTAAATATTTTTAGTTGCTTTGGATTGTTTATGTAGTTACACGACTAAAATTAATATTTAAAACTTCATTAAAATTTTATTGATTTATAATTAATAAATTAAAAAAGATGACATACATCAGAAAAAGATAGCCGCGAAAGTTGGCTATGCGAGTTCAAATCCTGCCTCGGAGGCCGGAGGACCTCGTCACTTCTTCTTAAGTAGGTATATGTCATATGTATCAATTTAACAGTAAAACGTTATCGATTAAATTGTGATAAAGTTGATTAATTAAATGAATACGACAAAGTTTATTTCGATAAGCAAAAACTGGGGCAGCGACACTGGCCGGTGTTATGCAATAAAAGACAATGTTGATGTAGGTTAGTGTATTATCGATGTAATTAAAATTCAACAGGTACACTGTACAGTCAGCGTCATATAGTTAGCTGCAGCCAGTATGACCAAATATATCGATACACATCTCTTACTGCTACATAAATAAAGATCTGTATCAATATAATTAGCCAGACTGACTGCAATCAACTATATGTACAATAATAAATTAAGCACAATTAAAATTATAACGATGAATTAATAAATATTTACGTTAGGACAACCTTACACACACATCTTAAGAAGTCTTGTTTCAATCACTAGATGGCGCTATAATCAACATTTAAAAATAAAAAAAACATTTATTCGAAACAGTCACAAACATGAACAGACAAAAAATACAGAGGACTACAATATTAAGTCAGCGAAATTACGAAATGGACCTAACTCATTAAATACATAGATAAGTTCCAGAACCCTAGAATAAATATTCATAATAGATTATGCAGCATATTTATTCCATTGGGTTGAGCCGATCGCACCAAATGTGGGATAAGGCAAAGGAGAAGAAGACAGACAGAGACAGAACGACGACTTGGTAAAGATTGCGGGAATCGACTGGGTGCGGCCGGAGCAAAACCGGTCATTGTGGGTCACTTTTGGGGAGGCCTATATCCAGCAGACGTGCTTCGGCTGATAATAATGATGATGATGAATTAACAAGTTCAAACCCATTCAAGCAGTGTTATAATCTACTGCGCTACGAGAACCGAGTATAATGATTTAGTATTCTGTATTTTTCGTATTTAAATACGAAACCTTATTATGATCTTCAAGATATCAATACTTAATCATTGCGTGTACTTATGACAAGTATGTATTTACAATAAAGACTTGATTAAATAAATATAACATGCCACTCATACAGACTGACAAGTCAAGAGGCACTCCGGCAAATATAACAAAAATACGTTTAATTTGAATGTCAGTGCGCAACTCTCGGCTCTTGGGGTCCCGACGCCCAGCATTTTTTTAGGGCATTATCCAAAAGGCTGGCGGATGCGTACGGGGACCGAAGAGCTGGCAGATTTCTCGCGCAGCGAATTGGTATTGCAATTCAGCGGGGAAAATCTGCCAGCATCTACGGTACCATGCCACGGGTCGATTTCTTGTTTTAAGTTTAGTTCTTGTTATATTTTCATTTTTATTAATATAACTTTAGCTTGTAAGGTTTATAATGTTGTAATTTATGTTTGTTAAATGATATAAATGCGCAATGGTTTTGGACTTAGAGGCCTTCAAGTTCTGTCATAAGAGGGAAAGTGAAAGACGTGACTAATACATATTGCATACCAACATGGTCACTCATGAGGAAGCCATGTTGTCTTTTGCGCGAGCGCAAGTATGTATTATACTACATCTTGGATAAACCAGTGTAACATGAACTATAGGTAGAGTCGCCATCAGATATACCGGAGCTGTGGAGGTGGTCTCGACTATCTGAATAACACTGTCAAGGCAATAAAGTGCGTGTTTATTCGTTTATTGCATATCACAGTAAATAAGGTGGAATTATAATATAGGTAGGGTTACATGTTTAGATATTGGTGACCACCTTCGAGGCTCCAATCTGATAGCGACTGATGGCGAATGCTCCGAGAATGTTCCGGGTTAATTCCTACCGCCTCTTGTCATTTTCGTCGGACGAGGCAAAATTTCATCCTCTCCGCTTTGATGCTTGGCAGTCCTTAGCTGTCCGCTTCTCTAGAAAAATCCTGCCTGGTACTGCGATGAATTTTCACCGAGGTGTTCCCAACCGATTCCACGGGCAAACCTAGCGTACTCCCACATTAAAGGCCGGCAACGCGTCTGTGACTCTTGTTATTTATCTTCGGTCTCACACGGACCAGAACTCAAAATGACTACATCGGCTCCATAACTCAAAATGATCAAAACACAAAATTACTACAACAGAATTAGTAACATACGAAGAAACACCTGATGCGGAAAAGTAATCTGTCCTATAGGTAGGTTTAGGTTATGTTCGTTTTGTATCGGCCCGTTGGGTCTAAGCGCGCAAAAATAAGAACTCCGCGCAAGCGGAACTCCGTCGAATAATTGTTTGCATTTTGTGTTTCTGCCATTTAGAGTTTTGGACTACGAGCTGATGTATTCATTTTATGTTCTAGTCCGTGTAAGACTAACCCTGTAATTTCTGCTTTCCATGTCCAGATCTTCAAAAAAGCCTAGTAGCGTATTTGTCTCTCTTATACTAGTCTAAGCGATTTACTTGAACAATATTTAAGTTGGACAAGGTCAGTGGCGAAACTTCTCGGCTGGATGGCTTTAAACAATAAAGGGCCACGCTTGTTGTGATATGTGTGTACATTAAGGAATAAATATGATTTTATCACTTTATGCCATTGTTAAGTGCCATATTACACATTGTGCATAGCATAATTAATTTTATTTTTCGTATTATTTTGAAACAGTTAAAGTTAACAATATGGCATTTCAAAAATATAAAGGGGTCATAGAGATAAAAACCAAATAACATACTTTCTCTGAAATAATAGTTAACAGTTTTAGTACTAGTTAAGTTTTATCACTGGTAGTATGAGAAGAGGAGTTGTTTGTGCTGTTATTAAATCCCGGTTTCGCGTATTTAATATAAGTTACAGCTTTGATTAGATTTTTGTCAATAGTGGTCATTTTTGGTAAAAGCTTTTGTTGTCTACTGTACTTTTTTGTACAATCAGCCTAAATATCACGGATTTATCTTATGTATTTTAGGAGTTGCCATGGTTATCTTATCAGATCAGGTCAGTGGTACCATAATATTGACGACAGGTCTGGCTTAGGGGATCGGGTTTGATCTGTATGACCCTGCCTATGAAGCCGACGGTCCTGGGTTCAAATCGCAGTTTGGACATTTATAGTAACTAATATAAATGGAAACTTCCATACATTTTTCGAGGGGGTGGCAGCGAATGTGTTAACTAAGTACTCGTAGTTTTCATAATATTGTAATTATTGTATAAGTAAATAAACATTTGAATTCGATCGAAACATGATATCGACAATATTCAAATATTGTCGAAATAATAACAAATAAAATAACATGTATCACATGAGTATATAATTATAATAGAGTATTCGTTTCATATTGTACCGGCGCGTGCCACGGCAAGCTTTTTAAATTAGTTTTTAATCAATAATTTCAATATCAAATCTCAGACCTTGGCACTATGTTGTGACATCTTATTTATAAAGCCGTTAACTAAATAAACACGTCATATGAATAACAAATGAAAAGGGCTATAGTGAAGCAGATTTTTAGTTGATATTTTTGTGACGAAAATAAATATGGAGGAGTGAATTTAGGAAAAACTGAAAGTAAATTTTTTGACACGAAAAATGTTTGTCCATTGTATGGAGTGTTGGCTGACTTAGACAACCGGATCCATAGAAAAAAAATCACTTCCATTTACTTTTATTCTTTAATAAAGGTTTTATAACTTTACTCTTGGCACCTCTTTCTCATGTCTCTGTTTAGCCCTGTTGTTGGTTGGTTAAAACGCCACATTTTTCTTTTTATGCAGTATAATTTAATTACGTACAATAAAAGGGTATTTTTTAGTAAAACAATTTAAAAACTGTCATGTTTGCCTCTTCTTCCCCATAACGCGAACGTTAACAATGGAATCTTAAATCGTATTAGTGAGATTACTGAAATAATTGATAATACTCGACCGTTTCTTTTCTAATCTTATAAAAGCTAAGCTAAGCATTGTTTATTTATTTTTTTAACATTTATTGCACAAAACTACAAAAGGCGGACTTAATGCTACAATGCATTCTCCATCAGTCACCCTTTAGGCAAAGCAGAGAAGTAGAAGGCGGCTTAACAAAACAAAATGAACATAAATGAACACACATTTAAACATAATTAAACATACATTAATATAATATACATGCATAAACTTACACACATATATAATACTAACATAAAACTAACGGAAACAGAAATACTAAGTAATACCAGCAAAGTAGACGCATAAAGATTTTTTGAAAGCAACTTTATTCTGACACTGTCTAGCTTTAACAGGAAGATTATTCCAAAGGCGATTAAAGTAAGTACAAATACTAATATACTAGCTTAATAAAAAAATACTCTTGATACATTGTAAGGATGCTATCGGCATTTCTTCGTATCGACTGACCAGTGAATCAAATGAGATTTTGCGCACTGTTCTAAGAGTAAACATCGCGCCGGTGCGAAGATTAAATACCGTTTATTATCTGTGATTACTGATCAGACTCATCTTCTGAGAATCCTCGTAATGGCCGGATACGGATTTTCCTTTAGATATGTTTAGCATTTATTTATGTATGATTACCTCATAAGGCTCGAGTCGGCCGACTGGCGAACTTCCTGACAAGGCTTTTTACTACTAATACTAATTAATTGAAACCTATATGTTTGCGCAGTAATTATGTCATTAATTAAAGCTTATGTTTTTTTGTTTTGTCTTACACTACTTATCATCATTATATCAACAATAGTACGTCCACTACTGGTTTCGTAAGCAATAATAATCTATATAACCATATATCTACTTCTGAGACGCAAAGCGAAAAATGATATTCGTAAATTTCGTATGATTGTCTCTGTCACTCTCATGGCGCCTTAAGAAAGATGCCCGAAATATACGAACTTCGATGTTCGCGGTACCGAGCCTGTTACCCTGAAGCTCGACTTTACTTTGCACAATCTATATAAACTACATACATATATCTAACTAAGAACGAACAATTTTTTATGAAATATTTTAATTTGCTTGGAATGTTTAAGTAGTTCCACTACTATATAAGCTAATAATTGAAATTGATGACATATACTTAAAAAAAAGCGACGAGGACCTCCGGCGTTCGAGACGGGATTCGAACACTTCACTGGGTTCGGGTGGCCCAATTAGTTAAGGCGTTAGCCGCGATAGCTGGAGATGCGGGTTCGAATCCAGCCTCGTACGCTGCCTGGAGGTCCTCGTTTCTTAAGTATATGTCATCTATTTCAATCTATATATATAAATGTGAAAATCCTGACTGACTGACTGATCAACGCACAGCCCAAACCGCTTAACCTACATAGCTGATTTTTTCACAATAGGTAGTTTATATACCGTAAGAACCCACTAAGAAGGGATTTTTGGAAATTCTACCATTAAGGGGGTAAAAAGGGGGTTGAAAGTTTGTATCGGGTAAGAGTAAAATTTTAAGCTAGAGACTTGAAATTTTGTGCAAACACTCCTTATTCGAATACAAGAAAAGTAATTTCTCCGTTTTTTGAAGTTCATCCCCTAAGGGGTCAAAAAGGGGGTTTGTCTGCGCGTGCAAAGCTGCGGGAAAGCTAGTATGTATCTATCAAAACCAGATCACTTTCAAAGCTGTCACTAACCACAAAGTTACGCACGACGCTAATCTAATCATGTTGGTCACATCGCCGCGTAACGCAGTGGCCACCGGAATACATAAGATGAATGACTCTTTTCGATAACCTACATTTTTTGTCGACGTTTCGACACACTTTTTGCGTCACCCGGCAACTTAACACAGACCTACTTCAGGGAACTCCCAGTGGCGCCTTTGATAAATATTATATTGTTAATATAGCCACAATTAATACTTAGTTCAAAAAAGATACCCACGTGTACTTATATGGTACCCGTGTATTTAAAAAAAAGATATATATTTCGGGACAATCTTATACAAATCGACCTAGTCCTACGGTAAGCTCAGTAAGGCTTGTATTGTAGGTACTAACTGACGATATATGTAATAGATAGATACATATAAATATTAACAACAATAATATTACTTTGCTATTCCGCTGTTTAATAACGTGCTAGTCAATCAGTGCCAACCCGTTATATTTACTTGCGTATTTTTTCATGCATTAATGTTCCCTACCTCCCACCGCAAAATTAAATACGCTAATAAACATAACAAACCACCACCAATAATACCAAAACTCGACACGTGTTTCGATGCCTTGACTGGGACTCGAACCCAGAACCATCGGCTTCATAGGCAGAGTCACTACCCACTGGGCCAGACCGGTCGTGTATTTTATTTGTTATTTATAGGTAAAGAACTTAGCATGGCCTGTGTAGTAGTAACGTGTGTACACGCATGTCGGCGTTCTATACTCAAATTTTGACGTAAGTTCCATATTAATTATCTGCACAACTACATAGACATGGTGCTTCAGTTAAGTTTTTAACCTATACATGGTTCACAACGGTTTTAATTATATTAGCCAGAAACAAATTATTATGTTAATAAAAAAATTGGTAATCGAAAATGCTATCTTCATATCAGTTTTTTATTTGTATTTTATTTTTCGTATCGATTTTTTTACCAGTCAAGTTCAAAAATACGTACCGAAAGAATCCTTTCATAAATACGTCCTACAACCTTATTTACTGTACAATAGAGTTGCTCGGTACATATTTTTGACACTTTGACAGTGAACGAATTTTTACACTTCACTGTACCTAGTATTATTTTTTTAAATGGCAAATTACTAATCTAATTTATTGACGAGAAGGTATTCTATGTATGAATTAATTCACCAGTCAAAAAGCCCCGTGTGAGTGACCTTCGACACACGATAATATATTAATGTTAGCAGAATAATCTTTATGGCGTGTTCGCCATGAATGCCATTGTTCCTCACATTTAATGTTTTCGCACATAAATCGCTAACATTCTTGTATTTTTAAACACGGGCCCATTCAAGCCTCAATCAAGTTGTGACATCGCGTGAGTATGTTCTAATAGGTATAATTGGCTTGTTGACAATTTTTTGAAAATTATGTCAATCGTTTTGTGTATTGTGAGGGTCAAATGTCTGTATCGGACTAATTACATAAAATTGTTTTTATATTAAGCAGAAACGTCTGCTAGCATATCAAATAGAAAAATTTGACTCGCAGCGGGACTCGAACCCATCCATCCAGTGATTGTGGGATCGAGTCCCGCTGCGAATCAAATTTTTCTATTCTTCTTTAGATTTAAATATCAATTACATAAAAATACTTAATGATTTTTTTTTCTATGGTACCTATTTAATTTTTGTAATTGTTTGATATGTTTTCTTATAGAGGTTTCCAGAGCTCCAACAATTTTTAGGGTAGGCAACAAGCATGTGAATCCTCTGGCTTCCATAGGCTACGGTAACAGCTTACCATCAGGCGGGCCGTATGCTTGTTTGCCATTGTCGTTGTATTAAAAAAAATAACGCATTTTTAAATATGTTTGAGAGTGGTTTGTGTTCCGTTCCGATAGAAAAGATTTCAACGCGTAGGGATCCTGCTAGCCAATCAATTTGTATAAGGATGGTTTGAAACATTGATTTATGGACCTCAAGATAAGGGCTCAGCCTTTGAGGCTTATCGGATAGCGTGGTATATTATGTAAACATGTGCTTACTTTAAATTTTATATTTTTAATATTTGTATTCATACTTATTGAATGTTGATAAGATAGCGTAGTTATTATACATGGACGGGACTTAACCGCGTATATTAACTTTAAAATTTACCTCCGACGTTTCGAAGACGACGTTGTCCTCGTGGTCTCGCATTAAGACAAATATGTACAGACCGTGAAAGTGTAAATCAGTAAATAGCGTAGTTGTTTTTGAAAACCAAAATATTTAATGAAATAATGCGCATAAATGGTAATTATTACGACAGTTTATTGCAGTAAAATATGTTAGAAAGTTGCTAACAAAAATACATTTTTACACAGCTCTTTTTTTATACGTTTGTGAAAAATTCGGCCGCTTTAAGAAAGCGGGAGAAGGTTGCGTGTTTGGATGGCTTTTTGTTTGTTCCTCTGGTGGTTTGGTGTTCAGAGGCATGGTCTTATTTTTTTAAGGAGGTAGGTAGTAGGTTGCGAAAAAGAGGGTTTGATCCCCGCTCCGGGTCATTAGTGCAAAGGATGTCAATCGCTTTCCAGTGTGGAATCGCAGCGAGTGTGCTGGCCACTTCTGCGCCTAGAGTTATTTTTTGACTAAATGTTATTGTTTTCATTTTTGTGTGCAAAATTCTGATCTAATTTTAGAAACCATTTTTTTTTGTATTTGTACAACATAATTATAAATAGTAGAGAAATCTGCAAGAAGTGTATGTCCTTGGTAAGTATGTACATATCTTTAGAATTTTTTTGGTAATCGTTGAATAACATAAATTAATAAATATAAATATTGCGGGACATATCTGACACAAATCGACTTAGTCCTATGGTAAGCTCGGCTTGTGTTGTAAGTACTAGACGACGATATATATAATTCATAGATAGATACATATAAATACTTGAATACATAGTAAACACGATATATAACATCACTATTATAAATTAATGTTTACAAAAAACGTAACTTTCTTGTGTTACTAATTCTATTCGCCATTTTTTCAAAAGTGCTTAAAGTGGTTCACCGCGAGCTGTCATTAGCACGAACACATCGCACGCGTTTTTGCGTATTTTTTGTTTACAACGCGGATGCGACACGCTCAGACATATCTGTACGGACGAAACGCCAAAATATGTATACACGTGCTTTAACATATACGCAATAAGGTGCGTGTGTACATGTTTAGGAAGTTGTAATGTATTGATATTTTTGACCTCGGCGCGGGGAGCTGTGTGCGACCTCACGAACCGGACACCGGGCGACCTTTGATTATATCCTGAATGCATCCCAACGGTGTGAACTATAGATAAATCGTGATTTTACACCTATTATTTCTATTACAACTAATCAACACGGGATAGTTAATTTTAATGACTTCCACATTTTCGACACTGTACCCTAATAACGAGTATCGAGTTTACTATCTTTGCATCGTTCGCACTAAAATAGTACAAGCGAGATGCACAGATAGTAAACTCGATACTCGTCATCGAAAACCTCAATGTCACAACTCATGGTAAGGGTACTGTTGCAAGCGCCAATGTTTTTATAACATCGAAGTTCCTCTTTTTGAGTTTGAGTAAAAAAAGGTTTTGACTTATGTTTCTTCACTATGTTTCTTGACTAACTATATAGTCACTTTTACTGTATTTCATTTTATAATTGAATAGCGTCATAGAATATTCAGTAGTAAGTCGACAAAACTTGGCTGTCCTCAGTTCGAATGGAATTGGTATGGGCACTTACCTATTTACACAAAACTCGTGAAATTCAAACATATTCATTGTATAGAACCGGGAAGATAGATACCAACCAACCCAACCAACGCCAACGCGAACGGCTCATGATAAAGCTCCTCGTTACTGATTGAAATATGTCGAGAAAAATTCGACTTAGTAAACCACGAGTTCCCCGTTTCTATACAATTAATAAATGTATATATGATATATATAATCATTTTTTATATACGACTGACCAGCGTTTGACACCAGTCGCACCTAAGTGTCGGGATGTAGCACACCGGTTCAGTAACGGCCTATTCACTCTTGCCTTGAAGAGACCCAAATTATATCTTTCCGGGAATACAGACGAAGGGAGCGAATTCCATTCCTTAGCAGTCCGCATTAGGAAGGTAGAAGCGAATCGCTTCGTGCGAATGAATGGAATATTCACAAAGTAAGGATGAAATCGCTCCCCTCGCCTGGACGTCCGGTGATGGAACGGAGATGGCGGAATTAAAACGTGCAATTCTTGAGCACACTCTCCAAAATGTATTCTTTAAAACACAGGCAAACTAGCAACCTTGCGACGGTATATGAGAAGTTTGTTTTCAAAAAGACTTATTTATTTATATGATCAGGGGTTATTTCTCTAAAAAAACCATACAAAAACAAGCCCTATTGACGTAGAGAATTAAGTCCTTTTGAAAAGACACTCCTCATAAGTTTATCGTAAATACTCGTTTCTGAGCTATGTGCGTTATTTGGGTGTATTGATTTCATATATATTGCCCTCTAGTATAGCAACAGAAGGTGATTTCAAATGTATACAAAATTGTATAAATAATTCAACAAATCGACAAACTGGTTTATAGATGGGTTGATCAAATATCAATATTCCTTTTGTAGTTTTGCAACGGAGCGACCATGTTTTATGTTCACTGTATTATGATTATTGTTTAGAAGATTACATTAATTGTTATATTAATTGTTTAAAAACAATTAATTGTTTTTATCTGAGTAAGTTTTTTAATAAGTTACTTAAATAAATCTAACTTACAATTATAAGCAAGGACCGGAATTCTTCATAGCAAAAATCAAACTTAGAGTGGGATTGACTGAGGTGTTCATGACTTGTCCCGTCATCAGCAGAAGTAGCTAAGCATTTGAGGTGTTCAAAATGAGGTCAACACGTCTCTATTGTCAAGAGAATAAGAGCGCGTGTAGGTAATTTTGAACACTTCAAACGCTTAGCAACTTTTGCTGCTGACTAGGTAGGTAGTAAGTAGGTCACAAGGGCACTTTTACACGTCGAGTATAAAAGTAATAGTAGTTTATGTATCTGTACATAATGAAGGGCATTACAACATGAGTGTGAGTTTATGAAACGAGCCGAACCTAATTATGTATAGTTACATACACTACTTTATCTACACACATATCATTAAGTGTTTTAAGATGGGTTCAGAAACCGTAGGGAAATGACTTATTACTAGGGTTACTTGTAAACATTAAAAAGTCAACGAACAAAATAAATGACAGCTTGGAACGGCGGCGTTGCGTATTTCGTATCTCAGTCAATTTTTTTTTTAACCATAGACAAGCGAATTAACTCCCTATTCTACTGTCACTCGAGTTCAAATGTCGTTCGATTTATATTAAAAAAACATAACGAATTGGCGTTTCGTATCAATGGCTGTTTTAATATCTATAGATACTAGAGTAGACACCCCACTTGAATTTGACTGCTGTTCCAAATTTAAATTCATAACCTACTGATTTCAGTAGGTAATGTTAACATTACCTACTGAAATATTTCTGATGGTTGGTAATGCTGGTCATTGCCTACGGTTTCTGGACGCATTTTAGAGCACTTATGACATGTACGTAGATAAATATATTTTATACTCGAAGATAGAGTATATTTCGAGCATCTTGTTTTACTCCAATCAAGACGTCATGAGAGTGACAAAGATAATCGACCGTTTACGAATATCGTTTTCATATGGTTTTCAGCGGTAGGCGCAGACTTACATATAATTATTTACGAGTACAGTCAAGGTCACCCGGGACCCGGGTATGTCCTTAAACTACGTCCAACAATGAGAGGTAGGGCACAGCGATGACCATCACGCTTGAATCTGGGGCAGCCCAACTGGGGAAGTACCTCCTCCTTACAGAAGACCGCAGCCATAATAGCACTGCTACCTTTCAGGTATGTAGTGTTGTGTTCCTGATGGTGAGTAAGGTTCCCAGAGCTCCAACTCCCCTTTAAGGCCGGCAACGCGCTTGTGACTCCTCTGGTGTTGCGGGTGCCCATGGGCGACGGTAATTACCATCAGGCAATCCGTCTGCTCGTTTGTCGCCTATGTCATAAAAAAAAAGGTCAAAAATATCGACTCAACCAAAATATGTATACATGTACCAACTCACACACACACACACACATAATAAATGGCATGCGTAAGTATTTACGCATGTTGTTATGTAGTATATATGATATTTAAAATTTATGTCAAAAAAGTGGAAAAAAGAAACATATAGTACTCCACAACCGGAAGAGCGAGTCCTCCTGACACAGCTGGTGTCCATATACCTAATACGAGAGCTCAACACGTGTAACAATTGTTTGTGTGTTTTTTCACGAAATAAATAATTTTATTTGAATTTTAATGTAGCTCAACAAACCAGTAATACAATAAGGTACATGTATACAAATTATGGCACTTCGACCGGATCGATATTTGTGACCTTGTACATTGCAAGTTAAATAAAAGCTATTTTTTATTTAGAGTTTAGTTTTTAGTTGGTATCTTTCTTACGTTTTTATCTTATATTTTTAATAAAATCTTGGAATAATTAGGATTTAGTCTCAACACAATTGAAAACATATTCAATTGACATTTTTCCTCATAGGCTATGAGGTTATAGTAGATGATTTATGGGGTTCACACGCCTGCGGCGCTACCGCGAACAACACGAGCTGCGCGCGCGCCGGCGGTGTCGACGCGATGCGGGTACGGTCCGTACCGTACCTTTAACGACTATATTTACATGTATCGCATTAATTTTTTTTAAATACAACGACGGTGGCAAACAAGCATACGGCCCACCTGATGGTAAGCAGTTACCGTAGCCTATGGACGTCTGCAACTTCAGAGGATACACATGCGCGTTGCCTACCCTAAAAGTTGTTGGAGACCTTACTCACCATCAGGAGCACAACACTAAGGTAGCAGTGCTAAATTATGGCTGTGGTCTTCTCTAAGGAGGAGGTACTTCCCCAGTTGGGCTGCTCCAGATTCAAGCGTGATGGTCATCGCTGTGCCCTACCTCTCATTGTTGGACGTAGTTTAAGGACATACCCGGGTCCAATAAATATATGGTGCAGTAAATGATTATTTTATTTAATTTAGTAATGATTACGTGCGTCTATCAAAACATTTTATCCCAATGTTTTCTCTCTAGTCAATAAGTAAAAGTCAAAATACTTTCGGGTCAGAGGTGTAAGGTTAGAACCGGTGTAGTTTTTATTTTTATTTTATTTTTCTCTTTCAGAAACCACAGAGACTGCCGCTACTGTGCCCGGGCCCTTACTCTTGACGCTAGCTCTCTAGACGTATTCAGAAGACGTATTTCACAAAGAATACATTTAAATCATAGTAATAATCTTTTCTTTTCATTTAATTTTTTTATCTTTTTATCATCACATATCTCTATGAAAAAGCATATACAAGAACTTGATACGATATTACTTGATGCATTTACATACGTACATATAATAATGATAAAAAATGCAAATCATTAAATAACAACGTCGTTATAAAAACTTAATGATGTTGACAGAGATTCTGCAGCGGATCTAAAATAAATGGTAATCGATACAAAGGCATAGAACACAGTTTTTTTTTTATATACTATATTAGATGATGCCCGCGGCTTCGCCCGCATGGTTAGACGAAAATGTAACATACTCAGGCTTTCCGTGGGATTGAGATTTTTTCCCGCTGGAAAAAGTGAAAAAAGTAGTTGAAGGGATGGAGAGTGACATTTTCCATCCCTTCAACTACCTCCACTTAAACGTCAATTCGTCGCTCCGTTTTGCCGTGAAAGACGGACAAACAAACAGACACACTTTCGCATTTATACTATTAGTACGGATATACAATATTCTTTAGCAAAATATATCTCAGAGCTATTGGCGCTTACGTCACGCGGTATCACTTTGATCTGCTAAATTCATTAATAACAGCGTAAGCGCCAATACTCTTAAGGTCTTAAGCTGCACTCAAATTATGAGTGTCATTATAATTAAAGTCAATGACCTATTAATTTAATATTATCTCCAAGGATGCTTCGAACTAAAACATTGGTTATGCGTAATGGTTTTTGTTCAAAGTGCTTATAAAAATAAAATAAAGTTATATGCACGTCTCGTAATCGGGCCAATCATTTTCCTGCTTGGCTCGTCGAGCACTTTAAAGCAAATTTTAGTTAGTTTAACCATATTTCAACAACATTTTAGGCTTAATATAGCACCTAACAGACAGGGCTGGCCTGTGTAGTGACCCTGTCTTTGACGGTCCTGGGTTCAGATATCAGTGTGTGATGAGCACAGATATTTGTTTCTGAGTCATGGGTGTTTTTATGTATAGTATTTGTGTATTTATATATAGCCTGAGCACAATATGGTCCATATTGGGAGTCACTTGGAGGGATCGTAAAAGTAACCCAAAAACTTTTATTTATTATGTTTGGTGTTTGTTGCTATAGCAGCAATATAAATACGTCATCTGTGAAAATATCAACTGTACTACTCGTATCATGGTTCATGAGATAGGGCCCGCACGCACTTAGCGTCTTTCGAGCGTCGTCGTCTAGTGAACGTTTACGTTACGACGCCGCAACGTCAATGGCGTCTTTCGAACGTTAGCGTATAGTTAACGCCTGTGCAGCAGGCGTTGACTCAGGAAACCGGCTTCTAGCCAGCGCCTGCGCAGCGCCCCTACCCCGGGATTCACCGTCCTATCCGTCTTACTCCCACAACTATATTGAGTTAAAGCCAGTCATAGAGCCTGATGGTCACAGTAGACGGCCAAATATACAGACAGCCGGAGAGAGGAGTCTTAATTATAGTGGTTTTTATCCTTTGGGTACGGTATCTGTACGGGTCCAGTGAATAATAAAGCAACATTAGTTTATTTTCCTATTAACGAAATAATCCTAAACATTGTAATTGTTAATTAAATTAAGCCCCAAACTAAAACGCGTAAACGCCTCAATTCCACTCCATTATCATAACAACCGCAACCAATTCTTACAACACAGTCACGAGACCAGATCCGATTCGATATCCGCCAATACTCCAATATTGGCCAAATGCACCAACAACCAATTAGCATGGTGCGATGGTGCAACTGGTTGCTGCAACGCGGTTGGTTACCTAACCGCTCACAATGCCGCTGAGATCTTGAGGACTGCAGTTACCTTAGCACGGCTTGTTTGCTTCGACATTAGCACTTTGTGAGACAAATATTTACATGCGATCGTCAATCAAGGCAAAAGATGTAAGTTCAAACTTAAGCGTTTATTCAGTAAGTAGGCCACAAGGGCACTTTAACGCGCCGAGTATATAAATTTTTAAAGAGAAAAATAAAAACTACACCGATTCTGACCCTACACCTCTGACCCGAGTTGCATTTTGACTTTTATGAACGGCAGTAGACCGGCAAAAAAAAACTTAAACATACATAAAAATGCGTTATTCTATAAGAAAACATATCAAACAATTACAAAAATTGAATACCATAGAAAATATACTACGTATAAGTGCAAATCTGACTGCTTAGAACGAAGTTAACAAAATGTTTTATATGCTGTCTTACTTGAACTAAATAAGCGACTCTAACACAACCCCAAAGCTACAAAAACAAAGTATACATTGACTTTTATAGCTTTGGGGTTGTGTAAGAAATGAAGAAAAAGAAATGTTTATTTACTCTGCATATGTGTTTTTGGGACATTGGATTACACCTCCCTACGAAATCCTACCTAATTTGGTCCAATAGATTCGGAAATAATTTGCTGTGACAGACGGATGCAGACAGACGCAAGAGTGATTCTAAGGTTTCGTTAGGGTGGAAGTTCCCAAAATCCCTTCCTACCTCATGCCTACCTAATGATACAAAGCTCTGGTGAAAATTTCAAGTTTCTACGCCCCGTAGTTTTGGCTGTGCGTTGATGATCAGTGAGGCCACCTACTTTTATAGATTACTAGATGATGCCCGCGGCTTCGACCGCACGGTTAGAGGAAAATGTAACATATTGAGACTTCCCGTGGGAATGAGATGTTTTCCCGCTGGAAAAAGTAGTCTATGTCACTCTCTATCCCTTCAACTACCGTCAAAATCACGTCAATTCGTCGCTCCGTTTTGCAGTGAAAGACGGACGAACAAACAGACACAATTTCGCATTTATCATATTAGTATGGATGAGATAAGTAAAGCTACAATATTTCTGCAATGAGTCAATTGTAAACAAAATATCGACCCGACAAGTCACGCGTCCTACTACCCACGCGGCTACTATAAAAAAGGTATATATTTTCTCCATGCCAGTAATTACATTCTCCAGGAAACGCGTAAATACCTAGTGGGTATAATGTTAATGATCGACGATCTCTGACGCTTTGTGACGCGTTCCCACGGCTACAATGACCGCGTGCGCAGGTCTACAGCTGTGAAACTAAACGGAATGTCATCGGCAATTAGTACGCATTCAAGTGGAGTTATTTTTAACTGTTTTATGCACACAGCAATCGTATACATACTCGTATATATAAACAAACCCTTAGTTTTTTTTATGACATAGGCGGCAAACGAGCAGAGGGATTGCCTGGTGGTAAGCAATTACCGTCGCCCATGGGCACCCGCAACACAAGGGGAGTCACAAGCGCGATGCTGGCGTTTAATGGGGGTTGGAGTTCTGGGAACCTTACTCATCATCAGGAACACAACACTACATACCGGAAAGGTATCAGTGCTATTATGGCTGTGGTCTTCTGTAAGCTGGAACTACTTCCCCAGTTGCGCTTCTCCAGACTCAAGCGTGATGGTACTTCGCTGTGCCCTACCTCTCAATGTTGGACGTAGTTTAACATCCCGGGTATCATCCAGTTCTCAGTTATCACTTTAATTTCTGCTAAGTATTTATGTTATCCTTAGGTTAATCAAGTAATGTCGCAGTTATACTCCTTTACACACTCGTCCGACCTAATGAAGGGGTCAAACTGCAAACTAGGCCTGGTACTGGGTACGTTCGTATATTTCGATCATTTTTCTCTTTTAGTCTAATTAAGGCGTTATGAGAGTGACAGAGACAATCGTCCGAAATTTACGAATGTATAATGTAAGAGAGAATACGAAAACGTATGGTTGCCTTTCTTAACAATGTAACATCTATTTTACTAGATATATGTCCGAGTGTGACCTGTAATAAGAGCAATAACTTTAGGTATCGTCTTTACACCACGAACGTAGCAACATTTGTTCTAGTACTTTTGAAAATAACTAGTTTACTACATACTACTTACTATTATTTGCTTACAGGCCATACAGCTACGGATTGATGAGTCGACCTACCTATTGTTTTACTTATTGCGATGGAACTACTTATGTTTTAATACATTGTTTGTCTTTATTTATTTAATTATTTTACTATTGCTTTGCTGCGTCAGGCGCTTCCTGTCTTAGTGTTTACCATCAAAACGTGAGGGGGCTCAGGACTAAAACTGATTTATTCTGTAGAAATTTGCGAATGAGTGACTATGATATTATTACCCTAACCGAATCATGGCTGTGTGAAGGTATTCGAGATGATGAACTCTTTGATGATCGTTATTGCGTGTGGCGACGCGATCGCGATTATATTTTAACACAGCAAACTCGCGGCGGTGGAGTGGTTATTGCAGTGAAACGTAGTATCTTAGCCACAGGTATGCCGGATTGGCAATCATCGGCCGAGGATATGTGGGTATCTTTAACGTTACGTTGCCCTCGTAGTAAATTAACATTCAAACTTAATATTTGTACTATTTATTTATGCACGGAACACTTGGGAAACTCGTTTGTCGATCAACTGGGTAATTTTTGTGAGCAGGTCGAGTCGATAGTTAATAATCACCAGGCTGACAAATTCCTCATACTCGGAGATTTCAATATGAGTTGCATTGAGTGGTCAGAGTTTGAATTTGGATTGCAATCATCAAATGCCACCGGTGATCATGTGAGCAATTTTTTGGATACTTTTAGTTTTGCAATCTGCAGCAGTTTTCATCAGTTAAAAACGTCCACGGCGGTATTCTAGATTTAGTTTTTTGTAACGATTTTGTTTCGGTATTGCCTTGTATTGACCCGTTAGTACCAGAGGACCCGTACCATAAGGCATTATGCATAACCATATCTTTCGTTGAGCTCCAAAAACTAACTACCGCCGGCCTTACCGCATTTGCATTTTATCGTGCTGACTATACCTCAATAAACAAATATTTGCTGTCCTATGATTGGGCCGCGGTCTTAGGTACCGGTGACGTCGAAGAAGCAGTCAATTGTTTTTACAAAATTATATACGAAACTCGAGACATGTTTGTGCCTAAAAAAAAGGGCAGTAATTCTAATTACCCACATTGGTTTAGTCGAGGGCTTATAAGGCTGATAAAGGAAAAATATAAGTATTTTAAAAAGTTTAAGACCTATAATAACCTCTCTGATAAGTGTACCTTCGAATTATTAAGAGATAGGGTGAGGTTACTGGAACAAGAGTGCTATTCTCATTACATAAATCGTGTTGAAGACTCGCTAAAAACAAATCCACGCTACTTCTGGTCTTTTCTTAAACGCAGCAGTTCAAGTTCTTCTTTTCCTGCTTCAATGACCTACTCTGGTGTTGCCTCTGACACTGGCGAAGGCATTAGCAATTTATTTAATGATTATTTTCAGTCCACTTTCTTAACTAAAAATGCCCAAGCCGGTTCTCATCTACCTAACGAGCCAGCATCTTCTATTGCGGACATAGGATCTATTGAAGTGCAGCCTGACCAAATTGCGAAACTTCTTAGAAATCTTGACCTTAATAAATCTGCCGGGCCCGATAATCTTCCAGCTGTGTTTCTTGTAAATTGCGCAGAAAATATCTCACATCCACTTGCTATACTGTTTAACCGTTCACTATCCGAGGGAGTGATGCCACGCCTATGGAAATCTGCATTCGTTACCCCTATACATAAGAATGGCATTAAAAGTAAAGTTGAGAATTATCGCCCGATATCTAAGTTGTGTCTCATAGCCAAAGTACTTGAACGTATTGTATACAACCAGGTGTACGCCTCTCTTAAACATGCATTTTGTCCCTATCAACACGGTTTTCTCAAACAGAGGTCTACTGATTCCAACCTTATTTTGTTTAATGATTACCTGTCACTCAACTTAGACCGTGGTGACCAAGTCGATGCAGTGTATACGGACTACAGCAAGGCGTTTGACCGTATAGACCATATTTTGTTATTAAATAAACTTCTATTAGTAGGTATAAGAGGAGACCTCTTTCGATGGTTCTCTTCCTATGTATTGAACAGGTCTCAAGCAGTTGTGCTGAATGGATTTTCCTCATCTTGGGTGGAAATTTCTTCAGGGGTGCCTCAAGGATCTTTGCTTGGGCCGTTATTATTCATAATTTTTATTCACGATATCTCAAAATGCTTTAAACACTCGAACATTCTTTTATTTGCTGATGATATGAAGGTATTCCGGACGGTCAATAACACTTTTGATTCCAATAACCTCCAAGAAGATCTGATAAGATTAGATAGTTACTGTGCTGACAATAAACTTGACATAAATGTGTCCAAATGTTTTACCATCTCATTTACTCGTAAGCACAATGTCTTCAATTCCAACTATTCATTAAAAAATGTAGGTATTTCTAAGTGTACTGAAATAAGGGACTTGGGTGTCATAATGGATAACAAGCTGATCTTCGATCGGCACGTTGATTCAATAGTCAACAAAGCTTTTAGGTCACTTGGTTTTATTATGAGATCGTGTAAGAATCTCAAAAGAATAAAATCTATAAAAATTGTCTACTGCGCATTTGTGAGGAGCCATCTCGAATACGCTTCTCAGGTATGGAACCCATGCTATGATTTATATATTGCTAAAATTGAAAAAATTCAGAAAAAGTTTATTCGTTTCCTGAGGTACAAATTCCGAATCCCCAAACAAAGTTATGAGCATCACTGTGCAAAACTCCACCTACTGCCTCTGTACACTCGGCGTAAAATCTCTGACGTGACTTACGTGATGAAAATTGCCCAGAATGACGTTGACTGTCCAGATTTGCTATCGAAGTTAAAGTTCTCAGTCCCTTCACGCCTGTCCTCTCGTAGCAAATCATCACTTCATGTTCCCTTCGCTCACAATAATTATAGGAAGAATTCGTTTCTATTAAGAGCTGCACGATCTTTTAATCAGCTTTGCAAACATCACGATAGCATCGATCTGTTCTGTGATGGCCTCACCTCAATACGTAGGCTAATGATTAATGATTTCTCTTTCGGAATTCACTAGTATATAGGCTTGTCCACTTCTTTCTCTATGTATTTTATATTATAAAATTTTATTCCTGCTGTCAAGCAACTGAAAAGCATGTATTTACTCTGGCACACTTTGTACTTTGTACTTTGTATTTTTGTACTTTCGTTTTTACGCAGTTTCTACCTGTGGAAACTTGTAATTGGCTCTCTGCTTTTATATTACTATACTCTATGTAACCTTAGCTGTAAGTTTTCCTATGTAATAAAATAAAATAAAATAAAATAAAAATATTAATACGAAGACTTTCTAAGCAAGCAATGTATTGTGAAAATTATAAAGTTTGCAGCAAACGTCTACTAGACTATTGGATGCTGTTCATTGAGCTATTTTGTTAGAAAATATACCAAGTAATAAATTAAATACACAATTGTTGAAAGTTGTAAAACACATGTTCGCCCGTGGTGTAGAAGCGATCCTTAAAGTTATTGGTTATTGCTCTTAATTACAGGCCTGTACATCTATAGTGTTACTCAAACAACATATAATCAACACACAATAAAATAACTTCATAGTCCTTTGTTACAAAGCAATACTTATTAATTCTTTATAACTGAATAATACAATCACTTGACAGCGGTAGGTATTTAGTTCCAGCGATAAAAATATTTATTAATTGTTACAAAATGCATCGATGACGGTATCCATTTAATTGCTGTTAATAAAAATGGTCAATAAAGACCATAAATGCTTCCTTCATTGTAACCTTTATTGTGGCTGTATGAATAATCTCGCCGAATAAGTTTGCCGGCTACGCAGTACGCACGGGTAAAATAGTTATTTGTTATACAAGGGAGCAAAGTTAGTGTTTACTTTCTCGTGCTAACATTGAGCCCGGAGCTAGATAAAGATTACAAAATTGAATCACGGGCATAGTAGTTCAAAGAGGAATCTTGAGCGTTGGGAGGGTTTCAAGGCACAAGAGGGGAAGAAATTTTGCTGCCGAGGGAAATATGTACTTTTTTTTCACTACACTACAGCGAGGAGAATAGTGACTCTAAAGCATTTAAATTTACTCTAAGTTATAGTCAATCATTTGTCATTCAAAATCATAATTTAAATTTACACCCAACCCAGTTAACGTCAAAAATAGATGAAATATTTGTTTCTAAAGATTTCTATCTGTTTTTAAAGAATCAAAACAGACTTTTCGAACCAGTGAGGTAAAAAGATCTTAATTTTTCAATTTAGCCACATTACATTACACGTGTAAACTTTTTGACCTCTAAGTTGCGAACATTATTACCGGCAAGAAACTCAGCTGGAGGAAACCGGACTAATCCTAAGAAGGCCTAGTTTACCCTCTGGGTTGGAAGGTCTACCTAGACCACCACTAGAGGGCATCTGCCTACGCCAATTCTTGGGATTAGTTATCAAGCGAACCCCAGGCTCCCATGAACCGTGGCTGAAATGCCGGGACATCGCGAGAAAGAAGATAGTAATAGATTTGATTGGTTAAAATAGCAAATTCTTCATTCTAGCGACTATAAAACCTTGAAAACTGAATAAGCTTCCGTCTCATTGTTAAGTTCTTATCTGTCATTACACATAATGGATGAGTGAATAAGTTCCATACGGTAATTGGCCGATTACTTCCTAAAATGTTCATGAACTTTGCGATGGGCGCCATCTTGTGTATCATTACATAAATTGACGTAATTATTGCGAAGATCGGGTACTTATATTAAAGTTTAGGTAGAAAGATAATTTGTTTATTCGATTATTGCAGTATCACACAAAACAGCAAAAGTTTAGTTTAGAATTAAAGCAATATCGCGAACAAAGAAAGTTCTGCAATTGCGTGGATCTTTCTCCTTTACTCCAATTAAAGGGTAATAAAGTAACAGAGACAAATCATTCGAAATTTGAGAATGTCGATTTACATTGTAGGCCTTCTGACACTAGGTATATCTGGTGTTTCCTGTAAAAAGATCAATAACTATGGCATCGCTTCTATATCACAAACGTAGCAACAGTTGTTCTAAGTCTCTTGAAAATAACTTATAGTTTACTAAACATGAATAAAAAAGATTTTTCAAGCAAGCAATGTATTGTGAAATCTATGAAGTTTGTAGGCTGGCAGTAAATGTCAACTAGACTATTGGATGCTGTTCATCAAAGTACTATTTAGTTAGTTCTGAAAAATCATAAGTAATAAATTAAAACACTAACATTTTTTTAAAGTTGTAGAACAAATGTTGCTACGTTCGTGGTGTAAAACGGATCCCTAAAGTTATTACAGGACACACCCGATATACAGATTATGGTATATATTACTACTATTTAAAGCTGGACATGGGTCTCCCCCATAAAATGCAATAAGTAGTATGAGGAATTTAATGCCATAATCGCCACGCTTGGTGATCACGGTCGTTCCACCGCTCTACATGCTGGCCCAGAGCTGGGCCAGCCACATGGACATGCAATGGTTGAAACGTCACTACACGATGGTGACATTCAGTTGTGATCATCGTTTTGGCTCACATGCTTTGACGTTTGGCCGCCCAATACCGCGGCCATCCCATCGCCATCTCGGCGTGCCACAAGCCACTGGTCCTATCGCAAGCTAGTAAGTTATGAGCCATCAGCTATTTCAACAAAAGATAATTGCTCCAGTGAAATAAAAAAGAGAGATATATATTTATAGCTCATCGCCCGAAGATGAACTACGATCGCCCGGCTATGACTTACACGGGATTCATTATCTTTTGTACCTTGAAATAGGTTACTCATAGCTTACTGGCTCGCGGTGGGACCAGTGCCTAAGCCACTACTATCCTCTCTATATGCTACTATTATCGTACCACTCCTGTACTATAGGCCAGCATAATGGGCCATCGTTAAAGTAAAAAAAAACAAATAAAAACAGTAGTCGCATTTATTTGTGTGATGAGGTGCGCAGATATTTGTTTCTGAGTTATGGTTTTATATATATATATTAACATCTTTATTTACAATAATTACGATATTCGATATTTAAATCGAAAGAAAAATAGAAAAATTTGACTCGCAGCGGGACTCGAACCCACAACCACTGGATCACTAGCCCAGTTTCTGCATAATAAAAAAAAAAAAATTACGATATTATAGTACTACTACTTTATTTATATTATACTCTATTTATATAGCGGTAAGGATGTATTACGTTATATTTGGCCATACTGACAGTAACTAACGTGACGAGTAACATGTACGTAAGTATTTAAGTATTTATTTTGTATATTATATATCTGGACTAGTGGGTAGTGACCCTGCCTATGAAGCCGATGGTCCTGGGTTCGATTCCCAGTCAGGGCATTTATTTGTGTGATGAGCACAGATATTTGTTCCTGAGTCATGGGTGTTTTATATGTATTTAAGTGTTTATATGTATCTATCTATTATATATATCGTCGTCTAGTACCTACAACACAAGCCTTACTGAGCTTACCGTAGGACTAGGTCGATTTGTGTAAGATTGTCCCGAAATATTTATTATTATTTATTTATTTATTTTATATATTGTTAGCTGAGTTACAACACAAGACTTCTAGAGCTTACTGTGGGGCTCAGTCAATTTGTGTAAGAATGTCCTAAACTATTGTAACATTTTTTTGGTAGTACTCGGCAGATCTTCACTGCTAGTGCCAAAAAAAAAGTTTTTTTTATTCAGCTAAATATTTTGGCGCCTAAATATGCTATTTCTGTACTGTTAAGCTAATAGATATAATTGCACATAGAAACGATTTATAGCTAAGGTTGAGTCTATTATAAAGACTAGTTTTAGGCTAATCGTCCCGCCAGCCTTCATCTCGCAGTTGCTGGCAGGTTAAAGTACAATAGACATATAAATATGCGCGGCCATTAACTACAGGGAGCTTGGGCACGACGCCGGCGTGCCATAAGTCAAAAGCATGGCCATGGGTTGGACAAATATAAAAAATAAAATATAAATAAATAAACCATTTATTTACAGAACAGCATATTCTTACATGATATGTACAACCTCCGCCAAACTGTTTAACAGTTTGTTGGCAGAAATAAGCTCCTCTTTTTACATACTGTTTTTAGGCTATTTTACTTAATTTAGGTATTCTAAATATTTTTAGATACTAATATAAGTAACAAATCTAAGTTCAATATAACATGAAATTCTTTAACTTAAGTTTAAACTAGCTTCATATTATTTCAACGTGAGTTTTTTAATTTAGACTTAAATACATTTGCGCTTTTCCTAATATTTAAGGGTATGTTGTTATAGATTTGAGAAACAAGATAGGACCTGGTCCTCTTGCCATAATAATTAACTGTTCTAGGTACAATCAACAAAGTATACGGAACTCTGAGAGGGATTTTGAGTTTCATTTACAGGGAAGTTTACCCTTGTTACGGAGAAATATGTGAGACGATTTTTTATAGTATTATAAGAAGAAATTTACTTACTTTTATTTTAAAATAAATCTACAACAATTACACTAATATATATATACTACTTACATATAAGATATTATATTTTGTAAAGATGTGTGTGTGTAAAAGCGTTCTTTGAATACATTTTTAACGACGTCGCAATTATATCAGTAACATACCGCGGGGAAGAATGTTATTTATACTCTTCATCCAATATCAACGCAGTAATATAACAGAGAGGTGCATAGAAAAACAAACAAATGAGAAGTGTTATTCTTGATATACGATTAGACAGTTGCAGTACAATTTTCAATCGAGTTCAATATTTGTGGGTTTTCAGAAAATACTTTATAGTCTACCTAATCAGCCTCAGTGAAGTTGTAGAAAAGTTAAATTATGACAGTTTTGTAACGATAATTAAATATAAAAATATCAATGCGTTTAGTAGACGTTTTATAAACTTTGCAATATTAAAATGTAAAATAAGGCAAAAAAAACACTGATTGTATGCTTAATTACCGTCACAAAACTGACACAATTTAATTTTTCAGTCATAAGCAAAAGTGGCTAAGCGGTTGAGGTGTTCAAAATGAGGTCAACACATCTCTAATTTCTAGAGAATAAGAGCGCGTGTAGGTCATTTTGAACACTTCACCCGCTCAGCCACATTTGCTGCTGACTGTACAAGTCACACTAATTGAAAACATTTTTTCCCGAAATCTCTCGTTGTACAGTTATAAATCTTACTGTTGCAAAAATGTACGAGCCATAAATATGAGTAATTTTCAATAATCCTTCCATACAAATAAATTTGTTTGTATGAACAATGTCAGCGGAACTGATTGACGCAACATTGTTTATAAGTAGACAATTTTTGACTAGTAAGAGAAAGCAGTCATTTGTACGATCTTCTATTGGTTTACTAATGTTTCGGCGAAAATTATTTCGCAAATTATTGGACCCCAAACAATTATTCCCATATTTTTATTTGGGCGAATTGTTAATTCCCAATACAACACCTCGCAATCCCATCATTTGGCAACTAATGATTTGATAAATTATTAAAAAGCAACTTATTACTTGGGGATTTTATCATGACGTCAAAAATGTTTTCGCCAAATGCATTAATTGGCATACTCGTACTTAGCAGACTATCAGCTTCCAAACTATTTATCCCATTATTTTTATTTGGGCGAAATATTACTTCCCAACTCTTATTTAGCAGAGGCATTTTGTGGGTAGTGTATAGTATTTAAAAAAAGTCGGTGCTGGCGCTTCGCCGGCCGCTACCGCGGCACGCTCGCTTCGCTCGCTCGGCTCGCGCGCTGTTGGGTCACAGTTCAACCTAACACTCCTCCTCGCTTCGCTCGTCGTCGTACCTAACTGGTCTCTTTAGATATGTGACGCCTGTTATTAAACTAATTGTTTATTTGTTTCAGGCAAGACATAAAAAATACGTTAACCTAACACTATCGCAATACATTATGAAAATATCTAAACAAAAAATAATTACAAAAAAATTCAGAAAATGTTAGTGTCGGTATCTATGTATCTTTTTCTTATTTGTAACTTGCCTAATGTATGAAAAGGGAACTGTTGCATTAACTATACGTTATTGATATAATGATTTGCCAAATAAAAATTTATTGAAATAAAACTTTGCAGTATAAAAATTTGCCAAAAATTATATTTTGACAATGTCTTGAATGCCTAAGAAATTCATTTGCCATATAAATATTTGCCACATAAAAGTTTGACGAAGTAACATTTTGCAATATGAAAATATTGCGACATCAGAAAAAAGCGAAGTAAGGTTATGCCAACTATTAATTTGTCAAATGAAACTTTGGCGAAAAGTTGGTTGCGAAATGAAATTCGGCGAAACATATTTCGCCAAAAAGGGAGTACACCTCTTCTATTGTACTACAAAAATTACATTAAATATACAGTATGTATCAAGACGAGAGGCCAAGCTTTAAACCCGTAAAAGTGTAAGTAAGAAATAAGGTTTTGGTAGATATATTATTGAAATACAAGCTCGTATTATTTTTTTTGCTTCAGATAATGATAAATCTATTTTGATTGTGAAGCATCCTGTATTCAATATTTACAATCTTAAAATCTGACAAGTCAAGATTAAGATCAAACGAAATGTCAGTTGAAGAAAGTTTGTCAATGAAAATGGTAATCCAACCTCGTTTGTCAATGTTATTAATAAAAATAAATTGACATTGACGTGACATCTAAGAGATGTTGATAACGTATTAGTGGGCACTATTTTCACGATAACTTCCACATTATTCGGCTGGAACTTCTGTTAAATGATCTAGTTTTAAAAATGACAAGTTGATTTTAATGAAATGCCTTCATAGTTGTGTTTACAGTTTTATCAGGATGTGTTTTTTTGTTATGAGAATAACATAACATTTCACAGGATGATATGAGAAGTGTAACCGACTTAGAAAAGGTACAACTTGTGAATTATAAATAAAATGATAAATCAGTAAGTCATCGGTAAATACTAACAGAATCGTCATGGCCATTAACGGGTTCAAAGCTTGGCTACTCGTCTTGATATTGATACATACTGTATATGATTTTCAAATACAGACAGAAAGTAAAAATACTATTATAAAACATAACCTCAATCGCCTAGTCAAGCGAAAACACACGCCCAGTATTATTAAAATGGCGGCCAGAATTAGAAATTAACCGCTTCTAGAAATATTTATTTCCGCCAAACAAAAGTTAAGTAAGAGTCACGAGTTGTACGTAAGGTTGCGCAAACAGAGGAAGGAAGATTCGCAGTGCGGTAATCGCACGCGCAACTGCCCGCGTCGAGCCGGCGCGCGCGCAGCTACTGCGGTGCGTGTGCGGCGAACATACCGCCTGATCGGGTTGTTTTGATCACTTGAATGTATTTATGACACTATTTGATGACATGACGACAAGTCTGGCCTAGTGGGTAGTGACGCTACCTATGAAGCCGACAGACCTGGCTTCAAATCCCGGTAAGGGCATTTGTGACGAGCACAGACATTCGTGCCTGTGTCACGGGTGATTTCTATGTATTTAAGTATTACTGAGTACCCACAACACAAGCCTTCTTGAGCTTACCGTAGGGCTCGGTCAATTTGTGTAAGGATGTCCTGTAATATTTATTTATTATTTATATTGAAGGTCAGACCACATCTTAGAATCTTGAGCTCGAGTTCAATAACGAACTTTATCCAATAAAAAAATAAGTGATTAACATTATCCTAAACTTTCACACTACTTTACTTATTATATGTGACATTATCAATGAAAAGGGACCTTATTGTCGATGGCGCTTATGTCGTTGTTCAAGATGAAACAATACAAACGCAACGCGATTCGACGTAAGTGCCATCGACAATAAGGTCCCTTTTCCTAGATAATGACACATATGTAAGGTTGCAAACATCCTTAAATTATATTTTAAATAAAAGACGCGTGGTCCCGGTTGAGAATACCACCACCCCATCACTTCCCGCGAGTGTCGTAGCAACAAAGGGAAAAAACTGCCGGATGGACAGCAGCGTCCGTCGAAACCGAGTCAGCAATTGCGGCCGTCAACCCGCCTGTCAAGCGTGGCAACTATGGTATATTAAGGAAACCACATGTAGCTTCACACAGAAATGTATATTTAAGACAGTAAACACAAACTTTTCAGAGTGACACCGGGAATGTAACCATGACAAAGCTTGATATGAAATAGTTGATCGAGCCAAACATACGTAGAAGTTGAGCGCATAAGAGTTATGCAACTTACATAACACCGACTTATGACTTATGAATGAAAAGTGATGCCGGAATACGATTAGCGAATTACCAGATACTCAAACACGTAACTAAAGATCGCACCTTCGTATGTTAAGGCGAGTATACGCGGACACCGGATCGCAGTGTTCTAAGTTCTTCTGGATAATTTTCTGACGACAACGATGTTCGTAATTTTCGTACAGTCGCCATCAGATATATGGGAGCTGTGGAGGTGGTCACAAATATCGAAACAACGCCTCTATTGTCAAGGCGATAAAGCGCATGTTCCGATATTTGTGACCGCCTGCACAGTTCCAATATATCTGATGGCGACTGAACGATTGTTGCTGTCATTCTCATAATGCCTTAATTGGAGTGAAAGAGAAAGATGCTTGAAATATACGAACTTCGATGTTTGCGGTACCGGGCCAGGTTTGGCCTAGTGGGTCCCATGATGCCGCGGTCCTGGGTTCAATTCCTAATAAGGGCAATTATTTGAGTGATGAGCACAGATTCTGAGTCATGAGTGTTTCAGATATGTATTTAAGTATTTGTATATTATATATATCGTTGTCTGTCTCACAACACAAGCCTTTTGACGTAAATTACAACAGACAGCCGATTTTCGGAATTTTCGAAATATTCTTTTCAGTAGGTATTAACTCCATGTCTAGAGAAAATGTTTTCTCTTAAAAGTCGTTCTATTATTTAGTTGTAACTGTTGCAGTACCTAAAACATATATGAATGATATATATAAATATATTTTTTTAATTAGATATATCAATAAAAAAACCTTTTTCTAAATGACCCATTAGAAGGAGAGACCTTCGCCTTAATAAATAAACAAACTTGCGAATGGGTCTTGAAATAGCTACCACGTAACTCTGTCACGGAGATACGTCGATTTGGATGTGAGTTTTCGGCGAATTCTTGGCGAGTTAATGAAAGTGGTACCGCTTCGGGGTGGAAGAAATCGTAACGTGTTCTTATGCAAGACGAGATAGTCGCCTGTCGCTCGTAGGATAAGGTTCGACAGCCAGAAACGTAGGAATAAAATGTTACTGGAAGGCGTTTAATTAAACAAACCGGCCATAAACGTGTCGGACCACGCATAACGAAAGGTTCGGCAGCTTTATAGGTGAAAATTTTAACTGAAGGACCATGTCTATGTAGTTGTGCAGAGAATTAATAGCACTAACGTCAAATTTTTTATATAGAACGCCGACATGCGTGTACACACGTTACTAGTACATAAGCCAGGTGCTTTAGCTAAGTTTTTCATCTATAACTGATAATGGAAACAGAGAGCCTAGCACAATAATCGAAAGTTATGAACGATTGTCTTTTTCACTCTAAATAAGCCTTATTTGGGGTAAATGAGACAGATGCCCGAAATTTTCGAAATTTCAATTTTCCGGTAAGTCCATAATATTCAAAACAAAGTAATTTTTAAATCGACCACTATTGTACAAGGCTCCCACGGAGAGCGATCTCTAAACGCGTGTGGCTCAATGCTCTAATCGCCACGCTCGGCAGGCGGGTTGGCGATCGCAATTATGTTCCACTCTAAAGGGACACTGCCGCCCTATCCTTATTACCTACCATTGTAGTAATCTATTTTCTACTTTTCAAGATTTCGCTTTATCTCCTGCAATTTGAATTTAAAGTAACGACTTTAAAATTTTCATTTTCTTACAAAGCGTGTTATTACAATCAAATTATAAGAAACTCGGGTATATCAAATTATATGTAATTATGCAAACCGTGACATAGATGTCTATAAATTAACATATATGTATGAGTTGTCTATGACTATTGCTAATTCATCATCATCATCTCAGCCACAAGTTGTCCACTGGACATCGCCCAAGTATGACTTGACTCATCCTGGGTATTTGCCACAGTCGCCACGCTTGGCAGGCGGGTTGGCGACCGCCGCATCTGTCCCGAATCTCTTCTCGCGTTTGCCTGTACACTTACGAAATACTGAAACTATCCAAAATGGCTAGAATGACGAAAATCCTTGTGCAAGTGCGTGCGCGCATCCCTCGTTATGCAAGCCGACGCGACCCGCATGGCGGCGCCATGTTGCGCCACTGTTGTCCTTACATGTCGCCGATAACACTAACATCATGGTGGATAACATGATTTTTGATATATACTACTTAGTTACAAACAAATAAACCCACGTGTACTTATATCGCACTAGGCGACATGTTTCGGGTAAGCTCTGGTACCCATCTTCAAGCCGAGTCAGGACATACCACTGCTTTTTTTGCACTTTTTGAAAGTGCAAGCAATTTCTCAGCGGGCGCGGCGTGCGGAACGCCGTGCAAGGCAGCGGACAGCAGTGAGCGATACACCCTCTACGCGAGCGGTGTGTATTGACTCGGCTTGATGATGGGTACCAGAGCTTTCCCGAAACATGTCGCCTAGTGCGATATAATTACACGTGAGTTTATCCGTTTGTAACTAAGTAGTAACATGGCTCACAACAGTTTTCATTGTATTTCTTGATATGGCGACAGGTTTGGCCTAGTGTGTCACCCTGCCTATGAAGCCGATGGGTTTAAATCCCAGTACGGGCATTTATTTGTGTGATGAGCACATGCATTTGTGCCTGAGTCATGGGTGTTTTATGTATGTATTTAAGTATTTGTATATTATATATATCGTTGGCTGAGTACCCACAATACAAGCCTTCTTGAGTTTACCGTGGAACTCAGGCAATTTGTGTATGTTTTTTTTTTTTTTTTTATGACAAAGGTGGCAAACGAGCAGACGGATTGCCTGATGGTAAGCAATTACCGTCGCCCATGGGCACTCGCAACACCAAGGGAGTCCCAAGCGCGTTGCCGGCCTATAAGTGGGTTGGAGCTCTGGGAACCTTATTCACCATCAGGAACATAGCACTACATACCTGAAAGGTAGCAGTGCTATTATGGCTGTGGTCTTCTGTAAGGAGGAGGTACTTCCCCGGTTGGGCTGCTCCAGATTCAAGCGTGATGGTACTTCGCTGTGCCCTACCTCTCATTGTTGGGCGTAGTTTAAGGACATACCCGGGTCCAAAAAATGTCCTGTAATATTTATTTATTTATTCTAGACACTTTATAATCGCTGAAAGAAAATCAACATCTTCCTCGCTTTGTCCCGACATTCTGCTACGGCTCATGGGAGCCTGAGGTCTGCTTGGCAACTAATCCCAGGATTTGGCGTAGGCACTAGTTCTACGAAGCGACTGCCATCTGAGCTTCAAACCCAGAGGGTACACTACTTAAATACAATAACACGCATGTCTCAAGAACAAATACACGTGCTCATCACACAAATAAATGACCTTACTGGGATTTGAATCCAGGACCATCAGTTTCATAGGCATGGTCACTACTCACTAAGCCAAACCCATCGTCAAATATAGATAATTATTCAATAATCCTTACAAGACAATTTACAGTATCTGTTTAAATGAATTAGCATCAAACAAAACATCATTATTCAGCAATTTGTACGGAAGATCTCGTCGGGAGATTGAATTATGCATTGAGATAACTTTGTCTGCTAGTCTTACATTTAATTAGGTGTTTACAACCGAAGTTACAACCGTAGTTAGTGTGCAATAACTAGCGTTTATGTAAAGATACGTGTTGATCCGCCTGAGATTAGCACCCCACATTTACAGCTACTGCGGTCGCCAACCCGCCTGCCAAGCGTGGCGACTACGGCAAATACCTTTCAAGATAAATAGTATATAAGTCATGGTACATGCCGCACCTCTTTTTATATTCTTAATAAATTTCCTACTGTTTGTGGTTTTGTACTAGATGTCCGGTTCGAAGGACCACAAATTTTGGTGGTGGGATATTATAGGCACTGGTTTAGGGTGATGTGGTTTATTCGGCGGTTGGTGACACAATAAATATCAACAATCAGGCAAAAAACAAAGAATTACATTTGAAACAATATATAAACAAAAGTACAAAAAAATAGAAAAATACAAATAATACAAAAGAGGTACGTCAGCGCAGCCATATTTGAGGGAGGCCTCATTGAGGCCTCATCATTGCAACCTTTTTTGCCGACCGCTCTGGCCTAGTGGGTAGTGACCCTGCCTATGAAGCCGATGGTTCAGGGTTCAATTCCCAGTAAGGGATATATGTGTGAAGAGCACAGATATTTGTTCTTGAGCCATGGGTATATTATATATATAGTTGGCTGAGTACCCACATCAGAAGCCTTCTTGAGCTTACCGTGGGACTCAGTTAATTTGTATAAAATGTCCTATAATGTCCTACAATAATATCTTATTCATCCTACATACATTAAGGACTTTAAGAACACGTATACCAGTCCTCGGACAGGCTTAAGCAAGAGCGTTAATACAACTTTTAAAGCCCCTTAAACAGAGTTTAGCTTTGTAATATATTCATAACTATTATTCGTCTATACTCGTTACTACCCAACTCGGCCGCTAACTATTACGCAAAGCTAGATCCTTGATCCGCCCACACAAAATATTTACTTATATAATTTACAATACGAATTTTACTACGGCTGGTCAAGAGTTAGGTAACGTGGTTAGTATATTTGCCAAACTATCGGTAAATATTAAATAATCATACGGCGTTATGGGTCAAAACTATTTGTCTTTGTGTGTGTCCCATGCTAGTAGTTTGTTATGTTTTGTCGTCCATTAAGATTAAAGAAAAGTCCTTTAATAAAACAGGCTATAAGTTTATCATTTCTACAGAAAAATAATAAAATAAATAAATATAAATAAATATTTCGGGACATTCTTATTTGGTTTCTGATCCTAAATATGTTAGCACCTGCTCCTTTATCACCTGATAAGGTCTGAGAATAGTTGGATAAAGAGAATAAACGGATGAGAGAAATACAAGAAGTGTTATTTAAATTTTCTTAAAATTTTGGCATAATCATACAATATTTAAGTGCAGCTTTGAAATATATTTTGTAGGTAATGGAAAATATACATTTTTCTAAACATATCGTTACGAATAATTAAAAAAGTATTTCAAATTTTGTAAACATAGGAATTTATTTAATAACGCGTTGATAAAGCTAAGACTAAATACTTAAGAAATAAGAAGAAAAAAATAACTTAAGAACTAAGCACTACACTTTGTAACGGTCATAACATAAAAATCATCATTTGATAAGGTCCCCGTTCAATTAACTTTTTGTATTGCAGCTGTAAAAAGCGTAACATTAACTTTACATCTGTGGTGTAAGCGACGCTAAGTAATTAGCTAATTTCCTTTTACTAATAAAAAGTCTAGCTTGACACCGATCAAGTGCAGAGTCATTTACCCGTCACAGTATAATCAGTTATCTCAGATACTCTCCAAAGCAGAAGAGACGGGAAAAACATGTTATTTAATAATACAAAGCAAAAAGGTTGATTGTAATAAGAGTTTTTATTTACTGAATTATATAAGGTCTTTCTTGTCCCAGTTTTTGAAATATACATGTTGCAGAATTTTCTTAAAATTGTTGAACATTTATGGAAACTTAAGAAAATTTTCATGCAAGTTGCTACTGAGGATATTATTTTAAAGAAAAAGGCTTCTCGCGTAATGATCTTAACAGATAATGGCTTCATCTGACGTTTAAGTTACACACTGTGTTTATCAACATAGCAAGTGCCATGGACATTAATATTAAATCTTCGGAATAAATGTGCGGAATGCAATATCAAAAACTTCTCATGGGGAAATTCGCAAGTGTCATAGAGTCATAGTCGTTATACCAGTGATAGCATTTACGATCACGTCTGTAACATAATACGTTAAGAATGTTGATCCACATACATCATATTCCTTTAGGTTATTTATTTTTCTATGAACAAAAGTAAACAACACTTTAGGAGCACTAACGCCGGCGTGACCTCAGCTTAGCCTCTCGGGGCAAAAGTTTTTCGGAACTTAGAAAGTGTGAGAAAATTGTAACAATTGCTATAATAGATCTTTCATTCAAGAACTTAATGAGCTGGAAAATGTGAACGCTCGTAACATACATGATGTGGGTAAAACAGAGGAATAAGAAAATTAGCGTGGCCATGCAAAGGAAACACTGCCAGATATCTGGATACCATGAGTGAGCAGGGCGAATTCGGATGTACCATTTGAATAGTTAGATGATAAGTTTTATTTGATTATTGCAATAACGTACATTATCAAAAGCAGGAAAGTATTGGGTAAAGAAAAATAAGTTGTTAAGGGAATCACAAAAAGAATAAAAAGCGAAAATGAAACCAGAGGAGACGATGGTCACTTCAAACTCGTGTAGTTTTATCCTCTGGATAAACTCATGACTCAGCTCTCATTTCCTCTGATTTCATTTTTGCTTTTTTTTTGTTATCTTCCTTCCTCAACAACATGTCTCGTTGCCTATACTTTGCTGCTTCTGATAATGTACGTTATTGCAGTTTATTGTTAATATTTTTGTTTATATTTTGTAAAACGTTTTGCATTTTTCTCCTATAACAATTAGAAAAGTCATATGTCTTCTAGGGGTGTAGTTGTTACTCGCAATTAGACATTATATTTTTTTGCGAGTCTGTTGAATAGCTTACGAACAAGTCGCCATTTTTGGTATACGGAAGTTTTGTTTAAGACGAAACTAATTATGACTTATGAAACATGTTCCTCACTAAGATATTAGTGTTTATATGAAGGTTAACAAGCACCCAACGTTTTTGATAGTCTGTAGATAATTATTGTAACCGCCCAATCAAAAGCTGCCAATACAAATGCAGTTTTGATTTATCGTAATTAAAATAGAAAATGAAATTGAATGTATTCATTTATATAACAAGTTACCTGATGATGCCTTAAAATTACCCTTCCCAGTACTTAAGAATTACTTAAAAAAGTCTTTGATGTCTAAGGGCTATTACAGAGTAGAGGATTATTTGACAGACAAACATGCATGGCCCAAACCAGAAACTACCAAAACCACCTAGCAATTAAATCAACAATTGTATGTACTGCCAGCTCATGTAAATGACACAGTTCAGATAAGAAAGCATATTAAAGTATGTCTATTTTGTGAAGTCGAATTTGTTTATACATTATTATTTTTACTTTTATATTTTGTATTTTCATATCTTGTAATAAACTGTTTGATATGTTTTCTTATCGGACTACGCATAATTATGTAAGTACTTTAAGATTTGATGTAACACTGTATTGAAAAAATAAGTCCCGCCGTCGTTTCTTGCCGGTATCTTCACGGGTCAGAGGTGTAGGGTTTGAACCGGTGTAGATTTTTTTTTTTTGACGTTCATAAGTGCATGTAATGTGCCTAAATTGAAAAATAAAGATCTTTTATCTTTTTTTTTTTTTGAATGGGACCTTTTTATTGGTCTCCGGGTGGCTAGAGGTTATGATAATTTCGCAAAACTTCAAAAGTGTGACTAGGTACGTGAGCCTACGACCGTGACTGGCATTGCCCTACATTTTCTAGACGAGAGGAATTCTGCAGTCGAAACTTGTGACCAAGGACAGGAGACAATTCTTTTGTTCGCACGTTCAAAGCTTAAATCAAGTTTGAAGTTTTTAATTGTAGTTCTCACGATGCACTTAGGTATAAATGTTTTTTATAATAAGTGCCAGTGAAATTAAGTTTTTGAATCACTGTTTGTTGATGTTTTGTTAATTGTGTTAACTCCTAGTGGCAATTTATCTTCTAGGATATAAACTGTTCTTATAACATCTTTATTGTCGGTATCAAGCCTTAAGTCTATTTTTTGGCAATAAAAAAAACTTACGTTCTAAAAGTTCCCATGTCGCCGTTTACACAAAAAACACAAACATACACACAGTCACGAGAATTAACACTTTTTTTAATTTTGTTACGGCGGTTTTTCACGTGGTCAGAGCCAGGTAGGTGCGAGCACAGCGTCGCGCGCGCGGGCCCGCAGTGATCGGAGTGAGGCTGGCCGGCGCGCGCGCAGCCCGCCGAGAGAGAAAGTTGCCAAGACGGCGGTTACGTCGGATGATCCCGTGTTGCGTGTGCGGTGACAAAATGACTGCCGTCCGCCGAATCACGCGCCACTGACACCCTGACCGCTAGTCCTACTTATGCCAATTTGTTTGGATGCGATTTGTTTTGAAATTTTACTTTTAAACGTTTTTGGGCTGGTAGCCTAGCGAAAAGAACGAACGACTTGCAATCCTGAAGTCGTAGGTTCGAATACCGGCTTGTACCGGCTTGTTCGATATTCACCAGTTGCTTTTCGGTGAAGGAAAACATCGTGCGGATACGGGACTGATCTCAATAAGGCCTAGTTTACTCTCTGGGTTGGTGGGATAGATGGCAGTCGCTTTCATAAAGGCCTCGCACTAGTGCCTACGTCAAATCCTGGGATTACCAAGTGGACCCGAAAATGCCGGGACGACGCGAGGAAGATGATGACTTATGAACTTTTTTATTGGAACCCAAATTTATGTTAAAATATCGATATATTACACAAATGATGAATAAATAGTGATAGCACTGAGTAATATCCAAAGATGCGAAATATTCTAAGCTGAAATGAAAGTTGTCAGAATTTAAATTTAAGTAATTATTTAATCGCGTTAAGAACGTTTTAAATGCATATACTTATATTACCAGTTAGAACTTACATGGTTGATCACATTACAACAGTATAGCTATTCCGTGAGGATGGCGATTGCAACAGTGCAAGTGCCGAAATTCCCGTTTAATATTATAGTTCTCCTGTATGAAACCTTACAGCCTTGGCCAAAATATTAAGCACACACTTTTTTCTTCTAACTCTAAAAACTATTTTTTTGAACCAAAAATTCGGATCTACAATATTCCGGATGTTGGTAGGGCTGCCCCGTTTCTGTAGCGCATCTGGGAAGTTTGCAGAAGCTAGAGCAGACTGCTTTTATGCGACTATGCGCAAAAGAGCTGCATTCCTGGTGCGTCCTCCACATCCTGAGAATGATAGGGGACAGGTACGACTGCCCTTACATTCGCCATTGTTCGGCTACATGCCCCAGTTAGATAGGCTATTTTTGCAATTTGTTAATTTATTTTTATTTTTATTTGTAATGATGGTATATGGACCTCATGCTGTCTGAAATAAATGATGATTTGATTTGATTGCAAATTTTCTAAGCAATCACCAGTCGCAACGACTAGGTACCTAATCAATTTAAATTAATTGATAATATGTCATCAAAAAATGTAAATATTACACTAAAATATCTAGTTTTCGTATAAAAAACATGGTGGCTCAATACTTCTGGCCAAGGCTCTAACTATATGATAACACTACAGCCAAGTAGCACTACATATATCTATAGACTACTAAACTCATAGTGTTGTGTTCCCGCGCTTAGTTTTAAGGTCTCAGAAAGCATTTCAATTTCAATTTCTGAAATCCTTAGATCAGAAATTGAAATTATTGATTTCGGACATTTACCTATATGGTTTACACGCATAAATAAAAGATAAATAGATTCACAATAACTTAAATCGAAGTAAATTAAAGCCTTAAAGCGTGGGTAACGCGCGTGTGAATTTAATCTAATCCTCTGGAGTTAGGTACATGCGCTCATAGGCTACGGTTACTACATACCGTCAGGCGGGCCGTATGCTTGTTTGCCACCATCGTATTATAGAAATAAATGTAGGTACCTAACAAGTTCAGTAGTTATTACGTTTAACTACGCATTATTGCCATTTTATCATCAATCGCTCTATCCATCCTTTTCCCCCTCGCATACATGTTGGAGCGTGACAGATATTATGACATATTATATATTAGCGATATTAGGCTAGGAGATACAATTTGTTAAGCTATAATAAATAATTTGTGGTTAAAAAAAGTGTTTGTGAGTATCGCTGTATTATATTTTTCTCCTCGTGACCTCAGGAATGCGAGGTGAAGCTCTTCCGGGTACCTCAGGGTCACACACAACCAAATACCGGTATTCGCTCACTGCCAAAACTGGCCTGGCACCGCGACCGTATATTTCATTTTTCTCTTTTACTCCAATTAAGGCGTCATGAGATTGACAGAGACGATAGTCCGAAAACGAATATCGTTTTTCGCGGTAGCGCCACTGAGCCATTATAGTGGAATGAACTTAGAATTGTGCTTCTGACATGTCATTTTACTTTAGTGAAGTGGCTATCAATTACTCATCATTGTCTTATCGATATCGATAAAGTGTGCAATGAAATTGGAATCGATTATATCATAGCAGCGAGCAAGCAGTTAAATCAAATCGTTTAAAGTCTTACTATAAACATTTATATAGTCATAGTATTTTTTTATAAATGCAAATACAATGATTACGTGAAATAGCTGTCGTGATATTAAACTAAGAGACCCCGTATTTTCCTTTTTTAAGGCGGAATCATGTTTCATATAGGTGAAAAACTTAAACTGAAGGACAAAGTCTATGTAGTTGTGCAGAGAATTAGTATTGAACTTACGTCAAAATTTGAATATAAATAGAACGCCAAGATGCGTGTACAGACACGCTACTACTACATATGCCAGGTGCTTTAGCTTTTTACATATACCTACAGATATGTGACTATGTAGAATAGATCGCCCAAAACCATTATCTACTGCAATGTGCACGTAACTTTATCATTATCATCATTTCAGCCTTAATACCGTTATATTTGTGGTACGCTTTAAAAAAAGTGTCATATTTGTGTACCGCAAATTGTAAAGAATATATTTGTACTTAATGTTTGTGGTACATTTTTTGTTTACAATTTAACAATCTTATAGAATTGTGCACTTGTAAAATTTTGTGGTATAGGGCACAGGTGCTTTGGCTAAATTTTCACCTATAGTATGTTATGTTGGCGTGGTTGTAATATATGGGGCAGAGGCGGCAAGTCTATAAAATTGTCCTATGTCCGATTTTTATCCGCAGCTTTCATTGGGCTTACGAAGAAAAGGAAAGCTATATTAGATCCGTTTTGCTTAAGACAAAAATTGACCTGCCACCACTGATATAAGGGAATTAGGTAACTAGCGACGGCGCATCCATGCAAGCCTCCGGCTTACCTAGATCTATAGCTGCTCGAACAGTGTTCCTAGGACACAAACAAGGCATAGCCTTCCGTTAAGTTTTTCACCTACATCTTTCTGTACTAAGCCATAAGAAGCAAGCGCACGCAGCCGGGTAACATAGTTGCGCGCGCGCACGTATCGAGTCATGTGATCGATAATTTATCCATTACATAACGCGGGTTAATATTGACTCCATAGTGATGTGAGCGGTCACCGCGCAGCTTTCACTTTCGCGCACGGCTGTATGACCTGCGCACGCGCACGGCAGGTCGTAAGCGCCTCTCTGAGGGAGTATACTTTTTTGGGTTCTGTACAGGAGTCCTTATAGTTCCTCCATGTCTGTCTGTCTGTCGGCTTTGCTCAGTCATCGTTAGTCCTAGAATACTGTGTAGGTGAAAAACTTAACCGAAGCACCATGTCTATGTAGTTGTGCAGATAATTAATATGGAACTTACGTCAAGATTTGAATATAGAACACCGACATGCGTGTACACACGTTACTACTACATAGGCCAGGTAATTTTGAACTAAGTTGTTCATTTATATTTGGTATGAATATATAAACCAATCACGCAGACAAAAGTAGTGGTAAAACAAAAAATGAAAAAAAATTGTGGGTAGTGACCCTGCCTATGAAGCTGATGGTCCTGGATTCAAATTCCAGTCAGGGCATTCATTTATGTGATGGACACAAATATTTGTTCCTAAGTCATGGGTGTTTGCAATTTAAGTATTTATTTATACGTATGTATCTATTATATATATCGTCGTCTACTACTTACAACACAAGCCTTAATGAGCTTACCGTAGGACTAGGTTGATTTGTCATTGTAAGATTCTGCCGTTTTTCTGTAAGGTATAGGTACTTCCATTCATATATTCAACGTGTACCACACTTGGCAAGAAGACATTACACATAAAGATATATTTCCGGACCCTACCTCCAAGAAAAGAGCGTACTCCTATACTAAAGGCCGGCAACGCGCTTGTTACTCCCCTGGGTGCCCATGGGCGACAGTAATTGCTTACCATCAGGCAATCCGTCGGCTCGTTTGTCACCTTTATTATAAAAAAAAACAACACTATCAGTTCCTGGTGTGTAAGGTTAGCAGAGACCTCAGAGCCTTTAACTGCAACGCGCGTGTATATCTGGAGTTATAGACGTTCATAGCGTCTCGGCAAGCGTAGTGTAGGACGCCCGCAAGATGGAGTGACGACTTGCGCAAGATGGCTGGCAGGAGCTGGATGCGAACAGCCGAAGATCGAACACGATGGCGGAAATTGGGGAGGTCTATGTTCAGCAGTGGACTGCGATAGGCTGATGATGAGACGTTCATAGGTAACGCTGATTGGTAAGATCAGGCGGGCAGTGTGCTTGTTTGCCACCGTGTAATACAGCTAGTCACATGACTGAGATGAAGCACAGCAAAGCCACGTGAGCGGTGGGAGCGTGGATTTAGGGCGCTTACGAAACGTTGCGCAGACAATCGTTCTGTGTACTAGCTGTTGGGTTAATGGCTGATTGTTCCACGGTTGTTGGAATATCGAGGGTTTAAGACAATGTGTTGAATGGCTAAACAGTAAATCATCATTTAAGCCTTAAGACTTCCACTGCTGGACATAGGCCGTCCCAAAATATGGGTTCTATCATCTTTCGTTGGCGACCGCAGTAGCTGAAGTAGGTTTAGATAAACGCTGCCCATTCGGGGGTTTTCCCTTTGTAGCCTCTTACGACACCCGCGGGAGGAAATGGAGTGGTGATATTCTGAGCCGGCACCAGCCGGGTAGGTTTTCCGAATGTTCTGAAACATAGTAGACTTGTGTGTATCCATACAACCCGACTTCCTCCGGCTTAACTAAGTTTTCCACAGCTTTTCTTAGGCTCACGGAGAAAAGACAAAGCTAAGAGAAACATTGACGCGCCGCGACTCATAGGTGGTGGTGGTGGTGGCCTGCATAATGACTATATGTTGTTATTGTAATAACGTCCTTATGTTAATAAATAAATGAATATTTCGGGACATTCTTACACAAATCGACCTATTCCTACGATAAGCTCAGTAAGGCTTGTGTTGTAGGTACTAGACGACGATATATACAATAGATAGATACATATAAATACTTAAATACATAGAAAACACCCATGACTCAGGAACAAATATCTGTGCTCATCACAAATAAATGCCCTGACTGGGAATCGAACCCAGGACCATCGGCTTCATAGGCAGGGTCACTACCCACTAGGCCAGACTGGTCGTGTTATTGTAATAACGTTATTTATGACAACCAAACGCTGTAAAGCTGAACTTAAATGGCAGTGACCGGGGCATATTGTATGTAGAAATGGCCATTAGGTCGTTATAAGGTTCTCAAGTGGTGACCACGTACCGTAAGGCGCAGCGTTGGCAGATTCCCCCCAAAAGATGGTTCGTGAATCCACCGGAAAACCGTTCACTGTGGGTCGCTTTTGTCTCTTATTTTTGAGTGCACTCCAACGTAGGAAGTTAAGTGGGTTACTGGAGAGTGAAAGTTCTGGCAGGGATTCCAAATTAGTCTGATGACGCCATCGTTTCCAAAAAATGGCATGAAAGGATTTAGGTACTCTCCTCCATTAACTTTTATATTTATTTTATGACTTCGAACTTTAAATACACCGGATACAATTTTTGAACCACCGGAGGATGGGCCGCTGAGTCCCTTTGGAATGGTGGAGTACACTGTGATCGCCAACCCGCCTGTTAAGCCTGGTGATTATGGCGTTATACGCCATGGGGGAGGCCTATGCAGAGGTGAACGTCCGCGGCTCATAGTGGTGTGATACCATTCGGGTTTCCGGTTTCCGTAGTTGGCTGACAAAGTATATCAAAAGCGTCAACTATACTAAAGGTCTTCTAAAAGTTCCAACTAGGGCATGGATCCATAATGGTGGCGGCGGTACCTCTGTACAGCGAATATATTAGTTCAGTAAATATTAACGACAATATTTTGTGAGTTTTTAAAGTGTTTAAAAAATGTTTTAAAAATATAGTATTACAGGAAATCCTTACATAAATCGACTGAGCCCCACGGTAAGATCAAGAAGGCATGTGTTGTGGGTACTCAGTCCACGATATATACAAATACTTAAATACATAGAAGACACCCGTGACCCAGGAAGAAATAAATACCTGTGTTGATCACACAAAAACTGGTCTCAGTCAGGCAGAATCACTACACAAGTATAAATATTTAATAATAAATAATTTAAATATTTCGGGACATAAATAAATAAATGTTTCGGGACATTCTTACACAAATCGACCTAGTCCTACGGTAAGCTCAGTAAGGCTTGTGTTGTAGGTACTAGATGACGATATATATAATAATTAGGTACATATTAATACTTAAATACATAGAAAACACCCATGACTCAGGAACAAATATCTGTATTCATCACACAAATAAATGCCCTGACTGGGAATCGAACCCAGGACCATCGGCTTCATAGGCAGGGTCACTACCCACTAGGTCAGACCGGTCGTCAGAAGTATGTTACATTAGAAACGACATCACATCACTAAAAGCTCAAGATATTCTACGACGCTGACCAAAAAGTGAAACAAAAGGATACACCTACATAGTTTATCATTCGTTTTCTCTTTTTATAATAAAAATATTTATTGAGAATGATTGTTGACGATCACGTAATGTTGTCAAACAAACATGCCCAAGGCCGTAACCACCAGCCCATTCCCATCGCCCGCTGGAACGGGGAGTCGAATGTGGAACTAACTAGTGGGTCAGTTGCAGAAATTTTGTTCCATATTTTTTCTCAGTTTTGTTACATCAATTAATAATACATTATGTATGGCAACTTTGTAACGACACTGATAAAAATCGAACCTTTTCTCATGAGCCTGAGGCTCATTACGACAATCAACCATACATTTGTTTAACGAAATTGAGAAAAGTATGGGACAAAAGGTACAAAAATACTGCAGAAAGTACAGTAAAAGTACTACAACTAAACTGCATAAGAACTTACTTTAAGCTATTTTGAATGTCCTCGGTAACTGAGAACCTTAATTTAAAACTTATGTGAGCCATGTTACTACTTAGTTACTAACGGATAAACTCACGTGTCACTCACACCCACAGACAGCAGTGAGTGATGTAGCGGTGTGTCCTGAGTGTCCTGACTTGAAAATGTGTACCAGAGCTTACCCGAAACATGTCGCCTAGTACGATCTGAGTACACGTGAGTACAGTCAACCAATTTGATTTATAGGCCACATCGTTCCTTGTCACAGTGAAAATCTGTATGTTAACGTCACTGTGATAAGCAGTGATCGGTTTTTTGGATTCGACATGGGGTGAACGACCTCAAACATTATGTTAGTATGGAAATGCCCCGGGAATCCGGGCTTTAGGTTGTTAGAAAAGACAAACAAAATACATTGTGTTTATTTCATTATACATTAAAACATCTAAATAGCTGATATACAAACGACTTACTCGCCGTTATTTTGTCCAAATTGAACAAATGAGCACAAGTTTTCACACTGACAGCTCATTTGCTGCCACCAAATGGGCGTATTTTGTACCGTTTGTACAAAAGTTCGACGAGTAAGTAAAAATCCCTTTCACACAATTTAAATTGTTTTATTTTTGATTAATTTGTTCGGTATCGCGGGAAACTGTCGTATCTATATTAACTTTTCTACATGATATCCCGCGAGGGTGAATCCAAAAAACTGATCACTGGTGATAAGGTTCGAAGTGGCCTAGAAATCAAATTGGCTGACTATACACCCGTTTGTAGTTTTAAGAACTTTCTCGCATTTTTGAGAATGTTTTTGCAACTTGTAGAACGCCATAGATTGATGATGAACCAAATCGAAACGAAAATAATGTATATGGAAAATTTGTATGTGTGATTTCTTTACCGCTCACGTAACAATAGTATTCCGGACATTTGTGACGCGTATGCGTATGACCTACTACAAAAATGTTTATGATTCGACATAGTTTACTGGACAGGGCAAATTCTTCAAAATTTTGTCAATAAACTTGTTTCAGAGCCCTGAGTGTATGTTTTTAACGTAACTTTACTTTACGAACGCGTTTGTGTTTCCCATATAAATAACATTATCACTTACGCGTTCGTAAACGTTTTTTTACGTCAAAAGTAACTTACACTAGAGCCTCAGAGGCTACACTACTGGCTGCAGTACAAGGACCTCGAATACTGCTAGGTACTGAGTTTACGCTTCCAGCGAATTGGTTCCAAGTTCAACCGAATCTGAGTGGACCATCATCTTCATCTTTCGCACGTTGTCCCGGCATTCTGGCTGACCTGGGGTCCGCTTGATAACTAATCCCAGGAGTTGGCGTAAGCACTCATTTTACAAAAGCCATCTGACTTTTCAACCTAGATGGTAAACCATGCCTTATTGGGATTAATTCGTTTTCCTTCACCGAAAAGCGATGGGTACATATCAAATGATATATCGTACATAAGGTCCAAAAACCCATTAATACGAGTCGGGGTTTGAACCTGCAACCTCCGGATTGCCCGACGAACGCTCTTAGCTAGGCCACCACCTCTCAGCCTTTCCGCTCAACCACGTCCAATTGTTACTCGGAGTACGAATTGGTTAATAGCCAATTCGATTCACGGGCGTTCAGAACAAGTCAAGAAGTTACGCGCGGTTCCGCAATCGTGTGTCGGACAAATATTGACCAAAATTTCTCTTTCGACGCACGCTGCGACCTTAATGGTGGCCGCTCGGCTATTAGTCAGGCTTTCCTCGTGAAACAATGGCGCCGGACTCACTTTCAGCCTGAAGTAAGCCGTATAACTTTACTTATGAAAACCAAAATTGCAAGTTTTTGTATGGAATTTAAATATGCAGGCAAGAAAGAAAACTATAGTTTAAAACCAAACACATACGTAATAAATGAACCGAGACCTTATTAGGGCTGGCGCATTCCTCGGCCAAAGAATAGGCATAGCCATACATATAGCGGGGGAATGTAGCCAGCCTTATGCACCCTTCCGAAAAGAGACAGATTTAGGGGACTTAGGCTAGTGAGTATATTTCTAAGTATTTGTGATGTAGTTTTTGCTAGTGTTGTTTATTATGTAACCTTTTGGTTCTAAAATAAATAGGCATAAATATTTACTTCTTATGATGTTACTTTAATTATATACGCGCAAGTTTGGATTGAATGGATCCATCCATACTTGTCTTGTCATTTGTTTGTTGCTCTTTAACGCGAAAACTACTGAAAGGATTTTAATAAAACTTTACAATGAGTGATACAATCTAAAAAAGGCCCTTGAGGCATTGTACCAATGATGCTGGTTGTATCGCAATGCTGATACGTTGTGCGAGGAAGCCGTCAACGGCGCCAGCTCTATTGGTACCCAGTTACGTCAACCAGACGCTTCGCGATTTCAGCAAAAGTTTGCGCGCTGGGACCCCATGGACCTAGCGTCTCAAACGGTACAAAATGGTACTCTCTACAAAGTTATAATTATATAGGGAATATATAGGCTTTAATTAATATATGTAGATAATAAATAAATTAAGCGGCTTTGTCTGCGCAAGAATAGTAATTCAAGTAGTATTTGTTATTCTGATGTAGTTGAACTTTACAATGATATACGATTATAGCTAATAATACTCGTATATTTGCATTTATTGCATTCATTGCATCCATTCATTGTCATCATCATCCTAGGACGTCCAATGGTGGTTTTGCGTCACCTGCATACAGTGAATTCTCGCGATCTTTACTAAGTCCTCGGTCCACCTTGAGTGGGTCAGCCCACTGCTGGACAAAGGCCTTCTCCATCATGACTTGGTACCACCTTAGGAGGTAGTTGCCATAGTCGCCACGCTAGGCGGGTGGCGACCGCATTAGCTGTAGATTGGGTTTCGACGGACGCTGCTGCCCATCCATTGGTTTTTTCCCTTTGTTGTCTCTTGCGACACCCGCGGGAGATGTGGTGGTGCTATAGTCAGCCGGCATTGTACGGCTAAAACAAATGGCAAAATAGACTACTTACTCGAAGTACCTATCACAAACGAAGTCGCAGAAGCTAGTAAACAATAATCAGATAAAGATGCAATGGGTATTTCGTGTACGGCGTAGTATTTACCAGCATATCGAAATGTTAGTCAGCTGACTAAGTGAAGGGACTTTAATACCTCGTATAATCAAAATAACTACCAATATAATTGCACCTCACAATGCCTGGCGTCCTTTTGAGAATCCGGTCCCAGCTAAAGTGGATAAGAGATTATAAAATTATCCTGGAATATTCTGGTCGAGCAAGTTTGTGTGTAATGGCTTGATGTGGAAATTGTACGATGGAGGGACTGTGTTGTATGCTTCTGTTGAGTCTATGATAGAGGGAAACAATTGATTTAAGGTTTATGACAGCATAATCGGCACAAATAGTATGGCTGACATTTTATCTAATTCGTCACTTTCGCACTCATTTGTTGGAGCGTGTTGGAGCAAAAATCGAACGTTTTCTCAGTTGAAACTGAGAAAATTATGGGACAAAAGGTACAAAAATTCTGCGGTCAACTGCACTGCTCTTGGGATCAGAAAATCAATGAGACAGACAACTACATTTAAACATGACCTAGAATGTATTAGCTACAATGTTATTTTACGATCGTGTAAAAATAGCATTGTGTGGCCTCAGGGCCAGGAGAAGGGACCCAAGGATGCGCGTGAGTGGAACTCGTGACCGCCATTACCATCCTCAAATTGGTCTATTGATACATACAGTCGGAATTATTTGTTGTGGTCTTGGTAGCCAACTGTAGTAAAGTGTAGGCCTATGAATAAATGGAAAATCATTCTATGTTTTTTCTCGTAGTTGAAACTCTCTCCATACCAAATTTCGTCACAATTGGTTCAGCGGTTTAATAAGTAATAATTATTATAAATAGATCCTCTCTCTGCAGCCATAACCACCGGAGGCCTGGGCCCTGCCCCGTTGCCGACGGCACCCTAGGTTAGGTTTTTTATAATATTTTTATTGTTTTGATATGTTTTGGATGTTATATTTTATTTTAATAAAAATTTTAAAAATAAATCTAGCTTAAGACAATCAATGAATAAAAATAATAGTTATTTGTTATGCAAGGCTGCAAAGTGGTTATTTGGCGCTAGTGTTGAAATTGAAAGCTGAGTAAGCGAAGGAAGCTAAGATTGAACCATGAGCGAAGCGAATGGTTCAAATATAGATTCCTGAGCGTAGCGAGGCTTTCAAGACACGAGACGCCAAATAATTTTGCAGTCATGCGGAACACACAATTTTTCACCTCACTACAGCGAGGAAAATTTGAGCGGCAAGAAAAACAATAAAACAAAACTTATAGCGCGATTTTTCAGGGAATCATATCGGCATCGCTACTAGAATCATTCATTTTTATAGTTGAAACGTTGAGTTCAAAGAGGTTAGCACAGCGGCGCTACCGCGAATAACGATATTCGTAAATTTCGGACGATTGTCTCTGTCACTATCATGACACCTTGATTGGAGTAAAAGAAATAGATGCCCGAAATATACGAACTTCGATTTTCGCGGTACCGCTCCAGGACAAATCCGACATATTTACGTGAATTGTGATAACTTAAAACTTTAATAAAAAAATTTTTTGGTTGCGTTCAGAAATTACAATATTATGTAAACCTATATTTCAATTTCTTTATTAAATAAACATTGAAATCGTGTTTTATTTAACGGATTAATTAGTCAAAATATGTAAACTAAAATCAAATACTATTAATATATATAATAAAACCTATTTGACATAAAAAAAAATGTAAATAAAAATAAAAAGGTTAAAAATCTGTAATCAAAAACATGTTTCTGATTGGTTATTATCTATGGTTATTATGAACTCACCGCGGTATTGCGAACATCGAAGTTCGTCTATTGCGAGCATCTTTCTCTTTTACTCCAATGAAAGTGACAGAGACAATCGTCCGAAATTTACGAATATCGTTTTTTGCGGTAGCGCACCAGTCACGCGTTGAAGGAGTTTTATACTTAAAAAAAAGTTACATGCACCACAGAGAATTACAATCATCGGCTTCGAAATTTGAATGACTTTTGCACGCTAGCGGATAAAATAGGCTTTTCCACGCAGATTTCGCGCTATAAACTAAGGTTTTCCTAGCGAGTGAGGTGAAAAAATTATTTATTTCAACCAAACAAAGTATCCATAGAAAACTTAAAAAAAATCGTGCATAGGTAACAGACAGACAGACAGAGGTACTTTCGCATTTATGATATTATGGATTTGTATAGATAATAAACACCTAAAGAATTTAATTTAATTAATTGAACCCACTGTACAACAGAACATTACAGGTTATTAAAATATTCACGGACCGGTCAAATTTTATGACGAATTGATAATGATAAGACAAGCCATGACATACAACAAATATAATAATTTGATAAATGTAATTGTTTCCTCCTCGGCTCGGTGTTGGTTTTCCCTTGAATGCAATACCGACTAAACGTTTTATTTGATAAACATTGCAAAATTGGTCATTGACAACAAAACGTGACTTTGCCGTGAGGTCGGCCAAAATGTCAAATTTTTCGGATTCAATTTTATCTGTAATAATCTACTGTTCGGAATAACAAAAATTAAAACTACATTAAAAGTCGTGAAGTGATTGACGTCGAAAACAGTGATTTCTATCGAGGTTTTAGGATCTCAACAGTAACCTTTGAACGCCAAGATCGGTGCTAACGCTAAAGGCGTTGTTTGCTGTTCACCTACCGCGCCTCCGACATCTAAAAGCGTCATAGCAGACGCTGTCAAAGCACACCTGCTGACAGATGAGGTTTATATTCGTTCGTCACTAATCGAGAAGTTGGCGTGTATGTCATATAATATATAGTCATGAGAGGAAAAGCTTTCAAAAGGTGGTGGCGTTGAAATGCCACACGTTCCCGAGGTTGGAAGTCAATTCTGGCTTCAATATACTGCCAGATTATACAAAGGACACAGTTCAGGTAACATTCTTAATTTTATATTTTAGTATTTTCAGTTATATCTTGTATTTTATTAAAGTGTTTGATATGTCTTCTGCAACCTCTGAGCCCGGGCTGAGCCCTTGCCACTTTTTCTTAAGTATATGTCATCTATATCAATTTCTGTTGTCACATTTCTGAAGGGAGCAAGTCACATGTTAGATACATGTTGTTCTAGCGTAGGTCGTCGACCCGGATGCCGAGGTCGACCTCTGCCTGTCGTTACGGGGCAGTCTTCACTGTCGACTAACCATCATTGACCTCTCAAAAAGCTACCGGTTAGCAGGTATCTTTTGAACACAGACGTAGCAAAAAAACTATTCTCGTTACCATTCATGAAAGATGAATTTAATTTCGAAGAATTATTAAACATTTAATTCTTACTACTAGAAAACTATCCATTTACCTACTAATCGAATAAATTAAGGATAGTAGTAAAACCATCGAAATAAAACTAACCTAACCTAATAAACCTATCTTAAACTAAACGTACTTACAGAAACACTAAATCTCCGACTGTGCCATGGACGACACAGTCGGAGATTTAGTATTTTTGTCGGTAGTTTAGTTTTTTGTCCGGAACATGTATTATTATTTATTAATTAACATCCACCCCTGGATCTTCATAGGCATTGGTTGGAAACAACCTGCATCCAGAGTCTTCCGACGACCTTTATAAGGTCGTCATCTTGTGGATGGACGTCCTACGCTGCGCTTGCTAGTCCGTGGTCTCCATTCGAGCACTTTTCGACCCCATCGGCCATCTGCATTGCGTGGCCTGCCCATTTCTACTTCACCTTGCTAACCCGGTGAGCTATGTCGGTGACCTTAGTTCTTCTACGGATCTCTTAATTTCTGATTATTAACTATTAGGTACATTTCCTGTATTGTCAGCAATCTACGTAATCTATAGATACGTCGAAAATCTCGCACTGATGAGTTTCTTGGAAGCTGGAGCAGACGGAAAATAATCGTATATTTACCAGAAACCAATAAGATATTCATCTTCGGTAAAAAATATTTATAGGAAACGCAAATACTCAGTCAAAGTCTTGTGTTTCTGTCGGTGAGTAAGGTCGCCACCTTAGCCTTAAAGCTTAGACAACGCTTGTGTGGATCATCTGTAGTTACTGGCTGCCATTATTAAACCCGCCTCTGGGTCGTGTGCTAGTTTTCCACCGACGTAGTATTAAAAACTATTAGCTGTAAGTTCGACTTAACTGACATTTCAAAGCTACGTATGGGCAGTAGTGTCCGTCGAAACAGAATCGAATGCTACTGCGGTCGCCAACTCGCCTGCCAGGCGTGGCGACTATGGCAACTGCCTCTCCCAAGATAATACAAGTTGATCTGCGGACGTACAATATTTGTTAATACGTGACTTAGACTTGAACTCTAATGGCGGCACTTATCATCATCATCATTTCAGCCGTAAGTCCACTGCTGGACATAGGCCTCCCCCAAGCGACCCACAATGACCGGCTTCACGTCACCCGCATCCAGTGGATTCCTGCGATCTTTGCCATATCGTCGGTCCACCTTATAAAAAACCCACGCTGTTCCTTCCGGTACAGTCGCCATATATCGGAGCTGTGGAGGTGGTCAAAAATTTGAACAATGCCTCTATTGTCAAGGCGATGAAGTGCATGATCCGATATTTATGACCAACTCCACAGCTCCGAAATATCTGATGGCGACTGTACGTAGTCGCCAATCGAGAACCTTTACGCCCCAAAGGCCATCGGTTCTAAGTGCAACTAGCAGTTAGAATTTAATTTTTTAGGTCAATTACAAATCATGTTAATAAAGCAATAACGAGGTATCACACCACAGTCATCGACAAGTGAAGTAAGCCCGCGCTCCCGTCGGCATGCGCCGGCGCACGGCAGAGGAGCACGAAGCTTTTCTGCATTCACGATAGAGTACGTCACCGTCTAGGTGGCAACTAGCGGCGCAGTGCTGCCAGGCGCACAGTAGGAACAGTTCACTATTTTTTAACTGTTGTGTTTATTGTGTACGACACAGCAACACTCTTAGCCATACATCGGTGGACCTTCTATGTACAGCTAACAGTGTTGCTGTTAGTATGACACAAATAAAAATGTTTGATAATTAAAATGCCTACTTATATTTCAACTTTCGTGAGTTATTTTGTTCGTTGTAATACCACGCTGCAATGAGGATTCCACTGACACTGACTTGAAGATTCAAACCTAGGTTTTCCGAAACATGTCGGGCGAGTGATTAAATATAATAAAATTAAACAACAGTTGTTATTTTATTTCGAATTAAATTAACATATAAATGAAATCGACTTAGTATTAGACTAGGATAATAGTATTTGACTGGGACATCTCCTGCGGGTGTCGTAAGAGACGGTTGCTAAGCATGGCGACTATGGTTTAATTAACCAGATGATACAAGTTACTCTTGGGGGAGGCCTATGTCCAACACACCCTACAGCTACACCTTCAACCTCGTCGACACTTACCATCAGGTGTGACTGAGGTCAAACGCTGTTCAGTAGAATACAAAATAATAATAATATTCAGAAGGCGGTAATCCTGGACACGGCGCGCATAGTCCGGCGGTTCCTCTCTCTGCAGCCCTAACCACCGGCAGCCTGGGCCCTACCCCGAGCCGGCGGCACGCTAGGTTAGATTTTATAAAATATTTTTATTGTTTTGATATATTTTAGACGTATTTTTATATTTTACTTTTATAAAAATATTATGTAAAACCTACCTTAAGATTTTAAATGAATAAATTGGATAATAATAAAAGTGACAGCTAGTGTCATTTATTAGATATAAGCACGAATACAAGTAAGTTTAGCAAAGCGACGAGCGAGCCCACTGCGCCTGAGTTGCTGCGTTTCCCCGAGTCATGTGATTCGCATTAAGAACGTAGAACAAGCCAACCGGTTCGAGGCACCTATAAAAATGTCCCTTACGCAACCGCCACGTAACCGCGGCGGGCGGCCGGCGTACACACGCGGTTTCCGAAACAAAGGGAAATCATGCTAATTGTTAAGTATGTTATAAGTGGATAATATAATAAATATTATTACAGGACATCCTTACACAAATTGAATGAGCCCCACGGTAAGCTCAAGAAGGCTTGCGTTGTGACTCGGCCAACGATATATGTAATATACAAATACTTAAACATATACTAATTTAAACTTTCGCGGTTTGTACACATATAATACATGAACGGGACTTAACCGCGGCTATTAACTTTAAAATTTACCTCCGACGTTTTTATAGTAGAAAAGTTCGTGAAGCCATTGAAATTATAATTTCAATCGGGACGATGGTTTTAGGATCTCATCTTCATGGAATCCAGTCATTAGTAAATGCAGGCGTCAAATACCACAAGTTAAAAATTCCGATATCGTGAGTGTAGTGTGTCGACCGAGTGACATCCCTAGTGCGCAAAACGTTCAAGTTGATAAACAAGATCAAGTGCGGGTAGTTCGAAAAACTCGCGCGGCTAGATGTTGATGTGAACTTCAGCCAGTCTTAATCCGAGACCACGAAGACGTCGTCTTCGAAACGTCAGAGCTAAATTTTAAAGTTAATATACGCGGTTAAGTCCCGTTCATGTATTATAATAATACTTAAACATATATATCTGTGATCATCAATGCCCTTAGTGGGATTTGAACCCAAGAGTATCGCCTTCGTAGGCAGGGTCACCCGCGAGGCATGACTTGTCTTCAAATACTTACGATGTGTCCATGGGCTTGGCCTACCAGTGTTAGCGGTACACGGTAGAGTACTCGTATACGACTTCGCACCTGGGTCGCCATATGTACAGCTGGAGCTTGTATAAATATTCTTAACTGCAGAAGTGCTTATTTGTCCCGTTCGCGGAACGACCAATTATTGGGGTTCGCAGGACAGCAAATGTGTCAAGGATATCGTTGTCTGGCGGAGAGGGGTCCTGACTCCCGTTGTGGGTCATTCCTGGTGCAACGTTGGCACCTTTCCACCGGGAGTGGCGCGGGCCGGGCTTTTAGACTAGGTTATTTTTTTTGTAAACCATATTTTATAAGTTATTTAATTTACGTGATATTATGTAGGGATTACCAGTATTTGTCTGTCTAAAAACCTTCGTAAATCTAATATTTTTTTACCAAGTAGGGTCAAAAACAAAATTTTATTCGCTATAGTCCTATGGACATCACGTTAAGATATTACAGTTTTTTTGCTGTCCTTAATGGGCGACATTTATATAATTAAGATGCGAAAAAGCTGATAACTGTTGACCGGAGGAGGAAAAACAAAAGTAAACAATGTTGTGTGACTAATGAGGTTGTGGTACCAGCACCACACGTGTCCCGGGTATGTCTGTCGATCAACTTTATGTTGTTGTTAGTACGTCCCGTTGTCCAAGGGTCATCATATCAATAGCGAATTAAAAAAGAATATCGCCCCGTACCTCAGTAAGACCTCTCACAAGCTGGACCGACGACCTGGCAAAGATCGCAGTAATCCACTGGAGCTGGATGCCTATGTCTAGCAGTGGACATCCTTCGGCTGTTATGATGATGATATTTTCTCGCACCCGACTAATGTAACACGAAATTGTATATTTTGTGAATTTAATGCAATTTAACTTATAAAACCAGGATTTTTTAATGACAATGGTGGCAAACGCCTATATAGCCTACGGATTGCCCAATGGTAAGCAATTATCGTCGCTCATGGGCACCTGCAACACCATGAGAGTCACAAGCGCGTTGCCGACCTTTAAGAGGGGTCGGAGCTCTGGGAACCTTACTCACCATCAAGAACACAACAATACATACCTGAAAGGTAGCAGTGCTATTATGGCTGTGGGCTTCTGTAAGGAGGAGGTACTGCCCCAGTTTAACTTCTCCAGACTCAAGCGTGATGGTACTTCTTTGTGCCCTACCTCTCATAAGTCCAAATGACAGTTACTATGGCAACGGATTGATACAAAAAGTTGATTCACCCATTTAATAAAATAAATTGTATTGTTCTTGTTATATATATAATTATATCTCAGGACATCCTTACACAAATTGACTGAGCTCCACTGTATGCTCAAGAAGGCTTGTGTTGTGGGTACTCAGCCAACGACATACATAAATATACTTAAACATATATACTTAAACATATATGACGACCGCTCTGGCCTAGTGGGTAGTGACCCTGCCTATGAAGCCGATGGTCCTGGGTTCGATTCCCAGTCAGGGCATTCATTTGTGATGAGCACAGATATTTGTTCCTGAGTCTATGTATGTGTTTAAGTATTTATATATATATATCTATTATATATATCGTCGTCTAGTACCTACAACACAAGCCTTACTGAGCTTACCGTAGGACTAGGTCGATTTGTGTCAGATTGTCCGGAAATATTTATATTTATATTTATAACTAAAATACCCATGACTCAGGAACAAGTATCTGTGCTAATCACACAAATAAAAGCCCTTACTGAGATTTGAACCTAGGACCATCGGCTTCATAGGCAGGCTAACTACCCTAACCCTAGGCGAAATCTGTCGTCAAAGGTACCTCCTCCTTACAGAAGACTACAGCCATAATAGCACTGCTACCTTTCAGGTATGCAGTGTTGTGTTCCTGATGGTGAGTAAGGTTCCCAGAGCTCCACCCCCCCTTAAAGGCCGGCAACGCGCTTGTGACTCCTCTGGTGTTACGGGTGCCCATGGGCGACGGTAATTGCTTACCACCAGGCAATCCGTCTGCTCGTTTGCCGCCTATGTCATAAATAAATAAAAAAAAGATTATAAGAATGTTGTAAGCCTTTGTCATTTGTGTGCTACATTTTGTGTAAATCCATCACGACCAATATTGTCTAAAATGAGATCATGACTCAGTTATTTAGTTGTTCTATCAAAAAAATGCTTTTCTTTTGTGATGCAATAATGTGTAATTTTTGTGAGATGATAAAGTCTTAGATAATTTATGGAAAAGCTTATTTTAGGGTTACCAAGACATCTTATGGTTATCATCGTCTTATCGGATGGTAGTGATTTGGTATGTTAATACCATGTTATACTACACTAGATTCCATGTGTAAAAAAGCTATTTACGGTACTCCCAGAATGGGTGACATTGGTTCAAAATGAGTATAAGTAAAGTCGCCTCGCTGTGTGCCATAATATGTTGTTAAACTTGTATTAAAAAGTATATATTTGTAAAGTCTCCTGTGCCCGCAGTTTGTTACGACTGCTAAATGTACAGTCAGCAGTAGAAGTTGCAGGCCAAGGTGTTCAGAATCTTGACTCGGTCTTATTCTCTTAACCATAAAGTCGTGTTAAGATCATTTTGAACACCTCGCCTGCATAACAACTGCTCCTGACTGTACACAGCTAACTGAGAATGTCCATGTGATTGTTATTTCCCAATGTTTACTATGTCTCTTGATGGTCACATGTCCTTTAATCACCAGACAATAGTGGGGGGTCCCGGATGGTGGGGGGTCCGCAAATATGCCAAGTGGCAGGAGAAAGCGGTTGTTTCGTCATTACCTTATCGTCTGCACTATACCCACATCTGCTTAAAGTTTTAATGTCGTGTTTACACCGACGACCTTCAATTTATAGACGCTTCAACTTGGTACGCAGTGTAGTGGTAAAATAGACTAATTTAAGTATAAGTTCTATAATCTATGTACATATACCTAGCTATTTCTTAGGTAATAGCGAGTTAGTTCTCATCTAACAGTTTTGTCATTTACATCTCCTAACCTCGCGCAATACATGGCGACCCTGCCAGAACCCTGCTCGGCAACGTACAATTTTAAAATACGCGAAGAAAACCCGGGATAGAAACGCTAGTGGGCCTACGCTCGTGGTTATTGAAACGTGGTTAGGTACAAGTACACATACAGGAAGACAAGATTATATCGAAACATAAAAAGTTATGCGTTAGGGATTCCAAAGATCATTCCTTAGTAGTTATGGAAAGAACCACCTGTGTTTCTCAGATTCCAATCCAATCCTCAGTAGGAGTATTCCAGTAGTGCAAAACAACTCTGGTGCGGAAGGGTCCAGGATTTTCCCTAGACTACCTCCCCCCACACAGTCTGCTCAATCTAACATTCCAAACGGGTATAAAAAGAGGATACACTCACCTTTGTTTGCATTGTCAATATTGATTACGAAAGTAATTCCTACTTAAGAACACCAAAAACTTCATTACGTATATTATAGGTGAACCAGGATCTATTGAGGGTGCGCCATGTTGCGGAAATTTGTTGTTACTAATTTCTAGCAATGGCAACAATTTTAATAATAGACAACATCTACCCTCTATGGTAGTTGTCAATATTGACAATGTAAACATTGCTTTGTCTAGTTTTGTGTGAATTATTATTAGACTGCAATAATCATGCCGAAAGTTTTCGATTTTACTGAGAAAACAGCTTAAATTTACAAATTAAATAGTGTATATAGTTCTGTTATTTATTGCAAAAAAACGTGCGGGAGAGAAATTTCTTCCATAAGAAAACATACCAAAATTAGCATCTGAATTGACGGGTAAGTTTCAAAGTTATGGACAAATGTCATTATAGTCAGGTCGTCACGTTGATGTCTTGTAATAATTTGATTTGTGTATTAGGTGTATCGCATGCATTGGTATCACGGATTGCTAGCGAAGGCTGTAAGGTAACCAAACCTAAAAAAAAGAAAACAAAAAAAAATGATTTGGATGATTTTGATTTATGTCTCATACGGCGTAAAATCCACGAATTTTATAGCGTAAAAACCGAAGAAATATCCAAACATCAAACTTCGCACTTATTAAAGTTGTCGGAATAAGACAAAAATTATCTGCCAATCTCCATTGTCCCCACTATACAAATTGCTGCTATATAAAATTCAAAACGAGCGCCCTCTTGACAATAATCCCATATAGTTCTGGTTCACCTATACCTACATGTGTAATGAACAATATTAATAGTATGATTTTACGATCCCATAGCTTTATAATTGCTATAGCGTTTCTCTTTCCCTCTTGTTCATTAAGACAAGGACTGAAGCTGTCACCTCTTTTTAAGAGGATTTGTAGAAGGAAAAGACTAAGGGTTAATCTTGGATCGTACTTAAAACGTTCAAAGGACCCCAAGCACTACTAAAGTGGTCGCGTGCTGTCGTGCCTGCCACGCCACCGACCCCTAAAGTGGCTATAGCGGACGCTGTCAAAGCAATTGTCCTGCTAACAGAGAAGGTTTATATTCGTTCTTCACTAGTCAATTCGTTGGCGTACACCACAAATTTTGACGTGACAGGAAAAACGTTCATAAAGATAAACTGGTGGCTTTTAGAATATAGCTGCGCGGGAGCATGACATATGGCGTGCTTGTAGGTGAAAACTGAACCAATGTCTATGTCGTTGTCATATGGGAGTTGTCATAGTCGCCACGCTTGGCCGGCGGGTTGGCGACCGCAGTAGCTTTTGATTAGATAAGACTATGAAATGATGATTTTGGTGGACAACATGCGCTATCTATTTCCTTGTCTGCGGCCACGCGGATGCTAAAATCATGTGACTAGGAGCAACAATGTTTAGAGAGGGGGCTTGCAAAACATTGCTAGTATCTAACGAAGCTGTAATATGAACTTTAATTACAGCTAACTAAGGTTCAAATTACATTGTGTCGACCAGAAATCACGTGCTGGGAAAACTTGGCGTCAAGAGGTTACGATGGCGTACGATATAGCGAATGCGTAATTTTGAGTTGGTTACTCAATCGCACAAAATGTTATTTACTTAAATCATGATTGTATACAACTAGGAACGAATCAAATTATTATTAATCAAAATTAGGATTTGCATTTTGGTGTTTTTAAGTAGTAACAATACAATACTGTAAGTATAAATAAGTATTATAGGACACGTTGGTTTCATAGGCAGGGTGACTATCCACTGGGCCTGTCTTATCTACACTAATATTATGAAGGCGAAAGTTTGTGAGTGTGTATGTTTGTTACTTCTTCTGGCTGGCTGGAGCGATTTTAATAAAATTTGGTATGGAGTTACCTGACACCCTGGATTAAGAGATAGGCTACGTTTCTTCCCTAATAAAACGCGGGTAACACCGCGGGGCATAGCTAGTATTATATAAATTAAAAATAAATATATGATCCTAGACCCTGCCGTAAACCATTAAAATATTGAATATACTTGAGCGGGGGGTTCCGCTGTTGCCGGGTTGTCTAGTATACAGAGCCCACCGCAAAAATCGATGTTGAAAACTGGCATCTTTCTCTTTTACTTAAATTAAGCCGTTATTAGAGTGACAGAGACAATTTTTAAGGGTAATGGATAAGTTCCTCGAGTGGCGACCACGTGGCGGAAGGCGCAGCGTGGGCATAACCCCTACAAGGTGAACTGGGGCGTTTTCAAAAAATTGTGCACCCAATTAGTGAAAGTTGTTAAGAAAAGTTAAATCACTGTCAGTTTCGTGACGACAATTAAGCATTAAATATCGATAAAAGCTTGGTTTTGATGTTCGTTTTATAAACTTCAATCGATATTACAACATAATTAAAGGCAAAAAGTCGATCTTCATAAAGATTTAATGCTTAATTGTCGTCACGAAACTGACAGTGATTAAACTTTTTTTTACATCTTTCGCTAATTGGGTGTTTTGAAAACTCCCACTGACGACATGGTGAAAGTCGCGAGAATCGACTGGATGCTGGTGATCACTGTGGGTCGTTTTGGGGGAGGCCTATGTCCAGCAGTGGACGTCCTTCCAGAAGTTAATTGATCGTACAGTCGCCATCAGATATATCTGAGCTGTGAAGGTGGTCACAAATATCAAAATATGGACTTTACACCTTGACAATAGAGGCTTTCTTCAGATATTTGTGAACACCTCCTGTCACAAATACTGGACTGTGCACAAATTCGCGAACAGATACTATAGTAGAAAAACTAAAGCACCCGGCCTATGTACCTAGTAGTAACGTGTGTACACGCATGTCGGCGTTCTATATTCAAATGTCGACGTAAGTTCCATATTAATTCTCTGCACAACTACATAGACATTGTCCTTCAGTCAAGTTTATCACCTATAGTATTTTACAATTCAGTGTTTCCATTACAGATCGGTTGCACAAATTCCACCGTTAGTATGCACGTGGACTAGTTCGGAGTGGGTTTGCATTTGGTCGCATAGTAATTAAATTTAAATAAGTGAGAGGTCTAAGTGAATCATCACGTGCCCTCCATAATCTGATGGCCTACCGCAAAATCTAAATTTCGGGCTTCTTTCTCTTTTTCTCCAATTAAGACGCAATTAGAGTGACAGAGAGAAACGTTGGTTTGCGAATTACGGTTTTCGTGGGATATTTGATGATTGATGTTTAGGGAAGAAACTGGCATGATACAGTCACCGGCAACAATTTCTTACGATATTAAGATCGCAAAAATATTTTCTCAAACATACTACGAAATGTATGCGTTAATGGCACGAAATGATGCCAAGAAGTTGCACATTTATGGACTAGGCCGTGAATAAATGTATGGAGTTAGTATGAAAAGCACATTGTTGTCCGCAGCTCTAACTTTTTAAATTTGCCAACTAAGATTAGACTGACGAAGGAAAAAATACATACATCCAAGTTACAATCTCTTTGAAAGCATAATTGGTATTATAATAATCGGTTAAACATGGTGCTGGAATAGCTTTTTCCAATGTCAATTCATTAAAAAAAAAACGAAATCTATAAACCATAGATAGTTATATTTTTATAAGCATTTAAAAAAGGTGTACGAATAGCTTTGTCGAATTGGTTTATTTTTATAAAAAATAAAAAAGGCAGTAATTCATAAATTTACTTGATTGCTTTGTTGTTATGTTAATTTTATTATTTTCTTGAAATGTTTGAGAAAAGCACTATACAGGCTTCGGCCTGAACGGGGATTAAAGCACTTCATTTATCCGGGTAATGTAAATTAGTAATGCCTCCGCAGTAATGTAACTATTATTTATTTATATTTTTGCGATCTTAATATCTAAATAAATAAATATTTCTCGACAATCATACACAAATCATACCTAGTCCTACAGTAAGCTCAGTAAGGCTTGTGTTGTAGTTACTAGACGACGATATATAGGTATAATAGATAGATATATATATATAGAAAACATCCATGACTCAGAAACAATTACATGTGCTCATCCCACAGAACCCAAGACCATAAGCTTCATAGTGAGGGTGACTATACCCATTAGACCAGGCCGGTCGTCAAATATCCGATAAATAGTAGCTTAAGTCAAGACCATAAGATGGTCTCAGATAATTTTGCGGTCTTGAGATCGTAAGACATTATTGGCGGTGACTGTACAGTCGCTATCAGATATATAGGAGCTGTGGAGGTCGTCACAAATATCTAACTAAACTTGTACTATATCGCTTTGTACGTGGGGCTCAGTCAATTTGTGTAAGGATGTCCTGATTCATTTATTTATTATTTACTTTTTTAAAAACTACGTAGATTGTATATAAAATACAGCTATAATAAAACTTAAAAAAAAAAACAATCTACAATTTGAAGTAATATCTGCCTAAAATTCAATAATTGACTATAACGCTTCTTCTTTAACAGAATTTGAAAATTATAGGCTAATCATTCTTAGCTATTTCTGATATAAGGAACTCTTACACAGGTACAGTCAGCATCATATAGTTATTGGCAACCAAACTGGTCAAATATATCGATACAGATCTTTATTTATATAGCAGTAAGGATGTGTATCGATATATTTGGCCATTCTGACTGCAGCTAACTATATGATGCTGACTGAACTATGTTACAATGTAATGTGACACTACAAACATATATGTTGCATGCTGTCTACAGCGCAATGACACAGCCGTACTATCGATCAAATAAGGTCAGACCGCTAAAGCTCGTCTATCTATATTTAGTCAAAAGGAAACAGGCTTTGAAGACGGATTCCTCCGGTTACAAGTAGAAAAACACAGTCACATGACCGCGTCATGTGACGGCAGGCAGGTGACGTCGAGTCCTTGACTTTTGTCGACCGGAGCTTCGTGCGCACGCGCACGGCCGAGGCGTACTGTGTGCGAACTTGCGGCAGCTTTTCCACCGACTTCAAAGACACTCGATTCACGTTGCACTTTGTCACAAAGATATTGTAAGATTCAAAAGCGTATCTTTGACATCATTAAAACTGATGTGACTCTTGTTACTAATCGTTATAAGTAGTTATAAACGGATACTATCGGTTTGAAAATGGGTACCAGCGCTTACCCGAAACATGTTGGTGCGATATAAGTGTACACATGAGTTTATCCATTTGTAACTAAGTAGTCATATCTTTAACGTCGAGTGTACGTTATTTATTTGTTACCTTAGAACTTTTTTCTACCTCAACCTACCAGGATATTCTATTGTAAGTATATATAAAAACGTAAGTCCTGACTGACTTAAATCAATGCCCAATTCAAACCGTTGTACATCTTAGAAACCTAACCGACAATTTATATAAATTAGACAACTACTAAGTCTATCTATGATGCCTCCTCGTCGCTTTTTTTAAGTATATGTATTATAGATATATTTCAATTACTAAAAAGGGATTTGTAGAAATATAGTTCTTCAGGGATAAATTCGGGGTAGAAATTTTATATGATGGTATGAAAATTGCGGGATCAGCTAGATGATGGGAAAAAAGCTTAGGAGTCCAATTTAAGAGTTTCAAGAGTGACCATTAACATCTGTGTTAACATCATCAATAACGTTTCACCTGTAAGAGTCCACTGCTGGACATAAATATGACTTGTATTATTTTGGCGTATGTTGCGATTGTCATGACCCTTGGCAGGCGGGTTAGAGAACGCAGTAACTGCTTTCGACGGACCCTGCTGCCCAGACGTCGGTTTTTCCCTTTTGCTTATTTAAAACACCCGAGGGAGGAGATGGGGTGGTCCTATTCTCAGCACAATAGAGTTTAAGAGTTTATATGTTTACTTCAGTTCTTATTCTTGTATTTCTATGCCATCAAAATATAATTCGTTAATTCATTATAACCACAATTTCTTGTAATGCCGCATTTGCACTATAATTTTGTCTGTACGAAGACCTTGTCTCTGGCTTAGGTTACTAAACTCTCGTAAGGACGGTGACATAATCTATGCCCTGAACTGAATATGAACTAACTCAATTTAAATATCGATGACACACCAGCGCCGTGCAGTTCAAATCTCTGCAAATAATTGCATTGCATTGTGCAAGCCTTCTATTTTAAGAATAACCTTGTTTATGATTCTTAGCCTACATTCGACTACTTTGACAAGCGTGGTGGTATAAATGAAAACTAGCGTGGTGACATATGTCCCGATAAAAGGTGAGTGGCATAAAATATGAGATTGAAGTTTTTGTGGAATCTCTTTGCGCTCCAGGACAGGTATCTCGGATGTGGGCGGTAAGGCCGCCATGCTCAAGTGGAATTGGGCTGGACACGTCTGCAGCATGCACCCGGACCGATGGGCTAAATTAACCACTGAGTGGACCGAACAAGTCGGCCGGGGCAGAGGCAGACCTAACAGGAGATGGCGGGATGACCTGGATGGTTTCTGTCGCGATTGGCGAGAGCATGCACTAGACCGCGACGAGTGGGTAAAGCGAGGGGAGGCCTTTGCCCAGCAGTGGGACATGCTCGAGTTGTTTGACATCATGTCTAATTGCTAACAGCTGTCATATTTATTGCTAGTAACCAGTTCCCGAATTTTCCATTGCACGAACCCATCATGCTATTTCGTCTTTGCGATGATAGATCCGAGCTTTGTTCCTAACCATCATTATTTCCTCTTATCTAAAATATGCCTTCAAGAGGACTAGACGAAGCTACGTGTAATACATTTGTGTAACTTTATCATATAAAAAAATAGTATTACACATTTTCAAATAACCACATCCTGTTTGAAAACAGTTGATCCAGTGATGGTCATGTCACTAACACGCTAGGTCAGCTAACACGTCTAGGTGCCTTGGACGTCAGCCAGTATCTTCTGCTTAATACGGATCTAGAATTATAAAATATACTATATAATATACACAGGACATTGCAAATATGCTCATGATTACAACTGTTAGTTACAGTCGCCATCAGATATATCGGAGGTGAAGAGGTGCTCATAAATATCAGAACAACACCATCCGGCCGAGGCCGATTTGAATCCTTGATATCGTAAGATGCTGTTGCCGGTGACTAACCCAGGTCAATTTATTCCCTAAACATTAGAAGGCCTACCACGAAAACCATAATTCGTAAACCAACGTTTCTCTCTGTCACTTTAATTGCGTCTTAATTAGAGAAAAAGAGAAAAAAGTCCGAAATTTAGATTTTGCGGTAACTATCAGATTATGGACGGCACGTGATGATTCACTTAGACCTCTCACTTATTTAAATTTAATTACTACAGCGACCAAATGCAAGCCCACTCCGAACTGGTCCACGTGCATACTAACGGTGGAATTAAATGTGCAACCGATCTGTAGTGGAAACACTGGATTGTAAATGACTATAGGTGATAAACTGAACTGAAGGACCATGTCTATGTAGTTGTGCAGAGAATTAATAGGTATGGAAATTTAAATCGCATCTCCAGCGCCTTCACTTTTTTTCATTTCTTCACTATTTATTAAGTATATGTCTGGTGCATATGTATATTATATATATATATATATATATATATATATATATATATATATATATATATATATATATGGTGTTTTCTATGTATTTAAGTATTTATATGTATGTATCTATTATATATATCGTCATCTAGTACCTACAACACAAGCCTTACTGAGCTTACTGTAGGACTAGGTCGATTTGTGTAAGATTGTCCCGAAATATTTATTTATTATTATTTATTTATGTCATCTAATTATAATTATATAGTAGTGTCACCATTTAAAAATAAAAGCAAATCAAAATATTCAATAAAAAATAATTTGATATGTTCTTAATGGCTTAAACAGTACAACTCGATCGTGCGCGAGACCTGCGCGGGCGCAGATCCGCGCTCCCGACGTGTGAACGATAATTGCCCACACACCTCCTCGCCGTGACCTCTAACCTATAGCGGATCCCGCGGCCCATTGTTGTTTGTTTACGAGTACCTACTGCTGGTTACTTGTAATGGCTGTATAAATAATACTCATTTCAACTTCATCCCTTCACTGCTTCGAAATGTTGGGATGAAGTTTAATTAGTATACGCGATATAATCCGTTTTAGTTGGTTTATTTCATGAGTAATTTTCGCGGCTACCGAAGACAAAATTAAATTTTCGTTCGTTTTTTGTCATTTTTCAAATTCCAGTTGTAACTGACAGTTTTTTTGTTGTTATGACAGTTACGATTGTAGTGTACTAGTTTATAAAATACTGAAATTATAACATAGAAAAAAAAAAAAAAATTAGAAATATCCTGCGTGGTTGTAGTGACAGTCGGGGTGTCTAATTATTGCTACTTGTTTAAGGAGTTAGAAAGGCATAAAATGTTCACGATTCAAGATTCAGCCTGTATATAACGTATAAATAAATAAATATTGCAGGACAATCTTACACAAATCGATCTAGTCCAACGGTAAGCTCCGTAAGGCTTGTGTTGTAGGTACTAGACAACGACATATATAATAGATAGATACATATAAATACTTAAATACATAGAAAACACCCACGACTCAGGAACAAATATCTCTGCTTATCACACAAATAAATGCCCCGACTGGGTTTCGAACCCAGGACCATCGGCTTCATAGGCAGGGTCACTACCCACTAGGCCAGACCGGTCGTCAAATAATAACTAATAATTATGTATATTTCAAGTAGTACTCGTAGCGCCATCTGTTAAGACTTTACGACATTAATGTGAAACTTGCGCTCTCCTGTGTGACTACTGCGTGAGCGCGAAGGAAAGCCTTTGATCGATGCATGTAGTACCACCGTTCGACACTAGATAGCGTAGTCATATAGGTTTAGGTTTGAGTAAAAGATCTATAGGTCAGAGTATGCACAAATATTTTTTTTTTTTATGACAAAAGGTGGCAAACGAGCAGACGGACTGCCTGATGGTAAGCAATTACCGTCGCCCATGGGCACCCGCAACACCAGGGGAGTCACAAGCGCGTTGCCGACCTTTAAGGGGGGTTGGAGCTCTGGGAACCTTACTCACCATCAGGAACACAACACTACGTACCTGAAGCAGCAGTGCTATTATGGCTGTGGTCTTCTGTAAGGAGGAGGTACTTCCCCAGTTGGGCTGCCCTAGATTCAAGCGTGATGGTCATCGCTGTGCCCTACCTCTCATTGTTGGACGTAGTTTAAGGACATATCGGGGTCCAAGTGTTTTTCTGTTTTTTTTTTTATCAAATAAAATACAAGTAGGCTTTTAAATAGTTATTAATTACGAAGGAAAATAAAAAAATACTCACAATAATTAACTTACTACGGCTCCCAGGTTATTCTAGCGCGTTGAAGTCTAAAGTGTTGTCGTCGGAGTTGAGATTTCGTGATAGTAACCAGAGATAATTGTTTGAACCGTTATATATTTATTTTCACCTCACTAGCTCGGAAAGAATTGTCCTGTCTGAGGGCATTCGGACCCCACGGGCTGAGGGTTTCGCAGAAAACTATGTTGGCACCGGCTACTGCGAGAAACGATATTCGTACGGACGATTGCATCTCTCACTCCCATGACGCCTTTGGAGTAAAAGATAAAGATCCTCGACATAGGAACCTCGATGTTCGCGGTACCGGGCCAGCATATGCAGCATTGCGCTGCTTTAAAGCCTCCGCCACAGATGCCGCCTCTGCAACCCTGACAGATTTCGTGACCAAATGAGCCGCGCGAGGGTATCCACACACACTACGTGTCATCCCAAAAAACCGACCGATCGTGGCCTAGTGCGTAGTGACCCTGCCTTTGAAGGCGATGGTCCTGAGTTCAAATCACAGTCAGGGCATTTATGGAGTGATGAGGACTGATATTTGTTCCTGAGTCATGGTTGCTTTCTATGTGTTTAAGTATTTATATGTATTTATCTATTATATATCGTCGTCGTCTAGCTATAACACAAGCTGAGCTTACCGTAGGATTTGGTCGATTTGTGTAAGATTGTCGCGAAATATTTATTTATTTATTTATTTATACGTTATATACAGGCTGAATCATGAACAGTTTTTGCCTTTCCAACTCCATAAACAAGTAGCAATAATTAAACACCCCGACTGTCACTACAACCACGCAGGATTTTTCTATATGTTTTTTTAATCTATGTTATAATTTCAGTATTTTATAAATTAATAGACTAGAATCGTCGTTTATTTTTATTTTTAAACAAGCGGCCGTCCCACGCCCTGACCGTCAAGAGTCCTCAGCATCGCAAAGGCACCGGTGGGGGCACATGCACACGTACGAAGCCCTATTGCCGACCTCAGAGGATGTCATCCAAGAAAGTCGCGTTAGAAGGGACATACGACTACATATAATATCTTTCCATTTAATTGGCATCGAATCTTTTGATAACAAGCCAGACCAGCATTTATATGTATTTTATCTAATAACATTGTCTAGTTAGTACAGTCGCCATCAGATATATCAGAGCTGTGGAGGTCACATATATCTGAACATCGCCTCTATTGTCAAGGGGATAAAGTGCATGTTCAGATATTAGTGACCGCGTCCACAGCTACGATATGACGGCGACTGCACAAGACCCGCTGAAACCGTGTGTAATCAACTAATCACAGGAAATATGACCGCTTTTTATGCTTTAATTGTACAAGTCAGTCGCTTATTATTATGTATCTTTGACATCTCGCGAATAATAATATAATGGTGAATGGCTCAGGAACCACAAACGATCCTCATTATATTATAAACGTGGAAAATGATGATTCTTAGTTTAACTTCTTAATTTTTTTCGTCTATATTTATTTATTTATGCATTTATTTATTACATAAACATACACGTATTTATTGCATGTTTAGTTTATGTATATTCTTGTATATCCGTATTATTCATTTGTTTTGATTTTGCTATTAGCAGCACCGCCGCCGGTAGAGAATGCTTTATAGCATTAAATCCACCTTTTGTACTGTAGCAACCAAATTTTCTTGTAGTTACTATCATCATCATCATCAGCCTACCGCAGTCCACTGCTGGACATAGGTCTCCCCAGTTTCACGCCATCTTGTTCGACTTTCGGCTGTTCGCATCCAGCTCCTGCCAGCCATCTTCTTCTTTGTAGTTACTATATTGTACATTAAACCACGATGTGCTTAGTGGCCATGACCCTGACTACACACGACATAGACCTACAGCGGGTACAGTCCCCATCCGATATGAACATTTTTTTTTTTATGACATAGGCGGCAAACGAGCAGACGGATTGCCTGATGGTAAGCAATTACCGTCGCCCATGGGCACCCGCAACACCAGAGGAGTCACAAGCGCGTTGCCGGCTTTTAGGGGGGGTTGGAGCTATGGGAACCTTACTCACCATCAGGAACACAACACTACATACCTGAAAGGTAGCAGTGCTATTATGGCTGCGGTCTTCTGTAAGGAGGAGGTACTTCCCCAGTTGGGCTGCCCCAGATTCAAGCGTGATGGTCATCGCTGTGCCCTACCTCTCATTGTTGGACGTAGTTTAAAGACATGCCCGGGTCCAACATGCACTTTATCGCGTTGACAACAGACGCGTTGTTCAGATATTTGTGAGCACCTCCACAGCTCCGATATATCTGTCGGCGCCTGCGCGGTGGAGGAAGTAGCCCGCCGGTCTTGTCCTTGTGGAGGCGCGGAAGTGAGACCCGAAAGAAAGTACCGACCGGTCGCGTTAGTGGGACAAGCACAGCGCACACGACAGCGGCTGCGCTCAGGCCCGGTACCGCGAATATCGATATTCGTAGATTTCTAGCATCTTTCTCTTTTACTCCAATTAAAGCATCATGAGAGTAACAGAGACAATCGTCGGAAATTATTAATATCGGTTTTTGCGGTAACGCCGAAGGGTTTACCAGTAAATTAAAATTCGAAAATATCGTGGATATTTCTCTGTTACTCAAATTAAGGCGTAATTGGAGTGACAGAGACAATTGTTTGAATTTTGCGGATGTGGATTTTCATGGTAGGCCTTCTGATGACGACATTTTTTTTTGTTTTGATAGTTTATTTAAAACCGCATTTAAAACTTTTTACGTGACACAGATTACAAAAGTGAATAATATTTTTTTTACATTCTAACTTACATTTACATATTCTCTAATGGTTCTTATGGTTTTTTGTTTGCAGTCGTCCCAGATTCTGTGCAGTATTTTTTTTATTATAGAAATAAAAAAATACGTATACGTATATCGTGGTCTTCTAATAATTAAAAATATATAATTATACATATATATTTTACACGTATATTTATTTTATCCCTGAAGTTTTCTATGTATATTTTTAGAGTTCCGTACCTCAAAAGGAAAAAACGGAACCCTTATAGGATCACTTTTTTATACGTACATATTTATCTATTTACTAGCTAACCAGCAGACGTTGTCCTGGTTTAACTATGAATATTGATTTCGAATTTATAAAGTTGAAATTATTAAAAGCGCTAAGGTTACATAAAAAAAAATAATAATATGGTGGTTAAGCATTTTAAAATATTGTAATTTGCTGTGAAATTTTCTTCTTTTTTTTTCTGTTATGTGAACCTTCTCCTGACAATTACAAACACAAAAAAATAGAATCAATGCGGTCATGATGCCGTGACCAAGGGATTCACTTACATATATATAATTTATAGTTTCGTATCTTTGTAATTATTTTGTTGTGTTGTACAAAAAAGTGATTTATCCTACTATATATTTTTATTCATTTATTTAATAATACGTGTCAGAGTGCCGCCGCTGATATTATATCTATGCGAGACCCGTGCCTATATTTACCCAGATCGATTTCTACGTCAGTACATTCCACGTCAAATGTTACTATACGTCGAAAGCGTCCAAAATACGTATACACGCACCTAACTGTCTCAATCTTAAAGTAGATGTATACATATTTTGGTGCGTTAGCCGTATAGAATTGACTGACTACCCACTTAAAAGATATGGATCTAACATTCCTAAACGAATACTTAAGCGATGTAATGAGTCACGTCAGTATGATTTATGGAATTTCTGAACGGATTTGACTTTGATTTTAATTTATAAATGTAAATATGTAGATATTAAGATAAAGCGGCGAAGCCTAACGCCCGAGGCTGGATTTGAACTCGCGTCTTCAACATTCACGGCTGATACTCTGAGCAACTAGACCACCCGATCAGGGAGGAAGCTACCGGGGCGGAAATTTCTCAAAGATTTCTGATAGTATTTAAATCGAAAGAAAAATAAAAAAAATTGACTCGCAGCGGCACTCGCACCCACAACCACTGGATCACTAGCCTAGTGCACTATCAATTGTGATATTTTCCTTTCGATTTAAATATCTTTGATATACTAGCAGACGTTTTTGCTTAATATAAAAACAAAGTTTTGATAGGTACTCTACTTATGCAATAAAACTGGAGCCAGGAGTTCCTGACATCAAAATATTGCAAAAATGCATAACGACTCTCAGCGGTACTAACCCCCGTTTGGGTAGGATAAAGTTGTAAGATTAGTTAAAAAAGTGACGAGGTTCGAGCAGAATTTGAACCCGCATCCACCCAGCTGTCGCGGCTGACGCTTTGTTACCTCGTCACTTATTTTTAAGTAAACTTAGTACTTCAAAATCAAAGCAAAACAAAATAAAGAATTCATATTTTACAACTATTACTTAATACGGGATATAGTTACCATGTATGTTAATTTAAATGAGTTTCCGATATTTCGGCACTGTTGCAAGCGCTTCACGGAATGACTTAAGCACTGAAGTACATAGACGGTAACTATCCCGTTTTAAGTAAGTTGTAATGTGAATGACCATATTAGCTTAAAATCGTAAATAATAAATATTTCATTAAATAATTGTTAATATTTTTTTTGGGGACAATCTTACACAAATACCACCTAGTCCTACGGTAAGCTCAGTAAGGCTTGTGATGTAGGTACTAGACGACGATTTATATACCTAATAGATAGATACATATAAATACTTTAAAACATAGAAAACACCCATGACTCAGGAACAAATATCTGTGCTCATCACACAAGTAAATACCCCGACTGGGAATCGCACCCCAGGACCATCAGCTTCATAGGCAGGGTCACTACCCCTAGGCCAGACCGGTCGTCATTATGATTTTTGATTTGTTTTACCTACATAATTACCTGTATTTTATGTTCAGATGTTCACATTTATTTCAGTGTCGTTTTATAGATGTGTAAGTTGAAATTTATATAATGTTTACTTTTGTCATAGTGATAATACTTTATACTATGTGTATTATTTTATATTTCTGTTTTTTTTTTTTGGGTGCACTGAAAATCAGCGTCGCTGCATGGCCAGTCATGTAACGACTCATGCTGAGTGGCATCCTGTTTGGTGTTTTATTTGTAGTCACATCCTGTAATGTTCTTTTCTGTGTTAATTTTATTTCGCCAAATAAACAATTTTTCTTTCTTTCTTTCTTTCTAATTTACAATAATTAAATTACATTCATTAAAATACGAGTACTTAACTAGTTAATAAATATTCTTAGTTGCATATTTATTGTAATTATGACGATCTTCTAGTAAATGCATTTTATTTTGTTATGTGTAATAGTGTGCCATTTTCTGAAAGAAATAAATAAATCTATCTATCTATTATAGACTACATTAGTTAAGAAAGCGATTGCCATCTGACCTTCCAACCCAACGGACGGCCTCATTAGGATTAGTCAGGTTTCCTCACGATGTTTTCCTTCGTCGAAAAGAGACTGGTAAATATGAAATAAGATGAAAAATAGAATATAATAAAAATTATTTATTCGAGACATACACAGAAATAACAGAAGACAGAAAGATAATGAAAAGATATATGTCACGAAATGGTCCCTACTCAGCATGAAGCTGATGTGGTAACCAGCGCTGGTGTTCCGTAGGAACCATTTAAGTCAAATCACGATATACTCGGTACATGCCGGGGTTTGAACCTGCAACCTCCGGATTGCAAGTCGCACGCTCAGCCAGCAGCGTCCTTACATCCAAAATGTTCAACAATAATATTAATTACTGGACAGCTGACTTACTCGCAGAACGTATCAGCATTGCCATACAATGAGGAGCTGCCAGCATCCTTGGTACAATGCCTCAAGGGCCTTTTTTAGATTTAATATAGTAAGTAGTTATTATAATATTGTTATTCTTACCGCCTACAATCTTTTCTGTTTTGCCCTAAGGTTAACTGGTAGAGAATACCTGATTGCATTAAGTTCGCCTTTTGTACATTTAGTTTTCTTTTGATTAAATAAATAAATTAATTCTTATAAATTTATCTTAAGAAGTTTATTGAATGTTATTGAAAATAGAAGAGGTAAAATGATAGGACATCTACTTCGTCACGATGACTTGATTAAAATAATAATAGAGGGAAAGATAGAAGGGAGAAGAAAAAGAGGAAGACCGCGAAGAACTTACATGGAGCAGTTAAAAGAAAAAGTTGAAGTTGTAACTTATAGAGAATTGAAGGAAAAGGCAGAGAATAGACCCGAATGGAAATTACTCCACCGACAAGAGCCAAGTTCTTAAATATATGATGATGATAAATTTATCTGAAAATATGTATAACATGTAATGAGCAGTTCTAAATGAGATCGGCGTCCGAGTCCCAACAAGAATGTAGGCTGTCCTTATCGCGGAGGAAGTGCCGCGGAGCGATGGTCAACTGTGTCAGCCGCGCACGCTGACCTGACGACGCGACAAGTGCTGCGCGTGCGCGTGTCGCGGGACTGTGCACCGCTCGGTCAATTGGAAAATATCTAATACTGTTTCATTCATCTCTTTCTTGTAATGAGTGCACTGCCTGCTTATAGTTTAATTAAAAATTACATTTCCTGCTACCCAAAGGTTGTCTGGTAGAGATCGCTGTTAGCGATAAGACCGCGTGTTTCCTAGTCTTAAGTATTTTTTTCTGTAACAATTTCTGTTTCGTTCAACAAAGAATATTACTACTATTCATTTGAACCGTGAGCCGTCCACTGCTGGATATAGGCCTCCCCCAAATATGTCTTGTATCAAAATGTAAAAAATGTAGAATGGCGACCACGTACCGGAAGGCGCAGCGTGGGCAGACCCCCACAAGGTGGACCGACGACATGGGAGTGATGGCGGGTATCCACTGGATGCGGGTCGCGCAAAACTCGTCAGTGTAGGTCGTTTTGAGAGAGGGCTATGTCTAGCAGTGGATGTCCTTCCTCTGATATGATGATGATGATGATGAATATTAGTTAGGGTCTCCACGGAACACCAGCATCGTGGTCCTGAAAAGTTCTTGGAATTCTTTCCGGTGACGCTCAAATAAGTGCAACTGAGTAAAATGTTACTTGTTAAGCTAAAATTCAGTGTTTCCGAATAAAGTTTCTTACTACTAATATCTCTATATTAATAAAAGAAAGTTGTGTTAGTTCCGGCTTTTATAACTCGAGAACGGCTGAACCGATTTGGACGATTTTCGGTTCGTTGTGATCGTCTTGGCCAAAAGTTTAATAGAATTGTCTAAAATAGTAAGTAAGGAATCCTTACTTGTAGCCTACCACGGTCTCGTTGCTTCAAAGTTACGATATAGAATATTTTTTTGGGGTAATTCTACGGATAGAAATGCAGCATTTATGGTAGAAATATGTGTGGCCTAAGAATAAGGGACTGCTGTATCTCACATTATAAATCCTTACATATACTCACAGTTCCTAGCTTGTATATATTGGAATCAGCTATATTTGTCAAGTGTAACCCTAACCTATACAATAAAATTGCTGACACACGAAGACTCCCTGTGAGATCGCAATATGAAAATTTACTACGAAATAAAGCATGTAGCACAGCCTTAGTAAGGAAAAGTTTATTAGGAATGGCACCTCAAATATACAATAAACTTCCTGATGACATTAAAAAATTAAGTATTCGGAAATTTAAGAAAGAACTAAAATCATTATTAATAAAAAAATGTTATTTCAGTGTCCAACAATACCTTAGTGATATTGATCTGTAAACAACAATATTTGACATGACTCTTCCGTACACGGAACAATGGTGTTCCGGACATTTGGGAGGCGTACGCGGAGCCAGATCGAGCCAACGCGCAGAGGCCCTTTCGACAATTTAATGAAATGTAAGGGTACACTAAGCGGATGTTGCCCCTGTCCGTATCATGGGACGCGCACAGAGACAGCACCCGCTATGGTGTAAGGACTATTGAGTTATAATGGAATCTAGAATGTACTAGGCTATTGGGTGGAAAGGATGGACTGGCTACTGGGCTATTGGATAAAAAACCGGACGTCTGCCTAATAAAATGGTATTCAATTTTATTTCCGGCAGACGGTGACTCGCCCTATGCGAGATGGGCCCCCACAAAAAGCGACATCAAAGATGGCTCAAGGGCAACACCGGTGCATAGGGCTAAGGGTAGAGAGGTGTCACTGGACTTTAAACATATAGCCAACTCGCCACTTAGGTTTCCACATCTACCCTCGAGAACGCAGCTCTCGCGACCCTACTCTGGACGGCCGGTGAAGGCAAGCCAGAGGCAGGGGACCTGTCCCACCTGTCCGACAGGGCACCCCAGGGGCACTCAGGTACGTGGAGTCGCTACTCTCCAACAGCTCGCCACAAGCTGCCCTGCGTTGACTGATTGCACTGGAGAAAACCAGTGGGCGATGGGGTCGTCACATCCCTACGCCTACATGACTCTTATTATTATGCTTATTTTTGACATTATTTAGTTCCTATTTTAATGTAATTTTATTGTTTTACTTGTTTTGGTGACACTTTACTCATTATTGTTATTGTAACTGCATGGCATCTCCTAAGTTAGTTATTAGGACAATTTTCGTATGCAAACTGGCAAACATAGTGATCCACGACATGTATCTTTAAGGCCAAATTAATGTACCTATGTTTACGAAATAAATAAATGATTGATTGATTGATTAATGCTTAAAAAAGAAAAAAAATCAATCAATCAAAAATACCCCATCAGGCGGTACAAAATTCGGCGGGTCAGCTAGTTTTGAATATACAATGTCTAGAAGGTCCTCACAGTTTTTCGAATTCTAGTGCAGGACTGTCAAAAATCACTTCCAGGTCTGAATATAGACAATTAGTCAATACAAAGCTAGCCTGAGTATGAATCCGTACAGTCGCGCACGACGCCGCGTGCGTTAGACGGCGAGAGAAAGTCCGCCTCCATTCACACGACGCATACAAATATTTGTGGACGCCTACCGAAAACGGGTTGGGCCTTTCTCGTTGCGATATCGACGGGACGAGAGGTTTACTAATTTCCTAAAGTGGGGCAGCTGTACTTAACATGTTCGCGGCATCGGGTCGATCCGACCCTGTACGTTCATTGGCTACTTTATGAATGATAAATAAATATTACCTACAGGACATTTTTACACAAATTGACTGAGCTCCACGGTAAGCTCTACAAGGCTTGTGTTGTGGGTACTCAGCCAACGATATATATAATATCATCATCATCATAACTCAAAACTCAAACGTTTATTCAGTAAGTAGGCCAACAACAAGAAGGGCACTTTTACACGACGTGTATATAAAAAGTAAAAGAGAAAAATTAAAACTACACCGGTTCTAACCCTACACCTCTGACCAGAGATGCATTTTGACTTTTATCGTCCGGCGAGAAACTCAGACTTATTTTTTCAAAACAGTATTATAAATAAAATATTAAATATACATAAAAATGCGTTGTTCTATAAGAAAACTTATCAAACAATTACAAAAGTGAAATACCTCCATCGAAAAAAAAACTCCATGTCTTCCGAAGGACGTCCACTGCTGGACATAGGCCTCCCCCAAAGCGACCCACAGTGACCGGTTTTGCGCCACCCACATCCAATGGATTCCCGCAGGCGCAGCGTGGGCCCCCACAAGGTGGATCAATGACATGGTAATATGACGTCACAACACCAAATTCACACGTCATTGTGGAATTGAAAGAGCTATCACTCTATCACGGCCTTAATACGAGTAAAAGAGAAAGATTCCCGAAATATACGAACTTCTATGTTCGCGGTACCAGGCCAGAACCAAAGTAACAGACATAACTCGCAGATAAGCACATTAAGTTAACGCGGGACTTGGCTTATTGAATTAGATCATATTGGATCAAGTACAGTCAACCAATTTGATTTATGGGCCACTTCGTTCCTTGTCACAGTGAAAATCTATATGAAAGACGCAAAAGATCTCTTATTAACGTCACTGTGAGAAGGTTCGAAGTGGCCTAGAAATCAAATTAGTTGACCGTATCTTAAACGGGCTAAGTAGGGATACGACTGACATACAAATTTCTATGACGTTTTATTTTTAGATGTATTAGGTACGGAACCCCTTAGTAATCGGTTAATTAAACACTAATTAATTAGCAAAAGTATTCTATCTTAGAGCCAATGTACGACTTTGTTCCGGTTGCGGTAGAGGCTGCAGGGTCTGGGGGTGCGGAGGCTAAGGAGTTTGTGTGGCGATTGGGTCGTCGACTTAGAGAGAGGTTGCGATCCTCGCTCCGGATCGTATCTGGCTCAACAGATCTCCTTGGCCGTTCAGCGTGGCCACGCCGCCAGTGTCATGGGGCCTTGAGCCGGCTACGATCCGGGACGCATTTACTTAACTGTTTTGTTTTAGTTAAGTTTGACAAAGCCTGTACCCTTACCATGAGTTGAGGTTTTCGATAACGAGTATCGAGTTTACTATCTCGTTCGCACTAAAATAGTACAAGCGAGATGCACAGATAGTAAACTCGATGGTGACTGTGCCTGATAATATAGCATGGTCGTTCGATTTATATTAAAAAAACATAACGAATTGGCGTTACGTATCAATGACTGTTTTAATATCTATAGATACTAGAATAGAAACCCCACTTGAATTTGACAGCTGTTCCAAATTTAAACTCATAACCTACTGATTTCAGTAGGTAATGTTAACATTACATCTCCATTCATTTCTGATGGTTGGTAATGCCTACGGTTTCTGGACGCATTTTAGAGCACTTATGATTTGTACGTAGATAAATAATATTATCCGTTAGCTAATTCATAACAATGAGGGAAATATGTGATTTACAGAAATATATACTTATGTATACTTACTTACATTACTTTAATAAATTGTTAAATAAGGTAACGGCACCTATAATGGACAAGGACCCATTATGGACGTTCACTCTTATTATAAAAAAATAAGATCCATATATAAATGTTACGACAATGAACTGTCAACCATACGATCTTTGAATTAAGAATGAAGTGTCCATCACTGGGTACCTTTTTACTTAAACTGTCCATCATTGGCGCCTCTTCCTTAAACAAGGTTTATTATTTCATGCTTTTCAGTTTTTTCGGCGGTTAAGTTTTTTGTAAAAAACGTTTATTCCCTTTGTTGCCTCTTACAAAACCCGCGGGTAAGACGGGGTGGTGCTATTCTTTCTAATTCAATAGTATTAATTCACTATCGTTATCCATCATGTATTGTAGGCATGTTTATCGAATTATTCCGAGCCATTATCAAGAATGCGTTTGTAATTTCATTGTACATGGTGTGTTTGAGACGGACTTGCCGTGACCAATACTAAACTAACAGTCAATTATAGAAATTAGATCGTTTGATTCATTGTAATTTTGATTTTTATGTTACTTTGATATGTGGAATTATAACGTTTCATATGTCTAGTACATTTTTTTTCTACTCGACACTTCAGGCTACTTTATACAACTGCTAGCAGTCACACAAAATAATCGGTAAACACTAACAGAAAGTGCGAAATAGTATTACATTCGTCATGGCCATTAACTGGTTTAAAGCTTTGTGTCTCATCTTGATACATACTGTATATTAAAATGAACTAGGTAGTAATTTATATGTAATGTAAACAAAAACCAGACTTCACACACGCTAACTGACAGACAGCGCATTTAAATAAGGAACAGTTGTATAATATGTTTATTGATTCATCATTTTATTTATAATTGACAAGTTGTACTTTTTAAGTCGGTTAACACTTCCCATATCACCCTGCTAAATGTTATGTTATTCTTATAACAAAAAATAAATTTCGATAAAACTGTTAACACAACTATTAAGGCATTTCATTAAGTGCAACTTGTCATTTTTAGAACTAGATAATTTTGAAAGAAATACCAGCCGAATTACGTCGAAGTTATCGTGAAAACAGTGCCCATTACGTTATCAATATCTTAGATGTCACGTCAATGTCAATTTATTTTTATTAATAACATTGACAAACAATTATTAAGGTTGGTTTACCATTTTCATTGACAAACTTTCTTGAATTGACGTTTCGTTTTGATCTTAACCTTGACTTGTCAGATCTTAAGATTGTAAATATGAATACAGGATGCTTCACAATTAAAATGGATCATTATCTGAAGCAAATAAAAATACGAGCTTGTATTTCAATAATATATCTACCAAAACCTTGTTTATCCAAAGGGCAATGGAAAGGGCTATGCTGGGAGTGTCTGCGCGATCGCATCATACATTAGCAGCAGAACCAAAGTAACCGATATAGCCCTCCGGATTGCTAAACTTGGGTAGTGGGTGGGGCACATTGCACGTAGAACCAATGGCCGGTGGGGCGTAAAGGTTCTCGAATGGCGACCAAGTATCGGAAGGCTTAGCGTGGGCAGACCCCCAAAAGGTGGACTAACGACATGGCACAGATCGCGAGAATCGACTGGATGCGGGTGGCGCAAAACCGGTCACTGTGGGTCGTTTTGGGGGAGGCCTGTGTCCACAAGTGGACGTCATTCGGTTGATACGATAATGTGACAAAATATTTGGGCTGTAATTAAATATTAATTGTTGAGAGCGAAAGCCCACAAGGTGCGTGTGTTTTGGCTATTATTTTAAAATAATACTTTTTTTTTATAACTTGGACAAAAACTATAGCGGAAATAATGCATAATGCAATTAAATAGTAGTAGCATACGCTCTAACATCACAATTGTAACCTTTTTTATACGTTGGCAAACAAGCATACGACCCGGCAGTTACCGTAGGGTATGGACGGCTAAAGGCCTAGGAGCCTAGCCTAGGATTCACACACCTTATCCACGCGCAGGAATACAACATAATGAGTCTAGTGTTGTTTTTGTAAGGTGCATGTATAGTAGCCATTACATATATCGGAGCTCTGGAGGTAGTCACAAATATCTGTACATGCACTTTAGCGCCTTGATAATAGAGGCGTTGTTCAGATATTTGTGACAACATGCACACCTCCGATATATGTGATGGTGACTGTAGTTTCCCAGACTGGTGCCGCTCCAGATTTATGCCAGGCCCAGTACCGCAAACATTGAAGTTCGAATATTTCGAGCATCTTTCTCTTTTACTCCAATTAAGGCGTCATGAGAGTGACAGACACAATCGTCCGAATTTGCGGTACCGTAAAATGGGGTGAGCAGGTTTCGCGGGGAGAGATGGTTTATGAATGGGGAGAGAAGGTTTAAGAGGGAGTGAGAAGAAATTTTAAGGCTACTGCTACAAAAATAATTTATTCCAATTTCAAATGGAGCTATAGTAATACGCATGATAAAAAAAATGATCCAACTATCTTCCAAAATCACTTTTGTATGAAATACCCTCTCACTCCAAATACGAAGCACTACGGGGTGAGGCAGGTTTTTCTCTTTATCGTCAAAGTTATGAAATGGAAATAACCAAAATAAAATAAAAACTAAAATACAAACGTCCGGAACACTTATTATAAATATCATTCAGTTTTCATATGTAAAAATAAAATGTTATCGAGGTTTAAGTTTCAGTTTTCAGCCAACACACCCCATTTTACGGTAGTGCCGTAGATATCATTCGTTGAACTCGCCCTATCACACTTAGCAAGATGACATTCGCAATCGCGACATAGGACATAATATATATGAATTTACTCAATTGACTCGTAACTTTCATTTTATGAGCTTGGCGCATGCATTGAACAGGGAAATAAAAACGAAAGCAAATCATTAAAAACGAGGCAACATTATTGACTCAGATCGGCAAAGTACCAACCTACCCGAATACAACACATATGTCTAATAAATAAATAGACCACTTTTACGCTTCTTGTGGATCGACTCAACCATCATGGCCTATCCTGCTTATCGGGTACTTCTAGCAAAAGTTCTTCTTTGATGTCTCATGTACGATCGCCGTTAATTCGTCGTTAGATTTAAACACGGTATAACAAATTCGTCACCAATTAGTGCTCAGCGGAGCTACCGCAAAAAACGATATTCGTAAATTTCGCACGATTCTCTCACTCTCATGATCATGATCCTTAATAGGAGTAAAAGAGAAAGATACTCGAAAAATACGAACTTCGATGTTCGCGGTACCGGATCAATTCTTAAATCCGTGCAGAGTGTAATTTTTAACGTAACAAAACGTCACCATCGCGTTAGAGTTACCCATATAAATAACATTATCACTTACGCGTTCGAGACTTTTTTTTACCAAAAGAAACTTACACTAGAGCCTCAGAAATATTTTAGTACGGTGAATCCGGCGGGTTGGTCAATGGCCATTAACTCTCTCACCTCTGGCGTCAGTTAATTTTCTAATTTTCTGCGAATTTTTACAATGTCAAAGCTTTCTAAACAATCCTTTTGATGGTAGCCGAAGTAGAAAGTGGATAACGCGGAAATAATACCCGATTAGTGTATAGTAACGCTCATCGGGGGTATCGTAACTCGTAACACAAATTTTAGGTCAGAGAACAGCTTGTTTATACGTGAGAATCTTAACTGAATGACCATGTCTTTGTAGTTGTGCAGAGGATTCATATGGAACTTACATCAAAATTTGAATATAGAATGCCGATTTGCGTGTACACATACGTTACTACTACATAGGCATACTCGTAGCTTTAGCTGAGGTTTTCACCTAGATACTTACTTATTATTTAAAATTATTCAATTAAATAGTTTTTGATCTGCCAGACTATTATGGTCGAGTTTTTATCATATGTCAAAATATCTCACACGCTCCAACAAGTATGTGAATACAATAATAGAGCGCGATAGACTATACAATGTGCATGCTATCCTTTCTGGATTTAGTCCCTAAACAGCAACCAGAAACCACCGAAATGACAAATTTTGGAGCGGTACATACTACGATCCGACAGCCAAGCATAGCGATTATGGCACTGAATCTCTTATGCTCAGTGATGACTCCCTTTAGCGGCCTTTGGGAGAGGCCTGTGTTCGTATGTTAGGTAGATAGCACAAGAAACCAGAGACTAAGGACCCAAGTACTGTCCGCCGTATATCTCCTCGCTGCATTATGTAAAGAGTGTCCGTGAAAGAATCGCCATTATCAGTCGTCTAACGTTTACGTCACGTTATCAATTACACCTTCGAGCACATTAACATACATAACTTCGAGTGAAAGTACGGAGACCGGCTCGTACTAATGCTCGAAATGTTTAAAGATTCCGACTCCGCCTCGCACTTTTCTCCGCCGAGACGCAACTTGGTAAACAACTTGAATAAATTAATCGATTCCAACTAGTGCCCGTTTCAAAGAATAGAAAATTTCACGCGAAGATGTTCTCACCTACTTTAATTTACACATAAATATTTGACACTCTTTTATAATTTATAGAAATTTGGCTTGAATCAAGTTGGGTAAGTAAATGATTTTAAGAAAAGCTCTGCTTGCGTACGCGCAAGCGGCTTTAAGCGGTGTGCGCGGAGGCTGTAGGGTCTGCGCGCGCGCTGGTCTGTGCCGCCGCGGCGGCCATCACTACTTTCCTTCCCTCGAGTGTGACGTAACTCTATAAAAGAGTGCGCGGTGTAGACGCCGCCGCTATACCGTTTCCGTCCGCCCGCCTCGGCCACCCGACACGCGCACAGCAGGACGCGAGCGGAACCTCTTCCGCTGAGCCCCCCCGGACTCACCCGTGACCACCAGTTCAAGGTGAAGTGCCCCCAGGATCAGTGCGCGTGCAGTGAAGTGTTGTGAGCGTGGCTGCAACAGTGTTGTGCCCGGGGCACTGTTGTGACCACGAAGACGCTGTTATTAAAGGGCTGTTTGTTTCAGATACGAGATGAGGTCGTTGTGGTTTTTGTTGGCGCTTTGCTGCCTAGTTTTGTCGGCGAGCGGCAGTCCCATCGCGAGGCCCGAAGCTGAGAAGGAGGTCGGGAGACAAGCGGCGGCCCCCGCGGTCCCCGCCGCGCCCGCGGCCCCCGCCGACGACGACGATGACGACGACGACGACGATGATGATGATGATGTGGACATCGATGATGCGCTAACAGGTACGCAGACATAGTACACACACTTGATACATACTTAGGTACGAGTAATCTCCTCAGTCTGCTGATAGTTTCAGTATACCTAATTAATAAATATAATAATATTGACTGCTCAGAATTTCTTCTGCCATTTAAAATTGCCAGATAACAAAAAGCTGCTGAAAAAAACCCTCAGATTCATCCCTCTAGTGACTCTTTCTATGTGTATTCTTCATCAACAAATAGCAAATAGCAGTATTTAAGGAGACGTCGTGAGAGTCTAATTCAACTGTATTGGTACACAAACAGTATCTGCACCTGTTCAGCCAGTGACCCGCGAGCTTTACCGTTCACACGAGTAGAACCATAACGGTCAGCCGACGTGTGAGATCGCTCCTGCTCCAATCGGCAGTTAAACGCTAATTTATTTATTTATGTTCCTAATCTGTTGCGTCTCAATGAACACCTGCGAAGTAATTGCTTCAAGAATTCATAATTAATACGTAGGTATAATTACTTCAAGTAGCAGCTTAGATGTTGCGATAAATAATACTCGTAGTTCTTATTGCGTTATTTACATGATAATAAAATGAATCATATTTTAATTTTCGATTGAGTACAACCAAAAGAGCTCATAGCGTCGAAAGTGTAACGTTTCAATAAAAATGCCTGGGAAGCAGGCCGAAGAATGCGCGGCCGACGGCGCGCTCGATACTTAATTAATTCAAACTGATACTCAATCAGAGAAATTGATGCTCCTCTGCTTTCTAACGAAAGTCGCGGGCGCAGGACGTCATGCTCCGGCGCTGATTAACTGTTCTCGGCGCAGGCGCGGGCTATGCTAATCAACACACGGCGTCACAACCTACTTCGCAGCGGCCACGATCATCCGTAATGATTTATAGTTCACTTGTAGCACGTTTGATCGCTTTACATTTGTTTAAAGAGGGCTAAGTAGGAAGCAAAATACTGGTTACGCATAATAATAAATATATTACTTTTAAGGTCAATTTAACATTTAACTTTCGCGTTTTTTAACTGTATTAACTAAATAGAACGGATCTGTTGCCAGTTACAATTTATTTACCTTGAGTGTACAATTCGTATATTATTATATTACTATTCGTTAAAGAAGATCGTTACATTAATAGTTGTAGTGACACGCTGAAATTCAAAAAGAGTTTTAATATAATTGTGTTTTCAGGTGATGACGATGATGATGATGACGACGATGATGACGAAGAAGCCGACGATGATGACGACGATGAGGATTACCTGGAGAGGTTCTTCGACGACATCTTAGGAGGTGAGCTTACTTAGATTACACTGACAATCGTATTGGAACATAGTAAGTATGAGACGGGTTAACATTGGGGATCGTTCGCAGATGACGAGGATGATGATGATGACGACACGCCGGCCGCGGTGCAGCCGGTCGTGGCGCCCGCCGACGCCGTCGCCGCCGCTCCCGCCGTCGCCAGCGCCGAGGAAACCGCCTCCGTCGCCGCCGCCGCCGAGGAAGTCGCCGAGGCCGAAGGCGAGCCCGCCGAGGAGGAGTCCGAAGTCGCCCAGAAGGAGCCCGCCAGCGCCGAGGTGGAGAGCGCGCAGCCCGCCGAGGAGCCCGCCGACGCCGACGCCGACGACGACGACGACGACGACGAGGACGACATCGCCGACGCGCTCGACCCCGAGGACGACGACGACGACGACGACGACGACGACGACGAGGACGACATCACCGACGCTCTCGGCAGAAACGTGAGCAAAGCACGTGAGTCCAAAAAGCTGAAGGCCAGCCTCCTCAAACACGCGAAAAAGTCGGGGAAAAAAGCCAACTACCTGGGCAAGGTAAAGAGCACCAAAGCGTCGGGCGCGGAGCACAAAAAGTTCAGATAGTGAGTACGCCCCGCCCGGGGGTCCCAGGGACCCCGACCCCTTAGCTTAGCTATTTATTGACTATTTATTTATTCTATTTAATTTATTTTATTTATTAAGTGCGTGTGTTTGACGTGTGAAAGTGTACGTGTGGAGCCGAGAGTTAAATTAATGTCTAGATCATGTCACACTGGTCTCGTGGCAATTTATTGGAAATAAATCTGTTGTTCTAACTTGTTGTGTGCAATTTTTTGTTCCTTCCGAGTGATTTGTGCGTTTTTCACATTGCAATCGATTGGAAATGATCGGTCAGAAATCTAGTAATATTTTAGTCAGCTGATAGAGTGACATTATCTAGTGATATTAATTTAATTTTAAATGTATACTAGTCATCAGTAGAGTAGGTCCTCTGTCCTCACCTATGCTTCGTATGATCGTAATGTATGTAATAATTATTTAGGCATTTATCTATATCAATCCCGTATTACATCCAAAGTAGATAACAATATTGTATATGTAGATATTAAATTATAGATATATTAACTAGCCTTTTGACCGATTTATCTATATAATAATCTAACGCACAGACCATTTTCGTCCCGTTCCCAACTCCAATATGAATTAAAAAGTACGTCAGTAGGAATCAAGGACAGAGAAAGAGGAAGCCGGTGCGTGATTGCGGCCCTTCCCGCGGGCCAGCGCAGGTGGGCCGGCACGCGGGGGAGGCGGCGGGACTCGCATGTGGGGCAAGGGGTCGCCGGCGGCCACTTTCCCAACCCGAGCGATGACCCCGCCCGATTTCTTCTCCAACCTTGACACTTTCTTTGACCTTGCTCGGGGGCGACCTTGACGAATCCGAGCATTTCAGATAGAAAGTAAATCGCGCTATTTACTCTCACTGAATGACGCGCGCGAAATTCGCGTGTCCGGCTCAGTGACAACGAGATAATGAGATGCGCGAAGAGAAATTTTAAATGTTTGTCGCCAAGAAACGCTGGGAGAGGCGGCGAGTGCTCGACCCGAATGGGACCGGTTTGTTACCGGTACCGGCCGCCGTAACCCACATACCGGTACCTGTTATAGCCGCTTTGCTTTTTACGGTAAAACTTCGAGATGGTGGTAATGAAATTTATTTATAGTTGTAGTAAAACTGCGGAGAAATTGCATAACGTAACATATAATATAAGGCTCGGTCAATATTGAACACAGTCAAGGTAACAGATATCGATACGTAAAAAGTTCCAAAATATGAATAGGTACATCTGCTTTAATTCATTTCAGCCGTATGCAGTCCCCTTCTGGACATATGTCTCCCACCAATATAACTTGTATCATCTTGGGGGTAGTTGCCATAGTCGCCACGTTTGGCAGGCGGGTTGGCGACCGCAGTAGCTGTAAATTGGGTTTCGACGGACTCTTACGACACCCGCGGGAGGAGATGGGTTGGTGCTATTCTAGTCAGCCGGCATCACACGGCAATCTGCTGTAATGTTGCGACAATACGATGCATGTATACATGTTTTGGGACTCTACTCGTATCGATATCTCGGCGCACATCGATCGAGTTGCCGCTCGCCAACTATGCCGTACCTCAGATTTCTTCAGCACGTCTCGGCACGCAGTTTCTTTTACGTGTGGAAAATAGAAAATGCATCGTTGAGTGCGTGTAGTAATTGTGGGCGCTATTAGCATTCAGCGGAGCTCCGGGAGCGATACAGTTAGCTCGCGTGCCGCGCTACGTGCTAGAATTAGGTGTATTCCATGAATTATGCGGACAGTAATTAATTATATGTACACTCGCGTGATGCAATGAAAAACTGACAAACTCGTGAGTGTTTAAATAAAAGGAATGCCACGTCCGTTGAAAGAGAAATTGTTTGGCAAAGTTTCCCTTTGACTCGTCGCGCTCATTTGCAAATCAAACGCAAATATGTAGGCAAACGAAATACCGCGCATATGTTTAAAGTAGCGTTAGTTGGCGACATGGGTACAGTGTTAACTACTTAACCTGTTCTATACGGATGTATGACAGAAAGGTAGTTTTACAGTTAAAATTATGGTCAAAACAATTCATAAATTAATTATAATATAGTTATAGGGAGCATAAACACTTTATTAGTGTTTGTTGTTAGTGGTTTCAAGACACGAGAGGGGAACCTTACGCGAATGGAGCTAGGCTTAATGTAGATTCAGTCAGGTTTGTGTTATATTGTAGGTACTGGACAACTATATACACTGTGTAACATGAAATCGAATCATTATAACAGCGTATTCCTGAGGCCAAAAAAAGTAGAAAATATCTTATGACTTTTGGCCTAAATTTTTTTTGTATTTTGACATAAAAAATGAATGTTAATGAGATAACTGTGTCGTAAAACAATTGAAACCATTTTTATTTTTAAAATCTTAACTTCATACTAATTGTTTTCTGATACTTTGACGTCAGTCAACACGTATGCCCATAAGAAGTTCCATGGTTGTATAAACACCGTTAAGAAAGCTTTCAGTGCTGAAAGTTATGATCAAAATATATATATTTTAGTAGGTTATAACTTATAACTCCGAAACAAGGTGAAATTGACCACCAAGGTTAATTGGACAATTGGACATTTTGGTCTCTAAATATGGTCAGGATAACGCTGTTAAAATTAACCGGTTTCGTCGTGTTACACGGTGTATACTAAGATAAACCTTTTTTAATTGAACAATTTTATACAAATCGACTTATTTATTCCTAGACTAAGCAGAATAAGGTATAGAATACACGATATCTTAGGTAATATACTAGATCGTCGGGAAGCTATGTTTTATGATGATGATGACTAAAACGAAGGCAGACAGTGAATTAGAAACGTTTTACGTGCGTAGACAATTTAATTGTGATTGCTCGCTGACATGCGCTGCCTGCTGGTAATGGCGGTGAACGATCGCAAATTGGTTGTTTTTTACTTTGTGACACTTACACCCTTGGCCATAAGTATTGAGCACTCCTGTATTTTTCAAACAAATATCGAATTATGAATCGAAATCGCCTATTTTTGTATAAGAAAATAATTGATACTATTATCTTAAAATAATTACAATGCTATAATGATAACTATGAGTACTTAACTTGCATTAAAATAAAATGAATGAATTATCATTATCTTAAAATAAGATAAATGAATAATGAAAACTTACAGCTCACTTTTTCGCTTCCATAAAACATTACTTTGAATGCTAAATTCTAGTTTTCTAAATTTATTAATATATATTATGACAATTTTTTGTCATCTGATATCTCTAACAAGATTCTATTTGGTAGTTATTTAAAAATGATGTCGTGCTTAATACTTTCGGCCAGGGCTGTAGAGTCGCCATCAGATATATCGGAGCTGTGAAGGTGGTCACAAACATCTGAACATGCGCGTTATCGTCTTGACAATAGAGGCGTTGTTCAGATATTTGTGACCACCGCTACAGCACCGATATATCTGATGGCGACTGTACCTATCTACCGGTCAGTGACGAACGTCCAAAGCTGGACGCAGATCTCTAAAACATGGAGGGTTCAGTATTACAATCGCCTGGTAGCGTTGGCGATCGCAGTACGTAACAAAATGGAAACGTAACATCCAAATAAAAAAAGTATTAATTCTTGATATCTAGTTTATTGTAATATGTTTTGAATTCAAAAATATATATATTTAGGTTTTGAAAAAAAAATCTAGATATATATAAATCTAGGTTACAGTTGACCCTCAGAGATTTTTTTTAATGTATATTATTCAGAATTTTCTAACAAATGACATCATGATTTAAAAAAATAAACTGATTTCCTGTAGATAAAAAATATTTCGTAGTAACTATGATCTACATTAGCAGAAAAACTAAGTAGGTAAGTAAATATACCTACTTTATTGCGTTGCGTACCATAGTTACAAAAATATACCTACACAAAAAACGGAAAACATATTAAGACTAAGGTTATAACAGGTCTGGTACCGGGACCATCGAAGTTCGTATATTTCGAGCATTCTCTTTTACTCCAATCAAGGCGTCATGAGTTCTGTCAATCGACATTCGTAAACGAACAATTATGTCTATCACTCTAATAAAAATAAAAATATATCTTTAATTCAGAATAAAATTCTATAATATTGTTAGTACAATTCCTTATAGTTAATGTTAGTAAAAAAAAAAAATTGATCAATAAATTAAATTAACAAAACAAAATGGGCTAATGTCATTGAACACTGAAATCAATATTTATAGTTAGATTACGGAATTAAACATTGGAATTAATAAAGAGAAGTATATAAAATTCAAAACAAAGTAGACTACAGAAGAATGTCAAAAATTATTATTAATATATTAAATTGTATATAAATTATGATTTCATGTCAAAAGAGCAATGGTAACAACCTACCCTAATTGATGGTTTTAACCCAATAACGCCTAATTATGCTAATGACGCCTGAATTGGTGTAAAAAAAAGAAGTTAACTTCGATGTTGGCGGTAGGCGTATTGTTTACTCGTTTAGGTTATATAGATGAAAATACCACATATGAAAAATAATATGAAAACTAAGTCCACTATAAGTATTTGGTAACTCCGAACGTCTAATGACTTTCTTCTGGAGACTTCCTTATTTAATTGTGTAGATGATGAAAAATTAATATCGAAATTCGTTCTACTACTCTTTGGTCAACATACAGGCTGTTATAACTGGCTGGCTATTAGTAGATTTAACTGATATTAAAAACATACGGCCGACGATTAACGGAGAGGAGGAATCCACGTGGAAGCAGAAATCCATATTGTGGCAGTAGCTGCATGGTAGGAACTGGCAGACACTATCATCTATGGAGGGATGGAAAATGTTAGGGAAGGCATATGTTCAATACTGGATTATAAAAACATACCAATTGACTCAATTAACTGGACCCGGGTGTACAACAATGAGAGGTATGGCACGCTTTCACGCTTGAGTCATAAATAAATAAACTTTAAATGTTTCTCGCGCAAGAAGCCCCATTTGAGTATGGTGTATAGTGGTAGTAATTCTATGCAACTGAGATCTATTGCGGCTGTGAAACACAAGATGGCACTAGTACCTTAGCCAGCTATGCGGTATCCAAGTGATATATTATGTACCCATATAGGTCGAAATATACTCTAAAATTAGTTATTTGTAAAAAAATTGGTACCATTTAGTTTGTTGATACTTTCTAAATGTTGTTTAGGCAAGGAACATGAATTATTTCATCACCATCATCATTTCAGTCGTATGACGTCGACTGCTGCTAGGCTAATATCGTCGGGTTTTATCATTTCTCACAATATCTGTCACGCTCTAACAAGTATGTGAGTGTGAAAGTGACGGATAGCGAGATATATGATAGGATGGCAATCACGATATTAGTTCTGATCAGCGTAGACCTAAATATGACTTGGGCTCGTGGGGGAGGCTTGGCGACCGCAGTTGTTTTGTCTTTTACGGACGCTGCTGCGCATCCGTCGGTTTTATCCCGAGAGGGAGGTAAAGTAAGCCAAATACTTCAACAACATTACTCCCGCAGGTGCGTTAAAAACGGAAGCAGAGAAGACCCCGAAAGAGGCCGTCCCGGCGATATACATCGTGAAGTACAACCGCTTCATCGACAATATCCTGGAGAAGATGAACGACATCCTGCGCCGCTCCTACGACCCCGTCAGCGTCAAGCTGCAGCCCATCGACGCCAGCAAGAAGACAACCAAGCCGAAGAAGAACAAGAACAAGACTAAGAAGAGGTAAGGATATATAGGAGGCAGGTATTTTGTCTTAGGAGCCTTTCTCTCCAAAGTCCATAGACAGATTGCATAGTGCATGGAACTTAACGTTTGTTTGGCTGCGTTTGGTCTCTAGATAACATATTTAACTATAAATTTAAGATGATACCGCATGTTTTTCAAATTTAACACCGTACCTTTCCGTGTCCAAATTCTCATCTTTTTATGGCTACGAACAACACCGCCCTCAATCCAGAAAATACCTTTACAACTATTATATACAGTTCAAAAATGTAAAAAAATAGAATTGACATGGGCATGCATCCACATTGCTCAATGAACATATGGTCGATGCGGCTGGTTCTTAAGTGGCAACAATGGCGTCCCTAGCCCTGTTGAACTGAGAGCGCCTGGACTGATGATTATGATGATACTCGATATAATACGTTTTTAGTTGTGATTTCATGGATAATCCACATCGGAAAAGAATATGGAATGTGTTATATGGAGATATATAACACATTCCATATTATTTTCTGTTGTGGATACTGTGTAATACTGTATTATAAAAAAAAACTTCCGCGGAGTATTGGCCGCTTTAATACTTAATAGTTATTCCGCAGTTTAATTAGGTTGATAGTCTTGCCAATCTGATTAACTTTACTTACAGCTCTTAATCAAGACTAGGTACTATAATTTACGCAGTCATCAATTAATCACCTGTACGGTTCTGATCAGCGTAGATTCTATTAGGTCGCTTTGAAATATTACAAAGTTGATAGATGAAGTAACATAAAACTGATGCATACCTACGTCATGTAATTTCAATAAGTTTATCTTAAATGACCCTCTTTAGGAAAACAAGCTTCTCGTTACTGTAACAACGGCGAGATTGTCTAACAAGCAATAAATTACACTTTTAAAGCAATTTTATTTAATAGACCAAAAGGCAATCAATGAATCTCGTAAGACGCACACAGAAACGTAATGCTCGCCATTAAAATGGAATTAAGTACTATCATATAAGTAGGTACTTATGTTGTATCAAATATACTGTATAATAACTACTACTTTTCAAAAATAAAATTATGTCTCCTTTCAGTGAAATAAGCTAACTAAAGGATTTAAAGTAGCTCCTCTCCAGGACCCAAATTGTTTCCACACTGGGGGCCAATTTTAGAGAGCCGTGCACTCGAATTCAAAAACTTTGAAGACGAAAATAATCGCTCACATAAGTTTTTCACGCCATTACTTTTGGGCCAAAATGTAATCGGCCTATAGTTGGAAGTTTTTAAAAAAAGTGCCCGCAATTAAGTAACGTGACTTGAAAAACGTTAATTTATGTCAAGTTTTGTGACGATAATTAAGCATGAAGTATGTATGGAAATTTACTTTTTCCCTTTTTGAATGGCTTATAGTTTATGAAACGAGCATCTAATCTAAATATTTAGGGAAATTTAATACCTACTTATCCAAAAACTCCCAGTTTCGATAACAACTATATTAATTTATCTTTCATGTTTCTGAAATACAATTTCTTAGTAGCGGATAGAGTCAATGTTACGATTCGAATACTAGACGCTCAAAAATGGGCCGGGGTATACATAATAAAATAAGACACGCAAAAATTTTCATTCGAATTGAACTAAAAACCAGCGCTGTGATTGCCGGATTGACAGCAAACTGAGTCCATTTATCAAAGTAGTCGATAATCATTTTCTTATTTCACTTAACTTCTGCCCGCGACTTCGTCCGCGTTCTTACGCACGGGAATGCATTTCCGGGATATTAATTTGTCGCAGATCTTTGTCTATCTGTACGCGAAATTTAATTCAACCGTTCAACCGTTATTGTGTGACTGAGTAACAAACATGCAAATATCTTTACAAACTTTCACACCTATAACATTTTTAGGATAAATATGTCAGCTGTTTAGGTTGCTCTTTTTTCTTGTTAAATGTGTATGTAGTAAGCATTTTTTTCATCAGGAAAACCAATAAAAAGAAGAACAGTGCTCGCGCCGGTAACGCAGAAAAGACCACCGACAAACTCGCTTCAAACGATACTGAAAAAATCAACAAAACCGAAGAACCCATAACGGAAAAACAAGAACTTCAAGCCGAAGGAAGAGCATTGAAATCGGAAAGCGGAAAAGCAAAGGCTACTACTCCGAAGCCGAAACCTTCGAAGACTACAAAGCCAAAGACCAAGCCGCCCAAGGTCACAAACAATAAGAAACCAGCTCCAACCAAAACTAAGACGAAGACCACGGTTGAGAAGAGCAAGCCGAGGGCCAAGGGGACGCTGTACGGACTGTCGTCTCTGAGGAGGATGGGAGACGTGGCCGTCAGCATCATGTCAGACCACACCACCGTGAAGAGCAACTTTGCTGTTGGGCCTTTGATCTTGAGAGTTGAGAAGGAGGTATGTAAATGCTCATTTTTTATTTGTCCTGTTGATCGTAAAGATAGAATTAAAACTGTTTTAAACCATATGTTACTACTACTTTAGTTACAAACAAATGATCTGGTACCTGATGGTACCCATTCGATAAACTGGTACCCGAATCAACACACCGCTCGGGGTGAGGGTGTATCACTTGGGTGTGTGTATCAATGGGTACCAGAGCTTATTCGAAACATGTCTCCTAGTGCGATATGATTACACGTGAGTTTGTCCGTCTGATCGTAGAGATTTAAATAACACGAACGATTTGTTTTCCAATTTTTTTTTCCATTTCTTTGAAAAACTGGTTTTGATATTTGACTTCAATGTTTTTTTCTATTTAGAATCACGAATTATTCCTAATGCGATAGAAAACAAAACATTATTGCAAGGTTTTTTATTTAGCTCTTTTTACATACGGAGCAGAAACTATTTTTTAAAGCAGTTCGAGTATAATTATTATTTATTATCAGGTTTCAATATACTCATGATTCAGAATAAAATGAGCATCAAAGTTTTGGTCTTCAGAACTTAGTTTTAAGTTTTTTTTTCTTTTGTTTTTTAGGTCGGTCGTGGAGCCAAGAAGGAACTGAAGTCAGCCACCGCCACCACCGCCGAGATGACGGGCAAGATCAGCTTGAGGGTCAACAACCAGGGCGTGGCCACCTTACACTCCATCAAAGTCTTGCAGCCCAAACAGGTGCGGAAACGATCCTACTTTATCTGAGGAAAAAAACCGGTGTTTCCCGACTAGAGATGCAACGGATATCCGGTCTATCCGGTTTATTGTTCGGCTGAATACCAAGTCAATATTTGGGGGATGTGATCGAAAGTGGACGATCTACGGTCCTTAAACTACGTCCAACAATAGTAGGGCACAGCGAAGTACCATCACGCTTGAGTCTGGAGAAGTCCAACTGGGGAAGTACTTCCTCCTTACAGAAGACCACAGCCATAACAGCACTCTGCTACCTTTCAGGTATGTAGTGTTGTGTTCCTGATGGCGAGTGAGGTTCCCAGAGCTCCAACCCCCCTTAAAGGCCGGCAACGTGCCCTTGGTGTTACAGTAGGTTGCAAATGCCCAGGGCGACGGTAATTGCTTACCATCAGGCAATCCGTCTGCTCGTTTGCCACAGTAAAAGAAGTGATAATGATGACTGAAGTTACTCGGAAGTTACTTGTAACCTAAAAATTTGACTTGTGACTAACAACTTGGTCCTTTGCCTTCAGGTCCGCGTGGACAGCAACCACGAGCGCACGCGGGAGCTGGTGTGGCGCCGCAGCGCCAGGATCGCGCACGTCGTCTCCGAGAAGCTCATGTCCGCCTCCAAACCCATGTTTGTCCACAGTGACAAGGAACCAGTCTTAACTCCTTAGACATAGTAACCTAACCAGGCTCATGGAAAAAGCGTTTAGAATGTGTATACTTAAGGCCAAACCCTGGACGTCAGTAATGTTTTTTCTTATTCTCTTGATCACAATAACCAGCTGAAGGACGTCCAATGCTGGACATAGGCCTCCCCTAAAGCGACCTACAATGACCGATTATGCGGCACCAGCATCCATTGTATTCCTGCAATCTTTATCATGTCTTCGGCCCTCTTTGTGAGGGGTCTTAAGACGCTACACCTTACGGTACGTGGTCGCCGCTTGAGTGCCGTCACGCCCCAGCGGCCGTCGGTCGGTAAACGCGCGTGTGGATCATCTGCAGTACAGTTGACCATAGGCAGTGACTGCTTATCAGCAGACGGGCCGTATGCTTGTGTGTTGTCGTAGTATAAGAAAATATATGTCATGTAATTATGACTCTGGCGTATGGGGATGCCATTGTCTGGCACGACTAGGTGACTGTGGCGAACAAGAGGGCAACATTTATCACTCCACCGTCACATATACTAGACAATGACAATGTAAATGAGACCGCAAATTAAGATAGAGATGGTGAGTTTATAGACAGTATGGCGGTTAAAACGGTCCAGGCGAGGGGAGCGGTTTCATCCTTACATTGTGAACATTCTATTCATTCGCACAAAGCGATTTACTTCTACTTTCCTAATGCGGACTGCTAAGGAATGGAATTCGCTCCCTTCGTTTGTATTCCCGGAGAGATATAATTTGGGTCTTTTCAAGGCAAGAGTGAATAGGCTGTTATTGAGCCAGCGTGCTACACCCTCGACCTCGTCGACACTTACCATCAGGTGCGACTTAGATCAAACGGTGGTCAGTCTTGTATAAAAAAACAACGTGAAGGTTTTCAAGGACCCTTAGTGTATGACATTGTTAAAGCTTAGTTTAAGACTATACTCAGGTTTGCATTTATAGATATTAATTTTCAAGACTGTTGTAGTTAGATACGTACGTTGAATAGTCAGAAGATGCATTTATTATTTTATATTATTACGGTGCTAAGATTTTTAATAAATATTGTGTAATGAGTTGTGTTGTTTTTTTTTTAAACTAGCTTTTCCTCGCGCTTCGTCGGCCAGCCATGCCCGTCTTTAAAGTTTGATTGCCGGATAAAACTTATCTTATGTCCTTACCTAACTCAAACTCTCTCCATACCAGATTTCATCCCAATTAGTTCAGCGGTTTAAGCGTGAAGAGGTAACAGACAGACAGAGTTACTTTCGTATTTATAATATTAGTATGGATAAACCTATTATTGTCAGTCACATCCAGACATAGTTTTCGTGGGAGGAACGTCTATTAACTAGGGATAGCGACTGCCTTCTGACCTTCCAACCGAGCGGGAAAACTAAGCCTTATTGGGAGTAGTCCGGTTTCCTCACGATGTGTTCCTTCACTGAAAAGCAACTGGTAAATATCAAATAATATTTCGTACATAAGTTCCGAAAAACTCATTGGTACAAGCCGGGGTTAGAACCTGTGATAGCGGCCACCAGGGGGGTCAACTCAAATATTTGTGTTATTTTATTTTTTTTATTCAATGAGGCCTAGCAACACACTAGAATAGTAAGATACATATCATTACGCTGATAATAAATTCATAGCTATTTGGTGCAATTATTATTAAATAAATATTTACATGTTAGACTCGTCATCCTCAGTATCAGAATTATTAATGTCACAATAAGATCGTCAAGAGTACATCTAAGTATAAAAAAGAACACCACAAACACGAATAACAAAAAGACACAGACAGCTTTGGCCAGAAGTATTGAGCCATGTTTTTATATGAATACTCGGTATTTCAGTGTAGTATTTACATCTTTCTGATGACATATTATCAATTAATTTAAACTGTAAGTATTGGTCGTTGCGACGGGTGATTGCATAGAAAATTTTCAATAAGTCACTTCGTTATAGATCCGAATTTTGGGTGGTTTTTGTTCTCTTGTTTAATTTACGTATTTTTAATTATTAACTGATGTTCTTGTTGTGTACATATATTAAGGTTTGAAATATCAGAAAATTGTTTAACAGCATTTAAAAAGATAGTTTTTAGAGTTAGAAGAAAAAAGCGTCTGTGTCCAATACTTTTGGCCAAGGCTGTAATTAAATACAAAGTACAAGACAATGGAATGGGCTGTAGGAAGAGAGCTAATTTTATTTCCAGCCATAAAATAAGGTAGGGTGACGACACCAATAATGGACAAGGAGGCCATCATAAACATTAGTTCTTATTTCATAGAAATAAAGTCTTGTGCGTTTATTGGTAAACAGCGGCGCTACCGCGAAAACCAATATTCGTAAATTTCGGACGATTGTCTGTCACTCTCATGACGCTTTAATTGGAGTAAAATAGAAAGATGGTCGAAATTGACATGTCCATCTATGGTGCCTGTCAGATTAAAGTGTCCAATATTGGTGCCTTTACCCTATCAGTACTTAGTAATAGGAACTCGCGACTCCGGCGCCAGCCCCCCGCTCCACCGACTGAGCTGCCGAGCTGCTTCACCATCTCCGTCGTATCCTTAGGGCGTGTCTATACATATAATCGTTTGTACTTCTGAACTAACTAGCTACAACTTTCGTATAAAAAAAAAAACATAAAAGCAAAGGATACATAACATAACACGTAACATAATAAAGGTCCGTTTTGAAAATTCTCAGTTTAGCACATATACGAATTAGGCTTCATATTTGTCACGTTTGTTTGGTAGTCTACCTCAATATTACTTCTACTCTTGTTTTTTTTTTTGTTATAGCGGCGGCAGAAATACATCATCAAAATTTCAACCGTCTATCGCGTTTCTGGAGATGCAAGTTGGTGACAGACGGACAGACAGACAGACGAACAGACAGACAGTGGAATTTTAGTCATAAGGTTCCCGTTTTACTCTTCGGATACGGAATCCTTAAAACGGACCTTCATAGAAATAAAATAAGTGGGATATGTAGGTACAGTCTCGGGCAACAATTTCTTACGATATCAAGACTTAGTTTTTGGCATCGACATAAGGCGCTATCAGATATTATTGCCGGTTACTGTACGTAGCTTCTATAAGGCTGGATTTCAGGGAATCTGATATTGTAATAAATAGCTTATTATTATTATACAATGGAATCATTATGTACACAATTTAGGATTCAGAGAAATAACTACTTATATACTTAACGTAACAAACGCCCCTCATTTTGTAAACATATCCTAGTTCCGTACAACGGACACTTCCTTGTATTATACAATATTCATGTTTTACAGTTATTATCTATCATAATTTATATGTAAGTAATTAACAGCGAAACTTAAACTTGAAGGTAATGTGAAAAATAAAGGAATAACTATTATTTAAGTTTTATTTTAAGGCTTGTAATGTTTTGTAGCATTGCCTGTAAACATTTTCGCGATGTGGTGTTAAATTTTTTTTTTTCTATTCTATTCTATTGTTCCATATTTTCACTTATGCGATCAAAGGATGGTGAGGTCAATAAATAAAATATAGCATCATAATGTCCATAAGGAAGTCTCCGTTGTAGGGAATAGTTATGTTTTAAGGGTTTTGTTTAATATTTAATACATATAAATTTATAAAAGTTTATTTTACATTCACTGGTCGCGAACTTAGGTCACCGGTTACTGAAAGCTTTGGTAATACTATTTCGTCAGTTTGTAATTTCTAAGTTGTTGCATTATATGAACATTATCTTAGGAACTCTTATTAATGGGAAATAAATAAAAGTTAAGAAGTCTAAAAGAGTCTCACAGATGTAAAAGTGTGTAAAAGATATTAGTTAAAATTGTCTATATCCATATTGATATCATTCGTTATCTGTTATCTCGTATTATACGGAAAAATATTGCATTACTGTAGGTTTACATAAACTTAATATTTTACGGGCAAAATAGCAATTTAACACATTGAGCGCCAGGAGGCACGAGGCGGGTTAACTCCTCGTAGCGAGTTGTCGCCACAAAACACGAAGTTCGGCAACGAGCGTAGCGGTGGCACTCATTGTATCAAATTACATACTAAACAGTGAAGTGTAGTTTGTACAGCAGAAAATGTAAATGTCAGACTTTGACTCTCATTTCTTTGTACAACTTTCGTCTTTACACGTTTGATCCTCACAAAAACCCATAAGTATAAAAATGGCCGTTAATTCCTAGTACCTCAAACATCACCTGTATTCCATTATAGTGAGGGTCCACATCGGAATCACACGCCATATTTACAATTACGATATTACCCGAATACTTAAAATAATCTAGCCAGTTGTACTGTCGAGTCACGTGTCATTGACCTCGCCAGGGTCGACCCTGAGCAGCGGAGTCTGAGTCCTATCCTCGGTGACTACCTCCGTGACGTCCTCCAGCTGCAGGGAGTTGTAGGACGGCGGGGGGGAGAGGGGCTCCTTCGTACTGTTGAGGAGGGGCAGCGCTATTTGGCCCGTGAGGTCTGGAAGAAGAAAATATAGATAGAATATGAAGATATTGCATATAAACCCTGGTGTTCTACCTCAACTGCGATCAGACGCCACCAGAGCACAAGAAGCAGCGACCATAAAGCAGTGGAACATACTCCAGCAGCTGGGGTGGGAGAGGGACAGCTTACCCTGCAGCGTCCGCTCCAGGTCGAGCGCCGACACCAGCAGCAGCAGCGGCTGCCGCGGGTGGGAGGGACAGCTTACCCTGCAGCGTCCGCTCCAGGTCGAGCGCCGACACCAGCAGCAGCAGCGGCTGCCGCGGGTGGGAGGGACAGCTTACCCTGCAGCGTCCGCTCCAGGTCGAGCGCCGACACCAGCAGCAGCAGCGGCTGCCTCGGGTGGGAGGTACAGCTGCCCCTGCAGCGTCCGCTCCTGGTCGCGCGCCGCCCCCAGCAGCAGCAGCGGCCGCCGCGGGTGGGAGGGACAGCTTACCCTGCAGCGTCCGCTCCAGGTCGAGCGCCGACACCAGTAGCAGCAGCGGCTGCCGCGGGTGGGAGGGACAGCTTACCCTGCAGCGTCCGCTCCAGGTCGAGCGCCGACACCAGCAGCAGCAGCGGCTGCCTCGGGTGGGAGGGACAGCTTACCCTGCAGCGTCCGCTCCAGGTCGAGCGCCGACACCAGCAGCAGCAGCGGCTGCCGCGGGTGGAAGGGACAGCTTACCCTGCAGCGTCCGCTCCAGGTCGAGCGCCGACACCAGCAGCAGCAGCGGCTGCCGCGGGTGGGCGGGACAGCTTACCCTGCAGCGTCCGCTCCAGGTCGAGCGCCGACACCAGCAGCAGCAGCGGCTGCCTCGGGTGGGAGGGACAGCTTACCCTGCAGCGTCCGCTCCAGGTCGAGCGCCGACACCAGCAGCAGCAGCGGCTGCCGCGGGCGGCACGGCCAGCTTCCCCTGCAGCGTCCGCTCCAGGTCGAGCGCCGACACCAGCAGCAGCAGCGGCTGCCGCGGGTGGGAGGGACAGCTTACCCTGCAGCGTCCGCTCCAGGTCGAGCGCCGACACCAGCAGCAGCAGCGGCTGCCGCGGGTGGGAGGGACAGCTTACCCTGCAGCGTCCGCTCCAGGTCGAGCGCCGACACCAACAGCACGCTGGCGCCGGCGCCGCGGAACACGTCGGCCACGCAGCCGCGCGGCGCCAGCAGCAGCAGCGGCTGTCCGCGCGCCGCCAGCGAGCTCGACAGTGCGCAGATTCCCTTGGCTGCCGTGAAGTCCGCACCTGAAACGGAGGAACATAGAAGTCATCTTCTATCTTTATTTTCATTCATCCATCCATCATTCATCATTTCGGCCGGAAGTCATCACTTATTATTTATTATTATTTTTATGAGAGGTAGGGCACAGCGTTGACCATCACGCTTGAATCTGGGGCAGCCCAACTGGGGAAGTACCTCCTCCTTACAGAAGACCACAGCCATAATAGCACTGCCACCTTTCAGGTATGTCGTGTTGTGTTCCTGATGGTGAGTAAGGTTCCCAGAGCTCCAACCCCCCTTAAAGGCCGGCAACGCGCTTGTGACTCCCCTGGTGTTGCGGGTGCCCATGGGCGACGGTAATTGCTTAACACCAGGCAATCTGTCTGCTCGTTTGCCGCCTATGTCATAAAAAAAAAAAAAAAAAAAAAAAACTTATGCAGATGCACACATTGCAGTTGGGTGCCGGCACCACTCGATCACACACCCATCTGCAATGATGATTGATAAAAACTTGGACAGCCAATTAAGTAAGAAGATATATCGGAACTTGGGAAGGTAGATTCTACGAGAACACCACTAGCCTGAGTTTGCCTCCACTCAGTCAACCATACGAACTTTCATAACATTAAGGAGGGTTCTGTAAAAGATTTCTTTACAGCCGTCTTGCTTTTTGTCAACTCACTAGACGTATGTACAACGAAAGCTTATGCACTTCTTGTGCCAAATATTTAGTATTAACAAAGTTGGGGATAATACAGATCCTTGCGGTACACCTAGTATGCTAGTATGTATGTGATGGTAAGATTCGCAAAACCCAATCAAACGCCTTAGATATATCCAGACTGTCAGCATGTACTTAACAAATAGGTTACTAACAAATCAAAAGGGAGGCCTATGTCCAGCAGTGGACTTCCTCCTTGTGATCTGATATTTCCAGGGTGAGTGGTGATAAGACTTACCAAGAACATATCTGCAGTCGATGACCACGGGCAGCCTGCAGCCGCCCTGCTTTTTGGCAGCTCGCTCCACGTACTGCCGGATGTACTCCACGCCCGGGAAGTAGAGGCTGTTGCCCACCGTCACTAGCAGGTAGCCCAGACCTGATGTGTTCTGAAAGTGAGGAGTTTAACGCTTGTTAAACAATCTCTTGTGGGTGGACGAAAACGTAAAAAAAATATATATCAGCTACCATGTAATTTAGAGGGTTTTTTTTATGACAGACGGGAAACAAGCAGACGAATTACCTGATGTTCTACCGCCTATAGATACACGAAAGACCAGAAAGGTAACAGACGTATTACCAGTCTTTAAGGTGGGAGTATACGCTATTCTTGAAGTTTTGCATGTCATATTAGTTTCCAGCGCAGCCTCGCACGTCAAAAAACAAGAAACCACTCTATCATACACACATAAGCAGTGTGCCACCCACTCGTCCAATACTGGATGTGGGAACCAGTGGGTCAAGTTTTTTCTTAGGCAAACACACTGCTATGCCTCTCAAGCAAACACACTGCTCTGCCTATTCAAGAGCCAGGAAAGACGAGAGAGAGGAAAACTATAGAACCAAGAGAGAGGAAAACGGCCAGGATGTCGGGGCATGGCTCACGCCGAAAGTGACGAGCCCGGCCCACGTCCGCCACCTACCGTGACGGTCTCCGCGTGCAGCTGCGGCCGCGCGCTGGGGTACAGCAGCAGCAGCACGTGCAGCGCCACGCCGGCCAGGATGCCGAGCTCCACGCCGGCGCCGAGGCTCACGCCGAACGTGGCCAGCGCCGGCGCCACGTCCGCGCGCCGCGAGCGCCACATCGGCTTCACCACCTGCAGTCGCAGACATTCGGAGTGTGGTCAGCGTCCGTTAGGAACAGTCGAAGTGGCTAAACACATCTTTACACATCCGTAAGTATGTGTTACCACATCGGCTGCACCACCCACATTTCTACTATTTGTTTATGAGTCGCCACTTGGGCTTCACCACCCACATTTCTACTATTTGTTTATGAGTCGCCACTTGGGCTTCACCACCCACATTTCTACTATTTGTTTATGAGTCGCCACTTGGGCTTCACCACCCACATTTCTAGTATGTACTTATGTGTCGCCACATCGGCAGCACCGCCCACATTTCTACTATTTGTTTATGAGTCGCCACTTGGGCTTCACCACCCACATTTCTACTATTTGTTTATGAGTCGCCACTTGGGCTTCACCACCCACATTTCTACTATTTGTTTATGAGTCGCCACTTGGGCTTCACCACCCATATTTCTAGTATGTACTTATGTGTCGCCACATCGGCAGCACCGCCCACATTTCTACTATTTGTTTATGAGTCGCCACTTGGGCTTCACCACCCACATTTCTACTATTTGTTTATGAGTCGCCACTTGGGCTTCACCACCCACATTTCTAGTATGTACTTATGTGTCGCCACATCGGCAGCACCGCCCACATTTCTACTATTTGTTTATGAGTCGCCACTTGGGCTTCACCACCCACATTTCTAGTATGTACTTATGTGTCGCCACATCGGCAGCACCGCCCACATTTCTACTATTTGTTTATGAGTCGCCACTTGGGCTTCACCACCCACATTTCTACTATTTGTTTATGAGTCGCCACTTGGGCTTCACCACCCACATTTCTAGTATGTACTTATGTGTCGCCACATCGGCAGCACCGCCCACATTTCTACTATTTGTTTATGAGTCGCCACTTGGGCTTCACCACCCACATTTCTAGTATGTACTTATGTGTCGCCACATCGGCAGCACCGCCCACATTTCTACTATTTGTTTATGAGTCGCCACTTGGGCTTCACCACCCACATTTCTAGTATGTACTTATGTGTCGCCACATCGGCAGCACCGCCCACATTTCTACTATTTGTTTATGAGTCGCCACTTGGGCTTCACCACCCACATTTCTAGTATGTACTTATGTGTCGCCACATCGGCAGCACCGCCCACATTTCTACTATTTGTTTATGAGTCGCCACTTGGGCTTCACCACCCACATTTCTAGTATGTACTTATGTGTCGCCACATCGGCAGCACCGCCCACATTTCTACTATTTGTTTATGTGTCGCCACATCGGCAGCACCGCCCACATTTCTACTATTTGTTTATGAGTCGCCACTTGGGCTTCACCACCCACATTTCTAGTATGTACTTATGTGTCGCCACATCGGCAGCACCGCCCACATTTCTACTATTTGTTTATGAGTCGCCACTTGGGCTTCACCACCCACATTTCTAGTATGTACTTATGTGTCGCCACATCGGCAGCACCGCCCACATTTCTACTATTTGTTTATGAGTCGCCACTTGGGCTTCACCACCCACATTTCTAGTATGTACTTATGTGTCGCCACATCGGCAGCACCGCCCACATTTCTACTATTTGTTTATGAGTCGCCACTTGGGCTTCACCACACACATTTCTAGTATGTACTTATGTGTCGCCACATCGGCAGCACCGCCCACATTTCTACTATTTGTTTATGAGTCGCCACTTGGGCTTCACCACCCACATTTCTAGTATGTACTTATGTGTCGCCACATCGGCAGCACCGCCCACATTTCTACTATTTGTTTATGTGTCGCCACATCGGCAGCACCGCCCACATTTCTACTATTTGTTTATGAGTCGCCACTTGGGCTTCACCACCCACATTTCTAGTATGTACTTATGTGTCGCCACATCGGCAGCACCGCCCACATTTCTACTATTTGTTTATGAGTCGCCACTTGGGCTTCACCACCCACATTTCTAGTATGTACTTATGTGTCGCCACATCGGCAGCACCGCCCACATTTCTACTATTTGTTTATGAGTCGCCACTTGGGCTTCACCACCCACATTTCTAGTATGTACTTATGTGTCGCCACATCGGCTGCACCACCCACATTTCTACTATTTATTTATGTGTCGCCACATCGGCAGCACCACCCACATTTCTACTATTTATTTATGTGTCGCCACATCGGCTGCACCACCCACATTTCTACTATTTATTTATGTGTCGCCACATCGGCTGCACCATCCACATTTCTACTATTTATTTATGTGTCGCCACATCGGCAGCACCACCCACATTTCTACTATTTATTTATTTGTCGGCACATCTCCTCCATCACCTGCATCTCTACTAGTTATTCATGTGCATGATATCAGCATTTTTTTTTTAGATGCTCTCATCGGATTTGTCACCTACAGTTTCAATTAAATTATACTCGTATTCTAAATTGAAAGAAAAAATGTAAACTTAGGGCCTGTTTCACAATGTCCAAGTAAAGTCCTGAATAAGCTACTTATCTGGCGAATAAAGTCATCATTTGCGTTTCACAACTGGTAAATAAAGTGCTAAGTAAATTATAGGTCAGATCGCCTGTCAGACAAGGAAGTTATTTAACAGATCAATTTAAACAGTTTTGTATGTTCGGAAATCGAAAAATATTTACTTAAAAATGGATCTTTTGAATGCGTTTTCAGACGACGAATTAGATGATTTTTTGATCGCTTAATTGAACCACCCAGAGATCTCGTGTTTCGACAACGTTCTAATTGCATGTACCCTTAGACGATTAGGAATTCAGAGTTTGATTCAGGTTTAATAAACATATTGAACATTATGTCCATTCGCTAACTGAGGACAAAAACAAATGTGCTACAGAAAGGTAAAGCTTAGCCAAAAGGTAAGCTGATCAATGTTTCTGTTCTATAAATTACTAGATACTGATATGTGCTAACACTCTTTGACATTTCAATTACGTTTAGTTCCATGTAAAAATAGTGATTTCTAAAATAATATTTTCGGATCATTATAATTGTTGCAGAATATGCATTTAAAGTATATCAATATGTAACACAAAATAATGCATAAAGAGATTCGTTCATGCGATTTACACACTGTATGTATATCTGCCTCAATTACACTTGCATCTTCTGGAAAAACACTTATCGTAATTCAGTCATTTGATAAGCTGATTCCGAATTAAGTTAAAAAAAAAAAACAATTTGTAGCTAGAATGTATTATTCATGAACTTCAAGTTCATTACCTTTCCAGCGATAACATTTACATCGCAAACCGGTAAATAAACACGGAAATATAAGGCAACGATACATCATCATCATCATTTCAGCCGTAAGAAGTCCACTGCGGGACATTAGCCTCCCCCAAATGACTTGTATCATCTAACCATTTGCCATAGTCGCCACGCTTGGCAGTCGGGTTGGCGACTAACTGGCGAGTAACTGTTAGATCTCGACGGACTGACATCCATCCGTCGGTTTTATCCCTTTGTCGTCTCTTACGACACCCGCAGGAGACGGGGTGCTGCTGGTGGTAGTGGTGGTGCCCAGCCGGCACCACACGGCAGACGACACATGAGCTACTAAAAGTTAAAGAGTTAAGTCCCGTTCATGTTTAATAATGTGTACAAACCGTGAAAGTTTAAATCAGTATAACATGAGCTACTAGTTCTTTAGAGCCCTGGCCCGTCATGAGCTACTAGTCCTTTACCTCCATGGCCCGTCAGCAGTCTCACCTCGTACTCTATCATGAATATGACGGCGCAGATGACGACGGCCGCCAGCGCCGCCCGGGGGATGTAGTAGAAGTAGGGCGTGAGCAGGCTCAGCGCCAGCAGCACCAGGCTCCCTGGCCCGTCAGCAGTCTCACCTCGTACTCTATCATGAATATGACGGCGCAGATGACGACGGCCGCCAGCGCCGCCCGGGGGATGTAGTAGAAGTAGGGCGTGAGCAGGCTCAGCGCCAGCAGCACCAGGCTCCCTGGCCCGTCAGCAGTCTCACCTCGTACTCTATCATGAATATGACGGCGCAGATGACGACGGCCGCCAGCGCCGCCCGGGGGATGTAGTAGAAGTAGGGCGTGAGCAGGCTCAGCGCCAGCAGCACCAGGCTCCCTGGCCCGTCAGCAGTCTCACCTCGTACTCTATCATGAATATGACGGCGCAGATGACGACGGCCGCCAGCGCCGCCCGGGGGATGTAGTAGAAGTAGGGCGTGAGCAGGCTCAGCGCCAGCAGCACCAGGCTCCCTGGCCCGTCAGCAGTCTCACCTCGTACTCTATCATGAATATGACGGCGCAGATGACGACGGCCGCCAGCGCCGCCCGGGGGATGTAGTAGAAGTAGGGCGTGAGCAGGCTCAGCGCCAGCAGCACCAGGCTCCCTGGCCCGTCAGCAGTCTCACCTCGTACTCTATCATGAATATGACGGCGCAGATGACGACGGCCGCCAGCGCCGCCCGGGGGATGTAGTAGAAGTAGGGCGTGAGCAGGCTCAGCGCCAGCAGCACCAGGCTCCCTGGCCCGTCAGCAGTCTCACCTCGTACTCTATCATGAATATGACGGCGCAGATGACGAAGGCCGCCAGCGCCGCCCGGGGGATGTAGTAGAAGTAGGGCGTGAGCAGGCTCAGCGCCAGCAGCACCAGGCTCCCTGGCCCGTCAGCAGTCTCACCTCGTACTCTATCATGAATATGACGGCGCAGATGACGACGGCCGCCAGCGCCGCCCGGGGGATGTAGTAGAAGTAGGGCGTGAGCAGGCTCAGCGCCAGCAGCACCAGGCTCCCTGGCCCGTCAGCAGTCTCACCTCGTACTCTATCATGAATATGACGGCGCAGATGACGACGGCCGCCAGCGCCGCCCGGGGGATGTAGTAGAAGTAGGGCGTGAGCAGGCTCAGCGCCAGCAGCACCAGGCTCCCTGGCCCGTCAGCAGTCTCACCTCGTACTCTATCATGAATATGACGGCGCAGATGACGACGGCCGCCAGCGCCGCCCGGGGGATGTAGTAGAAGTAGGGCGTGAGCAGGCTCAGCGCCAGCAGCACCAGGCTCCCTGGCCCGTCAGCAGTCTCACCTCGTACTCTATCATGAATATGACGGCGCAGATGACGACGGCCGCCAGCGCCGCCCGGGGGATGTAGTAGAAGTAGGGCGTGAGCAGGCTCAGCGCCAGCAGCACCAGGCTCCCTGGCCCGTCAGCAGTCTCACCTCGTACTCTATCATGAATATGACGGCGCAGATGACGACGGCCGCCAGCGCCGCCCGGGGGATGTAGTAGAAGTAGGGCGTGAGCAGGCTCAGCGCCAGCAGCACCAGGCTCCCTGGCCCGTCAGCAGTCTCACCTCGTACTCTATCATGAATATGACGGCGCAGATGACGACGGCCGCCAGCGCCGCCCGGGGGATGTAGTAGAAGTAGGGCGTGAGCAGGCTCAGCGCCAGCAGCACCAGGCTCCCTGGCCCGTCAGCAGTCTCACCTCGTACTCTATCATGAATATGACGGCGCAGATGACGACGGCCGCCAGCGCCGCCCGGGGGATGTAGTAGAAGTAGGGCGTGAGCAGGCTCAGCGCCAGCAGCACCAGGCTCCCTGGCCCGTCAGCAGTCTCACCTCGTACTCTATCATGAATATGACGGCGCAGATGACGACGGCCGCCAGCGCCGCCCGGGGGATGTAGTAGAAGTAGGGCGTGAGCAGGCTCAGCGCCAGCAGCACCAGGCTCCCTGGCCCGTCAGCAGTCTCACCTCGTACTCTATCATGAATATGACGGCGCAGATGACGACGGCCGCCAGCGCCGCCCGGGGGATGTAGTAGAAGTAGGGCGTGAGCAGGCTCAGCGCCAGCAGCACCAGGCTCCCTGGCCCGTCAGCAGTCTCACCTCGTACTCTATCATGAATATGACGGCGCAGATGACGACGGCCGCCAGCGCCGCCCGGGGGATGTAGTAGAAGTAGGGCGTGAGCAGGCTCAGCGCCAGCAGCACCAGGCTCCCTGGCCCGTCAGCAGTCTCACCTCGTACTCTATCATGAATATGACGGCGCAGATGACGACGGCCGCCAGCGCCGCCCGGGGGATGTAGTAGAAGTAGGGCGTGAGCAGGCTCAGCGCCAGCAGCACCAGGCTCCCTGGCCCGTCAGCAGTCTCACCTCGTACTCTATCATGAATATGACGGCGCAGATGACGACGGCCGCCAGCGCCGCCCGGGGGATGTAGTAGAAGTAGGGCGTGAGCAGGCTCAGCGCCAGCAGCACCAGGCTCCTGGCCCGTCAGCAGTCTCACCTCGTACTCTATCATGAATATGACGGCGCAGATGACGACGGCCGCCAGCGCCGCCCGGGGGATGTAGTAGAAGTAGGGCGTGAGCAGGCTCAGCGCCAGCAGCACCAGGCTCCCTGGCCCGTCAGCAGTCTCACCTCGTACTCTATCATGAATATGACGGCGCAGATGACGACGGCCGCCAGCGCCGCCCGGGGGATGTAGTAGAAGTAGGGCGTGAGCAGGCTCAGCGCCAGCAGCACCAGGCTCCCTGGCCCGTCAGCAGTCTCACCTCGTACTCTATCATGAATATGACGGCGCAGATGACGACGGCCGCCAGCGCCGCCCGGGGGATGTAGTAGAAGTAGGGCGTGAGCAGGCTCAGCGCCAGCAGCACCAGGCTCCCTGGCCCGTCAGCAGTCTCACCTCGTACTCTATCATGAATATGACGGCGCAGATGACGACGGCCGCCAGCGCCGCCCGGGGGATGTAGTAGAAGTAGGGCGTGAGCAGGCTCAGCGCCAGCAGCACCAGGCTCCCTGGCCCGTCAGCAGTCTCACCTCGTACTCTATCATGAATATGACGGCGCAGATGACGACGGCCGCCAGCGCCGCCCGGGGGATGTAGTAGAAGTAGGGCGTGAGCAGGCTCAGCGCCAGCAGCACCAGGCTCCCTGGCCCGTCAGCAGTCTCACCTCGTACTCTATCATGAATATGACGGCGCAGATGACGACGGCCGCCAGCGCCGCCCGGGGGATGTAGTAGAAGTAGGGCGTGAGCAGGCTCAGCGCCAGCAGCACCAGGCTCCCTGGCCCGTCAGCAGTCTCACCTCGTACTCTATCATGAATATGACGGCGCAGATGACGACGGCCGCCAGCGCCGCCCGGGGGATGTAGTAGAAGTAGGGCGTGAGCAGGCTCAGCGCCAGCAGCACCAGGCTCCCTGGCCCGTCAGCAGTCTCACCTCGTACTCTATCATGAATATGACGGCGCAGATGACGACGGCCGCCAGCGCCGCCCGGGGGATGTAGTAGAAGTAGGGCGTGAGCAGGCTCAGCGCCAGCAGCACCAGGCTCCCTGGCCCGTCAGCAGTCTCACCTCGTACTCTATCATGAATATGACGGCGCAGATGACGACGGCCGCCAGCGCCGCCCGGGGGATGTAGTAGAAGTAGGGCGTGAGCAGGCTCAGCGCCAGCAGCACCAGGCTCCCTGGCCCGTCAGCAGTCTCACCTCGTACTCTATCATGAATATGACGGCGCAGATGACGACGGCCGCCAGCGCCGCCCGGGGGATGTAGTAGAAGTAGGGCGTGAGCAGGCTCAGCGCCAGCAGCACCAGGCTCCCTGGCCCGTCAGCAGTCTCACCTCGTACTCTATCATGAATATGACGGCGCAGATGACGACGGCCGCCAGCGCCGCCCGGGGGATGTAGTAGAAGTAGGGCGTGAGCAGGCTCAGCGCCAGCAGCACCAGGCTCCCTGGCCCGTCAGCAGTCTCACCTCGTACTCTATCATGAATATGACGGCGCAGATGACGACGGCCGCCAGCGCCGCCCGGGGGATGTAGTAGAAGTAGGGCGTGAGCAGGCTCAGCGCCAGCAGCACCAGGCTCCCTGGCCCGTCAGCAGTCTCACCTCGTACTCTATCATGAATATGACGGCGCAGATGACGACGGCCGCCAGCGCCGCCCGGGGGATGTAGTAGAAGTAGGGCGTGAGCAGGCTCAGCGCCAGCAGCACCAGGCTCCCTGGCCCGTCAGCAGTCTCACCTCGTACTCTATCATGAATATGACGGCGCAGATGACGACGGCCGCCAGCGCCGCCCGGGGGATGTAGTAGAAGTAGGGCGTGAGCAGGCTCAGCGCCAGCAGCACCAGGCTCCCTGGCCCGTCAGCAGTCTCACCTCGTACTCTATCATGAATATGACGGCGCAGATGACGACGGCCGCCAGCGCCGCCCGGGGGATGTAGTAGAAGTAGGGCGTGAGCAGGCTCAGCGCCAGCAGCACCAGGCTCCCTGGCCCGTCAGCAGTCTCACCTCGTACTCTATCATGAATATGACGGCGCAGATGACGACGGCCGCCAGCGCCGCCCGGGGGATGTAGTAGAAGTAGGGCGTGAGCAGGCTCAGCGCCAGCAGCACCAGGCTCCCTGGCCCGTCAGCAGTCTCACCTCGTACTCTATCATGAATATGACGGCGCAGATGACGACGGCCGCCAGCGCCGCCCGGGGGATGTAGTAGAAGTAGGGCGTGAGCAGGCTCAGCGCCAGCAGCACCAGGCTCCCTGGCCCGTCAGCAGTCTCACCTCGTACTCTATCATGAATATGACGGCGCAGATGACGACGGCCGCCAGCGCCGCCCGGGGGATGTAGTAGAAGTAGGGCGTGAGCAGGCTCAGCGCCAGCAGCACCAGGCTCCCTGGCCCGTCAGCAGTCTCACCTCGTACTCTATCATGAATATGACGGCGCAGATGACGACGGCCGCCAGCGCCGCCCGGGGGATGTAGTAGAAGTAGGGCGTGAGCAGGCTCAGCGCCAGCAGCACCAGGCTCCCTGGCCCGTCAGCAGTCTCACCTCGTACTCTATCATGAATATGACGGCGCAGATGACGACGGCCGCCAGCGCCGCCCGGGGGATGTAGTAGAAGTAGGGCGTGAGCAGGCTCAGCGCCAGCAGCACCAGGCTCCCTGGCCCGTCAGCAGTCTCACCTCGTACTCTATCATGAATATGACGGCGCAGATGACGACGGCCGCCAGCGCCGCCCGGGGGATGTAGTAGAAGTAGGGCGTGAGCAGGCTCAGCGCCAGCAGCACCAGGCTCCTGGCCCGTCAGCAGTCTCACCTCGTACTCTATCATGAATATGACGGCGCAGATGACGACGGCCGCCAGCGCCGCCCGGGGGATGTAGTAGAAGTAGGGCGTGAGCAGGCTCAGCGCCAGCAGCACCAGGCTCCCTGGCCCGTCAGCAGTCTCACCTCGTACTCTATCATGAATATGACGGCGCAGATGACGACGGCCGCCAGCGCCGCCCGGGGGATGTAGTAGAAGTAGGGCGTGAGCAGGCTCAGCGCCAGCAGCACCAGGCTCCCTGGCCCGTCAGCAGTCTCACCTCGTACTCTATCATGAATATGACGGCGCAGATGACGACGGCCGCCAGCGCCGCCCGGGGGATGTAGTAGAAGTAGGGCGTGAGCAGGCTCAGCGCCAGCAGCACCAGGCTCCCTGGGTACAGCATCACAGAAGCGGTTAGTAACAGAAAACATTACATTAAACATTATATTGAAATATATACGTTTAAAATTAAATGACAGCAGCAATATATAAGACACTATAATGTGCAATACATTTCAGTGAATATAAAAGATCCTCGATGTCAGAAAACCAAATAAATTATTGGTATAGTAATCGTACCCCTTTATTCTGGTCGCACTGACGCTGCTTTTCCTAGAGTCGATACCATGTGAAAATAGCAACGAACTAGTAATACTATAGAAGTCTGACTCGAGCTCAAAAATGACCCCACGGCTAGTGTGGCGCAAACGATCGACTGAGCCGCGGCGGAGTTTGACAGATTACAGAAGCTTTCTATGACATAAAATGTCAGCTAATATAAAATTGTTAAATTAATAAACCCTATAAAATGCCTTCTTGTGCGGTAAAATGGTCCCGCAACAACTGCACAAAAATACAAGAAAAACGATGGGATCCATTGGTTTGTGTAAGTTTAACCCTGAATGTGATAAATAATTATTTAAAGTAACATATTGTTGTATAGACTAATACGCTGAACCAAATGTCGTATATCTATACTAGTTTTATAATGAGTTATGCCTTTATGATACTGAGTGACAGATTGGGGATTAGGTTATGCGTCAATTATACTCACAAGTAAATTATTCATGTATTTTTCAAGTAACAAGCAATTCCTATTATTTGTTTTTATCTCGAAAAACAAGTACGCTGTAAATGTGCCGCTGGTAAACTTTCCGACATAATTATTCTAGTTTCCCGAAGGCCCCGAAAATAATTTATTATTTAAAATAATTTTATAAAAATATGTACGTACAGTCATGGAATTTAATTTCCTACCTATTTCATTTAAATAGACATTCGCGATGCTTTACGGTCGAAAGTTGTATTTCAGTAATAGTATTGAAATGTCAATACGTATTATCTGTGATTGCACTTATTCTCTTTGCGAAAAGTTACCATTTTCTTTTCCAATTCTAAAACCGTGTCAGCTTCTTAATGGGTATTATATTCTTTGCGAATCTATCTACTGCGAACCTCGAAAGATTGCAAGAACGAAAAAGATGAACAACTCAGTGGTCATCTGTTTTTGGCAAAGTTCCTTGACGTCTCAAAGTTCAGTACTCCGCGTTTATTTAGTAAATCTGTTGCCTCATTATTAAAACAAAACAATGCGTGCGATATATCAAAGTAACATCCTATTCTAGCTTGCTCTTATGGTGACAGTTTGCTATAGGTATAGGATATTGAATTTAATTTGTAACCCACCTAGGTTAGAAAATAAATTACTTCTCCAACATATTATTAACGATATACCTTCTTATAAAGTATGAACAAGAGTAATCTTAATAACAAAATCGTGTGTAGAATAATATTCATATAAGTTGGTTCCATCTCGGTTAGTATCATCCCTGTTAGTTTGATAACGCCATAATATTGTAACGCCGCGCATGAAGTTTGACACTTTAAACTTTTATGAACCAATCACAACTTTTTTTAATAGCGCGAAATTGTCTATTGGATAAAATCTAAGCTGCTCTGACATATTTATGAAGAGGGGATAGCTGTCAGTGTCAGCGCGCCTGGGGTCATTTTTGGAAGGCATTTTTGTATGGAGAGCTGTGTCTATATATATTCAGTCACCGGAAAATACATATTATAAAAAAATAGGGGATGGGCCCAAAGTCAAAATTTCGTGTGACGCAATATGTAAATGACGCCTTAGTAGTAGGATCCCGTTTTACATTTTAGATACGGAAGGAGGTAAGTGTTATAATATACGGGCGGCGCGTAGATATATAATAAAGTTAGTTGTTATCGAATGCGCGTTTCATTTGCAACAGTAAGGCAGATTGTGGTGGGAAGCGCACCTGTGTAGACGCTGCCGAGCTGCGTGGCGACGCCGCTGGCGTGGTTGACGGCGCTGCGCGAGAAGGAGCCGGTGACGGGGAAGGCGCCCACGAGCGAGCCCAGCACGTTGGACAGCGACAGCGTCAGCAGCTCCTGCGTCGCGTCCACCGACTCGCCGCTGGCTGCAACGTCGCGCACTATTACACGCATAGAACGCTTCGGGGGTTCGGAGCGTAGAAACTTGCTGCCTCGCACATCAAAACTTTTTTTTATGACAAAGGTGGCAAACGAGCAGACGGATTGCCTGATCGTAAGCAATTACCGTGGCCCATGGGCACCCATAACACCAGGGGAGTCACAAGCGCTTTGCCGGCCTTTAAGGGAGGTTGGAGCTCTAGGAACCTTACTCACCATCAGGAACACAACACCATATACCTAAAAGGTAACAGTGCTATTATGGCTGTGGTCTTCTGTAAGGAGGAGGTACTTCCCCAGTTGGGCTTCTCCAGACTCAAGCGTGATGGTACTTCGCTGTGCCCTACCTCCCATTGTTGGACGTAGTTTAAGGACATACCCGGGTCCAAAATAAACCGTGGAATGATTTGCCGTCAGCGGTATTTTCGGACGCATATTACTGCCCTCCTACCTTCAAGAAAAGAGCGTACTCTTATGTTAAAGGCTGACAACGCGCTTGTCACCCCCCTAGTATCGCGGGTGCCCATGGGCGATAATTGCTTACCACCAGACAATCAGCCCGCTCGTTTGTCACCTTGTTCATTAAAAAAAGTAGTGAGAGCTAGCACTCAAAACTATAAACTCTATAAACATAAAACTATATAATATATGATACTCTATAATATTAATTGTACAGACGGGTTAGTTCCAATTCAATTAATATTGTAGCCAGGGCATTTATTTGTGTGTTCTTGGGTCCATCTATAAGCGTACTTTAGTATCCGCAACACAAGTTAAGTTTACTGTAAGGCTACAACGTAATATTAATATAATATGTATTAATATTTCTGTAATATAATAACTTGTAATACAAGCGGAAGTCACTTATTGACACCTGTTGTTGGAAAGAGACTTCCGCTTGTACACTAAAACTGTTCGAGAAATTTAACATACAAAACAATATTCTTACAATGAAATCTTTATTTTGGAACTGATATACAAAATTAAACCTTTACATCAAGACATAGAATCCAGATCCAATTTCAAAAATCCACCAATGAAGGTCGACTCACCAAAAGCCTTCGCGATGGCCACGTTGCCCAGCACCCCGATGATGGGCACCAGCAGGATGGAGGAGCCCAGCTCCGAGCACATCTCCAGGAAGCCCACGGGCCGCCCGCCCTCCTGCGTGCTGAAGGGCGGCAGCTTCCACGACGGGAGGCCTTCCCTGCGCAGTTCATTTAAAACTATAGTTTTCCTAGTTAATAGGAAAATTAAACTAATTGAAGTGGAGGGGTAAAGAAGACGTGCAAGATCGCCAACCCGATGGACCAACGCGGTGATACGTGCAGGTCATCATCATCATATCAACCGAAGCACGTCCACCGCTGGGCATAGGCATCCTCCGAAGCGAATGACAACTTTTTTGATGCGATCGAGCAGACACTCCCAGCTTAGCCCTGGAGGTCCACAAATACTTCTGGACAGCTTTATGTTGTGGGGAGCCATACTTGACCCGGCCGGTGATCTGGAACGGCTGAGAACCCTGTGCCTTGCAGGTGAAGTGTAGCAGCCAGAGAGCCTTCTTCGGGCTTTCTGCTTCTGCACAGTTTTATATTGTGGGGAGCCTTACTTGACCCGGCCGGTAATCTGGAACGGTTGCGAACCCTGAGCCTCGAAGGCGAATGATATGAGCGAGCACACGATGACCACGATGGCGTTCCTGGACGTGGACAGCAGCCAGAGAGCCTTCTTCAGGCCCTTCCGGCTTCTGGACAACTTTATGTCCTTCAATTTCTGTGAACAGCATTTCAATTAGTAAATAAATATACAGACAGGCTTACACAAATTGACTGCCCTACGGTAAGCTCAGGAAGGCTTGTGTTGTGGGTACTCAGTCAAATACTTAAAAACTGTATGTATTAACACCCATGACTCATGAACAAATATCTGTGCTCATCAAAGCACATAAAAGCTTTTTCAAAATTGTTGGATGCTAATCATATTTTAGAGGAGCGTTGCAACTCTATACTTAAAAATAAAACTTGTAACTGTAGCCAAATACCACCGACAGTGGCAAATCAAGCTAGTGTGGCCCTCAACACCTCTAGACTGGCTGTGCCAGTAATCAAGAAAGATGTCAAACAGACAATTGTGTTCTCTGATAAAATTGGGTTGGGCTTGGGCCCTTTATTGAACTATAGATTGCAACAAAAAGTGACAAATAACTGTTACCATAACATAACTTTGTCTCATTTATGTGACATCATATCAAAGGGATGTTATGATAATAGCACTACACTTGTTGTCTTATTAGGTAATAGTCTAAGTATAGATAAGCCTAGCATAGATAAATTAATGACTACTTTAAATAATATTGAAAGATCTGGTATTGGGAAAATTATTTTATGTGCACTGCCATATTCAGAGAATATGTCATATGACTACAACAGTAGAATTTCACGTTTTAATTCTTTGATGTACAATGCTATATCTCTCAATAATAAATATCATTTCTTTGACACAAATAAATTCATTGAGGGTTTCTGCCTAGCCCTGGGGAAAATATTTTTGCCAAGGAAATGTAGCATATCTATAATTGATTTATTAGCTTTTAATATAGAACCAAATAGATGTTTCAATGTTGTAAATAAGTCTCGGCGATCCAACAATGCCGCAAAACCGTTGTCACCTTTAAACTAGATTGTCAGACAGCGGAAAAACATCTGAGTATGAACATTGTTCACCAAAATATTCAGGGTTTTTCCAGCAAAGAATTAGAAATAGGTTTATTTTTAGATAATAATAATATTCATGTCATGTGCATTACTGAACACTGGCTCAAACATGGTCATATAATGTTTGACTTTGTCAACTTTAAATTAGGCAGTTCTTTCTCAAGAAAATCTGCCATTCATGGTGGATCCCTTATAATTGTTAAAAACTGTATGAAATGTAAAGAGCGGACGGATGTTGTCAAATGTTCCATAGAAAGAATTGTAGAACTTGCATGTGTAGAATTGGAAAGTTATATAGTTATCTGTGTGTATAGGCCACCATCAGCTGATTTCGGCACATTTGAAAGTAACATGGAAAATGTACTGAAATTAGTGTCTAAGAGCCAAAAACATGTTATAGTTTGTGGAGATTTTAATGTTAACTTGCTTGAATCGTCTAGTAACACTGTCAAATTGCTATGTTTGTTTAAATCTTTTAATTTATTCAATTTATTTTTTGAACCTACCCGGGTAGGAGCCACCAGTGCGACATGTCTGGATAATATTTTTGCAATTGCGAATGTTTAGATAAGCAAATTTTTAATTGTTTTAATTCGGATCATAGTGGTCAAAGGGCATCATTTATAAGCCTTGGACAGAGAACTCCACAAACAATAACTTTTAGACCCATTACTGGTTATCGTTTGGAATTATTCAAAACGAAATTCAAAAAGTCTGTCTTCATTGCCCTATTCTCATTTTTACGAATCAAATAGTATGTATAAAGACCTGTTTGGTGTAATTCTTCATAGTTTTAATAAAAATTTCAAACTGAGGACTATTAGTGGGTCGAAAGTAACAACTAAAGCAAAGTTTAGTGAATGGGCTACTGTGGGCATTCACAGAAGTAGAAAGAGGCTTTACGAACTTTATGGGGAGAGGGAGCTCAACAGGAATGCTGGTTTTCTGGACTATGTTAGGAACTACTCCAAGATCTTCAAGAAAGTGTGTTTAACTGCTAAGGCAAACTTTATTAATTCTAAACTCAAAGTGTCGGACAATAAAGTAAAAACAGTTTGGAATATTATTAACAGAGAAGCTGGTAAATGTAAATCACGCATTACTCAAGTGAACATTGTCTCAGATACTCAACAGGTAGTGTCAAATGCCGATGTTGCCTCGGCATTTGAAGATTACTTTTCCAACGTGGCTCTTAATACAACACAGTGCCTACAATCATCATCGCCTCAAGCACATTCCTTACTTTGCGCTAATATTAAGAAATGTAAAAATATGTTTGAATTTGAATTTGTAGACTCAGAAAAATTGTAAAGACATTCAAGTCACTCAACTTAAAGAAGACAGAAGACTTGTGGGGAACGTCAGTCGCGGTCATTAGTCATATTATAGAAGTTATAGCGCCTTATTTAGCTTTAATTTACAATAATTCCGTTTCAGAAGGCGTCTTTCCAGATCTTATGAAATGTAGTAAAGTCATTCCTCTTTTTAAGTCGGGTGAATCGAGTGATCTAACTAATTACCGTCCGATTTCAATACTCCCTGTACTAAGTAAAGTTTATGAAAAGTTAATGTTAAATAGTCTGCTGAGTCACTTTAACAGACAAAGATTACTTACAAGTAATCAGTTCGGTTTTACAAAGGGACGTTCCACAACCGATGCTGCGTCGGTGCTTATTCAACACATTTACAGTATTTGGGAAAATTCTTGCGATGCCATTGGAATATTTTGTGATCTTTCTAAAGCTTTTGATTGTGTAGATCATGGAACTCTCATTCTGAAACTTGAACATTATGGCCTATCAGAAAATGCCTTAAACCTCATGTCCTCATATCTTAGCAATAGAAACCAAACAGTCGTTGTAAATAACACCCAGTCTAGAGGAGCTTTAGTAAAATTAGGAGTACCACAGGGTTCTATATTAGGCCCGTTCCTGTTTTTGGTTTATATAAATGATTTACCTTGTATAGTAGAAAACCGTTGTGATATAGTTGTATTTGCCGATGATACATCATTCATTTTCAAGGTTGACCGGCAATCTACAGATTTTAATGTAATTAATAACACACTAGCTGATGTTCTCAACTGGTTTACTACTAACAATCTGTTGCTTAATGCTAAGAAAACAAAATGTGTTAGATTTGCTTTGCCGAATGTTACACCGGTGGATACTAGAATACTTTTAAATAATGAATGCTTAGAGATAGTAGATAAAACATTGTTCCTTGGTTTAATATTGGACAAAAGTCTACAGTGGAGTCCTCATATAACAAAACTCGCACATAGATTAAGTTCGGCCGCTTTCGCCGTTAGGAGAATTAGGCAACTGTCGAATATTGAGACAGCTCGATTAGTTTATCATAGTTATTTCCATAGTGTAATGTCATATGGTATTCTGGTTTGGGGCAAAGCAGCTGACATACAGACTATATTTGTATTAATTGTATAAAAGCGGGTAACTCACGTTTTATAAGTCGAATAGAAAGAAAGAAAGAAAGAAAGAAAATAATTTTATTAACACACTTAATTTACAGTAGGTACAAGAAAAAGAACTTATGCTAAAAGTGTATTATGTGTGTTAAGAGGTCCTCACTCAGCTTTGTGTCGCGAAGTGTTCCGTGTGGAACCCTACGCGACGCTGGTTTTCAGTGAGACCCTGTGCGAGGACTAGGTGGCACTATAAGCTAAATTACAAATCTAAAAAATATATAATTAAAATTTAAAATTAAAAGTAAATATCAGAAAACTAGTTACAACATAGGTCGAACAGATTATACGAAAGTAGGTAGTATAACAAGTGTGGCAACGAAAATCTTACCAAACATTAATTTCCGTGTTTGTGCGCCGTGTGCGCCTAAATGCGCGAATGGGTGTGTGTTCGCGCGCGCGCGTGCGCGTGTGCGTGTGTGTGCGTGCGCGTGTGTGTGTGTGTGCGTGCGTGCGTGTGAGTGTGTGTGTGCGCGTGTGTGTGTGTGTGTGTGTGTGTGTGTGTGTGTGTGTGTGTGTGTGTGTGTAGGGCTGCTTATGTAGTGCTTATTTGTTTGGCCAATAAAAAATTCCGGAGATGAAGTTTAAAAGTGAACAAAGATTTTGAGTTACGTATAGGTGGTGGCAGATCGTTCCAGCACTTGGTGGCAGCAAAGCGGAAGCTGCCACGGAAAGCAGCCCCGTTGTGTTTCTGAACAGTGAGTCGTGATGCATGCCTTATCGCGCGCTGAGAGAATTTCAGCTTTTCGTAGAGATACGAAGGTTCTTTATTGTTTATGACTCCAAACAGTAACGTTGCAAAATGTAAGTGTCTCCGTGAATGCATGTTCATCAAGTTAAATTTATTTAAGTACGGGCTAATGTATGCTCGACGTGGGATGGGAAAACAAAAACGTGCACATGCATTTTGTATTCGCTGCAGCGCTTTTTTAGTTCGCGCTAATAAGCGTCCACCAAATACCACGTCAGCGTAATTCAGCTTCGAAAGTATGAGAGTATCACACAGTTTGATACGCATGTCAACTGACAGACACTCACGGATTCTGTACAAAACTTTAAGCCGATAGAAGCAGTTGCGTAGGATTTCAGCAATATGTTGTTCAAATCTTAGGTTATCATCCATTACAAGACCCAGATTTCGAGCTTTAACTACTCTTTCTAGTGGAGTACTGTTTAGACAAACTGCAGGATTTTGTAGTGCAATCTCAGTAACTGTTTTCTTTGTGCCTAACAACATGAATTTAGATTTAGAGGGATTTAACAGTAAGTTATTTTGACTACACCAATGGTCTATATTACATAAATCTTTATTTACTTTATTTATAGCTTCAGGGGTATCTCGCGCTTTAAATGAAGTATAAAGCTGTATATCATCGGCATATATATGATATTGGCAATATTTTATGTGATTAATGATATCCGAACAATACAAGCTAAACAGAACTGGTCCGAGGATCGAGCCTTGAGGAACACCTCTAGTAACTGGGGCTGTTGTGGAATCTGATTCCGTGCCATCATCATTAGACATTCTGACATACTGTTTACGCCCGCTGAGATAGCTGTGAAACCATTTCAAAGACCAGTTGTCAAATCCGTAGAAAGCCATCTTGGATAACAAGAGGGAGGTTTCGATGGTGTCGAAGGCGCGGGAGAAATCTAACAAAACCAGTATCGTTCCCTCACCGACATCCTGTGCAACTAATATGTCGTCCACTACATCGGTAAGCGCGGTTGCAGTACTGCGAGACTTCCTAAAGCCCGATTGCTTTTTTGGCAGGATTTTGTTTGCCTCAAGGTAATCAGTCAGCTGTATACAGACTATCTTCTCCAATACCTTTGATAGGACTGGGAGTATACTAATGGGACGAAGATCTTTGTATGCACAAGGATTTTGGGTTTTAGGAATTGGTTTAACGACTGCCACTTTCCACTGCTCCGGGAATAGACCAGTTTCCAAGGATTTATTTATTACACCAGTTATTGCCGCAAGCGTTTCTGGTAAAGAAAGCGAGATCATACTTATGTTAATACCATCATCACCCTGAGCATTTGTTTTTATCGATTTGATTATGTTAAATACTAATGTTTCATTTACCGGTTTTAGTTTAAAAACGTTCGTGTTGAATCTGTGAAACTCAAAATATGTCATAGCAGATAAATTAACTACATTGTCACATGGGAGGTTCAAAAAGTGTTCGTTGATTTTTTCAGGATTTCTTAGAAAAGGGAGCAAGTGTACGTACTTTTTAAAATTAGCAACATTTTGTTTAATGTTCTTCCATAATTTACAAGTATTCTTAATTTAATTTATATTGCGATTAAAATAAGCTGTTTTTTCGCGATGAGTTGCAATACTGACTATGCTTTTTAACTCTTTGTAGTACTTTTTATGTGACCCTTGTTTTGTCACTCTACTTCTAACGTGCGCCTCATCTCGCAATTTCATCATCTCTTTGACAGTACTGGTAATCCATGGATAAGAGTGATCTTTAATATAATTTCGGCTAATTGGAGCATGGACATCAAATAATAAAAGCAAGTGGGCATTGAAGGATTCTATCATTTCTGACGGGTTCCCAGACATGACATTTTCTAATACCTGCACCATGCTGCCGACATCTTTGTTAAATTCTTTCTCTAATATGTCCTTAAAAGGTCTATACGTTAGTAGTCTGCGAGGAACCTTTTCTTTTCTTACGTTTATTTCACAGGTCAGGAACGCATGGCTACTGAGAGTGGGAATGAAATTTACGGACACGTTATTGATGCGCATGTTAGAGCAAATTAAATCAATCAAAGTTTCGCTATGCTCTGTAAAGTGCGTTGGTTTATTTACGAATTGCGTTAAATTCATGCAGGTCAAAAATTCTATCAATTTCTTGGTGTTGCATACTTGAGTATCTAAGAGGTTTATGTTAAAGTCTCCTAATAAGATAAGATTGTCATATTTTCCCAGTGATGAAATAGTGTCAGTAAGGGCGTCAATAAAAACGTCAGGGTTGAGCCACGGTGGCCGGTAGGCAGTACCGATCGCTATTTTTGTGCCGTTGTGATTAAGTCCAAGCCACATTTGTTCCACAGATTGCGTGGGAGGATGCGATATTAGGCGCGCGTTCACACCGCGCCGAATGTAAAATCCGACTCCACCGCCGCGACCGCGAACATCGGTAGGTCTCGGGATGTGGCGAAGACGGTAGCCATCAGGAGCGGGCGCGCGCGCCTCTTCACCAGCCCGGAGCCAGGTTTCACAGATAGCCATTACATCAACATCGAACCGCGACATGGCCACAAGAAACTCGTCATGTCGTGAGCCGAGGGAACCCGGGTTTAAAAGACCAATCGTTAAATTCTTAGTTTTCAGAAATTGAATTTTAAAAGAAAAGGCAATCTCGATAAATTTACAATGACTAAGGTACACGCAAAGTAGTGTGATATGTCGCCAGTCAGAGTACAGCGAAAATATTAGATGGGTACAGTGAAGGGTTGGGTGGCATTGTTTTGTGTAAGGTGACTCATAAAGATTAGAGCAATTGGGTGTATGTTCGTAAGTTGTTTCTGAGTAATGTGTGTCATACGAATAGTTACTTGGTATCGGTGTTTGGTAACATAACAGACATTGATATTGAAGTATTAGTAAGAGACGATTGTTTTTACCCGTAACGAAAGAGAACATACCTATTTGTACAGCACAATAACAACAAATTAAAAAATTAAAAACAGTACAAAATATAGTAGATATTAAACATAGCCATGGGAGCAAACAATATATTTAACCAAAAACTTTCGCCATATCAGCTTCCGTGCGCAGACGACGTCGCGGGGCTCCTTCCTCTTTGCGCACGTAGATGCAACCGCCACGTGTCCATACAAATTTCCATTGACAACCAGAGGCCTGGGCACGGGCTTTGTAGAAGAGCTGGCGGTTATGACGCGTCAATCTTTCATTAACGTAGAAGGTTCTTGCAGCAGACGATAATCCCATGTCAGCCGTGGTAATGCCTCGCCGCACCCGTGCCGCCGTCAACAGCTGGTCACGCTGCGAGCGACGCGCCAGCCGCACGATGATCGGGCGCGGTCGGGGAGCTCCTCCGTCCTGCGTTTCGTTTCGGCGCGACATCCCAGCGCGCTCAGCATGTACGATGTCGCGCTCTTCCAGCTGTACACCTAACTTTTTAGTCACTATGTGAGCAAGATGTAATGTACGCTCGTTTTGTTCCTCCGGGATACCCGCGATTTCGATGTCATTACTCAGCAACTCCTGGTCCCGGTCATTGAGATCCATTTTCAAACTGACGATCATGTCTTCAAGGTCGGTGCTTTGTGTGTTGTTGTGTGAAGTTTCTTGTCGAGTTCGCTCTACAACTTCCAAACGGGCAGAGAGTTCGTCAACTCTCTTATTGCACATCGCTAGGTCAGCGGTAAGCCTGGACATGGCAAATCTAAATTCTTGCATTTCAGTTCGAGAGGCAGTCATTTCTTCACGAAGCAACCGTATTTCCATAACTAATTCGGCTGACAGCACCGGGGGTTCACTAGTTTGCTCCGGCCGCGGAGATGTTTGCGGAGACTGTTGAGACTTAGTTCCGGCTTTGTTTCGTAGAGTAACATTTGAGGTAGTCTGATCGTCACCTGGCCCTGCTTTGAATGGGGTATCTGTGCTGTCAGTCCTGGGCTTTTTACTCACACATTGCTGACATTTCCAATTTCTTTTGTTTTCGGCCGTCATTATATTGTACCGTTTTTCTGTGTTACTGCAAGCTAGATCATAGCACTTGGAACAAAGACTACATTTGAGAAAGTGCCTCGTGTTTATTTTTTGAAGACATCCTCCACAGAAAACATCCACTGGTGGCGCCATCTTTGATCGAGTAGCGGAATTATTACGAACTTTAATTGGTTGCACCCGATCGAACGATCTTGACTAGTCTGCTCAAGTGGTCAGCTAGTCCACGCAATAATCCATAGATGGCGCTAGCACAATAACGGCGTAGTAGGCAAGAGTCAATGTTTGTTTTTGTAATTCAAACTGCTAACGGTCATCACAAAACTAGTTTTTTCACTAACAGCCTTTTTATGAAACACAATCACTTTCAGTTAACAGTTATGTTCCAAGTACTTACTTTTATTATACAGATCAATGTTGTGAGTACAAGGTATATACTAAATAAGCACCCAATCACGTAAATTCCAATCTGACGATAACTTCACTTTTGGTCCACACGAAGCGTAGATAACATTTACACCACGTTTTTTTAAGTTTCTAACACTGATTAGAGTCCAAATTAGCACATACACTGTGATATTACTATTTTATTAATTGCATTAACACAGGAGCCGATGTTACTTAGATGACAGCGCCATCTAGCCCTCTCCTAATATTGCTCGACATGTTTCACTCCGTAACGAGGAGCATAATCATGAGCCATTCGCGTTGGCTAACCGACGCAGACTGCGGGCCGCAGCTCTCCGCGACCGCGCACTCGACGCCGGCAACAGCTGAGGGCGGGGAGGCGAGAAACTACCCTCATTTTCAGCAATATTGTCAATAGTAGGGTTGCACACTACACTTACTACGTCCGTTGACAAAGGTCCGTCCACACAAAACGCCGACGCACCACACAAAACAGTTCTCCAACTAGGGGGCACAGACCATCCACAGTCACGGTTAAAACATGTCGAGCAATATTCGACTTATAAAACGTGAGTTACCCGCTTTTATACAATTAATATGTTTCAATCTCACGATAGTTTTGTGTTTAAAATTGCTAATCTATACGGGGAGATATGGCAAAATAAAGTTAAGGCGTTTTCGCGGCTGAGAATAAAACGTACCAAACTTGAGTGTGGTTTAAATTATGTGCTGCAGTGTCGGGACAACGGAGTGATACCGAAGTTTGCGCGCATAAAACCAGTGAAGTGCATTCGAGACTATGAGTCATTCTTTTGTGTAGCAAACGGAAAGCTACTGGCGAGAATTATTTCGGACTACCGCCGTAAAATAGCTTTTGTTAGTGTGGAGTTGTTTTCGTTGCATTTACAACTGAGTAACCACCTGGATGTTGATTTGTGGACATGCTTAGACGTCATGACGTACGGTAGGGCAGACCGTATACGGAAAGAAACAGTGAAGACTCATACAGGTAAACTATCGCGGCTTTTAAATAGTAAATTACCTAATATTCTAGACACTGTTGCAAGGAATACGGATGCCACTGTTGTTAACTTGTCAACGCACAATGTGAGCGAAGTTGCAAGGAAAGCGTTAGCGCGGGGTTTGAACTTTGCCCCCACCCCTCGTCGGATACCGACTGACGTGATTGTTACGAGTGTGGAGGGTACTATCATGCGCAACAGAATTCCAGCCGTTGACGCTGATTGTATGAGGCAAGACGTCGCATCCATGTTACGTAGGTCCAGTCTACCTAGGTCTAACATGCCACGGGAGGAGTTAAAGGCGTTGCGTGAGCTACGGGACAACGTGAATATATTGGTGTTGCCAGCGGACAAAGGTAACGCAACAGTTATTGTCGATACTCTAGCGTATGAAGATAAGTTGGTTCACTTGTTAAGTGATGAGACCACATATAGAAAGGTTAGTTACAACCCTACGTCTAGAGTAACGACCAAAATCAATAAGTTGTTGGGGATTTACCGGATAAGAGTCTAGCAAACCAGTTGCGCCCACGGAATCCGACAGCCCCGAAGATCTATGGCTTGCCCAAAATACATAAGACTGATTGGCCATTAAGACCTATAGTAAGCCAGATTGACTCACCGACCTATAAGCTCGCTCGTCACCTGTCGTCGGTGCTACTGGATTTTACGGGCAAGTCTGCGAGTCATATAAAAGATTCTAGGCATTTCATCAGCCTGCTACAGGATATCCAACTACGAGAGGATGAACTCATGGTGAGTTTTGACGTAACGTCTCTTTTCACTAATGTGCCGGTAGATGAGACTATCAAAATAATTTCTGATTTGATTAGTCCTACGTCGTTGCCTGCCGTGTACATGGAAGCGATAGAGTTATGTTTGAAATCGGGTTATCTAATGTGGCATGGGGATTACTATCTGCAGGTTGATGGAGTGGCTATGGGGTCGCCGATAGCTCCTGTGACCGCCAATATCTTTATGGAGTGGTTTGAAGAAAGTGCATTAAACAGTGCGACTATACGACCTAGATATTGGTGGCGGTATGTTGACGACATTTTCGCTATTGTCTCGAGAAACGACCTACAGGATTTCACGAAGCATCTCAACTCTATGCATCGTAAGGTCCAGTTCACGGTGGAGGAGGAAAATGACGGGAACTTGCCGTTTCTGGATGTTTTGGTCATGCGTAAACCGTGTGGGCGTTTACAAACCACGGTATATCGTAAACCAACGCATACAGATCGTTATCTGAGAGCAGATTCGCACCACCATCCTCTTCACTTATGTTCGGTACCCAGAACTTTGTTTAATCGGGCATTAAATCTCTGCGACCCGCCGTTTTTGGACCGTGAACTAGGACACGTTAGGCGCGTATTGGAGAGCAATGGCTATGGATGGAGGCAGTGTTGTCGTGTTGCGAACGCCTCGGCTCGTCCCCGGCCTGCTGTAGTGGAACGACTGCCCTTATTCCTGCCATATATTAAGGGCGTGACGGATAAGATCGGACACTTGTTACGCCGGAGATATTGCATCAAGACGATTTTCCGCCCTCATATGCAGTTAAGGCAGTTGGTGCGTTCGCCGAAGGACAAAGAGCCCTTGAACTGTCCAGGTGTATATAGGATTCCTTGCTCCTGTGGGAAGAGCTACATAGGAGAAACGGGCCGCAACATTGCCACCAGGATATCAGAACACATACGCAGCATGAAAACAGGGACAGCCGTGGTTCTGCAGTGACGGAGCATATATTGGACTCGGACTCGACTCATTACATACGTTTCGATAAGGTAACCGTACTTTCGAAGGAAAAATTTGTAGTTCAGCGCAAAGTACGGGAGGCTATTGAAATTAGTCGTTATCCGAACTTTAACCGTGACTGTGGATGGTCTGTGCCCCCTAGTTGGAGAACTGTTTTGTGTGGTGCGTCGGCGTTTTGTGTGGACGGACCTTTGTCAACGGACGTAGTAAGTGTAGTGTGCAACCCTACTATTGACAATATTGCTGAAAATGAGGGTAGTTTCTCGCCTCCCCGCCCTCAGCTGTTGCCGGCGTCGAGTGCGCGGTCGCGGAGAGCTGCGGCCCGCAGTCTGCGTCGGTTAGCCAACGCGAATGGCTCATGATTATGCTCCTCGTTACGGAGTGAAACATGTCGAGCAATATTCGACTTATAAAACGTGAGTTACCCGCTTTTATACAATTAATATGTTTCAATCTCACGATAGTTTTGTATATTTGTATTACAAAAAAGAGCCATTCGTTTTATGTATAACTTAAAAGCAGGTGCATCTGTTAGAAAACTTTTTAAAGAAATTAATATATTAACTGTAGCTTGTCAATATATATATGAAAACATTATGTACGTTATTAAAAACCTTCAGTTGTTTACCAAAAATTGTGACATCCATACCTATAACACTAGAAATAAGAATAAGCTTGCTATTAGAAAGTGTCGTGTGCGTAAAGTGTATAAATCATTTTATGGGCAATGTATTCATTTATATAACAAGTTACCTGATGATGCCTTAAAATTACCCTTCCCAGTACTTAAGAATTACTTAAAAAAGTCTTTGATGTCTAAGGGCTATTACAGAGTAGAGGATTATTTGACAGACAAACATGCATGGCCCAAACCAGAAACTACCAAAACCACCTAGCAATTAAATCAACAATTGTATGTACTGCCAGCTCATGTAAATGACACAGTTCAGATAAGAAAGCATATTAAAGTATGTCTATTTTGTGAAGTCGAATTTGTTTATACATTATTATTTTTACTTTTATATTTTGTATTTTCATATCTTGTAATAAACTGTTTGATATGTTTTCTTATCGGACTACGCATAATTATGTAAGTACTTTAAGATTTGATGTAACACTGTATTGAAAAAATAAGTCCCGCCGTCGTTTCTTGCCGGTATCTTCACGGGTCAGAGGTGTAGGGTTTGAACCGGTGTAGATTTTTTTTTTTGACGTTCATAAGTGCATGTAATGTGCCTAAATTGAAAAATAAAGATCTTTTATCTTTTTTTTTTTTATCATCACAAAAACTACCCACCTGTCATCAACTCATGAATATGGTGTCGATACAAATGCAATTTGCAAAAAAATGCATTTTGGTAATTATTCAAACTTTTAAATTTACTCAATCACAAATAATGCAATAAGAAAGTTAATAATTTAATATACTTACACGCATAAGTAATAAAACAACTATACATGTAATTCCTAAAACGCTGTCCGCGAGTTTTGCGTTTGGCAAATTTTGCACTACCTGTAAAATAAATTTTACATAGTTAATAATAACCTGACTTCAACGCACCTTACGATATTTACACATAAATTGACAAAAAATGTCACGAAGTGGCCAGTAACTAGCCAGTTAGTATACATATACCAAAAAAATATATTAAAATAAAGATTACCATTTTGACAGTGTGTATAAACCCCCCGGATTTGAAGCTGAGTCCGAGCAGTCCCTTCAGCTGCGAGACGGCGATGATGACCGACGTGGCCGACGTGAACCCCACCGTGACTGGCACCGATATGAAGTCTATCAGGACCCCTGGCGAAGGTACACAAGTCATTCATGAGTCTGTGATGTGTGGGACACGTGGCCCAAGGACCCCCAGGTGACCGGCACCGATATGAAGTCTATCAGGACCCCTGGCAAAGGTATACAAGTCAATTATTAGTCTGCGATGTGTGGGAGAAGGGGACCATGGACCCCCCGGTGACCGCCGACACCGATATGAAGTCTATCAGGACAGGTCATTCATTTAGTACACCCCGTTATCTAACTCTCATGTTGGGGACAAGCCAAAATAGTGATGTTGCTTCAAATAATTAGTCGATTCATATTTATCTATAAAAGTTATTTGGAAAACTAAAATTCTTCTTTTGAGAAAGCCCGAGTATCTCTCATTCATTCCTCTTTTTAATCAGATCGGAGGGCGACAATTATTAACATCGAATGTCGTCAATTATTGAATATCGTCAATTTGGGGTCCATTTTTGAAATTCGCCGAGAATATATATTGATTCGAAAAAAGTTTCAAAATATGTATACATGTCCTTTAATATTGAGACAACAAGGTGCATGTATACATATTTTGGCACTGTGTTTGTGTCGATATCTCTTAATAGGCGATGTTAACCGCTAACCCTAGGACTAAAGGTGCTTATAACAACTAAAATCAAAGGATATCCAAATATAAATATTACTCATAAATATGACTATGTTCTCGCACAAAAAAATAGTGATTGATAGAAATAATAATTTTTCACTTCTTATGCTCTAAAAGTGTGTCATATTATGCTTGCCAAGGCGGACTAAAGTAGTACATTTAGCCTCTTGGGAAAATATGTATACATATTTATGATATACAAAACGTTTTAAATTAACCAACCAGAACGCTTCACCTTATTAAATCCACCAATCACGACACATATCGAAGTTAATTGCAACTCTAGATTCTTTTTTGGTGCGAATACTGTTTAAAAATGTGAAATCATTAAACAAAACTTTGTACTCGTATAAAGTATCAACCAATCAGATATACCGCAATATTAAAATCGACCAATGAGGAAACGGAATCAAATTCTCAAAGCATTAGGTGCTTTTTAGTTCCTACTTCACAAGCATTAAAAAAAAGTTTAAATCGTTGGCAAACTCTTTGAAGCCCAAATTATACATTGTCTATGGCATTTATTCACGGCCTAGATATATCCTATCTGTATCAAAGTACTGAAAAAAATACATAGATTGCCAAATTAAACATTTTTGACTTAGAATTCATTGCGGACGATAAAATTGTATTTGTTTATTGTTAAAATGTTACTTTATTTTATTTTCTTGCAATCGAAGTGAAAACTAGTATGTATAACTTGGGGTCTAAACGCCATATTACCCCTCGAACAATTTTCCCTCACTTCGTTCGGGAAAATAACCATCTCGTGGTACTATGGCCTACTTTAGCCCCTTGTCAAACAATCTACTATATAATGTAGATACGAGTAAATAAAATCTAAATAAATAAACAACATTTAACAAAAAAATATTGGTTTTCGACGAGCGCTCAACTCACTCTTGGACGATTTTCCCTTTCTTTCACAACACACACGTAATATGCATGCCGTGTGAAAGGGAGCAAACACAATGCTGGCAATAAACCTCGATAGTCAACAGTCACGGAAGGATAACATCAATTGGCTGTCGATCTACTTACACTACAAGAAATCACATAATAATATCAATAGTACAACTACAGAGGCCGGGAAGAAAGGGATTGCCGGATTGTTACGAGGCGACAACCCCTTTTCACGCCGTAGTACTTTTCTCAAACGTGCAATACAGTAATAATAAAACACTACAAAAAATAAAATAATTTTAGAAAAAATTAAAGTAAACTTTCCAAATAAAGTGAAAAAAATTACCATAACCCAATTACCAATTATTGTTTTTAATAGGCGTAGTGGCAGAACGTCATAGAACCAACCAGCAAATGTGACCAATTTTTTTTTATTGTTTATCGCCATGATCCTGAGTCACAAACTTATGTGGAATGTCCACGTCACCAGCTCCGTACAAACCTAAGTGCAGCATCCCCATGAGCAGCTGCACCACGCCGGTGAGGAAGCACAGCAGCACCGCGTACTCCGGGCGCGCGGGCGGACCCTGGATCTGGGCGTGCGTCATCAGAGCCAGCAGCGCCGTGGGGCCCAGGGTGATGTCCTTGCTGGACCCGAACACCGCGTACACGAAGCACCCCATGAATGAGGAGTACAGGCCATCCTGGAAGTTACAGGATGTTAAACAAGACATGATAGCGGTGGGCAGGTAGGATTGCTTGTCTGCTCAAGTAGAGTCTCCAGTTTTCTAGTTAAAAAGAACACAGGGAAATAATTATCCCAAAATATAGTTTCGTCAAACACTCACATAATGTAAGTAAGGGCAAAGTCTACGCTCGAATGAGCGTGCAGCGCAGAGGAGCGTGTAGCGCAGAGGCGCGTGCAGTGATGAGGGGCGTGCAGCGGAGAGGAGCATGCAGCGGGTATATAAACAAATGTCAACGTATGAGAACGGCCGCAGCACATTGCTCACATGCTTTGGAAGCTCGCTGACTAATCGCTCCGCTTCGAGTGTCCACCCAGGCCTTACGTATTTACCTTCGTTGACACAAGTAACATATTTAGAGCTAAGCTATGTTACTACGCGAAGCTTTTTGCATAGCATGCTGTTAGCTTAACTACGGCTACCGAAATTTACGAATATATGATTGTTAGAACAAATGTTGTCCCCGCTATTATATCAACCACATCCTTTTCAGAGTTGTTCTCAGGAAGCCAGGCAATAACATTACTAAAGGCCATGACGGACGCTTTATTACTATATGCATTTTTTTAAGCATGCCATTGTGTTACCTGGGGCTCTAAGCCGGCGAGCGTAGCGTAGGCCAGGGCTTGAGGTATGACGGTCAGACCAACTGTTACCCCCGCTATCAGGTCGGCCACGGCCTTCTCAGAGTTGTACTCTGGAAGCCAGGTGATTATGGGAAGTCTTTTGCGCAGCATACGTTGGCACCACGCTTGCTTTTTAAAGCGGTTTTTTGAAGGTGACGCCATCGCCATTTTGATTTGGTATCTGGTGACAAAGGATAAATAGATTAATATTTTAGAGGAATAAATCGACCTTGTCTTTACAGTAAACTTAATAAGGCTGGCGTTGTAATTACTACACGAAGATTCTCGTATACACAGGGTGAAATCTGGGTCGTGATCCAAAATGTCAAAAAGTGATAGGTAAATATTTAACAACTTTTCCCATGGGACCAATATTGAATTCACGAAAAAAAATCTGCTAATGAAATCTCCATACATACTGAGACTTAATTGCGAGTTAATTGTGAGTTAATGTATGGCGAGCAGCTAATATTTTTTCGCGATTTCAATATTGGTCCCATGCAAAAAGTTGTTAAGTATGATCGTCTTTTTCACTTTTTGACATTTTGGATCACGACCCAGATTACATCTTGTATAACAGATTAAATTACTAAAAATATAAATAAATAGATAATTGCTCCTTCACTACCAACTAGGTTAGGGCGCCTTTTAGACACTAGTGAAAGAATATTTTTATGCAATTTCGTGATGTGATGATGATTGAACCAAAACGTACCGAACCGGATTGGACCGCATAGGACCAGATGGAGACATGTTCTCCGAAACATGTCGCGCGTTTATTCATAAAATAATACCTAAAAAACGAATGTCAAAATACCAAAATTTTTAAAATATTTATTTGACATTGTGTTTATTAAAGATTTATGCAACAGCGGTGTGTCTGTGTATGTAATTCCATGATAAACCACAATGCATACACTCAACTATAATTGCATAGTCCGGCCGCGGCCCTGGCGAGACAATTTGTTTCGCTAACATAATCAGCCTGAACTGCCTTATTGCTGCGCTACGAATATTTCGATAAATTAACAGACTTAAAATCATTGCAGTTAAGAGAATAATGTGATATTTTGTTGTAACTTCAATAGCGATTATTTCTGCAAATATTAATTTTATCAAAAAGGTTTACAAAATCACCGCCCTCTTAGACTGACGATCGCTGAGCATAAGCATAGCCGGGGAGTCCGGGGACAGACCGACATTTAAGGGTTCCTAGTTGACTACGGAATCCTAATAACACTCTCAGTAGGACGCTCTTTGACAGGAGCGGCACCGCGAACATGGGAGTTCTTCTATTTCGGGCATCTTTCTCTTTCACTCCAATTAAGGTGTCATGAATTTCCGTGTGATGCCCGCTGACTAGAATAGCACCACCCCCATCTCCGCCTGCGGGTGTAGTAAGAGGCGAGAAAGGGAAAAATCATACGGACGGGCAGCAGCGTCTGTCGAAACGAAACCCAATCTACAGCTACTGCGGTCGCCAACACGCCTGCCAAGCGTGGGGACTATGGAAACTACCCCCATGATGATACAAGTCATATTCGTGGGAGGCCTATGTCCAGCAGTGGACTGCATACAGCTGAAATGTATGTATGTATGTATGTGTGTCATGTTCATGAGAGTAACAGAGACAATCGCCCGAAATTTACGAATATCGTTGTTGACGGTAGCTCCGCTGAATAGTAGGACTCACGTGAGCCAGCTAAGTACGTATTACGCAAACGATGTGAATGCAACGCTATCATAATTTCCTGCTATTAAACTCATCATTTTAAATTGATATATTAAGTAGGAATCAGTTATTGCAGGTAAAAATAATTATATTGAATTAATGTTTGATCATTATCCGATGTACCTACAGAGTTTATGGATTTCGGTTGCAAATTATACATAATTCTGCTTGCTGGGTGGTGTAACAAAAGACGTGATACAAGATTATCAAACCGGCATCTATTCATGATTTTGAACATCTCTTACTATGTACAGTATGCCGAGTCGAGAAAGAGTCCCCGGTCCTCTATAATTAATATAGTTAGAAAATACTGGTAGTCTATGTCGTCGTGAGATACTGTCGCGCCAACCATGTGCAAGGCCTACTGTGCGCTTATTTTTTTTGTTCTTAAAGTTTTATAATGTGAACGGCCGAACGTTAAAAATCGGCCGCGTGACTAACCTTAGACATAGTAAAAGTGAATGTTTTATTTTTTATTATATTTTAAGTTTTCTTCTTTAGCCTTTTCAACGTCAAAACCCCTAAAGGAGTCGCATGATGACGAGCCTACTGCGCCACCGACTCCTAAAGAGAATATAGCGAACGCTGTCAAAGCAATCTGCTGAGACATAAGGTTTACGTTCTTCACTAGTCGACACTTTGGCATACAAGTCACATTTTGACGCGAGAACAAAGCCGTTTAAAAGTTATTAATTTCGGAACAGGGAGGATTCTCCGGGCACTTCCAACCCCGGTCTCCCCACACGATATGTATTCACAATTGTGTTACAGACGTACCTACAAATAGCTTTGTTTTAATAACATAACATTGAAATTTGTTGTATCGTTTTGAAAGGATATAATAGTAATTATGTCACACGGTGGAAACAACTATTTCATTCAGAACTGTAACAAAAACCTCGCGACTTATTATTTGCTAACGTATTTGCTACAGATGTAGTGATAAAACTTTTCTTATCGTGTGTCGGAAACGCGATTATTTCCCAATGATGCAAGTCTATTAATTATTGTTTTGGGCCGAGTATGGAACCGAGTTTGGTAACCAGTTACTATCGAATAATTTTTTATCCTCGTACGAAACCAGTTACAATCGATGGATATTAATTCTCCGTATTAAACCAGCTGCAACTATTTCAGTTGTCATTTGTCAATTTCGACGGAATGCAGGGCCTCTATTTCTGGGCTGTTTGCCCTCCAACATCGGAAATCACCAAACGAACCTACCCGGTGTTTTACGATTAAGGTCAATTCAAATATTTCTATCAGTTTGTAACTGGTTACGAGAAAAGACATTTTTTGCCTACTTGGTTACAAAAGTTGGTTACACACGCGGCGGGTGTCGGTTACCCTGGAGACATTCCCAGGATCGTTACTCGACACCGCAATCTCGTTATCACCTTACGTGGGATGCTGGATCTGTGCTCTTTAATTACTTTTGATTTATTTTCTGTTTCCGCGAGCCAGGCTATGCCTAGTGTGGGGGTCAATAAATGTTAGTACTACCAGCATGTCGGGAGTCCCCTGGATGAGAGTGGCGCAATATCTGTGGGTTGGGGGTGTGGGTTGGGGGAGGCCTATGTCCACCAGTCAACATAATCAGCCGAAGGACGTCCGGCTAATGATGTTGATGAAAAGAGACGTCGCTACATTTTTGTCACATGATACAGTCGTAATCAGATATATCGGAGCTGTGGAGGTGGTCACAAATATCTGAAAATAAAGTGCATTTTCATCATGACCATCGCCATCACAATAGAGGTGTTGTTCAGACATTTGTGACCACCTCCACAGCTCCGATGTATGTGTACTGTCAAGGTCAAAGATATCGACTCAACCAAAGTGCCAAACAATCAAATGCTAAAAACTAATTATGTAATACCGTTTAAACAATACCTATATTAAAATACACTACAATATGTGTTCGTAATCGATAGTTAAATAAACAGAAACTTATTTTGAATACAAATTTACTGAATATAATTTATAAATGTTGATGGAAAGCATCGCAGGCGGGGACCAACAGAGGCTTATTTATAGTCATTTCGGTTGTGCACCATTTAGCAGAATTTTCGTTGGTGGCGGTCAAGGTGGTCCCCGCCTGCGATGCTTTCCATCAACATTTATAAATTATATTCAGTAAATTTGTATTCAAAATAAGTTTCTGTTTATTTAACTATCGATTACGAACACATATTGGAGTGTATTTTAATATAGGTATTGTTTAAACGGTATTACATAATTAGTTGTTAGCATTTGATTGATCAATATTATTGTGTGGCTTGTTTTACTCTTTTTAGTGTGCAGTCGGGTATTTTGTTTTTAATAATAATTCTTTTATTTATAACTTTTAGCTGTTTTTATTTAACGAAAATGTTGTAGATGTAGAAGACTATGTATATGTAAGTACCATTTTAAATTATTTCGACGACATTTGGCTTTAGATTACGAGTGATGTTACTTAAGGTCCCTCTTAATAATTATTATTATATTATTAATTAATATGAATAATTTAAGAAAGAACCAAAAAAAGAACGGAAGAACGAGTTAATTAATTAGAAAGAACGAATAAATTTAAAGAGAGAAACACGAAAGAAAAAGAACGAGTTATTTATACTTTATAAGTTTCGCGTCAGACGACGAAGTATCGAAAAATCGCTATTTAGAGACGACCGTCAACGACGTGTGCCCTTATGCGTGTGCCCGCATTCGGGCTGTATACTCGAGCATATCCCCCTCCGCACCGCGCCGCGCGCCGCATGCCAGGCCACGCCCTATCTTTTTGCTTGCTAACGCATGAGTTGCTTTGCGTTGACGCAGAATTAACATGTTCCCGTGGGAATTTTGAGAAAAAACGTATCCTATATTAATTACTCCCGTGATTGAAATGAATCTAATGATACCGCATACATATTTTTGTTGTTTAAAGGGAAATTTAGAAAAAATATTATTATGTCTTTATCCCGTGGGACTTTTATGATAAAATGTATCCTATGACACTCCCGTAATCAAGACAAATCTAACGATACCTCATACATCAAAATCCATCAAGCCGTTTAGGCTACAGGAGGTCACAAAGGAACAGACATACATACATACTTACATACACTCCCTCAACATTACCCTCCCTCTTTGGCAGTCGGGTAAATATGTATACATGCACTTTAATATCACTATTAATAAAGGGGAGGGGGACACATTTATTTTTACTTCTGGAGCGATTATTTCCGAAAATATTTACATTATCAAAAAAATATGTTAGTAAACCCCTATTAATTTTTAAATACCTATCCAACATACTCGTACACGTTAGGATTAAAATGAAAAAAAAATCACTTCCTACTTTACGTATACCCTAATAAAACATTTTATTCCACTTTTTATTTTAACACTTTGTCGGGGTGAATGATATTACTACCAAATTTCAGCTTTCTAGTGCTAACGGTCACTGAGATCATACACGGACGGACGGACAGACGGACGAAACTACAAGGGTTCCTAGTTGACTACGGAACCCTAAAACCTATAAAACCATACGCCTGCACAAGCTGTTATAAAGAACAGTTGTCGTCGTTGACAATAACGTGTATACACATTTTGGCACTTTGACCGCATCTATATCTTTGAGCTTGACTGTACCTATTTGGAACGTGTATGATCCACATACAATAGTTTCACTCGGATCAATATTTGCTATATCTGTTTAAACTTTACTTTAGTCTGTATTGGAGCTAGTTATAATGTGAAGGCCGACAATTGGTTTTGCTTAAATTGTCTTAAATGCGGAATTTCAATAAGTCAATAAGTAATTCAATAAGAATGTCAATAATTTAAAGTCGGTTATTCTTGCCCACATCTGTGAGTACACTTAATGTAAATACAAGACAAAATAAAAATGTATAATCGATATATAAAACAAATACGATATATAAAATTTGAAAACGATATCAGTAATAAGACGCAATAGCGAATAGTTGAGATTCCATACCGCCGACTTGCCGTACCGAGCGGTGCCGGCTGAAAATCGGCTCGCACCAGTGTAATGGTCTCGTCATCATTACACTGCTGGACATAGGCTTTATCATCATGGCGAGTATATTTTTTTATACAACGACGGTGGCAAACAAGCTTACGGCTCACCTGATGGTAAGCAGTTACCGTTGCCGTCCTGCAACTCCAGAGGATTCACAAGCGCGTTGCTTACCCTAAAAGTAGTTTGAAGCTTTGGGAACCTAACTTCACCATCAGGAACACAACACTACATACCTGATGGGTAGCAGTGCTATCATGGCTGTGGTCTTCTGTAAGGAGGAGGTACTTCCCCAGTTGGGATTCTCCAGACTCAAGCGTGATGGTACTTCGCTGTACCCTACCTATCATAAAATGTAATTGCCACAGTCGCCACGCTGAGTAGGCGGTTGTAGACAGCAGTAGCTGTTGATTAGACCTCGACAGACGCTGCTGCCAATCCATCGGTTTTTTCCCTTTGTCACCTCTTACGTCACCCCATCTCCTCCCCAAGATGATAAACATCATAATATGTGGTACCAGCTTTTGCCCGCGGCTTCGCTCGCGTTAAGAAGTATTTAAGTTATTTTTAGCACACTATATCGTAAAAAACGTAGTTTAGTATGCATGCATGCTATTCGTTTGGAAAATGCCGTTTTATCCACAAATGCCTACGTCGTAGTAGCTTTAAACCTTATTTAGACCAGCCAGGAACTTGTATACGATTTTCATTACATTGCGGGCTATCGGCGTACGGCGAATTCGGTCGCTTTATATAATCACGCAATGTAATGAAAATCGTATGCAAGTTCTTGCATAGTCTATATGGGGCTTTATGCGTGCAAAGTTTTAACCCGACCGGTTTATAATTGACAAAGTTTCATAAAAACTTTCATCCCCTATTTTATCCCCTTGGGGGTAGAAATGATCAAAATTGTTTCTTAGCGGATAGGCATCCATCCAGACGTCATAACATCTACCTGCATGTCAAATTTCAGCCCGATCCGTCCAGTGGTTCGAGCTGTGCGTTGATACATCACTATATCAGGCAGTCAGCCACCTTTGAGTTATATATATTTAGATTTGGGGAAGGCCCATATCAGTGATAAGATTCGAAGATAATACATACATATTTGTGACATTAAATGAATCCAAGCACACTTTGGTTTTTGTCATTTGTCACAAAATCTATCACGCTCCAACAAGTGCAATAGTGACGTATAGCGCGATAGACGATAAAATGGCAACCATGCTAGACGTTCCGAAGTATACCGCCTTTTCTTGAAATGCAAAACGGTTCTCAGAAACGTAACTTAAGTATAATCTATTAGGTAAGGTAAATTATGTCTATATGGTTCGCGTTCGTGGCAGCCTCCAAAAGTTAGTAACATCAACAGAAATAAAATAAAATTCCCGATTGGTCGGAACATGTATCCTAATCAGGTATCATCACATCACGGCTTTAGCGAACTTATTCAATACAATTCAGGATGGCCGGCCAAAGATTGAGCGAAGAAACTATAAAACCATACACCTGCAAAAGCTGTTATAAATAACTGTTGAATATAAATTGTTTGCCGTCGTTGACCATCAACAACCGTAGGCATTCTTCTCAAATAAATATTTAATTTTTTGTGAGAAATGGAGCACTGATATCTTTGGAATATATTATGATACGGTCTGCTACTGCAACCCCTTATGTAAAAATATTATTTTCTCAAAGATGAAATATTGATATTATGAAATAAAACAACTAAAACGGATCGGAAACCACGAACGCTGCTAAAGGGTTCGAAACGTCGGGATAAAGTTTAAATTAGTATACGCGATTTAATCCGTTTTAGTTGTTTTATTTCATGAGTAATTATCGCGGCAACCGAAGACAATATTATATTGATATTATGTTATTTATAGGCTGGGAAGTATCACGTTTCGACGCGACAATAGGTCTAAAATTTCATACAAAATTACAGGCTTAGGCCGGGAAGCAGCTCTTTTAGAATTTCCATTTCACAGATGAGACAGACAGCGTCATCGCATATACATAAGCCATAATACTTTAATGCATTAATTTCATTGCACATTTGATAAAGACTATACATACATCGGCGTAAAAAGTTCTCCTTACTTGTAACTCCTTAGTTATACAAATAAAGTAAAGTAAAGTATAAAGTGTTCAATAGAACGTACTCATTACTTGGCTCACATTACAATAATAATAATAAAGATGAAGTAGTGAAATTTTAGTCCGGTAATTACCGCGGGCGGTGTTCGTTGAACTGTTAAACGTCTGCATTTGATTGGATTAATCACAACCTAATGAATAACTGCTGTGTGCGGATAAGCGTATTGTAAATATGCCAATTAACTCATTCATTTACGCTGTACGAGTCTAGCAAACTGAAGGTTTATTATAAATAGGGAGTATTACTGCAATGTTCTGTTTCCAGAACGCAGCATTTTTACTACATACATTTCAGCCGTATGCAGTACACTGCTGGTCATAGGTCTTCCACAAATATGACTTGTATCATCCTGGGGGGTAGTTGCCATAGTCGCCATGTTTGGCAGGCGGGTTGGCGACCGCAGTAGCTGTAAACTGGGTTTCGACGGACGCTGCTGCCCGTCCGTAGAATTTTTCCCTTTGTTCCCTTACGACACCCTCGGATAGAGATGGGGTGGTGCTATTCTAGTCAGCCGGCATTACACGGCATGTCAGCCGGCATCACACGGCATATCAGCCGGCATCACACGGCATAGCATTTTTAGTATAACGTGGCCTATTATTGAAAGGCGATTTACTCTAAGGCTACGGTCTCCTATAAACGCCGTCGGCCGTTTACTGCGTCTGCGTCACAATGCTGCCTATAGAAATATACTGTTGTGGTCTCTCACACGTCGACGTTGGCGTCTTATTTGTTCAGGAACGATGACTCTGACGTCAGACATCGCGTATAGCACAAAATAGGACACCAAAGCCTAAGTACCTAAATAAATATTTCGGGGTAATTTTACATAAAATGTACCTGGCATTTTTTCTGTATGGTGGACCTAAGGAAACCTCGTAGCCTAGGGAGGCCTAGCCAAGGTCGTGGCTTACCGTTCCCGCCAGTCCTCGCGGATACGAACTGCGACACATTCCGACACACACAGCCTACTTTCGGCTATTACCTACTTGACGATTCGACCCGCGCGACAATTTCCCTCGCCGTAGAATCTAATTTGATTTCTGCGGCGCTATGCGCCACCGCGAAAATCAATATTCGCAGGTTTCGAATATTGCCTCTGTCTCATGACGCCTTAATTGGAGTAAAAGAGCAGCATGCTCGAAATTTTCGATGGTCGCAGTACCAGACTTTGGTTACTTAGTACTTAGTTGACTTTGCCTAATATGAGACCTCTAGTGTCAAGACCCAACGGTAACTTCTCGATCTCTCACTGCTTTCATAACTAGTAACACAGTAGTAGGACGACAGCCGCGAAAGCTGGAGACGCGGGTTCAAATCCTGCCTCGACGGCCGACCTGGTCATTTTATTTTAAGTATACGACTATGTATGCTTTCAGATATGCAGTGTTGTGTTCCTGATGGTGAGTAAGGTTCACAGAGCTCCAACCCCCCTTAAAGGCCGGCAACGCGCTTGTGACTCCTCTGGTGTCACGGGTGCCCATGGGCGACGGTAATTGCTTACCACCAGGCAATCCGTCTGCTCGTTTGCCGCCTATGTCATAAAAAAAAAAAAATGTCATCTATTTCAATATAGAATTATACACGTATCAAAGTTCACAGAGAGCCGCCTCGACATGTTAGTTTAAGTCAAATATGTAGAAAATAACGGTCATGATGTATAATTTTTGGTCGTAAATCCCATACTTATTAAACCCGTTATGCAAATTATACTTTTTATTAGCAGACATTAGGTTGAATAACCCTTTTTGTCGTGTTTTTGGACATAATTAAAATACCAAAGCTAAAATGAGCACATCACTATTTTATTTAAAAAAATATACTATTTATTTTTTCTTGATATTTTTTGTACGTACCCTAGGAAAGTCGGCCTTTAGTCTATGTGCATATTTTTTTAAATTACCAACTACAGTCATAAACAAGACAATTTGCAATCTTTATCGTTTTATTTACAATAATAATGAACAAATGAATGCAACATAGCTCTCACTCACATGACTAGACCTAATCGAGTCTTTTTAATTAGTCACATGATGTTCATGTAAATATTATTATCTATTTATGAAAGTCAATTAATACCTAACTTGATACGTAATACGAGTTATGTGTTACCGTAAGGCGCGTGTTACCTAATGACGAGTGAGACTAAGAGACAATATATATATACCTAGGCATAGACTTAATAAGCATTAGAAAGTCACGTTCTCAAACTTGCAATGAAAATGTTGACATATGTATTACGCCTTTTTTTTATCAGCGTTATGACGAAATCATTTTTTTCGATATTCTTAGGTTATATTTGTAGTAGTTGATAAAAATCGATGAAAGCGATAAAATTAGTTAAACTTAAAGGAATATGGTAAAGGTTTTATGTCGGGTATACCTACTTGCTAGCGTCTGCTTAAAATATTTGGAGTGAGAAATTTTACTGGCCTGGTTCCGGGAACGTCGAAGTTCGTATATTTAGAGCATATTTCTCTTTTATTCCAATAAAGGCGTCAATGAGAATGACAGAGATAGGTAATCGTCCGAATTTGCGAATATCGTTTTTCGCAGTCTGACAAAATCGCGTAAAAAAACGACACATGTTAGTTTACCTGTGGCAGCGCGTGCTAGAAGTACAGTCGCTATCATATATATGCTTACCTAGGCATAAAAGTAACTCTTATCTAGCAAAATTATCACTTTTATGTTAGTGACGGAGCACGGTGTCATCGTGAGTTACCATCTACGTTTGTTTACGATATTATCGGAATCAATTTCGCACGCCGGCCATTATCTGGTTATCTAGGCCAAGGGAACCAGAGTTTATTACTTGGCAGTTTATTGTTCTGGGAAACACTAAAGTTTTAATATTGTTTTGTAAATATAAAGGAAAATTTGTGATCTATGATAGTAATACAGTATAACTTATTAGTTTAATTGGATCTGCGGTAACGGCGACCTAAACCAGTTAAGGACGGACAGCAGAGGTAGCGCCTCCAAAAACAATATTCTTAAATTTCGGACGATTATCTCTGTCACTCTCATAACGTCTGGGGTAACAGAGAAAGATGCCCGAAACATACGAACTTCGACGTTCGCGGTACCGGGCTAGTGTCCCTTAGTGTAATATTAAGACTCGTCGGACCACCGCCGCGAATATCGAAGTCCGAAGATTTCAATATTTCTTTTACTCCAATTAAGGCGTCATTAGAGTGACAGAGACAATCGTTCGAAATTTACGAATATCGATCTACGCGGTAGCGCTCCTGAGTGTGGCGCGGCGTGCAGCGTCGAGCTGCCAGCGTCTGCGGCCGCCCCAGTATGTATGTGTATCTTTATGACACGTACATTGTGACGACCGTTCCAGTGGGTAACCCTGTCTATGAAGCCAATGGTCCTGAGTTCAAATCCCAGTCAGGGCATTTATTTGTGTGATGAACACAGATATTTGCTCCTGAGTCATGGGTGTTTTCTATGTATTTAAGTATTTATCTATCTATTATATGTATATATCGTCGTCTAGTATTTACAACACGAGCCTAACTGAGCTTACCGTAGGACTAGGTCGATTTGTGTAAGATTGTCCCGAAATATTTATTTATTTATTTACGTCACACGCCCCGCTCCGCTGCTCGCCCCGCTCCAGCGTCCACTAAGACCTCACACTTAGAGCGGTGGAACATACTGCCATCGCCAATACGGGACTAAGGCAATGAGTATGGTGATGCGCGAGGCCTACGTCCGTGGCTAATAGTATAAATTAAAATTAATCATGAAGAGGCGAGAATGTTACGAAAAGATTTTATAAAAAATCTTTCGACTTGTGAAGACATTGCTTACAAAAAAAAAATCCAAAAAGCTAATCTGTATAATGACTATAAATTGTATGAAAAATGCAGTTCGCGCTGTGCGAGTGATTGAATAAACGTGAGTGAAGCTGTCCCTTTTCATAAAATATTATAATGACTCACGGAAGTTAAAATACATAGTATAAATTAGTAATTCAAAGTGTGAAAACATAAATCGGTCAATCCACTCTTATCTGTAGGTATGAACATAACCCAAACAAAAATAATTGTTAATTATATTATGAGTAGGTAAAGAGATTTTTGTGGAAGTAGAAATGTTTGTGAAATTCTTGTTCGAAAATATTCAATGAACTGAGATGTCAGAAGGCCCACCGCCAAAATCGATATTCGCAATATTTGAGCGATTCCCTTCGGTCGACTTAAGGCCACTACCTAATTTGTCTCTTTCCAAACTTGTCCACTTCCTAACCTGTCTCTTTCTTAACATGTCAGCTTCCAAACTTGACTATCTCCTAACTTGTCCACTTCCTAACTAGTCTCTTTTCTAATTTGTCTCCTTTATAATCTATCTTTCCTGATGTGGCCACAGCCTAACTGGTCCACTTCCTAATACGCCTATGTAATATTGCTTATACTTCGAGCACCAAATTTGTCACGAAACTGACTTAATTTAACTATTCTACAAACAAGTCACTTTAATTGGGGGCACGTTTTTCTGAAAACTCCCATGCATGCTCAGAGATCGCTCCGTGGCTGTCCATGGGGGAGATACATATATGCGAATCTGACTACTGTATATACATATGGAAATCAAAGATAAACTTTCTAGGCGCCCAGAGTCCTATTAAAAGTTATCCTGTTCCATTTGATTCACAACTGTCTGTGTTTCACTTAGATAAATTCGATAAATTATTCTCGAAAACCTGTTTATCTCAAAACACGGAAATCCTCATATAACACGAGGTAGGTGGCTGATGTATTCACAAAACGGAACTCTTGTAAGATCTGTGTCCAGCTTATTTAGACCCGAGTCTATGTTGCCATCCACCTCATCAGCCACAGACGTCCACTGCTGGACACATGCCTCCCCCATATACTGCCACAAGGAGCGATCTCTGACCACCGGGGAGCAAACTACTCGACGCTGTGTAACTAGTCAGACCTCACACCCGCTGGAGGAATACCGCTCAAGACGGATTTTGGCTATAATTACTTAGGGGAGGCCTCTATATGTCTAGTAATTTACGTCCTTCGTCTGAGATGATGATGATGAACTTTGGCAGCCTCTAGATAACGGCATCACTAATTATCACTTACTTTTATGGGGTGTGACGTTGTTTACTGGAATTTTAACGCCAGCTATCTACAAAAGAATATTTTATATTTGATATAGGCCGGTGTTGCAATCCATTGAGATACCTACTAACATAAAGGTGATCATTTTGCTAGATAAGTGTTACTTTTATCCCTAGGTAAGCATATAGTACAGTCGCCATCAGATGTTGAAGCTGTGGTGGTCACAAAGATCTGAATAACGCCTCTATCATCAGGGTGATTAAGTGCATGTTCAGGTATTTGTGACCACCTCCACGGCTCCGATATATCTGACGACGACTGATCCCGGGTCCAGACTGCTAACACCATTATTTGTTGCTCCTGAATAAAGCAATGTATTTGTTTATTGCTGACATTGCTATACTAGACCATGACGTAAATGGCCTTTAAAAGTAGTACCTACTTCGTACTTGTGAAAGGATATATTTATAGAAGTAAAGCAATCAATTGAAAACCTGATCGCTCGCAATAAGTTTATCGTATAAATAAATCATTACTTGAACTTGAATATTGCGTTGACGCAAATAGCATTATTTACTTAATTATATTTACATAAAATGCGCATTATTTTAAATGAGTTGTTGCAATTCAGATATAAAAAATAGTCAACAAGATTAGGGAAGTAGCTGAGATGTAAGCACTCTGCACTCAGTCGACTAATTAAACTTGATGTATAAATAAAGACTACTTTACGATATCCATGATATAACACAAATTACAACACTTGGTAGTATTATAATAATAAATTAGTGTACCCCTTCCATATCATTAAATTGTCGAAAGGGCCTCTGCGCGTTGGCTCGTCAGCTCCGCATATAATGATAAAAAGAATCTTCCGTACCATGTTCCATACCGTGTACGGGAAAGACATACAATAAATTATAATAACATCTTTAGGTACTGCTACGTTACTGTAGTTGAAGGTATTGTAGTTCAAGGGTCAGATTCATAAGGCGTTAATCCAGGACACGGCGCGCATAGTCCGGTGGTTCGTCTCTGCAGCCCTAACCACCGGCAGCCGGGCCTTTTTTAACACTTAAAAATAAATCACATAAACTAGTATGAAACAGTAGCTTATGAGTTCGCAGGGTTAATGCCGCTGTATAATTTTATGTAATAATTAAACTAAATGAAGGACGCGACATCTGCGCAGCTGAATGAAAATATTTGCCACGTGTTGTAACTTCCAACTGTGAACGGCTAATTACATGTTACGGTAATTATAATCGACATGCGTGTACGCATGACGACTTCGAATATATCGATACGGAAATAATACCCAAAATATATTATACACGTGCTTTAATATTGACGCAACAAGGTGCGTGTATACATATTATAGCTGTCAGTATATCAAATCGATATATTTCATTTTCACTGTACAGTATGTATATTTCTTTAAAACAAAATAAAACTCTCAAGGTATTAGTCAACCAATTTAGAAGTAGCCTATGAATCAAATTGGTTGAGGTTGGTCTACTTTTGTATATGTAACATTAAAAATAATATTAATTGTATAGAAGCAGGTAAGTCAAGTTTTATAAGCCGAATTTAAATTTTTATTTTCATATTTTCATTTTATCTTCATACAGATTTATCAAACATTTTTTTTTATGACATAGGCGGCAAACGAGCAGACGGATTGCTTGGTGGTAAGCAATTACCGTCGCCCATGGGCACCCGCAACACCAGGGGAGTCACAAGCGCGTTGCCGGCCTTTAAGGGGGGTTGAAGCTCTGGGAACCTTTTTAAAAATATTTTTACCCTTAAACACTAAACACTGCCGTTCCTCGCCGTTTCCGGTACAAAAGTGGCCATAACACTCGCGGCATTACCGCGCTGGATAGCTATGAACACCCTTTGCACAAGGAACGACTCGGAGCGGGGGTCCTCTCCCCTTTGCCTAAGTACCTATGGCCTATGTCTCGTACGCCCCCCAATTCCACCGCGAAAGGAACAAAAATGTAGCCTGCGCTTATAGGGGCATACTTTTGTCTCTTCACCGAAAGCCGAATTCGAAACATTTCGAGCAATATTCGACTTATAAAACGTGAGTTACCCGCTTCCATATACAATTAATATGGTTGAATCTTACAAGAATTGTTTACTAACACCGTCAACGAGAACGGCTTGTGAACGAGCAAAGCTCATAGTTACGGAATGAAACATGTTGAACAACATCAACCCCAAAAAAGTGAGTTAGGCCAAAACTTATTATTGATGCATATCGGAGCTGTGGAGGTGGTCACAGATATCGGAACGACACCTCTATTATCAAGGCGATAAAGTGCATGCTCCGATATTTTTAAATATCTTGACTGCTCCTATGTATTTGATGGCGACTGTACGCACTGTCCGGTTAACCGCACGCGGCCAATCGCAATACGGCTAAAATATATGACACGGCGTTAATAAACACTCAACATACTATGCGGCCAGCCGCAGCCGCAGGCGGCAACCGGACAGCGCGGACATAGCCTTACACAGATCTCGCTATAAGATATAAACAAATATATATATAAGGTCGTGTTAACTGCTGATAACCTTCAAATTAACGTTAATTAAAAAGAAAAAAGCAATTACCGTCGCCCATGGGCACCCGTAACACCAGGGGAGTCACAAGCGCGTTGCCGGCCTTTAAGGGGGGATGGAGCTCTGGGAACCTTACTCACCATCAGGAACACAACACTGCATACCTGAAAGGTAGCAGTGCTATTATGGCTGTGGTCTTCTGTAAGGAGGAGGTACTTCTCCAGTTGGGCTGCCCCAGATTCAAGCGTGATGGTCATCGCTGTGCCCTACCTCTCATTGTTGGACGTAGTTTAAGGACATACCCGGGTCCAAACGGTAATGTTGATTCTAACTCCAAGAACTAAGTATCTTAATATAACTTATGCAAATCGACTATTTCGTAAATACTATTTTCCTCGCGCTGTCCCGGCGTTTTGCCACGACCCATGGAAGCTAGGGGTCCGCTCGGCAACTAATCCTAGGATTTGGCGTAGACACTCGTTTTTACGAAAGCGACGGCCACCTGCGGCGCTACCGCAAAACACTATATTCGTTAATTTCGGACGATTTGTCTCTGTCACTCTCATGACGCCTTAATTAGAGTAAAAGAAAAAGATGCTCGAAATATACGAACTTCGATGTTCGTGTACCGGGCCTGACCTTCCAACCCAGAAGGTAAACTAGGCTTTATTGGGATTAGTCCGGTTTCCATACGATGTTTTCCTTCACCGAAAAGCGACTAGAAAATATCAAATGGTATTCCGTACATAAGTTCCGAAAAACTCTTCGGTACAAGCCGGGGATTGAACCTGCGACCTCCGGATTACAAGTCGCGCGCTCTTACTGCTAGGCCACCAGCGATTTTTCAGCCCTATTTCGAAAATATTACTTATAACGGCATAGCTACCATATATGTGCGCTTGCAACAGTGCTGAAATATCGGAAACTCATTCAAATCGACATACAGTCAGCAGCAAAAGTTGCTAAGCGTTTGAAGTGTTCAAAATGACCTACACGCGCTCTTATTCTCTTGACAATAGAGACGTGTTGACCTCATTTTGAACACCTCAAATGCTTAGCTACTTCTGCTGCTGACTGTACATGAAGTAATAGTTGTAATGCCGAAGTTGTCTTAACATGAACTTGAAATAGTGTTATGTTTAACTTATTTTATTGGCTAACAAGTCTGTTTCCGCGATTTAAAACCGGATTAAGTGTATCGCCTATCTACTAACTGCTGGACATTCTCTTGTACTCCCGTTCATAAAAGCAGTAGGCCTACCGCATTCGAAAACAAAGTCAATTTGGAGCATCTTTATCTTTTACTCTAATTAAAGCGTCATTAGAGTGACAGAGACAATCGATTTTTAAATGAATTTAGGAGGCAAAACTAATCGCCACGAAGCAATTGCCTCCGCGTTTTATCTTCGTTCCCAGTTTCGAACTTTACTTTTCGCGGTCCGTCCTCAGATGGCTCAGATCAAAAAGTTAAATAAAGGAGTGAGGAGTCTCGTCTCGACACTCTTCACTAACATGTCGAGAGATTCGCTACGTGGTTGTGGTTGAATCAAGGGTCAGATTCAGAAGGCTGTAATCCTGGACACGGCGCGCAGACCCGCGAATCCTCTCTCTGCAGCCCTAACCACCGACCCTGCCCTGTGCTATCCGCACCCTAGGTTAAGTTTTTATGTTTTTCAATGATGTATTTTTTATTTTCTTTTACTGTAATAAAATTTAATATGTATATATATCGTACATATATATTATGTTTTTTTACGTATATTATTTTAATTTATCTAATCATTTGTTCTATAGTGTTTCTATATATTTTTTATGCATTACCTACAACTTTACGCAAAGGTGAACTAGGTAGCACCACCCTGCTTTAATCAAGTTCTGGTTGTTTCCGCGCTATAAATATTAGATAATCATGGTTTATAAAAATATTACTCACTGTAAAAAAGGTATAACTACAGTTAATGTTACAAGTATCGATCACAACACTCCGAGTGACACATTCGCGACGCGTGCACCGCGGGCGCAGGTCCGACGCCGACTGCGCGCGCGCCGGTCGCTGCCTCGCTTCTCTATCCATCGGTAATTAACTACTAACTATTAAACATTTTTATTACAGATGCAAACGCTGAACGTAATAAACTCATACATGTAGTTCAAAGACACGACATATCTGGCCTAGTTGATAGTGACCCGGGTATGAAGTTGATGGTTCAAATCCCAATAAGGGCATTTATTTGTGCGATGACCTGTGCTCATATTTGTTCCGGGGTCTGGTATATTACATAATTGAGTACCCACAACAGAAGCCGTCTTGACAAACAATTGTCTCTATCACTCTATCTGATGCCTCAATTGGAGTAAAAGAAAAAGCTGTTTAAATTTTACAACTATGATGTTTGCAGTTAGCTTACTGACGTATCACTGTTTTAAAAAAATAAGCCATGCTAAGCTTCTTGCCAGTAATAATCTTCTCGGATCAGAGGTGTAAGGTTAGAACTGGCGGTAGATTTTTCTTTGACGTTCATAAGTGCATTGTTGTGAATTGAAAAATAGATCTTTAGGCTAAGAGGCTATAACTAGTGCTCCCATTAGCCATTAACTATAATAAATATCAGAAAATATGTTTGTTTTTATCAGCCTTTGTGATCTATTGACAATCTGCACATCAGAAACAACTGGGAACAAGGACTTTGTCTGATACAACTTCCAACACACTTCCTATTAGACAAAAGCACTTTCAAATCCAATTAAATTATAATATTTAAGCAGTAAGCACCTTGATTTTATACTTTATATTCTTTATTTTTCTTTTAAATAAACTTTTTTTTTATGTATTGACAAAAAACTTGTTGTTCTGCATTAAATAATTATGTAATATTGATGATAGTTTGCACTATTTGAAGCCAATAGTCCTAGCTACTGGTGTTGGTAAGAGCATTTATTTGTGTGATATGCACAGATATTTCTTCCTGACATTTTGTGTAAGGATGTTCTGTAATATTTATTTATTTATGCAAATGCTTCCAAGTATAATTACCGTCTTTTGTACGGTGGTGGGCAAAGTACAAGTGGATGGAGGGATTTTATCAGCACCGGTCCTAGGAAATGAGTATATTAGCATGAATTTAACATCATTAACATCTTTTTTCTCATTTACTCGTACATAACAGATGAGCTACGGGAAAAGGGCTTAAAGGCATTGTATGCGATCTAGCTACCGGTCGCTGCAATACTGTTCTATAGAAATCATTTCTTAAACATAGTGACCCCCCATGAAAGTTCGCCTAGCGCTGCAATAGACAATATGAATAATAAATGACAACAAAACTGCAGATACGTGTACTTAACTAAGCATTTCTCTAAGAAGAAAGTAACGTTTAGTATATCGAAAGTGTCCAAGCTATCCCTACTCAAATGCATCACATCCGCTGAATTTATTACATAAAAGTTTCACCAGAACTCTAGCTTTGCAAACGAAAAAATGCCACTCACCTGATCCCTCCTGAACAGAAAAAGTCAACGATCAAACATTCTTCACCTTGTTTAGTCACGAATAATTATTAAATCACTGAAACTGTACACATCACATCGAAGCGATCATGGTAAACATTTTGGTTAAACGTCAAACGTCATGACAAGTGTCAACGTCACGTCACCTTGACAGTTAGGTGTTAGAGTCCGTATTACAGTAATGACTTTTGTTCTGTCAATACTAATGCATAGAATGTAAATACTCACTTCTCGTGGAGTTCTTGACTTTCGTGATGCTGTTGAGTGATGTAGTTCGATCTGTGTAAGATTTACCCAAACTCGTATATTCCATTTAAATAATTTGAAATGAGCTAATGAGTTGGTAATGTTGGTATTTGGGCAATTTTATTTCTGTGCGCTTTCTACTCGGAATCACGAGCTCTCTCGATCCTGGCCCGGTACCGCGAACATCAAAGTTCGTATATTTCGAGCATCATACTCTTTTACTTCAATTAACGGATATCGTTTTTTGCGGTAGCGCCGCTGGTACGAGAAAAAAAGTATTCGAATAAAATAAGTAATAGAAGTGATGACGATAATGGTGCAAAACTGTTGTGTAATAGTATATTACGTATCCAGGGCGGTAAAACAAAGAATGGCTCAGATCGCGAGTATTTGTGGCCCGAACCGGAGGTGAGGGCCATGCACAAGCGATCTGAAGCCTTCTTTATTACCGCCCGTAGAGCGTACATAGTTTTACGTCTTCATCTGGGTGTAAAGTGAGATTTTCCGTTGCGCCCTAGGGTGGTAAATCTCTCTTACCACGTGACGTGTGACTTACGTCTGACGTAAAAACGATTTGGTTTGATTTAAAAACTGATAGTTTAATAACAACGTTTATTCAGACCAATTCAGTTATCAAGTTGTGAGCTTCCTGAGCCGCAGCTGTCGCCATATTGCTATCGCTTCCGGTTCCTTTGCTTCCTAATAAGGTGTCCCTGTAATTTAAAAATAAGTTGCAGTGTATTAGGATATTATCAATAATAAAGTAATCATCCATCTCCTCCCGAGTCCGTCGAAATCCTAAAAGCCCTTCACACCGGTATTGCCCATAAGCAACCTTTGACGTCGCTCTTTATGGGGGCTCATCTCGGGGAGTTTTGCGTCCAAAAAAACGGTAGTTAGTTCATCTTCTCACCCTTAGTACAGTGACCTTTAGACTACATTAGAGCGCTACCACATTTTAGCGATTCGAAAAACGTTTTCTATATAAAACTCGTACGCGGCGAACTCGTGGCGTATTTGCCTCCATAAAAACTCCTCGCAAATCACATGTGTGGTATCAGGGGGCCTACCGGGATAATCGAAGATCGAAAATTTCGAGTACCTACTTACTTATTGGGGTGACCCCTTCGGTCAACTAAGGGGATCGTTTGTGTATCCCAAGACTTTTTAACCCTATCCATAAGTTGGGTATAGCGGAGCTCAGAGATAGTGCTCTGAATTAAGTCTACATATTATATTTAAAGTTTTATGCGTTGCACACCACTACTTGTAGTAATTAAGGTCCTGGCAGAATACCAGCGATCGCTTGCCGCATCACAATTAATGCTGCTGTTCTGTTGTCGTGCCATTATATGTTGTGGGAAAGAATAAAGGAATTATCGAATGTATCTACATTTCTACAATCAGTGCTGATTGTTTGATCTATGGCCAAGACACTTCTTATTAACAATGGCCTGTGAACACCCCAGTTACCATTTGGAGGTGTCTTTTAAAAACCGAAACGGTAACTTACGAATGTTTCGATATATATCGGCTGGGGACTTGAAAGCAGTTGGACTCTCGGTACATTATGTCGCGTTTTTTGCTGCACGGCCACGCCAGGCTCCACGCGTCGTTCTACAACACAATACACATATTTTTAAAATGGCTGACAGAAAAAATTAACAGAAATCCTGGGATATCAGAGCGCCTGCCAGAAAAGCGAAGTTCCAATATTTGGCGCATCTTATTCTTTTACTCAATTAAGGTGTAATTAGATTAGATTTAGATTTAGTTAAGGAGACAATCGTTCGAAATTTGCGAATTTCGATTTTCGTGGTAGGCCTTGTGGTGACCGAAGTGGTGTCGGCTTTCTCGCACAACGTGGTACGCATTGCGATACGAGAAAATGCTGCCAGCAACCTTGGTACAATGCCTCCAGGGCCTTTTCTAGAATATAACTAGTATGTGTACAGTTATTGTAATGTTTAGAAGTATATATGTATTTGCTTACAGTTTTAGCGCCTTTAAATTCTATTTTTTTTGCGGATATTTTCTCCTTGCGCAGGCGCCTCCTCGCCTCCTCTTCATCTTCCTATACAAAGTAAAAAGAAATAGTCGTTTAATAACTCGTACTAATATTGAGTAAAGTTAGCTAGTTTTAAACATTTTAATTTCAAAAATTGAAATCTTGAGCGTCCTGAGAGTTACAACTTACAAGGTACTAGAGGGAACATACTTAGCTGATGAGTAAAAACATAAAATTATTAACCTCATTACATTACCTCGAGGACAATATTATAACTCCTTCACGTTAAACATTTACACCAAATTTTTGGTATCATTATCATTTAAAAACATCATAATAACATGTGTAGATAATATTTATGAATTGAAAACACAACTTCGTAAATAAATAGGAAGTTGTGTTTAGTATAGTATACTTACAAAATAATCTTGATAAACGGTGTGAACAGTTTCTTCCACGTCAGGCCTTAAAAATTAAATTGAATGTTATCCATTAAAAAAGAAAACACTAAGACCGTTATCACACTGCGATTCGTAATGGATACCTTAGTACTTAAGTGTTAGTGTAGTAAATCAAGATTTTACAGCCAAAAATAAAATTCTTAGCCCCGGACGCCACTCCTTTGTTCGAAGCAGTGTGATAAGCAGTCGCAGCACCGATATCCTCTCATTACTTTCTCTTTATTTTAAATGATTAATAGTACTATAAGTATTTCAAGACCCTTGAGTATTGCCTATACGCGATATAATCCGTTTTTAGAGATGGTTGTGCCGGCTAAAGCTAGCACCCCGGCTTCTCCAGCGGGTGTCGAACAATGCGACAAAGGGAAAAAACTGACGGTTGGGCAGTGTCCGTCGAAACGGAATCAACAGCTACTGCGGTTGCCAGCCCACCCGCCAAACGTGCCGACTATGACAACTTCCCGAGGTGAACAAGTTATATTTATTCGGTGGAAGTGGCGACTATAGTAACTCCCCAAAATGGTACAAGTGTGATGATGTGTGATGTTTACAATGATAATGATGATGCACTTACGCGGCCAGAGCGAACTTAATTTCCAGCCCCGACTCCAGTATCATATCGTGGGCCTGCTGGATGGTGAGCGTCGAGGTGTCGATGTCGTTGATGCGGGTCAGGTAGTCTCCCACCTTGATGCCGGCGTGCTCCGCTCGGCTGCCGTCCTTCACCTGAAACCATAACTTGCACTCATAAATAGTTTGTCAGTCACAGCCGTCAGGAATACACTGTGATGTTCGTTATCAAAAATAACAATAAGCGATATAGATACTAAATAACTTTTCCTATGGAACCAATAGGAAAATGGGAAAGAATGCGTAGTTCCATCCATTGAGGCTAGTCAGGACCTTTGGTTTTCGGAGATAGCAGGTTTTGTTGAACCCGAATTTTATGTAGGTTCCATGGGAGCAGTTGTTTAGACCATCTTTGTTGCTTTTGGTTGGTCATTCCCAATTAGAAGAAACGGTTCAGAAAGACAGAAAGCATACAAAAACTTTAGAGAGAATGGCCCAAATTGCAATTTTGAAGCTGACTGAAACAAATGTAAAAGCAATAATAATTGACAATCAACACTTCCCTAATGTATGTCTTGTTTGCTTGGTCAGCTTCAGCCGAGTTTCAAGTAAACAAGGTTAGAGATCAGGGAGCCGATTTCGAAAGTCGTGCAATAGAATTTATAAACGTTGAGGACGAAAACAATCGTACAAAATATACAATTAACCCTCTCGCGGACCCCTAGGGAATCCTAATTAAGTAAGGTACCTGTGTAACTTAAGAGTATAACACGCCGCCACGCCAGCCCATATTCAGTTGGACCCTCTCTTAGACCCCTTGGGACTCTTAGTTAAGTTACTTGCGTCACTCTAGGTGTCTTATAAAACACTCCGCGAGCCAGACTCTCCCATGTCGAGTCCTGCTGATCCTCTCGTGGACCCCTCAGAACTCTAGTTAAGTTACCAGTGTGACTCTGAGAGGAGTCTTATAAAACGCGCCGCCAGCCAGACTGAGCCCCCAGATCGTGTCGTCGAAGTTGACCCTCTCGTGGACCCCTTCGTTGCTGGACTCCCAGGAGATGGCCGAGCGCTGCTCCGCCTTGCGCAGCTCGTCCACTAGTGCCTTGGGTAGTTTCATCTACAAATGTATTGTGACAATACATTAATTTAATACGACACTTTCATAACAATTCTAATACTTACTCGTAAAAAAATATACAATGTAACATTTTTTATGAAGTTTATTAGGTTTAGTTAGAATTAGTCTTCCACTTGAATAAAAAAGCACTCTTTCATTTAATACGTAAAATAATTTAAGACTAAACATATTAACTGTATTACAGGTAACTCACGTTTATTTAGTCGAATATTGCTCGGAATGTTTCGCTCCATTACAGCAAACTCGAATGGCTCATGATTAAGCTCCTCGTTTTGGAGTGACACAGGGCGAGCAATATTCGACTCAACAAATATGAGTTACCCGTTTTATCTGCATTTCAATTTTAATGGGATCATACTTAGTCTCTCTTTGAGCATAAAACAAAGAATTACTGAGTCAAAAATCAAAATGATGTTTATGTCTTGCCTCTGGACATGACCAACAACAGTATTCCAGTTCCAATATTATAAATCCACATCACACCACACCACTCTCTACTCTATCTTAAAGTGATAAAAACATAACTTCTTCGAGTACTGAGTACGCTCAGGCTGTTAACTATTCAAAGCTCAGGCAGTACTCATGTTTATTATTGAACATAGGAGAAACAAGAACAAAGGAACAAGAACTTGAGACTCCTATTTTTAATTCCCAATCTACTTCGTTACTATATTTAAAATAAATAACACAATGCAATACCACTTACATTTTTAAGCTCTTCCATTTTCGTATGAATTTTAAACTGTGAATTTATTAAACTTGTAAGTTCCCCTGCCTACTTTTTGCTGACTAGAGTGCACTATGAATGGACTGCGCTGGCGCACTAGATGAGCTGCGGGGCTACTATAGTTGGGGTGTTAACTAATAATACATTTTAATTGATGTGGAATTTATCGACAATTAATCGTTATAGATCGACGTGTTAAGGGGATGTCTGTTGCACAATATTATACCAGGTAAGTATCGCTTGATAAGAGATCGCTTCTTAGTGATAAGATCTCTTGTTATTTAACCTAAAAATAATAATTTTTATAATGTCTGTTTTTGCTGTTATTGTTTTATGCAATATAAAGAGTAATTGCATTGTATTTAGTATACACATTATTGGACAACCTTACAAAATTTTGGCTTGTGTTTTAGATATACTTATACAATAAAGTAGATAGTTAAAAACCCATAACTTAAGAACAAATATTCGTGATAAACTTAGAAAATAAATGCCGTTACCTGTATTGAAACCTATGATTTCGTGGTTTGTACTCAGGGATACTTCCGACTAGGCTAACATATAGCATATGAAGTCTGACACGAAACGAGTAGTACGTAAATACTAAAGGATCAACTCCGAACTCTTATTTATATTTTATTTTTAACTTAAAGAAATTCACTTTATCAATAATTATTTTAGGTTAACACAAATTCTACTTCAAGTAACCTATCTAATGAGACCTCGTTTTTTTAGGGTTGATCTAAAAAAAGTACCCCCCCACTTCACATGTTGATTTCTTATTTTACCACTCTGTCCACGTAACAGATTTTACAGACAGAGATGGCAAAACGAAAAGGGTCTCAGTTGTCTACGGATCCCTAAAAAGACAATCGGTTGCCTCTTAAATGACGCCCCCTCGAATCTGCGACATGTCTCCACGAGCCACGAGCCTGTCGGCGCGGAGACAAGTCGGCGGACAGGCGATAACAAGACGGGCGTGTCGGCACGCGGGGCGTTTGGCAGCCGCTTTCATTCCGATACCGTCAATAAATCATTCCTTCCTGTCAACACTTCATCATCATCATTATCGGCCGTAAAGTCCACTGCTGGATTACTGGCTGGAATTATCGCGTGTGTATTTATTTGTAACCCTCTTGAGGTTGACAATCAAAAGTTCAAAGTTGACGACCGGTCTGGCCTAGTGGGTAGTGACCCTGCCTATGAAGCCGATGGTCCTGGGTTCGATTCACAGTCAGGGCATTTATTTGTGTGATGATCACAGATACCTATTTGTTCCTGAGTCATGGGTGTTTTCTATGTATTTAAGTATTTATATGTATCTATCTATTATATATATCGTCGTAACACAAGCCTTACTGAGCTTACCGTAGGACTAGGTTGATTTGTGTCAGATTGTCCCGATATGTTTATTTATATTTAAAGTAACTTTTTGCGAAATGGGTTACAAATGAATGCACGCGACTGTATCATCTTGTGGGTACTTGCCATAGTCGCCAAGCTGCGGCAAGCGGTAGCTGTATATTGAGTTTCGACGACGTTTTTTTCCTCAATAGTTATGAATTTATGATCGGGTTTGTAGCGATCACAGCAGCTTTAGTCATTTGTTTTACACAGGAGCAAACTTTACTCACACGTGCTAATATTACTCGTGCGAAGTGGCGAAAAATTACAAAACTGGATTCTGAAGGAGGGTGTTCAGGCATGAGAGAGGAACAAACTTTGCTGCTGAGTAAAACACAATTTTTTCAGCTCACTACCGCAAATTATCGTTTTTTCGTATTTATTTGTGAAAATCGCGAAACGATAAATTAGTATGTTGCTAATTTAATCGAATTTATTGGTATCAGATGGATGAACCTAACCAGCGAACATCACAAAACGCACCTCGTTCAGTTTTCTATTTGCCTGTAACACTCGGAAGTAACCCAATATATTATTGTATTATTATTTCAGTTACTGTTTATACTATACTGTTTTTTGCTTATCACAAATATATTGATATTTGAGTTATCTCTATTTGTATATCCTTATCGGTACCTAAGGTTATTTTACGATATATTTGGCTCTGATGACTGCTACCGACTATATGATACCGAATGTACTACATAAAATAAAATGGCGCACACAGTCAAAGAGAATCATGAATGATCGTAATAAGTAGCTGCATTGTTGGCTGCAACTCGACGAGTCGTTGAACGATGCGCCAGTGATTGGCACGCGTCTGGCGCCGACCACTGGGTGCCGCGCGTGCCTCGAATGCCGCGTGCCGACGGGTATGCCGAGATGGGCTGCGAGGTTCATTGTCAGTTATAAATATAATATACAGGTAAATTCATAAGTATTACAGGGAATCCTTACACAAATTGACTGAGCCCTACTGTAAACCCAGGAAGGCTTGTGTTGTGTATAATAAATATTTAGCCTTCCTGGGTTTACTGTGGGGCTCAGTACACATATTGTCAAATATTGTCTTTGGATGCCGCGATACTTATTAATGAAAGGAAACAATTGAAATGGTCATCGATGGGGAAGAAGTTAAAATTAGTATACGCGGTATAATCCGTTTCAGTTGTTTTATTTCATGAGTAATTATCGCGGCAACCGAAGACAATACTATGACAAAAAAATATGTTAGACATTTGTTAAAACAACAGTCTGCATGAGCTTTTATTAACTGATAACATTTGTCTTAAACCTAGAGCACAGACTTAAATAGTCATTTGTTATACAAGGGAGCAAAGTAAGTCTTTACCCTCTCGTGCTAATAAAAGAGGAATCTTCAGCCTCGGGAGGTTTGCTACGCACGAGAGGTACAAACTTTCCTGCCGAGTGAAACACAACATTTTTCACCTCACTCCCGATACCACGAGAAAAATACTAACTCTTAAACAACAAAAATCCAAAGGACTTTTATCAATCATTTAGTATTCAAAATCTCAAACCCGTTAAAGTTAAAAAAAATCTGTATAAATTACACTGTTATGTAGTTGTGAATAAAATGCAGTTATGTTCTGTTTACAAAGAATTATAGGGACTTTCCGAACCGGTGAGGTGAAAATTATATTATTATATATTAAGTCACAGCCACAGACTACCTTATCAACTAGACAACGCGCACTACACGCAGGTAACTACAGTCGGTACTCGTATTTACTTATTAAAAACTTATTTCAGCTGCCTTCATTTTACATGAGCTTATAGAAAATATTTACAAAATCGATTTCATTAGAACAGTTTTTAGTATATAACACAAGAATTAGGTCAAAACTTGATCAATATACGAAACCACATGACAAAACTCTCAAATAAAAAAATATCAAACGGTCTGACCCACAGGACATAATACATGGTATAATAACACACTGACGCCGCCTCTCCGTGCGGTCGCACGACAGTTTGCGGTATCGGACGGAGATTCACCAAACGTTGGCACGCCGCTGCCGGACACGGATGCCTCGCTCCTTACCGCAGTGGCCGTGTGATAACCGCCCACCCGCCACAACCCGCGGTCACTGATAACCTTGTCAACATGTAACGAGTGAGACGGAGCACTACAGTGGAGTATCAGTAACGCCTGACTGGTCGCCTGCTGAGTTGGCATCTGGAACAAAATTAAATTTATTAGGTACTTAATTAGCTATAGTTTACTCATTATATTTATATTTATGCCGTGTGATGCCGGCTGACTAGAATAGCACCACCCCATCTCCTCCCGCGGGCGTCGTATGAGGCGACAAAGGGAAAAATCCTACGGACGGGCAGCAGCGTCCGTCGAAACCCAACCTACAACTACTGCGGTTGCCAACCCACCTGCCAAGCGTGGCGACTATGGCAACTACCCCCAAGATGATACAAGTCATATTTGTGGCAGGCCTATGTCCAGCAGTGGACTGCATACGGCTGTAATGTATATATGTATGTATGTATTTATATTTGCCTTTTGTGAGTGTGTTTCACTCTTTTGAGGAAGAGCTCGATGTGAGGCGAGACGAGCTTAAGGCACGTCCAGCGGAAGCCATCCGCTGGTGTCTTAACATCTTCGACCTCGCCCGCAGTGAAGGTGTTTTAAGGCTTGAGAAGATAGGCGCGTTTTGAGAGCGTGGCGCAGCGGGGCGTGACAGCGGTGTGGCTAATGTAACGAAATAAGGCACGGACGGCAGCGTCACGCCCCGCTGCGCCACGCCACAAAACGCGACCTATGTGACCAAGCCCAAAGTGCGCCCATAACTAAATAAGGACTAATTAATACCAAACCATTTAAAAGCGCACATGAGAGCAGAACAGGAATGTACAATTAATTAGTCCGTATTTAATTAATAATTTCATTTATAAAATTATCTTTAGCCAAGTCCATTGCATGCAGTCGCTGTGGCTGAAATCGGCTAGGAGTCCATCATATATAAAGCCCAGTGTCATATAGATACACGTGACTTTATTCGTGTTTCTCTCCGATAACTAATGGCTGAGAAAGAAATAACCTCCTGTTTTCCAATTCCATTGTTTAGAATTAGCCAGCACGACAATGAAGGTAAAATAGATGAGTTGTACCTGGAGACGGACCCGCCAGAGCATCGGGCAGCTGGGCGCGGGCGCAGTGCGCGGCGGCGGGCAGCGCGGCGCGCAGCTGGTGGCGCAGCGGCGCGCGCGCGGCCACCCACACCACGCGCCCGCCGCCGCGCGACCACTCCGACACCAGCGTCTTCACACTCTGCAACGTTGGAAATTACACATCACCTATGTATTCGTCATTCATTTTAAACATAAATTGTTGTAAATTTAAACACAGAATGGATAAGCATAAAGCCGACCCAATTAGTGCTGATTACTCAGCGAGACCATTCGTGACGTCATAACTACTCACGATTCCTGATGGCCTATCATGCTGGCCCGCTAAGATATATAGAAGAGCATGGTCAGATGGCTTATGGCGTGGTGGGATGGCGATGGAACGCTATGTCGGTTTTCGGGCGCACATCAAAGGAAATGGGCCAAAACGATTAGATTACAACAGAATGTCGCCTTGCCACCATCGCACGGCCATCTCGCTGGGCCAGCCCTGGGCGATCATGTAGAGGAGCCATGAGACAACGTCAAGTTACCTATCTATACCCAATCAGTTTTGTTCAGAGCTCGATCCGCGCTTGCGATCGCTGCTGTACGTTCCGTCCTTGATATTAACGAACTTCAAATTAAATATAAAAACTCAGTGTTCAGAGGCCTATATGTAGCAGTGTATTGTACATTCTTCGGCTAACGATGATGAAGATGAATAGAAGTACTAACCTCTAAAAACGTATAGTCTAATCTATACAAAGAGTCGCAATGTATGACAAGCACATTGGAGCTGGGGCCGGTCCTCGCTGGCGCACCGCCACCGCGCTGGCCTCCCGTCCCGTTAGACAACACACTGTCGTTGAGGCCAGGACTGATCCGCAGTTCTCTCAATGTTGATCTTCCTTCGTCCTTCAACGAGGTGAGTTTGGATCTGACTCTTTCTGCTCCAGCGAAGTGTAGGGTGCCCACTGGGTGTATAGCATAGTGTGGGGGTAGCGTTCCGTCCTAAAGTAAAAATAAAAACGTTACGGTATTTGTAAAGATTAAAATTCGATATTATTACCTACTACTACTTGACTATGCTAATTTCGTATTGCCGAACAGTTTTTTTTTTTTGCTGTATTCATATAATATGAATGGAAAATCTTCAAGTTATTTTATTTTATTCTGCTTTTCGGAATTGAATTACATTTGTTGGATTTGTCTCGTCTTCAAAAACTAAAAATACAAATTTTCATGTGTGAAAATAGAAAAATAAAATACAAAGAGATTTTACTAGTAGCCGACATTATAGTTTATGTTGCGAGGTCAGCTAATAAAATATACTTATTTTATTTCCGTTAACTAAAAAAGCAGGTTTTTTGGGTTTACTGGAGAATGGAGTTAAAGGGGGGGACTGGATTTTTTTACCTTAGTATCTGTATATTATCTGACATATATTTTCTAATTAACAAAAGGAAGCGATAAGAATCAGAAATTTAGTTATTAGCAAAAGGGTCAACTAAGGTCTTGAAGGTCAACTTTAGGGCAGCATGCCGAACACTGGGGCGTACCTCTACGTACTGCACGTCCAGGGAGGGGCGGGAGCTGAAGTAGAGCAGCAGCAGGACATCGAACCCCACTCCGCAGACCAGCCCCAGCTCGATACCCAGCGCGAGGCAGCACGCGAACGTGCCCAGCAGTGGGATTATATCTAGTCCTGTTGGTTTCAAAATTTGTAGCGTTCATTCACAGATATATTCTTTACAAATCTCAAACATGAAAAAGGACTTCGGTGCAGTTTACTTTTAATAACTTGGCATGTGATTTTGTCTGTAACCATAGAATTTTAAGGACCTTTTAAAGATAATACTTATTACTTATCATATCGAGCGTAGGATGTGTCAGCGGCACTATCATTACTGCCATTAAGTAATAAATGCATCAATACTCACGGCTGGAGCGCCATAATCTAGCCATGATGGCCACGTCGACCATGGGCAGCACGGCGCACACGATGACGGCGGACAGCGCCGCGCGGGGGATGTAGTAGAAGTACGGGGTCAGCAGTGCGAGCGTCAGCAGCACGATCATTCCTGGCAAAAATAATATGAATTATATTTATTTATTTTTTCAATTGCGTTTTCTATAAACGATTATCATCTTGGCTACGGCCTCAGGTTCAAAGAGATCTCACTGAGAAGCCTGTTCTAAGCACCATGTAACTGTCTGTCCGACCATCGGTCCGTCTATTCATCCATCCCTCCGTCTGTCCGACTGTTCGTCTCCCCGTTCGTCCATCTGTTCGTCCGTCTGTCTGTCTGTCCGTCTGACCGGCCGTAGTTCACTAGTAGGCAGGTCAGTACCTGTGTAGAAGCCAGCGGCGGGGCTCCTGACGCCCGAGGCGTCGCTGACGGCGCTCCTGGTGAAGGACCCGTTGACCGGGAAGGAGCGGAAGAACGCGCCCACCACGTTGCAAGCTCCCAGGGCTATGATCTCTTGCGTCGCGTCCAACGTTTTTCCATTTGCTGAAATTGTTGATGTAAGAATTAATAATAAGAACTCCAAGGATTTTAGTTTATTTATAAATATTATAAATTGCATTGTTATGGGTGGTATATGTAAGTGACGTATTGGTAGCTGCATTTGCTACTGGAGATCGCTCCCTGTGATTATCAATGGGGGAGGCCAAAATAGACATGAGTTATAGATCCAGGAACTATTGGGACAGATGCATTCTTGAGTGGAGTCACAAAACCAACAGCTACTGCGATCACAAACTGGCCTGTCCAGGGTAGTGACTATGGCAACTCCGAAGATGATACAATTATTATTTGGAGGCCTTGTACAGTTGCAGGACAATACCCGGGGGTATTGTCCCAAAAGCTGCCACCAGACACCACAGAAGGACGGGCAGCAACGTCCCTTTGAGCAATAGAGCATACCTGCTGTTATCGGTATTTAAACTTTCGTGAGACATATCTAATAAATTAAACATTAACACGGCTCTACTCACGTTTATTTAGTCACTCGCGCGACATGTTTCGGAGAACATAGGCCTCCATTATCAAGCATTAAGAGTGCTGAGTGTCCGTTCGATTCGGCGATCGCGTCGCCGGCCCATCGCGCACTAACGCGCGCCGCGCTGCTCGCGCCGCTCTTGATGTCAAAACCGGTTGAGGGCGGTCCGACACCGGAGCCGCTGTAATGGTAGACCGCGGGTTCGATTCGTCCACCAACAATGACTCTAAACACACCGAACTCACTGTGTCCACTAAACTGTTACAAAACTCCCTAAGGTTTTGATGTTTGCCATAGATGGCAGGCTTCCATGCTGGCGGTACAGCCCAACCACCATCACGATTAAAATTTGGACGACGCCCGATCTCAATCGCTTCGCGTATTTTGCGTGGTACGAAACATTTTTCACGCACCAGCAATCGCGCCTTATCGAAGCGAAGGAAATGGGACGGGCCCGCCTCATGAGCGTGCTCTGCCACCGCGGAGTTACTGCAGTCCATCTTCTTCACACTCCGTATATGCTCCAACAGTCTCGTGGACACGTTTCGTCCGAGTTTCGCCTATGTACGACTTACCGCAACTACACGGTATCTCGTACACGCCTGGGTTGCCCAGCGGATCCTTATCTTTCGGAGAGCGCAAGACTTGCCTTATTTTTGTATGGGGACGGAAAATTGTCCTAATGCAATATCTCCGGCGTAATAGGCGTCCAATTCCGTCCGTCACGCCCTTTATATACGGCAAGTATGCTGGAGCCCTCTCCGCGGTATGTCGATTACGTGTTGAAGTCGCAAACGCTGCTCGCTGGCTCTGCCTCCAATTGTACCCATTATTTTCTAACACCTGTCTCACATGTCGCAGCTCGTCTTGTACATACTGCGGGTCACAGAGCCGCAGGGCTCTGGTTATCAGAGCGCGTGGGACAGAAGACAAGTGTGCGGGATGATGGTGTGAGCCAGCCTGCAAGTACCTGTCCGTGTGAGTGCCCTTCCTGTACACTTTATGACTCAGACGACCCGTCTGGTCTCGCTGCACCAATACATCCAAAAAAGGCAGTGCCCCATTACACTCTTTCTCGATGGTAAACTTTATCCTTGGATGCATGTCATTGAGATAATTAAGCAGCGGGCCTACGTCTTTATCCGACACCACCGCAAACACGTCATCAACATAACGCCACCAGTGTTTCGGTTTATAAGGACTACCCTCCAGCGCCCTCCGCTCAAAATCTTCCATAAAAATGTTGGCCACCACCGGTGCTATAGGAGAGCCCATTGCTACGCCTTCAACTTGTAAGAAATATTCGCCTCGCCACACAAAATAACCGCTAGTCAAACAAAACTCAATAAGCTCCATGTACTCAGTAGGTAAGTCGTTATGAGCCACGATCCCTCTTATAATTGCAATTGTCTCCAATACTGGTACGTTTGTAAACAATGAAGCTACGTCGAAACTAACCATTATCTCGTCTCCCCGCAAGCGAACATTTTCAAGTAGCTGTACGAAATGTGTCGAGTCGCGTACAAAACTACTAGTTTTCCCCGTCAAGGGTTGAAGTGTCTCCGCTAAGAACCGAGATGCCTTATACGTGGGGGAATCTATTTGGCTCACAATGGGTCTCAGTGGCCATTCTGGTTTATGGATTTTGGGCAAACCATAAATGTAAAATGTCGGACCGCCCTCAACCGGTTTTGACATCAAGAGCGGCGCGAGCAGCGCGGCGCGCGTTAGTGCGCGACGGGCCGGCGACGCGATCGCCGAATCGAACGGACACTCAGCACTCTTAGTGCTTGATAATGGAGGCCTATGTTCTCCGAAACATGTCGCGCGAGTGACTAAATAAACGTGAGTAGAGCCGTGTTAATGTTTAATTTACCTGCTGTTATCGCTTATTGCCAACCCGCCTGCTAAGCATGGCGATTATAACATTAAACATCAAAGTCTATGGGAGGCCCATGTCTAGCAGTGGACTTCCATGGTTGATGATATACATAGCCCAGCCAATAGAACATAGTCCAGCAATGGTCTTCTTACGGCTGAAATAATGATGATGACTTACAGAAAGCCTTGGCGATGGCGACGTTGGAGATGATCCCCACGAGCGGCACCACCAGCAGCCCGGAGCCGAGGTGCGCCAGCATGCCGCCCGCCGAGACCGTCTCGTTGCCCACGGTCGAGTGGAATGCCGGCACTTGCGGCGTCGGCAGCCCCGGCGTTATGACACCTGCAGATTTAATCTATGTAAATGTTGTACAACAATTTCGCACTTAATGTGAGTGTCTTAATATATTCACCATTCCTCCTGCCTGTGTCATAAGACACACTGCCTCGATCGTAGTAATAGCCTGAGGCAGTAGATTTTTCCATGTTTTCATTATTTCGACGCATTATTGTCAGCTACCCTACTCTTCCGTTTATAGGTTGATCGCTCACCTGTCAGGATGAGCGGGTCAGCGACGTCCACGCACACGGAGTAGGCTACGACGCTAGCCAGCACAACCACGACCGCGTTCCTCGACACGCCGGCGAACCAGAAACTCTTCTGTAGGCAATTCAATCCTTTTTGGCTTTTCTCATTGTTTTGTTCGCCGATACGAATATCCTTGAGGGCCTAAAATAAAAATAAAAACATATCACTAAAATCTGAAATCACTCCAAAAAAAAATTGTATTGTACTCGTATCTGGTTGTTATTTTTTAGAGTACATACTCGTAAACCACATGAACCAACACAAACCAGACAAATAATTGATATTCTCTATTTTTTAGCAAAAACACCGGTCCCAAGCTAATCATATTCAGGACTGACCCACGATCTTCCAAATAACGCCTACCAAACAAATGAACTGAAGTGGTCACCAATCCGTCAATATTTAGTCCACCTGCCTTCACTCTGCCTGCCCTTTCTTATAAAATCGCACATCCTTAGTACTTCCAATATTAGGAAACACTCAAAACTCAAACGTTTATTCAGTAAGTAGGCCACAAGGGCACTTTTACACGTCGATTATACAAAAGTAAAAGAGAAAAATAAAAACTACACCGGTTCTAACCCTACACCTCTGACCCGAGAAGTATTTTGACTTTTATGACCGGCAAGAAACTCGGCGGGACTTATTTTTTCAAAACAGTTTACAAAAAAAATCTTAAACATACATGCGTAATTCTCTAAGAAAACATGTCAAACAATTTCAGTAATTAAATACCACAAAAAATATATATAGAAAAGAAAATTACCTACCAGTCCAAATATGACCGCTTAGAATTAAATTAACATGACGTTTGGTATGCTTTCTTATCTGAACTGTGTCCTACACTCTAATTTCCAAATTATAATAATTTATCATCAACACTTTAAAATACAAATCGATTTTTTTATAGTTATTTTTGTTCCCAATTGACAAAAATATAAAATATACTTATTACAAATTAATCTTAGAGATGTAAAGGTCTCCAGGTGTCTAGATCTACATAATATATTATTTAAAACACTTTTTTTTTAATAAACAAGCACCGAATGAAGTGTATCACACTAAATATTATAAGCAAAAGGAAATACAATTAGAAGGAAATTATAGCCCCATATAGCCAAAACAGACCGGTCTCCACAAACAGCACCCGTTCACGAGTACGACGCGTATCTCAGCCATCGCCTCCCTCAACCTTTCTTCGGGAAAGTGGCGACCCGATCAACAACGCCACCGTAAGCAAAGACTTTTAAGTGAGCATGACATGTTCAGGCTGGCAGGCTCTATTAATTAACAAAACTAGTGACATGTATCATGGTGAGAAGCAACATTCTGTGTTGGTCCATTACAAACTGTTACTTAAGTTTATATTTAATAATAAAAGGCATATAGAGTTGGAGATGTTTCTATGCGTCAGAATCAGTATATAAATCAATAAAAAAAATGGTATATATATATATAATATATAATTAGGGATGTATAATGTCCCTAACTGTCTGAAGACTAGATTAGAATTAAAACATTATAACAAAAAAAAAGGAAAAAAGAACGAGTTCAACATATCTCGTGTCAGACATACTGGAAGCTAGTAGGTAACAGCCATATCGTTAAAAAAAAATAAAAAAAAATAGAAATTTTTAACTCTGATTGAACTACAGTATCAGGCTACAGGCTTAAAGGCATCTTTATCTCCAATGAATTCTTTTAAAGTATAGTATTCTTTTCTTAGTAGATATAGTTTCACATATGATTTGAATTGATTTAGTGGCAAATTCACTACCTCAGTAGGCACTTTGTTATAAAAGCGTGTACAGTTTCCAGCGAAAGATGAACGAACCTTGGCGAGACGGTGGCCGGGCACAGCAATCTGATTTTTGTTTCTAGTGTTAAAGCTGTGGATATCACTGTTAAGCTTGAATTCCTGGATATTTTTTCGCACATACATTATGTTTTCTAGTATGTATTGAGATGCTACAGTAAGAATATGCGCTTCCTTAAATTTTCCTCTTACAGATGCTCGACCGCGCATTTTATAGATGCCGCGGACAGCTCGCTTTTGTAGCACAAATATGGTCTCAATATCAGCCGCTTTACCCCATAACAGAATTCCATACGACATAACACTATGAAAGTAACTGAAGTATACCAGCCTGGCAGTCTCAAAGTTTGTTAAATGGCTGATCCGCCTCACTGCATAAGCTGCCGAACTAAGTTTGCCTGCTAGGGTGGCTATCTGTGGATGCCATTGCAATTTTGGGTCCAGAGTGACTCCCAGGAAAACAGTCTGATTTTCAAATTCCATTGAATCACCGTTTATTACAATCTTGCTGTTGTTAATCTGCTTTACGTTGGGAAGAGTAAATTTGATGCACTTCGTTTTCTTGGCGTTCAACAGTAGGTTATTTGCCGTAAACCAGCTCTCTACTGTGGACAGCGCACTGTTAATGCTATCGAAGCTATTTTCCTTTCTGTCCACTTTAAAAACCAGCGATGTGTCGTCTGTAAACAGCACTATGTCATGTTTATCTTTAACGAGTTTTGGTAGATCATTAATGTAGACCAAGAACAGGAACGGGCCAAGTATTGAGCCCTGAGGTACGCCAAGTGCTACAGTGGACCCGGGTGATTGAGCTCCATTAATAACCACTCGTTGTGTTCTGTCCGAAAGATAAGATGAAACAAGATCAAGGGCCCTAGTTTTTATCCCGTAATGGCATAGTTTTCGCTTCAAACTTTCGTGATCAACGCAGTCAAAAGCCTTCGATAGATCGCAGAATATTCCAACAGCATCTTGTTTTGCTTTCGGTTGAAATGTGTCAGAAGTTGATTTAGAATAAGTTTCTCGAAAACTTTGCTTAATGCCGGCAGTATAGAAATTGGTCTGAAATTGGTTGGTTCCAATCTCGATCCCGATTTAAACAGGGGGATAACTTTACTGTGCTTCATAATATCTGGAAATATTCCTGTTTCAACACACATGTTAAAAATATCAGCTAAGTGTGGCGCAATCGATTCAACAATGGAATGTAGTACTTTAATAGATAGGCCCCAAAGATCTTCAGTTCTTTTTAAATTTAGAGATCTAAAAGTTTTAATGACTGCGTTCGGAGAAATATAAGAAAATTTGAAGAGTTCTGTACACTTCGTTACATTTGTTTTCAATATTGCCTCAGCGACGTCAGGCGATGATTGAAGGGACTTTGTGGTTTCTACCGGTACATTAGAGAAAAACTGCTCAAAATGCTCCGCTACTTCCTGGTCTGCCTAGCTGATGATCAGTCTTAGCAATACCTTCAAATTGTATGATGGCTTAGAAGTGTTTACGCCAACCTCGTATCGCCAATATGATGGAACAGTTCCTTCTACGTAGCTATGAAAGTCTCCGGGCTGAATTTCAGTTCAAGTAGACCATTGACTTTTCCAGAATAATGGACCAGCGACCACGTACCAGAAGACATGGTGTAGACCTCTCACGAGGTGGTCTGATGACCTGGTCCAGGTTCGCGGGAACCCACTGGAGGCAAACAGCATAGGGTCCTATTGGCGATCCTTAAATAGGGGAGTCCAGCAGTGAACGTCTTTTGATGATGAAGAGGAGACCTCAAGACCTACCTTCATACCCAATAGAACAATGCAGCACACCAAGCTGAGTAGCGTGTCTGCCAACCTCGTATCCCCAATATGATGGAACAGCGCCTTCCACGTGGCTATGAAGGTCTCCGCGCTGAACTTCAGTCCCAGGAGACCCTTGACTTGAGACGACGCGATGGTCACGGCTGCCGCGGACGTGAACCCCGACACGACGGGCAGCGACACGAACTCCACGAGGAAGCCTGGAAGCATACACACGGGATGCCTTTAATATCAAACGATCAATTTCCCTTTAATATGACCTGCTTTCTGCTTACACGTCAGAATGTGTTGAGTTTATAACTGACGGACGGTTCATCGCAAACTATTGTAGTTAGTTATAGATCTGTGCCGCGAAGTCCCTTTGTACAGGCACATATAGGAATTGTTAAGACACTTGCCTATCTACTTGGTCGTGCATTGTAAACCGGGCATAACACACCATCGGCGGACATCGGTTAGGCATTACATGAATAAATTATAAATACTAGCAATTGAGAAAATATCATATTGTAATCATATGATAAACACGTTTAATTCTAATTATACTAACGCGATTAGTATTGAGAAAACAATCCCGGTAACAACAATTCCAACAATCTGGTACATCGTGAAATATACTTAGTACCATACCAAACTGAGTGAGTTCGAGGCTCCTCGAGGCTTCGTGCCAGCATCCGGCCACCATGGACGATCCCTGATGTGAATGTCCCAAACATCCCCAGTTTCATAGCAAACTGCTTCGTGGCGGCAACCTTGGGCGAGCCCTGAGGTGCATGTCCCGATGTTTATACATGTGGAGTATTGGCAGTGTCGTACCGAGCTGCAGCGTGCCGGCGACCAGCTGCACGAGCCCCGACGTCAGGCACAGCAGCACGGCGAAGTCCGGCCCCGTGCCGGCCGTGTAGGTGAACGTGAGCAGCGACAGCAGCGCCGTGGGCCCGATGTTCACCTGCGGGCACGTGCCGGCCAGCCCGTACACGAACCCGCCCGCCAGCGACGCGTACAGCCCGTACTGGAACAGACAAACCAATGTCTCATTCAAAGAGAAGAATTAGGTCTTACGACATTGGAGGCGGAGGCTCATTGTGGGATATATAAGATTTTTGTATTTGTACAGACAGCAACACTCTTAGCTGTACATCGGTGGACCTTATGCCTTACATAATAAGGTTCACTGATGTACAGCTAAGTGTGTTGCTGTGTGTACTACGATATTCCAAATTTAAAGACCTGTACATTCAAGGTAAAATGTATTGGTAGGCGAAAAAAGTTGTAAACTATGTACTTATGTGCTTTAATATTGAGACAATAAGGTGCGTGTATAAATGTTTTGGCACTTAGTTCGTATCGATATCTCTGACCTTGACATGTAGGTACATATTAAGTCATAATGTAAGGTTGAGAAGACAATATCAGAAGCTTGTCAAGCATCTGTGTGCTAATGCTAACAAGTGCCTACAAAAAGTTTTTGGCGAATCGTAATGTAAAAAACCGGCCAAGAGCGTGTCGGGCCACGCTCAGTGTAGGGTTCCGTAGTTTTTCGTTCGTCACAGTAAGTGATCCCACTTAAGAGTTAAAAATGGGCTATTTGATACATAAAACGGCGGCGCTACGATATTCGTAAATTTCAGACGATTATTGCTGTCACGAGTCACGACACCTTATTTGAAGTAAAAGAGAAAGATATTCGAAATATACGAAATTCAATGTTCGCGATAGCGCCACAGTTTTCCGGAGCGGTACCGCGAACATCGAAGTGCGTATACAGGGTGTAATCCTTAAGTGTGACCAGGCCATAATTCCGTAAATATAACAGATATCAGAAAACTTCCAACTGACATCGAAAGTGCGTTACCCAATGAGTGAAATTACATTAACCATTTTTTTAACTTAAATTTACAGCCATATCTTAGGGAATACGGGCTTATTTATTAACAATTTGTAAGAAACTATCGCCTTAACGACTTTAGTGCTGGAATAATATAAAGAACCTAATTTGCTCGCAAAAAAGCCTAAGATATATGCAATCCTACGGCGCTTCCGTCTTTCTCGAGCAAAAGCAGAGACCATTTTACCAAAAACGCGTAAATCCTGCGGCGCTTACAGTTTTTTCGAGTTGAAAAAGTTTGTATGGGGGAGCAATATCTTCGTTTTTTTAGTGTATATTACTCGATTTTTTTCATACTTTCTCACCGTTTAAACCTTTCCTGAGCTACTACAAATATTTTAAAACCAACATTAGCCAAATCGGTAAAGCCGTTCTCAAGTTATAGCGCGACCAAGAGAAATAGGTTATATAGATTTTTTTCAAAAACTATTAAACCTATCAAGTTCAAAATAATTTTCCTAGAAAGTTTATGTAAAGTTCTACTTTTGAGATTTTTTTCATATTTTTGAAACTTGTGGTTCAAAAGTTAGAGGGGGGGGGACGCACTTTTTTTTACTTCTGGAGCGATTATTTCCGAAAATATTTACATTACCCAAAAATGATGTTAGCAAACCCCTATTCATTTTTAAATACCTATCCAACAATATATCACACGTTAGGATTAGAATGAAAAAAAAAATCACTCCCCACTTTACGTATAGGGGGGGTACCCTAAGAAAATTTTTTTTTCCACTTTTTATTTTGGCACTTTGTCGGCGTGATTGATATACATATTACTACCAAATTTCACCTCTCTAGTGCTAACGGTTACTGAGATTATCCGAGGACGGACGGACGGACGGACAGACATGGCGAAACTATAAGGGTTCCTAGTTGACTACGGAACCCTAAAAAGGTACGTGGAACTTCTCATTAGAATTTTATTAGCGCACCATCAGTCAACTCTTTTTAAAATAGATTAGAACCTTAAGCGCCACGCTTAGCAGGCGGGTTGGTGATCTCAGTGTATTCCACCGCTCTTCAAGAACCCTGGTCTTCCGATGGTTTCTGTTCGCAGTTACCCGGGTCCAAAATGTGTATACCTTATCTTAAGTATGAAGGTCCATATTTTGACACTGCACAGAAGCGTGTATAGAATTGCAGCCTTGACGTACGAGATGCATATTTAATGGTATTATAATGTTTACTTGCTTCCTCTATTTTGTACATAGGTACATGTATTGTTGAGATTCTAAGAAGATAGTGAATACGTTACTTTAAATAAGTGCTACTATTTTCATAATGACAAAGCCATTGTCTGTTGAGAATTATATCTATTTTATTTTTACATACAGGATTACAATAACTACTTAAGTACTTCTAAAATCTAAAAAACCAAAGATATTGGCGGCATTTCCTCATCACTATCACTTCGGTTCTTCTGCGCATTTCCTCTTTTCCCACCGTACTATTCATGACATTGTTTTGTTAGACGAAGCAGTAGGTACCTACATGCGGACTTACCATTGGACTACAATGTTTTATAAATCAAGATATATTATGATACACGTTCAAGTTTCATATAGCAACTATGTAGATTATAATGTAATTTAAATCCGCGAAACATTCATAAAATCATAAAGGAGTCATAATCGATGGTGATAAATTGATAATGTATACAAATTGTATGCAAAATTTTCGCTCAGAACATTAAGTGAAAACGCAGCTTAACCAATAAATAGAATATCATGCAGCTGATGGGTTTGGGTGGAATACATTATAAGTATACGAAATTTTAAATTGATTTACAAATATGTATACATAAGTCTACCATACGAATTACAGCAACTGTACAAAAACTAAACTAACTTTAGCTTAACATTGTCTTCGGTTGCCGCGATAATTACTCATGAAATAAAACAACTAAAACTTTTTAGACAAGCTAAAGTTATAAAATAAAACAACTATAAAACGGATTAAATCGCGTATACTAATTTAAACTTCATCCCGACGTTTCGAATCCTTTAGCAGCGTTCGTGGCACAGAGAACTACCTATAGAGTCGCAATATTGTTCATTTTGTTCGCGATACAAGCTGCCAACACAAGAGGTGAAACGTGAGGGGCGGGAGGGCGTTAACGTCGCTGCGATTGGTTGTCTCAAGGACGACGCGCGGCCGCTTGAGCGTGTAGTGATGGGACATGTTTTTTACCGGAAGCCTAACCGGTAGTCATTTATGTTTGGTAAACAAAAGTAACTATATATATAAATCAGTAGGTATAGTAATATTATTTTAACTTACATCAAAAGTATAGGTTAAAATACTAAGGGTGTAATAATCTAAAAATTAAATGTGTATGACAGTAATAAGAGCTCCAGAAAAGAGTACAAATTACGATGCGAAATGGTACAATTTTTTTGACCAAAATAACGATTATAATATTATGTACGAGAGTGGTTTGTTTGTTCATGAACCACTCTCGTACATATCATAATGTGGGTTGGAATAACTTCTATAATTAACAGCCTATTTTTAAAAATGTCTTTTTGAATTAATTAATTAGTTATTAATTAAATTGTTATTGTATGTAAATAATGCATTACTGCAAATACTAGTCATCCTGGATGAGTATCAGTTAGGCGACCGGACTGAAGGTGAGGAACGAGGCCAGAATATCACTTGCTGTCTAAACAGTCCCTAATTAAAAAATAGGACAAATTGTATGAATGGAATCTTGCAAATATATTAAAGTTAATACGTAATTTGTATTTTTACAAAAATACAAGGGTTTCAAATAAAATACATATTTAATCACTAGAGATACATTATTCGTATGTTGTTTGTGTGTAGACCATAGCTGTGCCCCCTAAGGATTCTCTGTAGACCACCTCGGCCACCATGATGGACTCCCGTGTTCTTCGGGCGCTGGCCGCTTGTCCCGCCATGCTACGTTAAGTTAAACTATATTCTCAGAAGGGCGCTTGTCAGCGCGAACATCCCCGCCACTCTGGTACACCAGATTGTGCGGGGTCAGATGTCGTTAATACCCGTTGTTGGAGAATGGGTCGCGCACTGGTGTGCTATTCTATGACACTAGACCCAAGGACTCAACAAGTGGATTCTAAAAAGCCCCCATAACATACCTCTATCTCAAACCAGCTATGAGTGCCCTGGGACTTCTTCGAAGTTCATTATCAGGCCGATTCTATGACACTGGACACAAGTACTTACGAAGTGGATTCCAAAAAGCCCCCATAACATACCTCTATCTCAAACCAACTATGAGTGCCCTGGGACTTCTTCGAAGTTCATCATCAGGCCCATTCTATGACACTGGACCCAAGTACTCACCAAGTGGATTCTAAAAAGCCCCCATAACATACCTCTATCTAAAACCAGCTATGAGTGCCCTGGGACTTCTTCGAAGTTCATCATCAGGCTCATTCTATGATTCTGGACCCCTAGGACTCACCAACCCCCTCTAGTCCACTACATAACTCTACCTAAAACTAAGTATGCGTACATACATATTCTACTACTACTAGTTAGTATTAAATATAATATACTATATAAACTACTGAAATATAAATATATACTCGTATATATATATATATTTAGTGCGTATCCCTGATTTCTATTATATTTTGTAAATTCGGTACACCTTCGGTAATCCTAAGCACACGATTACGGTTAATACGGTAACGACATCAGCACATCACTAGAGCTACACGTGGCTTCGTAAGACAGGAATAGCACACTGTATTTACAATATGATGAAAAGAGACGAACAAGTATCTACTTCTGTAAGCGACCAGTATAAATGAACTCCGCTAGGAACAAATAATTTTTCAATAATATAATCATTTTGACTTATCTGTGGAATGTTATACCATCTTTCTTGTAATTTGATGTCTTAGAATTTTTACCACACCATCTTACAGTACAATGACACATGATGTCAACGTTTTTATTATAATTATCTATTTTTTAGTGTAGTAACAATGTGCACTGCGCGCAGGTCAGATACTTGGACGCAACTGAACGGCACTGCGCGCGACCGGGAATTATATAAGCCTTGTAGCGCATACGGACTGATGATCGTCAGTGCCCTGCAATACTTGTCTATAGGTTTACTGGTCTGTGGTTCGTGGTCATCGGGTGGACTCAGTCAGCGGTGAAACATACAGCGCTCGCCAACCCGCTTGATAACCGTGGCAATTGTACTTAAATATGTACTTACAGTTAGCAGCAGAAGTTGCTAAGCGAAGCGACTTCTGATGCTGAGTGTACGCGTTTAGTACGCTACGTGTTTTAATTTTTTTTTTAAGTTTTTTAAATCCGAGATTTTTCCTACTTGGTACATACATTGCTAGCCCACAATTTGCATGTGGAAAACTATTGAGATTGACTAAACATTTCGTAATATAAATCTTGCAAACACACAAAACTCAGTACCCGTATGTATGTAACAGTCAAGGTCAAAGATATCGATGCGATTAAAGTGCCAAAATATGTATACGTGCACCTTAAAGATGACACAATAAGGTGGATGTATGCATATTATGGCAGTTTGGTTGAATAAATAATAAAAAATATTTCGACACTTCCAGGGAAATCGCAATGTGCAACGAACTTCCGGTTGACTTATAACATGATTTTTGGCAAGTTAATAACGTCTTACACTACAAGTAGATAGGAGAAATTCTAAAGTGGCGTGTTAAATAAAACGCCTGCTTAGCGTGGCGACTATGCCGTATCCCCCCAAGATGATACATTTACTTTTAAATTTGGGGAAGGCTATGTCCACCAGTGGACCTCTTACTTACGGCTGAAAAAAAGTGTTTATTTTTGATGAATCGTACGTTGCCGGTTTTACTGTATAAACATAGTACCTGTGGTTCTAACCCGGCGAGCGACGCGTAAGCTATGCTCTGCGGCACAAGCGTGAGCGCCACCGTGACGCCGGCGATGAGGTCCCCGGCGGCGGCGCCCGCGCCGTACTGCCTCGACCAGCGCACGATCGGGAACAAGCTGCCCAGCACCTGCTTCGGATCCGGCAGCTTCATTTTCACTGAAATAAACAGAACTATCGTGAGATTCAACCTTCGGCAGCCAACGTGAACGGCTCATGATTATATGGGCCATGTCAAGCCTGAAATAAACTATTTCATTTTATTTTTATTTCATTTATGCTCCTCGTGGAACAGAACATTTCGGGCAATATTCGACTTATCCGTTTCAACACAATTACATTTATTTTTAAAATATTTTAACTATGGGGCAATTTTACTCAAAAGCATGCTCTTTTAGGCTTGTGTTACGTCGATATAATCCATACTAATATTATAATTGCGAAATTAACTCTCTGTCTGTCTGTGTGTTACCTCTTCACGCTTAAACCGCTGAACCAATTGGGATACATTTTTGTATGGAGTTTGAGCCACTAGAAAGGACATATTAGGATAATTTTTATCCCGAAATCATACTGTAAAGACGACCATGGCTGGCCAACGAAGTCGCGAGAAAAAGCTTGTTAGGTATATGTAATTTGTATGTAATAGATAAATAAATAAATAATAAATAAATATTTCGGGACAATCTTACACAAATCGGCCTAGTCCTACGGTAAGCTCAGTAAGGCTTGTGTTGTAGGTACTAGACGACGATATATATAATAGATAGATACATATAAATACTTAAATACATAGAAAACACCCATGAGCCCATGACTCAGGAACAAATATCTGTGCTCATCACACAAATAAATGCCCCGACTGGGATTCGAACCCAGGGCCATCGGCTTCATAGGCGTCAGAGTCACTACCCACTAGGCCATAAATAATAATAAACATTTAAATACATATATTACATCTGAAACCAGACTTTCACATGTATGTTATAGTATAGGTACCTATATGTTGCTATGTAAAGTTGACCTTTAAGAGTTTGGGATTTTGCCGTGTATATCATATCACAAGCTTGTTACGTAACTTGTTTATCAATAAGAAAAAGTATTTTTAAAATTGCCGAAGCGGTATTACGTATAAATTTGTACAGCCGGGTAACTATTAGCCACGAGCGTACACTGCTGGACACATGCCTCCACTATAGACCGCCACAGGAAACAAATGCTTAATGCGTCAGGGCTTCATGTCATAATTGCTTGGCAGGCGGGTTGGCGATCGCAGTCCGATCAACCACTCAAAGGGTCGCTATTGCCCGGACCCTGACGGTTTCCAGTCGCAGTTTAAGGACAGCGGCGCTACCGCGAACAACGATATTCGTAAATTTCGGATGATTGTCTCTGTCACTCTCATGACACCTTAATTGGAGTAAAAGAGAAATATGCCCGAAATATACGAACTTCGATGTTCGCGGTACCGCTCCGCTACCCAGTAAAAGGTTAATATTTAAGATATATTTAAGCCCTTATCTGTAGATACAGTAAAGTGCACATACAGTGTATACAAGAATATACCTATACCAAAGCTTATGTCGGCGAAATGAAGTCACCGAATTTATTTTAATCGAATTAAATCGATTCATATTTTTGTGCTCTAGGTATTTGCTCACAATAAAACCATCTGAGTAATAGCACATTATTTATTATCCACCTGCGATGCAAGTCACTTCAACATTAAATATGATGGAGTCATAATTATGTGACAGCAGCTCGCTATTTGTAATCACGTTACTTAAATATATTCCAGTATTATGGAAATTATTTTTTATTATGCAGAAACGTCTGCTAGCGAATAATTATCTTCGATATTTAAATTGAAAGAAAAATAGAAAAATTTGACTCACAGCGGGACTCGAACCCACAACCACTGGATCACTAGCCCAGTGCACTACCAATTGTGCTATACGAGTACCGCTGGGACTAGTCAAATTTTTCTATCTATCCCTCGTCGTATACGTCATCATGGGTGACGTGTAAACACATCTACCGCCAACGTATTGAACACTAAACGGCAACGAAGTCTCAATTCATATTGAGAATTAATCGATAACAATGTGCTACCCCTTTCTAAATATTTTTTTATTATGCAGAAACGTCTGCAGTATTATATATATTCGATTTTATAAACACATGAATACTGAATATAATACAGTCAGGAGCAAAGTGTATGAGCGGGTGAAGTGTTCAAAATGACCTTCACGCGCTCTTATTCTCTTGAAACTCAGTAGGAGTATTCCTGAAATACAAACCAAGTCCCGGAAGGGTCCTGGATTGTCCCCAGGCTACATTCCCCCACAGTTCGTTCGCTGTAATGTGCCGATTAGTTACAATTTATGATGGGCCTGTTTTTTTTGGAGTCCAATTAGTCACATGTTAAAAACAATAAAGCTGTGTATTTTATAACGCGATCCTGCTATAAAAGATACATAAAAGGTGTACAGATATTGAAATTAAATAAATACCACTTATGGAGTGTTTAAATTTATTTTCATTTATATATCTGAATGCCGTCAGTTGGAACTCGGGGCTAAGTGAAGTGAGTACAAAAAAAACAGTCCATACTCGTATAAACCAGTTTCGGGTTCCGTCCAAAATCGAAAGGGGAATATGTATTGTCCGACTAATCATGTCTCATGTAACACTTAGTATGAATCGCATTTTGGTAAAATTTCAATTATAATTAACATATTTTTATTTCGCCACTTAATTTTAGCGGATGGACAGAGAAATGTTAAAAAAATCTCTAAATGTCTCTAAATATTAATATTAATATGCTCGACTTTAAATTTAAAGGAAAACGAAAAACCATGTCAACGCGAACATCAAAGTTCGTATATTTCGAGCATCTTTCTCTTTTATTCCAATTTTAAAGGCGTCATGAAAGTGACAGAGACAATCGTTCGAAATTTACAAATAACCGAACCCTTCATTATGCATGGCCCGGCATGGCTGGCTTTATTCAGAGTGCAGCAGTCATCAGTGTTATAATGCACATTCTAGGTTTAATGGCAAATGGTTTCAAAATAGTAAATGAGGTTTTACATTTACATAAGTAATTAAGTACCCAAAGACCTTTATGCCAACCTGCTTATCTTGGAATAAAACAACTAAAAAAGGCTTCTGTCGCGTATACTACATTTAAATTTCGCTTGACGTTTCGAACTCTTTAGCAGCATTCATGGTCACCGAGCGAACTGAGAAAAATATTAATTTACGTCCATCGAAAAAATGCTTACATTCAAATGGTGCATATTGCATTATTGGCCAAGCATTTTTGAAAATGTTCTGCAACTTGTACCGGGAGGCTTTTGTCCAGCAGTGAACATGTTTTGGTTCATGATGATGACGACGCGGACACTAGCAAAGCGTAGATTTTGTAACTACATTATAACAGGAAACTCGCCATTATGTTACCTCCGCGCTGACCGCCGGTGATCTCACCGCAGTTGGAAACACTCTAAACCTTCAGAATGTACTGGTCTGGCCTAGTGCCTTTTAACCCCGGTCCTGGGTTCAAATCCTAGTAATAGCAATTGTTTATATGATGAGCTGATGAGCACAGATAATTGTTCCTGAACCGTGGGTGTTTTCTGTTTATTTAAGTATTTGTATATTTTGTATATTATAGCTGAGTAGTCACAACATGAGCCTCCTTGAGTTTACCGCGGGGGGTCTAATCAATTTTTGTAACGGTGTCCTGTAATATTTAGTTATTTTGCATTGACGACCGGTCTGGCCTAGTGGGTAGTGACCCTGCCTATGAAGCTGATGGTCCTGGGTTTGAATCCCAGTCGGGGCATTTATTTGTGTGATGAGCACAGATATTTGTTTCTGAGTCATGGGTCAATCTATTTATTATATATATCGTCGTCTAGTAACTGCAACACAAGCCTTACTGAGCTTACCGTAGGACCAGGTCGATTTGTGTAAGATTGTCCCGAAATATTTATTTATTTATTTATTTATTATTTTATTTACAAACTTCAAATAGATGATAATGAATGATGATGGGTAGGTATCGTCCCGGTGTGGGGGTCCAAGTGTCTAGCAGTGGATGTCCGTGGCTAATAGATTATAAAGCATTATGTTTATCATGACACGGCGGCATAGTGAGTTTAGGTCATAATCTGCGTACATAATATTTGCCTTTTAGTCCCTTGACTGTATTTAGCAATAGCGACTGCTTAAATATTATATTGATAGTTATAAATTTATATTTTATATCTCGTATTTATACATAAATAATTCGCAATATGTTTAATACCGTTATCATAACCATTTATCCGTTTTAAAAAAAATGTAAGAAAGTTAACCAATATTTCTGACGTTTCGTAAATTAAATTACTTCTTGTCGTATTCATCGTCTGTCGCCCTCGGTAAACACTCGACCCGATATAACCTCTATTTTCCTCTTTCATTAATGAATTATTATGATACGGCCTTGCCTTTCCAGTCCGCTGTTTTAAACCGATACGGTAAAAAATAGAATAAAAAATAAACAACACAGTTGGTGTCAATGTTTTTACTTAACTAATGGCTGAACAGTTTAGTTGTCCATTAAAATGTTTTTAATAAGTTATAAATAAACGCGTAAAAAATGTCGAGTGTTTAGTTTTCCTGCTCGCGACCGGTCCTGCGCCGGCGCCGCCTCGCTGTGCCGGCTGCATCTCGCTCACAAACAAACTTACATATCAGAAACAACGAATTGATAATAACGTTACCATTTTGTAATATTGAAAATACAAAAAGGTACTTGAAAATTCAAACAAACTTGTTTGAACTTACATTGGTTAGGTACATTCTCAGAAATGCGAGACAGTTTTAGGAGAATGAATAGATCTTCCTATAAAAACTTTTACTGTAATTTTCGTACTCTTCTATTTTTTGGAGTTGCCCTAGTCGACACCCTTTGCAGATGGATTGGCGACCGCAGTAGTATCCTTACCATGAGTTGTGACATTGAGGTTTTCAATAACGAGTATCGAGTTTACTATCTGTGCATCTCGCTTGTACTATTTTAGTGCGAACGTGATGTACAAATAGTTCAGTCGATACTCGTGATCAAAACCTCAAAGTCACAACTCATGGTAAGGGTACTGCTGTGGATTCGGTTTCGACGGACGCTGCGTAAATAAAACGTGTAAGTTCATTGGTGTACCTAAACATAATTAATTTTAGATTTTTTTTTATTGTCAAAAATCAAAAGGTCTTAAAGCGGTATGTTAACAGAGTTTTTATTTAATAATCATTTAGTGATGCACACACAGATATTATCATTCACTTATTGAATCAATTCGTGTCAGCTGGCGTGAAACGACCTATAGCAAGGAAACAAATTATCTGTGCCCTTGACTGATAGTTAGATTATTGTTAGTATAGTTGCCATGATAGCTAAAGTGATTTTCCAGTCTCGACGTATTATTTGGGCGCACACAATGGAGGGCACTAGCCGGCGTGGACAATCGCCATTGATCCGCAGCTCCGCGGAGTGTGGACGGTGCGAGGATCCTGACTCGACCACAATGCTCGCTCAAGGGCGACACATGTTTTTCTGTTGAGCGGAGCGAAATCGATTTCGTATGCTGTGAGGCCTACCTCGAACCACGTCGTTCGTCTGTTAGTCTCACAGGTAACTACCTACTATTTGCCTCGTTATCGCTTGTATACGTAGAGATGGAGATAGGTAATTTTCAAATTTTGATTTTCCCGACACGTATTTAATTATAGCCAGGCAGGCGCCATAGTAACATATGCAAGTCTGCGCAAGGCAGCATTTTAGGTCCATATGGTTATGACATACTTGTATGTATATGTACACTATGTACAGCCAACATCAAAGATATGTATACACCTTTGCACCTTGTTATAAACGAGTAAAGTAAAATAAAACAATTATAAAAGCCGGTCAACATCGAAGTTCGTATATTTCGAGAATCTTCCTCTCTTACTCCAATCACGGCGTCATGAGAGTGACAGAGACAATCGTCCGAAATTTACGAATATCGTTTATTGCGATTGCGCCGCAGCCCGACTCGTGCACGGAGCGTTCCGTACCATAACATTAGACACTATATAACCGTTCGGCACGGCAAGTCGGCAATAATTAACAATAACATGTTATTGTATGGACTCTATCACGGTTCATGAGATGGACAGTGAAGTCTTAGTAACAGTGCCTATATCGTCTCGATGTTACCCTCAGGTACGGAACCCTAAAAACGTATTATATCGCGTATCCTGATCAGGCCAACCCGTCGACTACGAACGCTGCAAAGTGGTCGAAATCAGTCATTTTACTTTGCGTACTTACAACATTTTGTGCTTGTAAACCAATGCTCAGTTTCTATTTCAATGCTCACAGCGTTTTCCTCAACTGGAGATCCTTGTTCTTGTAAGTGGAACAGGAAAACGAGATGGTTTTGCAAAGCTCTGTCGAAATTGTCGAAAATGTACTGTTACGTGCGCTCTCTTGCACTGAAAGTTGACAAAATTGCAACTTTAAGAGCATTGCAGTTCGTCAGTTAGGGTTCACATCTGTCCTGTTCAATATAATAGCTATTTACACGTAGTATGGAAAACATAAGTAGTACACGAAAATACTATACCTGGTCAAACGAAAGTTTTGAGTTGATCGTGTTTTCTTCCAGTGCACAGTGGGGGCAAGCTTGGCTTATCGGTTATACATCAATATTACAGGACATCCGTATACATATTGGCTGCGCTGTAAGCCCACGGTCAGCTCAAGAAGGCTTGAAGGGTGTAGTGGTTGCTCACCAAATGTTATAAAATATACAAATACATAGACCACCCATGACTCAGGAACAAATACCTGTGTTCGTCACACAAATTACTGGGATGCGAACCAGGACCATGGCTTTATAGGTAATGTTCTGGTAATGACAATACACACTGAGCCCAGTCTGTCGTCAATTTTACTAGGTTATACTTGGTAATTCAGTGATACTGCATAATTACGTTACTCAGATCTCGCTATAAGGAAGCGAGCTTCCAGCGAGCAAGCTATAAAATCGACGGCAGCTGCCAGTTGTCGATGCTTGCAGTCGGGTTGGCAGCAGCAATTGGTTTGCTCTACTGGCTTGGTACCGTGAACGTCGAAGTTCGTATATTTCGAGCATCTTTCTTTTTTACTCAAACTAAGGCGTCCTCCACTCAATCGTCCGAAATTTACGAATATCGTTTTTTGCGGTAGCGCCGCTGTATGTTTCCCTTGTTGTCTTTCTGACTGGCGGATAACGTCAATGCAGTGTAGCAAATGCAGTGCGACAATCATCATCGTCATATCAGCCGATAGACGTCCATTGCTGGACATAAACCTCCTACAATAGGTTTTGCGCCACCCGCAACCAGCGGATTCCTGCTATCTTTACCAAATACCTGCCCTTCCGCGGTACGACAATGCTGACGAATAATTCATACGCATGACTTAGCCCTAATGCCCGGAATACACGAGGCAAGTTTTTCAAGCCAGTATAGTAAGCTAGTGCTAGTAAGCTAGCAAGCTAGTGCGTCTATCTTCGTGTATACAAAACTAGCTTAACATTCAGGCTAGTAAGCTAGTGCTGAAGCCAGGATAGTTTTAATAGCTTGCCGTTCTATTTTTTGAGCTAGTAGCGCCCCCCACCACCGATTTCGCTAGCCTGGCTTGTGTACTATCTTCGTGCGGCCGGTGAAGCTAGTATCCGTCCGGCTAGTGCCATGTGGCCATACACGTTTTTTTAAATATATTTTCAAGTAATTCATCTAGTACACATTTACATAGCTTTTAAGTAATTGTTTCATTCATGCTATGTAATTTTTTACGAATTACGTTCATATTGACGATTTTTTTACGACACTTTGCAAAGGTACTTGCACTCGAACTGACTTAAAATTACTGGCATCATGTAGACAGCACTAGCCTGGGTTTAAGCCAGGACAGTTTTACTAGCTTACTAGCTTACTATACTGGCTTGAAAAACTAGCCTCGTGTATTCCGGGCATAAGCAAAGCAGGCTGCATTGCTTTCGGCAGCACCGCGTCGTAGTCAGATGCACACCGAGTAGACCGCGCGGTGCATGTATTATATTATATGCGTGGTTGTATTGCATTGGTATTTAAGCTGTTCTAGCCCAGTCAGTATAGTGGGAGTGACCCTGGCTACGAAGTGTTTGTCCCGGGTACGAATCCTGGCAAGAGCATTTGTGTATTTATCACGAATGTTTTTTTCGTAGGTTATAGGCGTTTATGCGTCTAATTATTTAGTATCTATCTATTGTCGCCATCTAAAATGTACTCGTACCTAATTACAGCACATAATATTTATATATCCGTTCATAGTCATACGAAATTATATAAATGTAAAAGTAATTCTGTTTGTCTTTTCAAGCTTAAACCGTTACCGCTAAACCGTTGGACCAGTTTGGTTAAAATGTGGTAGTCCCGGGAAAGGACATAGGATAAATTTCATCCCGAAATCATTCCTTCGGATCGGACTAGTGGGTGAGCAATATCCGAATTCGGTCCGAATTTTCTAGACTCATATTTTCACGGGTTCGGATCGGACGCAGTGCGGAAAGGCTCTAAGGGTCTATGGAAATTTGTAAAGGGAAACTACGCAAACTAAGTCGCAGGCCGAAGCTAGTTTTATTTTTATATTGGGTGTTTATGTTCGTTTTGTTATGATATACTAATGAAATACCCTCAGGTGGTGTGCGCGCAAAATATTGATGTGATTAGTAAATAGAAGGCCAATGTTACTTAGCGGTGTGTGAGTAGAGTGTTTGTGTAACTATCACTCAGTTAACTACTGACAAGTTACACGTCGGTGATAAAATATTTACTATTGTATGAAATAGTAGGTGTACCTACACGTCACCTATACGGCTATACCTATAACAATAACAAATTATTACTAATGAAATTATCATTCGAATATATTCTAGATTCATTATGCTAAAAAACGTTTCCAAGTAGAGTACAGTCCGCACTCCAGGCTGAGCGAGTAAAGTGTTTAAAATGACCTAGACGTGCTCTTATTCTTTTGATAGATGTGTTGACCTCATTTTGAACACCTCAACCGCTTAGCCACTTCTGCTGCTGACTGTACCAGGGTCTATCTTTTGGAAATATATCTGTAAGTATGGTAGATGATAAAAATCTACAGGCGATCGTTTATCGCACACGACATGATATTATAGAACAGCGAAGGTCTCTTAGATACGCCGAAAAGGTATTACTTGCACCATTCGGGGTTAGCCGACGAACCCGAAGTCCATCCATTTAACCTTTAACTGTGGATTAGTTGGATAACCCTGGATGCCGGATGATCCAAGTGGGCCTTGTGTGATTTTTCACTATTCTCATTCTAAAATCACATTACGTTAAGTCGTATTAGTTTCGTACCTTAACAAGAAAATATAACCGCAAAAATATATATGCAGACATAGGGAAGACACTGCAAATATCTACAGGTTTAAGAGTTTTAAAATTTTATAAAATAAGTACATGATTTAAAATGTATATAAAAGGAGCCTCCACTGCCGACAAACCGCTTTGTGGTTAGGTAATCAGACGCAGGTATCTGTCATTAATTTAAGCCACTTTCCTGCTATATTTTTTAATTACATATTTTGCCTTCACTGCATTATTTCCCCGTAAAGTTTGTTTATTTATTACTTACCTTATGTAATTCTGCAGGTACAACAATACAATATTTTTAATTAATATATAGGATTACACAATTAAACTCTCGCACAAAATATCAATTTAAATAGATTCACACAACACTTATGAACGTTCAACTAACTTGTAAATAAAATGTGAATTGATTTTTCCCGCGTCACTCGCCGTTTGGGTTGTGCCTGCGCGTCGCGAGTGCGGCGCGTGCGCCGAGGTAGGTAACTGCCGTGCGCAGGGACACCGATCATCGCGCAATCACTTGGTCGTGACAATGCTAGGGTTCCGTGTCGGTGACATCTTGGCCGTGTTCCGAATGACGCTCTCACTGCTAGCTCTCACAGGGCTTACACTGCTGACCGTGTGCGTATGCAGCAAGTGGTATATGGATTGAAATACATTTATTTCAAATATGCCACAAAAATACGTGCTTCGCTTACAAAACTCAGGATCAGAATGGTCTGGAACATCTGGTTGACCAGCAGTTTGTATTCTGAGCCTGATTATAAAGTAGCCGTTGGTTTGAAAGAACGAAGTGAGTCGAGACCTCGTCACAACTTGCTATGTGATATTATAAACGCAAGAGTTCGCATGGATGGTTGGATGTTTGTTCGCCCTAAGGATGGCACGCCTCGCATTTTTCGGCGTTCTCCAAATAACGTTGCACGTTTCGGAGACACCACGTCCACGCGGCGGCGGTGTACCGCATTACGAGACGACGAAGCGTGTGGCCGCCGCCAGTGTGTCCGGGCCCTAAGTGTCCAAGCATGACAAACCCTGCATATAGAAGATATCTCGATAGACGGAACCATCATAGCGTGAGTCCGACTGGCCCGAGTTGCGACAGGAGTCAAGTCTAATGAGGCATTTGGGTAATCCAATCAAACCAAATACTAAATAGGATAATTGAGAAATTGCCGATTTCTCGTTACAGGCGTATTTATAAGTAGCTTTTGCTTACCTTCGTTTTCGTCCTCTTCATTTTGGGTTAAAAAATAATGTGTCATACTCATTTCATACAATATTACAAAGATTTTAGACTGTTTAGCTTTTTAGTTCATAATTTAATATTTTTTTACTATTGTCTGATCTGTGGTATGTCATCAGAGATATCGGAGCTATATCAAGGCTTGCTGCCAGTGCGTCTCCCTGACTCTCCATGGCTGAAGCTCAGCGGTGAGTGAGATACACTAGAAGATCACCATTCGAGCGACCGTAGCGGAAGATATACTGGCGGTCACTGTGGTCAAGTCGTGCTCCTCTAGGTCTCCCAGGAGCTTCGCATTGATTATGCGCTCCATAACCCTGGAGAGAAGGGAGGTTATAGCGAAAGGCCGGTAATTGAATGATAAATGATGAATGCAAGTCGGGCATGCAAGTTCACTGTAGGTAAATGCAACATCTTATAAAATCAAAGTGTTTGTTAATAGGATATTACACAATTATATGTGCAAATTACTTCCTGTATCATTCGAAGTAACTACACGACCAAGTCTCAATCAATTTGCTTCTATAGTTTAGATAATTACATAAAAAAATAAGTAGGTCGTTCAGTTTCTATCATTGCCCAATGGTGATTAAATACCTAGTTTTATTAGCAATCATGCTTCATTAACATATCTTATCCCCGCGACTTCGTGTTCATAGAAGTAAGTACTTATAGCAAAACTCTATACAAGTTTGGGTTTCGGAAAAAATATCGGTCGGAAACTATTAGTAATGGATGAATTATTGTGTAGAGATATAAAAGTGAAGTGTCGGACGTCCATTAAGTAGATGGAAGGACCGCGTGCAGGTCGGTAGCTGCAGTGTGGTAGGTCGGTATAGCCGCGTACAGGTCGGTAGCTGGAGTGTGGTAGGTCGGTATAGCCGCGTACAGGTCGGTAGCTGCAGTGTGCTAGGTCGGTACAGCCGCGTACAGGTCGGTAGCTGCAGTGTGGTAGGTCGGTATAGCCGCGTACAGGTCGGTAGCTGCAGTGTGGTAGGTCGGTATAGCCGCGTACAGGTCGGTAGCTGCAGTGTGGTAGGTCGGTATAGCCGCGTACAGGTCGGTAGCTGCAGTGTGCTAGGTCGGTATAGCCGCGTACAGGTCGGTAGCTGCAGTGTGCTAGGTCGGTATAGCCGCGTACAGGTCGGTAGCTGCAGTGTGGTAGGTCGGTATAGCCGCGTACAGGTCGGTAGCTGCAGTGTGGTAGGTCGGTATAGCCGCGTACAGGTCGGTAGCTGCAGTGTGCTAGGTCGGTATAGCCGCGTACAGGTCGGTAGCTGCAGTGTGGTAGGTCGGTATAGCCGCGTACAGGTCGGTAGCTGCAGTGTGGTAGGTCGGTATAGCCGCGTACAGGTCGGTAGCTGCAGTGTGGTAGGTCGGTATAGCCGCGTACTGGTCGGTAGCTGCAGTGTGCTAGGTCGGTATAGCCGCGTACAGGTCGGTAGCTGCAGTGTGGTAGGTCGGTATAGCCGCGTACAGGTCGGTAGCTGCAGTGTGGTAGGTCGGTATAGCCGCGTACTGGTCGGTAGCTGCAGTGTGGTAGGTCGGTATAGCCGCGTACAGGTCGGTAGCTGCAGTGTGGTAGGTCGGTATAGCCGCGTACAGGTCGGTAGCTGCAGTGTGCTAGGTCGGTATAGCCGCGTATAAGTCGGTAGCTGCAGTGTGCTAGGTCGGTATAGCCGCATACAGGTCGGTAGCTGCAGTGTGGTAGGTCGGTATAGCCGCGTACAGGTCGGTAGCTGCAGTGTGCTAGGTCGGTATAGCCGCGTACAGGTCGGTAGCTGCAGTGTGGTAGGTCGGTATAGCCGCGTACAGGTCGGTAGCTGCAGTGTGGTAGGTCGGTGTAGCCGCGTACAGGTCGGTAGCTGCAGTGTGGTAGGTCGGTGTAGCCGCGTACAGGTCGGTAGCTGCAGTGTGGTAGGTCGGTATAGCCGCGTACAGGTCGGTAGCTGCAGTGTGGTAGGTCGGTGTAGCCGCGTACAGGTCGGTAGCTGCAGTGTGGTAGGTCGGTGTAGCCGCGTACAGGTCGGTAGCTGCAGTGTGCTAGGTCGGTATAGCCGCGTACAGGTCGGTAGCTGCAGTGTGGTAGGTCGGTGTAGCCGCGTACAGGTCGGTAGCTGCAGTGTGGTAGGTCGGTGTAGCCGCGTACAGGTCGGTAGCTGCAGTGTGCTAGGTCGGTATAGCCGCGTACAGGTCGGTAGCTGCAGTGTGGTAGGTCGGTATAGCCGCGTACAGGTCGGTAGCTGCAGTGTGCTAGGTCGGTATAGCCGCGTACAGGTCGGTAGCTGCAGTGTGGTAGGTCGGTATAGCCGCGTACAGGTCGGTAGCTGCAGTGTGCTAGGTCGGTATAGCCGCGTACAGGTCGGTAGCTGCAGTGTGGTAGGTCGGTATAGCCGCGTACAGGTCGGTAGCTGCAGTGTGGTAGGTCGGTATAGCCGCGTACAGGTCGGTAGCTGCAGTGTGCTAGGTCGGTATAGCCGCGTACAGGTCGGTAGCTGCAGTGTGGTAGGTCGGTGTAGCCGCGTACAGGTCGGTAGCTGCAGGTGCAGGGAGCACCCTGTGGCATTTGTGGGGTAGGACTAAGTCCAGCAGTGGACGTCCGTGGCCAACAGGCAGGTAGTTAAGCATAGACGTATGCTAGCGAGATTATTATCTTAAGATGCACGGCGCATTTTTTTTATTGTAAAATCATAAATACTTAGGAAGAAATCGGCGATTTCCAGAGAAAATACTCTTCCTTATCCTACGAGACTCCAGCGCACTGCAGGTCTTTTGTTTTAATGGGTTTAGCTCAGGTTTGAAGTTTGAGTTGAAGTATGAAGACGTAACAGACAGACACATCTGCATTTATAATATTAGTATGATTGAAGGACCATTACGTCTAGGTATGTAGTTGTAGTTACGTTGTTTGAATATAGAACGTTGTTGACATACCTTGGTGCTTTAGCTAAGTTTTTCACCTGTGCCTACTCCAAGAGGTAGAGGTAGTTTCATTATCAAAGGGTGACTCATAACATAAATCAGAGTTAAATCACTGTAATTAATATTGAATATGATAGTAGAGAAATGTTTTACTTTTATTGTGACAAGACAATTTTTACTTTTGTCGTAGCAGTTGCTCAATCATGACATTACAAGCTAAACTCCGCTGTTACACGATCTACTCTATCCACAATGTAGAAACAAATAAGCAGCCAGTTTCCGAATTCTGATGTCAAGAAAGTAAACTCATAATAATAATACGCCATTATTGGTAGAGTAGGTAGAGTATACAATATAATTAATAAAACTATTATAGCCTAATATTAATACAATTATAATAAATAATATGAAAATCTCTGACCACATAATCAAATCCTTTTTTCCATTTCACACATCTTGGATAGAGGCGTTTTTGTCTATAACCTGAGGGTTATAAATAATAATACTTATACTTAAAAATTAGGTACTTACACGCGATGGGTTCTTAAAGACAGGTGCCTTGCCGGGATTTGAACCCTTGATCTCCAGCTCAGCCATGTCCCTCTGGCCCTTAGGCCTATGGCGAAATACAAAGTTCGATAATTTTGGGCATCTTTCTCTTTTACTCTTATAAAGACGAATGTCGTTTATCGCGGTAGCGCCGCTGTCTACGTCAAGGCCATGAGGTGCTGTCAGATAAAGCAAAGTTAGACCTCGCTTTGATGAAAATGAAAGCTGTATGGTTACCATCCATACCAAATGTTTTTACTGCAGTGAAAGTACCTATATGTACTTGACAAACAAATTTCAACTCGGTTATTGCGTTTGTATGACATTCCAAATACGGAAGAGCCAATCAGAGACGGATACCTATTTAGCAATTCAATGTGACTCTACAAACGGCCGAGCCTGGTGGGTAGTGGCTCTGCCTATGAAGCCGCCGCTCCTGCTCCTGGGTTCAATCCCTAGTAAGTTAATTTATTTGTCTGATGAGCGCATTTGTTCCTAAGTCACGAGAGTTTTGTATTTAAATGTGATTTATTTATATTTGCATGTTATATTTATCGTTGGTTATATTTATTGTGGGTACTCGCCACAACACAAGCCTTAAGTGAGGCTCAATCAATTTGTGAAAGGATGCCCTGTAATATTGCTTTACGAATAAAAGTTAATACCTCTCTGTTTAGTGGGGTACCGCAGGTAACTAACTGTGAATTGCTTACTTACCTCATTACAATAGGGTACTAAAGATAGCAAAACAACATAATTAATTATCGCAACCTTATGTAGAGTCGCGGGAAAACCAATTTCAAGACAAAACAGATGCTGAACTAGCCGTACATGCTCAACACGGGATTACCGTACGGTCCGTCAGGGTCAAATACAGCGACATAACCAAAATGTGTATACAGGTACTCAATAGTACAGGTTGTCTCAATAGTAAGGTATTCATGTACCGGAAGACCTAGCGTTGGAAGGCCGTCAACTAGGCGGACCGACGATCTGGACTGGATCATGTGAAACCGTTGGACCCGCGCGGCGGCCTTTGTGGAAATCATTGGAGGAGGTTTTGTCCAGCAGTGGACTGTTGATTGGGATGACGATAATATGTAGTCCAGTATAAAATATATGGACGAAGGTAGCACTTGCGTGGTTTTGGTAACAAAAGATTAAGAATGAGCTGTATGAACCAGCTTCAAAGCTAAAAACAATGCGTTTATATGTTGACTATTTTGCTTATTACTATTTGGCTAAAAGTACGTGATGGCGATAATTAGAGGGATCATGTATTTGCCTCATGCTCGACGTTGCCTTGCCATAACAAGCCACGTTAATATTTACAAATTTTGGTATTTGTCACCAACCTCGTCGGGACAAGCTAATTGATAAATCATATACATATATTACAATAGTAAAGTTACTTGTTATTGCAGTTTTAACAAGAAACCAAACCGCCTGTCAAGCTTGCCAATTATGGCATTGAACCCGCGATGCTACGACAAACCCTTACATCCCGGTACCGCCGCGTACAGGATAGAGTCGCTCCGACAACGGTCGGGCCTAGCTGAGTTGTTTGCTGGAGTCTTATCAGCAGGCTAGGGTTAGAGAACCAGCGGTAAAAATGCCATTAGTTCCATACCATAACACACTCAGATTTGGCTGAGACTGTCCCAACCAATCTCGCTGGAAGCGTAAACGTAGCAGGAGTATACCAGTAGTACAAATCAAGTCTGATGCGGAAGAGGATAAGTCGAACGGTTTATAGAGCCTAAGTCAAGTTTCAAGTTGAAATAAAAGCACGAGCTCCTGCAAGAAAGCAATATGCAATTTGTCATAAAGTGAACTTTGACATTTGTCATATGGCGGACATTCATAATTCATATTTATCATAAAACGCGAACGTTACTCCGCGATTAGACATGCTGGCTCGTCACTCGCCGCGCCGTGACGTTCGACGACGAAACGTTCGACGAAACTTTGCCTATGCAAAAACGCGATGCGAGGGACGAGAGGAATAGTGAGACGTCCGCGTACACATGCGTGCTCGTGTTTCGCCTCGCTACTCGTGCGAATGTGTGGCGGTAGCGTTAAGTGGCGGTACAATCAGACATTCATAGATATTGACCATAAAAGGAGAAACTATAGAAAACGCGAAAGTTTAAAGTGTTGGTACATCGAATCTCGTATATTTCGAGCATTTTTCTCTTTTACTCCAATTAAGGCATCATCACAGTGACTGAGCAATCGTCCGAAAATGAATATCGTTTTTCGCGGTAGCGCCGCTAGTTTAACAATGAGACGCAAGTTTTCAGCGAAAATGACAATGTGAAAACTGTGTCGAAACGACGGAGCTCAAGATAAATAGATTTCGCGGTAATCGGCTCGTATGCGCACCACCGCTTGTGTCTACATTAATGATATGCAAAATATTTAAATAAAACATTAATATCCCTGTTTAGAAGTTTTATTACATTGTATCCCAAACCTTGCAACTCCATTGTATGTGTAGTGTACCCATTATTAGCCTTATTCCTCATTTCAATTAAACATGATAAATACGCCCTGGTGCAGATTTAGTAAGTTATAGCCTTGTTGCAGGAACAGTGGGCGCCATCTGACGGTTCTCCACGACTTTCTTCAGTTCACCGAGAGTATAATCACTTGTATTATTTATCTCAAAAATGGCGTCGTTCGATTTGGACATCTCGATAAACATATTATACGACTTGAGGTTCTCCTTGAACGCGTTGAAGTGTATCTCTTGTTCTGCTGCGCTTGTGTACTGCCGGTTGTAGTCCTTCATGAATTTTGCGAAGAGAGCCTTCGCGTGGCTCAGGTCGTAGTGGCCCTTGGAGCCCGCCAGAGCCGACGCGGTCAGAGCCAGCAGCAGCAACACCCGGCCGTCCATGGTAACGACTGAACTCAAACTTAACTCAAGGAATTGTTAATTAAGGAGTTAATATAAAGTGATTATGGTAAACTGATGAATGGGCTATAAAATTTTGACTGCTAATTAGGTTTTTAAGTACCTCTCTGCTAAAAAAGTAGATATAGTTTACATATGTATATTGTATGTCTGTCCGCTAATCCGCTTAGCCTAATGATCCATATCACTAAATAGTAGTGGCGTGTGTGCGTGCGTGACACAAAAACCAATATTTTTTTCTGGTAAGTATCTCTTCCGGGCCACGGACACAAAATGGGTATATTTTTCCTCTTCGATGTTATGGTAAAAGTTCACTGATTGTAAAAAATGGGGATATACCTAAACCTATTTTTGAATACCTAATCTCAAACTGGAACTCAAATATCAGGATCGCCATGGGTTTCGTGGTCGGTAAAATACAGGTTTATTTAAATAAGTCCGTTGTCTCGGTTGATGGACCCCGGGTTTCGAAACATGGGACTAATGCAAAGTTAGTCCCATGTTGACTAAAATTGATTTGAATTAACTGCCTGCAAGTATTCATTTCCTAGCTAACAATAGCAAAGCATAAACGCCTGCTGGAATGGAATCGTGATTTCGCATTCAAGTGTAATGCGCGCATGCAATAATAATGAAGGCACCATGGTCAAGTCTCACCAAGTACAGTCTTTTGAGATTTGTTTACTTGTTAGCAGTTCATGCTCCCGTGACATCAGCACGCTCTAAATATATGTACCATCTGTGTTGTATTTAAACCGGAGACACTTTTTTCTTAGACAAGACAAAGCCATCATGGGTTAGTCTATATTCCTCATGAGTCATGACTCATGAGCTCTAATAAAAATGTTGAATTGTGAAAAAAGTTTATCAAGCCGGTAGAAATCGGCTTGTATGAACTCGTCGCCGCTCTCTCTCATGTCACTATCTATGAATTTAATTTTTAAAAGTTGTAGGTAATCAAATTTCGAACGATTGTCTCTGTTAATCTCATGACACCTTAATTGGAGTAATAGAGAACGATGCTCTAAATTTACTAACTTCGGTGTTCGCGGTACCGAGCCAGTTATCGTGTTGGCTCAAAACATACTTTACATACCTAAGGTCACCCAACAAGGATAGTAGACCGCGGTCCGGTGTAACATTTCTTCTAACAAACTATGCTTCTCTTGTCCCCTGTCTGATGGAACAGAATAACAACACAATAGTTGACTCACCCTGCTGTAACTTGTTACTACATCGTTGGCTATTGCCTGTTATACCGCACGGCTATATCGCAATAATTCACGAAACGCAAGGATAACTTAGACGACTGAAGGAGACAGATTAAGAATATTGAAAATTAAAGAAAACGTAGCAGAGACTTGTTAACAAGGATCGTAAATCGTAATTAGAACTCAGAATTTAATAACCTACTTCCTTACTTACAACAGCTTACCGTAATCACTATAACGTTTATCTGTTACCTCCATAATGAGCAATCAAGTTGCCCGTTTAAAGAGTTGAGTCACTCGCTTGCAGCCACGACTGCACCATGGACCGACGAGTGACGCTGTTGCTCGCACTGGCAGCGTCGGCTCTAGCCTCCCCCAAGGACTACGACCTGAGCCGAGCGAAGGCTCTTTTTGCAAAATTCATGCACGACTACAACCGTCAGTACAAAAACGCAACAGACAAAGAGATACACTTCATCGCGTTCAGGGAGAACCTCAAGTCTATAAACAAGTTTAACGCGATGTCCAAATCCAACGAGACCATGTTTGGAATAAACAACACCACTGACCACACCCTCGCGGAACTGAAGACCAAGTTCGTGGTGAAGCGTCCTGCGCCCCCCACTGCGACCTGAACTATCTCATAAGTATAACCAGAAGGCCTGCATTCGAAATTTGGCTATTTCCGTCTCTATCGTTCTTGCGTATACGAGCGATAGAGAGGCAAATAGACGAACGAACGAAGTTATTCGCGGTAGGTCTTCTAAAATCCATTTCATAATAACTTGTGACTGTAATATTAGCGTCTCTTTCCGTTTGCTTTTATCAGAGAGTATTCCACTAATATTATTAGTTAATAGTCGTTTATGGATCTGTGCATAATGAAGGGCATTACAACAATAGTGTGGGTTTATGAAACGAGCCGAAGGAGAGTTTCATAATAATATCACACGATTGTTGTAATGCCTAATTATGTATAGTTACGTACACTACTTTCTCTAAGTACACACATATCATAAGCGTTTTTAGATGGGTTCAGGAACCGCAGGGAACCCTGTATATTGGAAATAATTGCAAATGGTGGAAATGGTAACCTTACGGTTCTTTTAAATGCTTCATTATGTGTCATTCTCATTACTGTTGGTGGTCATATCTGTCTGTGGTTGGTATTGACCCATCGAATCATGACCATAGTGTTACTTGTACACATTAAAAAGTCAACGAACAAAACAAATGACAGCTTAGAATGGTGGCGTTTCGTATTTCGTATCTCAGACAAATATTTTTTTAAACCATAATCAAGCGAATGAACTCCCTATTCTATTGTCACTCGAGTTCAAATGCCGTTCGATTTATATTTAAAAAAAAACGAATTGGTGTTTCGTATCAATGACTGTTTTAATATCTATAGATACTAGAATAGACGCCCCACATGAATTTGACAGCTGTTCCAAATTTAAACTCATAACCTACTGATTTCAGTAGGTAATGTTAACATTACATCTCCACTGATTTCTGATAGTTGGTAATGCTGGTCATTGCCTACGGTTTCTGGACGCATTTTAGAGCGCTTATGATATGTACGTAGATAAAAATTATTATGCAACAATGGAGTTGCAATATGCTATAATTGATATGCAATGTTGGGATATTTTGTAATAAAATGTTGTAATGGGAACATACTGTTGTGTTGTAAATATTAAAATTCATTATATGTACTTACCTACTTTTGTGCTAATAAAATATTTCTTATCTTCTTATCTTATCTTATCTTATAAACATAAAGTCTTTTAAATCATATTAATTATTCTTGACGACAGGTCCGACCTAGTGGGTGGTGACCCTGCCTATGAAGCCGACGGTCCTGGGTTCAATCCCAGTAAGGCCATTTATAAGTGTGATGAGCACAGGTTCCTAAGCCATTGGTGTTTTTCATGTATTCCAATGTTTGTATATTATATACTCGTATTTCATTGGCTGAGTCACAAATACAAGCCTTGCTGAGCTTTCCGTGGGGCACACACAATTTATTTATTGTAATATTTATTTTTATTAATGTAATTATTATGGAGAATAATATTAAGTATTATGGAGATCAATTATAGATAAATTATTTAAAAACTAATGCGAGCTCAATACCCCACTAGAAAAATATTGTAAGATGCAAGACAATGAGTTTCTATCAAAAATAACATTATTGGTACAAGCTTTTATTGCCGACTGTACTTTTTACACAATCATGAATAGGAGAGGATTGTAACGAGCCTAAACACGGCGGGCTTGTCTTGTGTATTGTAGGAGTTGATTTAGTTACCTTCTGGCTCCAGCATCAGATCAGATCAGTGGTACCATAATATTGCATTGGCACCGAACTTACATAAGTGTGCTAAACTTCAATACCTTTACCATGAGTTGTGACATTGACGTTTTCGATAACGAGTATCGAGTTTACTATCTGTGCATCTCGTTCGCACTATAATAATTAATAGTACAAGCGAGATGCACAGATAGTAAACTCGATACTCGTTATCGAAAACGTCAATGTCACAACTCATGGTAAGGGTACCTACAGCTCAATCGGTTAAAGATATCTGCTTCAAATTGAACATACATATAATTTATGAGAGGTAGGGCACAGCGATGACCATCACGCTTGAATCTGGAGTAGCCCAACTGGGAAAGTACCTCCTCCTTACAGAAGACCACAGCCATAATAGCACTGCTACCTTTCAGGTATGTAGTGCTGTGTTCCTGATGGTGAGTAAGGTTCCCAGAGCTCCAACCCCCCTTAAAGGCCGGCAACGCGCTTATGACTCATCTGGTGTTGCGGGTGCCTATGGGCGACGGTAATTGCTTACCACCAGGCAATCCGTCTGCTCGTTTGCCGCCTATGTCATAAAAAAAAAAAAAAAAAAAAACATACAAATCAATTTAAATAATTTATTTGCTCAAGTACAGTGAAGAACATAATTACAGACTTACATATTTAGGTACCGGTCCGTATTAGGTAGGTACATTGGCTTGTATTAAGGGGTGCATCTACGTAGATCTATATTTCTCCGCCTTGGGTATTATTTTACATACGATGGCGAGGCCTATGTCCAGCAGTGGCCGATGGGTACATTAGTAACGCTGTAATTGGTGTTCGGTGAAAGAAAACATCTTAAGGATCTTGCGACTTATGAGGAACTTTCTCCCGCCAACGCTCCGGCTGTGGAATGGGAGCTCATTACCATACCACGGTCTTCCCGAGGGATTACAGTATAGGGTTCTTCAAGAAATAGGTGTACAGATTTATAAAGGGTCGGCAACGCGCATGTAACACCTCTAAGGTTGCAAGCAGTTGTCCATAGGCGGCGGTAACTGCTTACCATCATGCGGGCCGTATGATTGTTCGTAAAATTAGTGCCTATGGAACAGTCAAGTGTAAAAATTCGGTCACTAGCAAAGTCTCAAAAATATATACCGAGCAACTCTGTTGTACAGTAAATAAGGTTGTAAGTCGTATTTATGAACGGATTCTGTCGGTACATATTTTTGCACTTGACTGGACAACGCGAGGATGATGATGATGCAATTGGTGTCCTGACACATCACTATGCCGTGGTCACTGACTCCCAATCAGATGACCACACGTAATGCAGGGGGCAGCGGGACATCAGTCAATAGTTGTTGTTTATTAAACTGTACACGTTATCGTAATTTTCGCAGACTTCTGCGAACTGATATCGGGGGTCATGTTGACTGTAGATGACCTTATAATTTACTGCATGCAAAAAAAATTTCAGAGCAACTATTTGGTATGATGAGGGAAAAAATACAATATTATTGATAGTAGGTACAATTCTTATAAATAGAAGGAAGAATGAAAATGTCAACTGCCGCGGGCGACACTCGAACAACGGGGTTCACCCCCTTTGGGTTGAAAGTTTGTATGGCGATTGTGTAAAATTTAAAGCGAGACACTTCAAATTTTGTGTAAGCACTCCTTATTTTAATATAAGAAAAGTAATTTAAGTGTTTTTTGAAATTCATCCCCTAAAGGTTCAAAAAGGGGGTTGAAAATTTCTACAGAGATGGAGTCAAATTGTAACTTACAGAGTTACAACTATCTTATTGACTTCTTATTAAAATACAGTAATTTATGAAATTCATCATCTAAGGGTTTAAGGATTGTTGAAAGGAAAGGTAGGTTGAAAGTTTGTATGAAGCTTGAGGGAAATGTAAAGCGAAAGATTTGATACTTTGTGTAAACTTCCTTACTAAAATACAATAATAGAAATGGTATATGATTTTCCTATCTGAATCACTACCGGTGCACTCGTAGGTTGCATATCTTTATGATCAACTTGGTATGCCTATGTCAATAACAATAATAATACTACTGGTTACAAGTATTCTTTTGCGCATGTGAAGCCGTGGTCAAAAGCTAGTATTATATGTATTTACCATGAGATAATATTGGCCAGTTACGGAGTCTCAAAAACTGGTTCGGGATCATGACCCAATCATCCATCCTATCCATCTATATCCAGCGCATATAGACTAACGTTGTATGGTACGGAACCCTTCGTACGGGGTTCCACCTCGCACCTGACCAATTTATCTGTACTGTATGTACCTAACGACCGCGCGATATAATACTAGTAACAGACGTTCCGATTTGGCTGGAGCCGACCGTCCGACCACGACCAAAACGGAAAGTGTGTAGGGCGGTCGGTCCAACATAATTATTATTATTACTGGTTGGACGTGGTCGGCTCGCTGGCGCATCCGACAAGCCGACCGTCCAACCAAAACGGAACGTCTGGAAGCTTTGTTCCGACCAAAAGCAGCTCAGTCGCATTTGCAACGCCGCCGACGCAGGACGTCAACATGGAGGATGACGGAGAAGGAATGAATGCGCATACAGAACGCGAGATAATAATCAACATTTTAGAATTATACAAAAGGTTTCCTTGTTTGTGGGACTTGTCCCATTTTTTAGAGGCACTAATGTAGCTGCCACAGCTATAGCGGCTATCGCCTGTTTTGAAAGGGTGGCCGGCATGACGGCCGTTCACTATTCAGAGCAAAGACAACTGTAGGGTACAGTTGTGGGGACGGATGGTGAGGGACCATGAGTTGTGACATTGAAGTTTTCGATAACGAGTATCGAGTTTACTATCTGTGCATCTCGCTTGTACCATTTTAGTGCGAACGAGATGCACAGATAGTAAACTCGATACTCGTTATCGAAAACGTCAAAGTCACAACTCATGGTAAGGGTACTGACGGCTGGATAGCCAACCGTCGGAACGTCTGTAGCAATGTTGGAACTTTCCGTTTTGGTCGTGGTCGGACGGTCGGCTCCAGCCAAATCGGAACGTCTGTTACTAGTATAAGCGCGCCGCCGCGGCTCCCGCGCACTCGGCTCAGTGCCCGCCATGCGCTCGCTCACCCTCCTCGTGTTGCTCGCGCTCGCCGCCGCCGCCATGGCCGACACCAAGCTGTACGACCTGGCCCAGGCCGACGCCCTCTTCGAGCAGTTCGTCAAGGACTACAACCGCCAGTACAAGGACGCGGCCGACCGGCAGCTGCACTTCGAGGCCTTCAAGAGCAACGTGCAGAAGATCAACGAGCACAACAGCCGCGGCTCGTCGGCCACCTTCACCATCAACAAGTTCGCCGACTACACCGAGGACGAGAAGAAGGCCATGACGGGGTTCAAGAAACCGTAGCGTGAGGTTCTTCTGGCGAGTTTGTACTCTTCATGATATTACACGTTTAATCTACGTTTGGTTGTTTAATTAGTGCCTATTACATAGTTATTAGCTTCCAAAGAAAATGTGATGTGAACCAACTGTGGAACCAACTACACAAACATTACTATCATTACACTATTTCCGTTAACTTTACTTACCGTTAACCAGGTACTGCATACGAAGGCGTTACAATTTTTAACTCTATTGAAAGTGAGTTAAAGTTCGAATTCAAACAAATATTTTTAGACGTTATACAGTATAGTGTTAAGGGGTCGATGTTGATTTCTCTAAGATATTAGTATTTTAACTCTTATTTTTAAACATAATGGCCGTATTAGTGTGAGCATTTATGAGAGGTAGGGCACAGCGTTGACCATCACGCTTGAATCTGGAGCAGCCCAACTGGGGAAGTACCTCCTCCTTACAGAAGACCACAGCCATAATAGCACTGCTACCTTTCAGGTATGTAGTGTTGTCTTCCTGATGGTGAGTAAGGTTCCCAGAGCTCCAACCCCCTTATAGGTCGGCAACGCGCTTGTAACTCCCCCGGTGTTACGGGTGCCCATGGGCGACGGTAATTGCTTACCATCAGGCAATCCGTCTGCTCGTTTGCCACCTTTATCATAAAAAAAGAGCAGTTGTTTATTAAGTTCAAATATCGTCAGGTGACAACCAAAACTGACTAAGTACAATAAAATAATTAAGCAAAAATCAACCTTATTCAGGTACTAATATTTATGATTAACTTGTGGTAGTAATTAGTGAGTATTTGTTGTCACCTGACGATTGTGTTGTGTGTAATGTCAGCGTCACTATGAACCGCATAATAAGTTACAGAGAACATAACAAAAATAAACGTAATATTTTAATATTGCCATGTGAAGAGTGATACACCTTGTCGTATGGCAATATTATACCATTATAAAAGAAACAACGCACCAACAACACTGTGTCGTAATTAAATGAACTATAAACTAACTAGTATATAACTAACTAAGTAGTAGTGAACTATAAAACTCGGTGCCACAGTTTATATAAATAGGGTTTATATAAACTATTTCAAATATTAGTGGCAGTGCGTTTACCGAATTCACTCGGCTTTTTAATAAACAGTACTGCACCTTAATTCATATTGTGTTTATTACATACCGCGTGGACCAGAGACTCGGTTCATAAAAACTGACATTGACAAACTGGCTTTGGCTTGAAACTAACACAGACAGACATTTTCTGAGATCCTTCTAAAACGCTTCTCGCGACGAGTGCTGCGGGGTTATTATATCGTTCGGTTAGTAAAGTCGCTTGCTAATGGATGAACATGCTTTCTGGAATCTGATCGTAAAATTCCTTTAGTTATGTGAATATTTTATCTGTAATAGTATATTAGACCCGTTCCTTTGACCCGTTGGTAGAGAATGCCATATGCCATTAAGTCCGCTATTTGTACTTTCTTGTATTGTACAATAAATATTAAATATAGGTATAAATAATATATACGTATTATCTACAGGACGCCAAGTAAATAATGAAAGACAGCTACTGTTTGTTACTAACAACTATGAAGTCTTTATATTTACTTCGAAGTAAAGGTTCAGTACCCGTACCATGAGTTGTGACATTACGGTTTTCGATAACGAGTATCGAGTTTACTATCTGTGCATCTCGTTCGCACTAAAATAGTACAAGCGAGATGCACAGATAGTAAACTCGATACTCGTTATCGAAAACCGTAATATCACAACTCATGGTACGGGTACAGACATTTTTTGTCAATCGCTCAAACAAGTAGAGCTCTGTAGCAGATGGTTGATTGACACACAAACAGCCTTGTGATCGTACAGTGTTGCACAACCCGAGCGAGCCGCACAAAGAATCGATGAATGAACAAAGAGCGGCTCGGACTGCAGGAGAGTTGTCACGTCTCGTGTGTTGACGTCAGCGCGCCGCGTATATTGTGCAGTATTGTTACAATTCAATTACAATTACTTTAGTGTCACCTAATTATTAATCGTTTTTTTAGGGTTCCGTAAAAACGAGGGGCGCTGCTCGTCTGTCACGTACCAGACTCTCTGGTATCTCAGGAACCATGATAGTATTTCTGTTGGAGCTGTAACAGAATTACAACAAATAAAAAAACAGTATAATAGTAGTTTATGTATCTGTGCATAATAAAGGGCATTACAACAAGAGTGTGGGTTAATAATATCACACGATTGTTGTAATGCCTAATTATGTATAGTTACATACACTACTTTATCTACACACATATCATAAATGTTTTAAGATGGGTTCAGGAACCGTAGGGAAATAACCTGCAGTATTACTAGTGTTACTTGAAACATTAAAAAGTCAACGAACAAAACAAATGACAGCATGGAATGGCGGCGTTGCGTATTTCATATCTCAGTCAAATATTTTTTTTAAACCATAGACAAGCGAATGAACTCTGTATTCTATTGTCACTCGAGTTCTTATGTCGTTCGATTTTTATTAAAAAAACATAACGAATTAGCGTTTCGTATCTGTGACTGTTTTAATATCTATAGATACTAGAATAGAAACCCCACTTGAATTTGACAGCTGTTCCAAATTTAAACTCATAACCTACGGATTTCAGTAGGTAATGTTAACATTACATCTCTCTCTCTCTCTCTCTCTCTCTCTCTCTGATGGTTGGTAATGCTGATATCATTGTCTACGGTTTCTGGACGCATTTTAGAGCACTTATGATATGTACGTAGATAAAGTATATAATTATGTATATATAATATAACTCGATATTTTTGCTCGTTTATTTTCGATATTGATAACGGCAACCGGCAGACGCTTGAAATACAATAAATATTAAATAAAAAATATGAATATACAGAATACATATACATATAATCAGCTAAGACCTATTTAATCATTTTTTTTATTATTACATGTTTTTATTTGCTTTGATTTTTAAGTAGTAACACTATATTACTACGTGCTAGTTACTACTATATAAATTGTGATAGATGAGTTTTAATTATTTAAGAACAAAACCGGGATGTGACCGGGTGGACTAATTGGCCAGAGCGTCAGCCGCGACAGCTGGAGATGCGGGTTCAAATCCTGCCTCGGCCGCCTGGGCACGGTCTGAAGTATATGCCATGTATATCAATTTATAATAGGATCCAGTGGGTGTGGGTTCGAGTCCCGCTGCGAGTCAACATTTTGCTATTTTTCTTTCGATTTAAATATCGAAGATATTCGCTAGCAGACGCTTTTGCATAATAAAAAAATACATAATAGGATTATTATTACTTATCACACGTTCTTTCGAAATATTGGTCGTAGCCGTTTTCCAAGTGTGTAACTATACTCGTAGGTATTACAATGTAATGATACAAATTATTGCATTACTCTTTTATCAGCGGGCTCTCAGTGCGTGTACATTACTCATTAACATTGTCCTTTGTTTGACTAAAGGCTGCTTTATCCATATAAAACCCTATTACCGTCAATTGTCAGATACGGTGGGTAATAATAATGAATATTTAAGTAATGTAATGTTTTTCGTGACCGAAGAGCTGGCGCCTTCCTCAGCTGACCTAATGATGTAGGTCATTAGGTCAGCTGATTTTACATTAATAGCGTTACATTAAATATTAAGGTACCTTATTAATTTAATAATTTATGGTAATTTTACTCATGGGAGTCATGGGGTAACGCAATTTCGATATCAGTTGGAAGTGTTCTGATATATGTTATATTTAAGGATTAAGGATTACACCCTGTATACTATAGAGGATAGGGACTAATTGTACCTACTTAATTATATCTACGACACTATACACCTGCCACTGTCACCCACAGAGGGCCCTGCCACACCCTACTAATCAATATACCCTATGGCAGGGTAAGGTAATGCCACCAATGTTGGACACTTTTAGCTGACAGGCACCAATGATGGACACTTAGTTCTTATTTCAAAAATCATAAAGTTATAAATTGAATATGTCCCAACAAATGCACAACACTTAACTCCTTTGAAATAAGCACTAATGTTCATGATTGGTTCCTTGTCCATTACTGGTGCCGTCACCTTAGGCTAAACAATGGCACGCGTGCCATTGATGGCACGCGACACAATATTTTGGGCACGTCGCCGAGAGCGAGAGTTTCTCAAGATGTTGGTCGAGACTCTTCGCTATGAGACCGTTCGCGGAAACAAATATCGGTACAATGATCGCCGAATCAACTTCCCACATGGCGGTTACCTCGTGAGCCAAGTCCAAGTTGATAGTATTTATTTTTTATATTCCAATTATTCCAAATAATCAGAAAGTCAAAATTATTTGATGGCACGTCAATGACCCCATAAAATCATTTTTTTGAAAAAAATGCCACGTTGATGCATAAAGGTTCGCCTACCCTGCTCTATGGGATGAATCGACGTTTTCCCAGCGATTCCATGGTAATCTGTGTTAAATTTGATATGGGCACGCCGAGAGAACGCGGGACAGAAACGCTAGCCATTGCAGCCGACCAACCAATGAGTACCTATAAATATTCACAATAATAAACACCTACCCGACATGCCGCTGACACCAGGAAACACTAACAGGTTTACAGCTGAGCAACTGTGACGACTATGCTTGTGTTAGCATGGTCGACCTTGTGTTGCCGTGAACGCTCATACAGAGTGCGTCGTATTGTCAAGATCCTCACCTTGAACTGATGTTTGTTAAACACTAACTTTGCCTCCTTCTATAACAAATAACTGTTGAAAAATATAAAATTAAAACTGAAACAAATATAAATAAACTTTTAACATAAATAAACTTTTAACAAAAAATAAACCCGACTTCAAATAGGTACTTAACAGCAACAAATAATTGTTTTCTTTATCACTTGATAACTACTTTTGGACTATTTAGAACAAATCAATTTCTTAGGACAATTGTATACAATTATTTTTGGTTTTGGAGTCGGTGCCAGCCACTTTTTTTGTTTCTTCGGCAGTCGTGAATAAATTGATATCTGAAGCACTGCCGCGAAAAACGAATTTCGTAAATTTCGGGCATCTTTCTATTTTACCCCTATTAAGACCTCATGAGAGCGACAGAGACAATAGTTTGAAATTAACGAATATCGTTTTTGGCGGTAGCGCCTCAGTTTCAATATTTCACTTTCCTCTCGGTACACTCTGCACTATAATTTGTCGCTACCTTGAAAAAATCTCGTAAGTCATTCTGGCAATCAAAAAAAAAATGACGTAACTATGTATGGGATGAGTACATAGTTACTGCGTTTCTTCTTACAGTATCTGTGTCAGATACAAGATTTTTTCAAAGTAGTGACGGTATATATGTATTATATATTTTCTTAGTCCATTTTGTCAACAAATCAAAATCAAAACAGCTGACATGCACGTATAGCGGTGTAAAAAATATGAGTTTCAATTGTATGTTGAGTAGCGTGGCTGGCACCGACTCCAAAACCAAAAATAATTGTATATAATTGTCCTAAGAAATTGATTTGTTCTAAATAGTCCAAAAGTACTTATCAAGTGATAAAGAAAACAATTATTTGTTGCTGTTTAGTACCTATTTGAAGTCGGGTTTATTTTTTGTTAAAAGTTTATTTATTTTTAGCCTTTTAGTTTCTCATTTTGTCACTGATTTTTAATAAACGAATATGGGCAGACAGTGTCCTTTGTGCCAAACGAGGAAATATTATAATAAAAGGAATACATATACCTAAACGTTGCAAAGAGACAAAATTTATGTCTAATTGAGTCGTGTTCGAAGCTTTGGACCGATTTGGACGCTAATAAACTGTCAAACCGAACACTTGACTACAGATCGTTAACTTAACGGAGATGATGAGACTCGAAATCGTCATCTGATACTTATCGTGGCACATAACTAATGCAACGCCAGACACAGGCAATACTGCGATCTCGAATGTGGCGGAAGACTACGATCGCTAACCCGTTTGGCAAGCGTGGCGATTATGGCATTTACCCCCATGCAAGACACACGAAAGCCGTGGCCTCGAGTTCCCAGGGGCCCACGATACCCTAGTTACCGTAGCGGCCAGTGTACCAACGAGGTCAGGTGTGCGAAGAATAGCGCAAAATCGGTCATTGTGGGTCACTTTAGGGGGAATCTATGTTCAGCCGTGGCCGTCCTTTGGTTATAATGATGATGATAAGATAGTTGTTACCAGAGTGCATCACATGGCAACTCCATTAAGCCCAAAAACGGCTACATTACACTTTTATATCATGTGGTTCCGTTGCCAGAAGGTGGTACTTCCTGAACATAAATGCTTGATCTGTTGCCGAGAAATTTAATTTGTTATACGTTTTAATTGCATTTTTTAAGAGTCCCGAATTACGTAGTTCAGAGATAATGCACTAAAAAATAACATGCAACCGAATTAATGACCTCCTCCTTCTTAAAGTTGGTTAAAAATATGTGCATGGTTACCAAAGTGCATCTCATGACGATTCCTTTAAGCCCAAACACGACCCCGCTACACTATTTAATCATGGAGTTCCGTTGCCTACTTTCCGGCTACAATCATCAGATGAGGTTACTGGTAATATTTCATCAGTAATCCCTAAATTAACTTCGTCATAGTCACTTTAGTATCTCAATCTAAATATCTCACCGCCACCCAGGAAACACAAGGAGTTTTGTATGACCACCTATGGTCTTCTTCATCAGTTCTTCTTCACAAAATACTATTTTCTGAATACAAATGCTTGACTTGTCACCGAATATACTAAATTCGTTGTACATGCACCTATAAATTTTGAAGAGTTCTCTTAATTCCTCATGGATCCCATCATCAGATCTGAAATCTGGTAACAATGGGACCAACCTTGAAGTAGATGCTTTCAAACAACGAAAAAATTTTTGAAATCGGTCCTTAAATAACGGAGTTCTGAAGTAACACACAAAAAAAAAAAAAAATATTTCGTTCATTTCGCCTGTTGTTTATTGCGTTGAACGAAATCGAAAAAAGAGGCACTACAGATAACATACAATTTGTAAGTCTTGTAATTGATCTCCATCTGTATTTCTGTATTTGTGTGAAGGGAGCCTCTCCGAAACCACTACTAATTTTCTTCTAACTGAAAACACCGCGCTGACTGGACCGTGATGAATGTCAAATAGCTTCAAAGAACAATACGTGAGTCCTTCTCACGTATTGCTCTTTAAAGCTATTTGAAATGAGTTGTTATGTATTCACAAACGATTTATATAGGATCTACGGTAAACTAACGTTATCCAGTTTTCACTAAGTACAGAGACATCTAGGAGATGCAAACCTAAACAAATTACACATAGGCACGAACAAGGATTTACATATTTATTAAAAAAATTAAAGCGGGTCTATCGCGAATTAAAATTTAATTTAGGGGCTGGACCCGCTTACCCTAACCCGTTCAACGCGGTACCCCGTTAGTCGAAAATTACTACCTTGGTGATATTTTACACAAAGAAACCGGCCAAGGGCCTGTCGGGCTTCGCTCAGTATAGGGTTCCGTAGTTTTTCGTCCGTTACAGTAAGTGTCCCTACTTAAGAGTTACAAAAACATAGAGTTGACATATTAAGTACAGAACCCTAAAAACGGGCCCAGTAAGGACGGTGATATGATAACTAAAGAAAAAGGAGAACCTACAATTTTATTATTATTATAACACCGCCATGTACAGTCAAGTGTAAAAATTAATTCACTGCCAAAGTCTCAAAAATATGTACCGAGCAACTCTATTGTACAGTAAATATTATCGTACGCAATAATCGCCAGTCGAGAATCGTATAAATATGGTTACATTGATGCGAGAAATAAAAACTCGTTTACGATTATGTCATTCGATACTCGTACGGAGATTATCGCCAGACGACATAGTTAACACGACGAGCTGCATTCTACGGAGATATTTGCTGACGACGCCTCGACTCATCTAAACTCGTTCTCGTATGACATTTTTTCACGTACATGCGAGTATCGCACGAATCGGTCAGAAACGATTTTCATACGAGTTTTACCCGCCAATTTACGTGATTTGTTGCTAATCAATCAACATTTGTACTGACAATATTCGTAATTACCTAATTATATTTCTTGAGTTTGGCCCAAAACAAATAACTTTAAAAATCAAAAATATACGTAGACAATATTTACAAGAATGGAAGTAAGTGAAATCCTCTGTAGGAACTGCAGGAGCCGGGGCTAGTAATGTTTACGTTCCCAAGTTACCTTGGTACGAGGCATTAAACTCGTTTTTGAGGAAACCTTCAGAGTTTCGGCAAACATGAACTCGAAATATGATTCTTGCATTGCTATAATGTTTACACGGAAACATCCAACCATATAAGGCGCCATTTGCCATGCGATATCGTACGTTTAGTTTACACGATAACATAATTTTTCTCGTGCTACGATAATCGTACACTCGAAGCAAGAATTTCGTACCGTCTAAATGGGCCTTAAGGTTGTAGGACGTATTTATGAAAGGATTCGGTACATATTTTTGCACTTGACTGTAGGATATGACCGACATGAACGTTCCACGACATCTCTCGGCAAATTAAGTAAACTTTTGCGCTTAAAGTATGGAAGATGATTTTAATGGGATAATTATTTATTGCGTGATCCGATTTTCACCATTTTTACTTTATTTGAAAGCACATTGTAGTTTTGTAGAAATTATAGGTATCTGCTTATACGGTAAAATTACAAAGTAAGTTCAGAAATTGTTTTGTAGGTAATATTTTTCAAAAACTATTAAACCTCTTAAGTTCAAAATAATTTTCCTTGAAAGTTTTTATAAAGAGTTGAAATTAATTTTTTATTTATTATTTATTTTATTTTTTCATATTTTTAAAATTTATGGTTTAAGTTTTAAAAATATGTTCATTAGAGGGGGTGGGGGGCCATTTTTTTTTTATACTTCGGGAGGGATTATTTCCGAATGATTTATTTTTGAATGATTTTAGTGAACCCCAAATCGTTTTTAAATACCTATACAACAATATATATATTACACATTAGGGTTGAAATAATAAAAAGTGTGTTTTCGCCTTCTTGGTTTTTCAAAATCTACACCCCCAAATTAGTAAAACATCTCCCATGAGTATTCTTGGTTTTTTTTTTTTAACAGTGAATGTTCTCAATCATATATTTTGGACTTTACATCCCCTAACCAAATAAGGTAAGAACTACAAAATATTACATTTGAAATACTGGAAGTAAGACGCGAGTTAACTACTACTAGCGCCATCTAGTGATGTTATCGTAAACTGTTCCGTAGGTTTCCCTGTATTATACGCACAATGAACTATTATATACATTTTCTTTTGATTGTTAGTTTCGGAGATCAGAGGGGATTGGTAAATTTTCGTGTTCTTACATAAATCAAATCCAAAGAATTTACTTTACAAAATAGAACAAAAATATATTTGAGATCCTCATAAGCCTTTCACTCTTATGTAGTTACCAACATTATATCAGCAAACGAACGTCCACTTATGGACGCGCATCCAGGAATTCCCGTGATCTTTACCAGGGCAGCCCACGCCGCGACTTCGAGAGCGAGATCCTTTACGCCCATTGGCCATCGGATAGTGCAATGTCTCCCGCACACTGCCTTTTAAGCGTTCGGGAGGGCTAATATTTAAATATGTATCATATTTCGGTGCCATATGTCGTCTCTGGCTACGCACACTGGTCAAAGACTCGTCTAATTTTGTGGTAATTGTAAAGTAGGACTTTTGGCGTATCACTTCTGCTTTCACGTTACTCTTCCAGATGAAGGAGAGACAATCAGGGACCGGTCAACCTTTTCCGCGACAAAAGCCATTAAAAGGGCGTCCCTTAAACACGGTTAACACATTGAAAGACTTACCAGTTTGAACTGCTAGCACATATATTTGACTATCCCTTGCCGTACGACTAAGCCAAAAATAAAACTAGCCCTTTACAATCACTAACTGCTATCCTTTATGCCTTGCTATCCCTTAAAAAGGGTTACCCTTATTACTTAGCGCTATTTATAAAGCTTTCCCTTTAGTAATGTCGTAGCGTGAAAGACGTGCGCGCGTCCATCAAATCAAAGAAGTCAAAGAAAACGCTTTAAAAGGGATAGCGGGCCGGTCCCTGGAGACAATTTAACTAGGTTTTGAGTTAGGTTAGGTTTTGAGTTAGGTTAGGTTTTGAGTTAGGTTAGGTTTTGAGTTAGGTTAGGTTTTGAGTTAGGTTAGGTTTTGAGTTAGGTTAGGTTTTGAGTTAGGTTAGGTTTTGAGTTAGGTTAGGTTTTGAGTTAGGTTGGGGTGCAGGGCTGGTAGACCTCCTCGTGGTGCACCCTGGGAGGGGTAGGACAGACGCTCAGTTGCGCGTTGCTGTCTTCCCTCTGCTAACTACCAGCCACAGTCGTGGGCAATGCAGTCGAGTAACTCCTGCGTGGGCTTTAGTGCCGTGTTTTGTGATGGTCGTGCAGATGCACTATTGGTGTGTTGTAGGGCCTTTCATGGTCAGAGGTCGCCTCAAGGCGGCGTGGGATGGCGAGCCTTCAAGGCTTGCGGCGCGGCGGGTCTGGCAGTCACAGTCCTGTGACTGCTGGGTGGGTTTCGGCCTCCCGTCGGGCAACCCGTAACCCGCACTGAGCGGGACGGGGGCGCTGCTCATGGAGAGTAGTGCCGCGTGGAGACAACCACTATAATAAATCCCCAATCCTAAGGTGAGCGGACCGTGCCGATGGGATGCGTGGCTGGAGGGAGTCCAGTGCCAAGCGTGCGGGGGAGCTCACCCCCTTAACAAAAGAGACGACGATGTGGAGTCATTGGAGTAAAGGAATAATGGAATCACGCAGCTTTGAAAAGATTCTCCGAGCGGGTACTCAATCCCGTCCTTCTGCTGACGCGGAAGGCTGCCCCAACGTATACGGAGGGGGCACAAACTGCATCGTAGACCGGCAAGATGTCGGTCTCCGTGAACACGAAACTGGCTCAGTTATAACGGAAACTGAAAACTCTTACGAATTGGATCACAATGCGAGGGAAGATGAGTGTCAGGAGATGGACTGCCAAGACACATCGCTGAAGAGAGTTAGGGAGGAGAGCGATGCGAGTGACGATGAGTCGGCTCCAATCCCAAAGATCTCGGAGGCCAGTAGAGGGCGAAGTAAAGGAGCACATACTGGACTTTATACGGCGAAAGCTCAGCTCCGGTTGCTCGCCGAGAAAGACGCGAAGGACGCAGAAGAAGCTGCAAGGCTTAAAAAATGGAAGGCCGCAGAGGAGGTTCTGAAACAAGCAACCCCGAAACGAATTACGAGATTGTCCGAAGTTGACCCGGGAGACAGAGTGAGGCATTGCGCCAACACTCTGTTGACCGAAATAGCCAGGAGCGCTAATATAAAAGGTGACGTACGAGGCCGACTTAACTCTGCGTGCAGAGAGTTGCTGGAACTTGCCAACATTCAGCAAGAGTCGGATATTGTCCGTGCATTAAGAGCGGACAACAAACGAATGCGAGAGCAGCTGGCCCAATGTCAGCAGGAAACGAAGGCTCTCCGCATAGCCTTCTCGGAGAGAACATCCTCCAACGAGGTGGATCGAGCAGAGACCATTGTTGAGAGAAACACGCCCGATCTCCTTCAAGAGCTGGGGAAGCTCATGGATGACCGCCTCGAGACCTTCCAGCGGGAAATATTTAATTCCTTGGGTGGCATGGTGAATGCTCGCCTAGCGAATATCGTGCAAAGGTTGCCCCCAGAGCCGGTCCTCCGACCACCGCTGCAGGCAGACAAAAGAGCTGCAGCCACGGCCAAAGCAGCTGGAACTGTGACTAACCAGCTGCCACCTAAAGCGGCAGTAGACTTAAGAGAAGAGGCGACCAAAGATGGAGAACCAAAGAGTGCTCCGAAGAATAAGGGGAAAGGAAAGGGCAAGAAAACCCAAACCAAGGTGCCTCCTGCTCCGCGTGCAGTAGAGATTGCACCTCCTGTGGCGACCCCTGTGCCAGCTGCGCAGCCTTCAACTTCGAAATCCCAATGGGTAGAAGTGGTGAAGAAAGGGAAGGCTAAAATGCGCACCTCGCCTAATGCGGGAGCGACTAAGTTTCCGGTCAAAAAAACTGTCTCACTGGTGGTGCCCAAGACAACGGCAGTAGTAGTCGCCCTCAAGCCAGAGGCGGAAACCGACTACAAAGCAGTTATGGAGAAGGCCACAACATTGAAACTGTCGGAGATAGGTCTGGAGCATGTGCGGGTCCGGAAAACGGCGGCCGGAGCTCGAATAATTGAGGTGCCCGGCGCACAAAACGAAGCGGCAGCGGAGATGCTTATGGAGAAGCTTCGAGAGTTAGTGGGAGATGTGGCCGAGGTCTACCGGCCAATCAAAAAGGCTGAACTCCGGATTTCCGGCTTTGATGAGTCAGTTACAGTAGAACTCATCAAGGCCAAGATTGCCGAAAAGGGGAAGTGTCTGGCCGAACAAGTGGAAGTCGGAAAAATCAGGTGGTTGAGTAATGGAACAGGTGCCGTTATTGTGAGATGCCCTGTGACAACGGCGAAAAATCTAACGCAGGAGCGCCGTCTTTTATTAGGTTGGATGGCGGCTCGAGTCGAAGCTCTGGATCCGTTGCCTATGCGGTGCCTTCAATGCATGGGCACCGGCCACACTAAGGCAATGTGTCCATCCCCGGTTGATAGGAGCTCACTTTGCTTCAGATGCAGTAGGCCTGGTCACGTCGCAAAGGAGTGCACTGCCTCAGCTCCTTGGTGCGGCGTATGTAACCAGGCAAAGTTGGCCGCAGGACATGAGATGGGGGGACCATCTTGCAAACCCCCTCCATCCAGAGGAAGAGAGAACACCACAAGAACCCGGCAGACTTCCAACGCGGCTAATACACAGGACGAGGGATCAGACGAAATGCAGCTCTAATGCCAGCAAGACCTACACAACAACTCGAGGTCCTGCAGACTAACGCAAACCACTGCGCCCGTGCTCAAGACTTATTAATCCAGCATATGGCGGAGTGGGGCATTAGTGCTGCAGTCGTAGCGGAACCGTATGCGGTCTCCCACCAGCCCAACTGGGTGGGAGACACAAGCGGCATGGTAGCGGTTGTTGTCCCATCAATGGGTCACCCTCCAATAACGAGGGTTGCCACTGGCCCAGGCTACGCAGCGGTAAAATGGGGGGGAATACTATTAATCGGGGTGTACTTCTCCCCTAACCAGCCGCTGTTCGCATTTGAGCAGTTTCTCGAGGGTCTGGAAAGAGTAGTTGGAGCTGCCGCACCAATGCCAGTACTGCTTATTGGAGACCTCAACGCCAAATGTGAAGCATGGGGATGCCCGCGGACGGACCCGAGAGGAGAGGTCCTATGGGATTGGGTGACGGGATTGGGACTAGAAGTTCTTAATCGGGGCACTTCAAACACATGTGTTCGCCAGCAAGGCGGGTCCATAGTCGACGTTACCTTCGCTACCCCGGTGGTTGCAGCCCGCGTCTCACAGTGGCGAGTGCTCGACGAGGTAGAGACCCTCTCAGACCACCTTTATATAAGGTTTAGAGTATCTGAAGTGGCCAGAGCTCCGGTTCCCAACCCAGCACGTGGAAGAAGAGGGGCATTCCCAAAATGGGCTTTGGGAACATTAGACCGCGACGCAGCAGAGGAGGCTGCACTGGTGGAGGCCAGATGGGGCCGCCCGTTTGACGCAGCGAACGTAGAAGGAATGGCACAGCAGTTCAGAGAATCACTGACTGCTGTGTGTGATGCAGGAATGAGGAGGGCGGGGAAGTTGCTGAACAAACAGCAGGTGTACTGGTGGACGGAGGAAATTGCAGGCCTCCGCCTCGAATCTAACAGTGCGCGTCGGGCGTTCACCCGCTGCAGACGCCGACGACGTCACACGGCGCAGGAAGAAGCCCTCTTATACGAAGCCCTAAAACAGGCGAAGAAGGCCCTCTCAACGGCTATTGCGAAAGCAAAAGAGGCGGCGTATAAGGAGTTTCTGGGCACGCTTAATAGGGATCCCTGGGGACGACCGTATAAAGTCGTCCGCAATAAGATGAAGACTGGCCCCGGCATGGATTCCCTAGAACCTGAGATCCTCCAAAATGTGGTTGAGGGCCTGTTTCCGACGGCGCCGATGTTCGACCCACCCTGCATGGTTGGCCCGGTGGAGGAACCAGCTGAACCGGAAGATATCCCTTTGATCTCGGACGGTGAGATGGGAAGGGCGACCCTCTGCCTTCGCGGCGGTAAAAAGGCCCCGGGCCCGGATGGTGTGCCTCGCTCGGCCCTTCTGGTGGCGCTGGTACACCTTGGGGACCGCCTCAAGTCCCTCTTCGACAGCTGTTTTGAGGCAGGGCGGTTTCCTGAATGTTGGAAGCAAGGAAGATTGTGCCTCCTCCGAAAGGACAGTCGTCCGGCGGACTCACCCTCGGGATGGAGGCCAATTGTGCTGTTGGATGAGTCCGGGAAAATGTTCGAACGCATCATCGCTTCCCGGATCATCCAGCATTTAGAGCGAACAGGCCCGAATATATCAGACCGCCAGTTTGGTTTCCGAGCGGGGCGGTCAACAATGGACGCATTGGGCGCCTTGAGGGCTTTTCACGAGAATGCCTCGGGCAGGAGGGAGGGAGTAGTAGCCGTGTCGCTCGACATAGCAAACGCGTTCGGCTCCCTCCCATACTCGGTGATCTTAGAGGCACTACGTTACCACGGAGTGCCACTTTACTTGAGGCAGATTATTGAGCACTACCTCTCAGAAAGGGTAGTGCTATATACAGAGCGTGGAGGACAAAGAAAACAGCGGGAAATGACTTGCGGAGTCCCTCAGGGGTCGGTGCTCGGGCCCCTCTTATGGAATGTGGGATTTGACTGGGCAATAAGAGGGGTCCTACTCCCCCGGATGGCTGTTATCTGCTATGCGGATGATACAATGGTGGCCGTCCGGGGCGCACAGTTAAATGAAACCCTGCGAAGGGCGACAGTGGCGGTTGACCTTATGGTTAGCCGTATAAGGATGTTGGGACTCAAGGTGGCCCTCGCAAAAACGGATGCCATCATATTTGATAAGAGGGGCTGGCGGCCACCTGCCAACACTGTCATTCGTGTCGGAGGCGAAGAGATTCAAGTAAAGCCCCATATAAAATATTTAGGGATCTATCTTGACCACAGTTGGAGTTTTGGGGAACACTTTCGCCAGCTGGCTCCTCGTATTGTGGGGGCCGCATCGGCGCTCAGCAGACTGTTGCCCAACGTGGGAGGGCCCTCAGTGGTGTGCCGCCGCCTTTATGCGGGGGTCGTTAAGAGCATGGCCCTGTATGGTGCGCCGATCTGGGCAGACCGGCTCAGCGAGACCAATAAGGCCCTGCTGAGAAGACCACAAAGGGTGGTTGCAAGAAGAATATGCAGGGCCTACGTGACGGTAAGCTGGGCAGCGGCATGCGCCTTAGCTGGCACTCCTCCGTGGGAGTTGGATGCGGTAAGACTGGCCGAGGCGCATAAGGAGAGGGTAAGGAGCAGGGACACTGGACAATACCCTGCTCCAAGGGAGTTGAGGGCCGCCCGCTTGGAGGCGGAGCTAAAGGTGCGGGAGGAATGGAAGAGCGACCTAGAGGACTCCCCATATGGAGTCCGCACCATAGGGGCACTGCTCGGGTCATTTGACCAGTGGCTGACCAGAAAATTTGGATCGCCGGGGTTCAGGCTGACGCAGGTAATGACTGGACACGGATGTTTTGGTCATTACCTGCATAAAATTGGGAGGGAGCCCAGCCCTGCCTGTCACGAGTGCGGGGCTGATGACGACACGGCTCAACATACCCTGGCGGTGTGCAGCCACTGGGAGGAGGAGCGCCGTACCATGGTGGCGGCACTGGGGGTGGATGATCTCTCGCTGCACAACGTTGTAACTGCCATGTTGTCCAGCGAGAGATCCTGGGAGGCGGTGGCCTCCTTCTGTGAAACAGTCATCTCGCAGAAGGAGGCCGCGGAGAGGGAGCGCGAGAACAGTGAAGACGCGCTCCCGATCCGGCGCAGACGGAGAGGTCGAGCACGCCCAAGGGGCCGACCTCTGTAGGGCCAGTGGGTAGGGGACCCACATTGCACAGGCCCTACACTGACGTCTGGGGGGAAGGTCAAGCGTTTCTGACCTTCCCCTCCTTTGGCGCGGGTGCTCTGGCGTAGACAGCCAGAGCCGCCGGGGGGCGTCGTGGTGAGTGCTCGTTGACCCCATAACGCCCCCAAAACGGCTTGGTGACGGAAACGCCGGTGTGTTTTTAGTGGGTAGGCTCTTCCCCTCCCTCTGACTAGCAGAGGGGGTTGCGGGAGGAGAGAGCCCCACATAACCCCCCACAATGGCCTCTCCCCGGGCCGGGGGGTATGCGTCATGCATTTTCACACCGACAAAAAAAAAAAAAAAAAAAAAAAAAAAAAAGGTTTTGGGTTAGGTTAGGTTTTGAGTTAGGTTAGGTTTTGAGTTAGGTTAGGTTTTGAGTTAGGTTGGGGTGCTAGACAGGAAACCTCCCCGAGTGCCAGGGCTCTTCTCATACCTTTTGATCCGGTTGATCCGAAGGTAAGGGAAGAGTTCTGGACGGTGCACCCTGGGGGCAACGGTAAGCGATCTTCTTGTTGGCTCACAAGAGATCGCTTACCGGTGCTGCAAATATCCTGTGTGGGGGGGATGGGGGGTTCCGCGCCGGGTTGAGCTGGTTCTCCCTGGGCGCGGCAGGTGACGGTGGCTGCAGGATGGACCTCGGTCCTCCTGCGGTCTCTTTGGGGGGCACTGCGGGCAGGGGAACTAGTGTCCTGCGCCGTTGCGTGGTGGGCCGCTCCGATCCTAGTTGGCAGGGTGCTGCTTATAACTAGGTCGGAGTGGTGAGGGGAGGGTGGGTCCTTTCGAGGACCCTGGCTTCCTCGGGGAACAGGGAAGCCGGTGCGGGAAGGCACGCTGGTTATGCTACAGCGTGCCTTATTGCGGTGAGGGTGCGCCCTAGGGCGCTGGTGCCGGTAGTGTTGTGGTAGAATCCTCGTGCATCCCGCGACACTACCACTCAGGCACGGGTGACGGCAGCATCCCAGTGTTTTAGTGGGTAGGCCGGTGCGATGCACCGGAGAGTCCCACATAACCAATACGTAATAACTGACTCCACCCCGGGGGTCTCTTGTTACGTAGTGGTATGCGTAACGCATTTCACTGGGTCAAAAAAAAAAAAAAAAAAAGGTTTTGAGTTAGGTTAGGTTTTGAGTTAGGTTAGGTTTTGAGTTAGGTTAGGTTTTGAGTTAGGTTAGGTTTTGAGTTAGGTTGGGGTGCTAGACAGGAAACCTCCCCGAGTGCCAGGGCTCTTCTCATACCTTTTGATCCGGTTGATCCGAAGGTAAGGGAAGAGTTCTGGACGGTGCACCCTGGGGGCAACGGTAAGCGATCTTCTTGTTGGCTCACAAGAGATCGCTTACCGGTGCTGCAAATATCCTGTGTGGGGGGGATGGGGGGTTCCGCGCCGGGTTGAGCTGGTTCTCCCTGGGCGCGGCAGGTGACGGTGGCTGCAGGATGGACCTCGGTCCTCCTGCGGTCTTTGGGGGGCACTACGGGCAGGGAAACCAGGGTCCTGCGCCGTTGCGTGGTGGGCCGCTCCGATCCTAGTTGGCAGGGTGCTGCTTATAACTAGGTCGGAGTGGTGAGGGGAGGGTGGGTCCTTTCGAGGACCCTGGCTTCCTCGGGGAACAGGGAAGCCGGTGCGGGAAGGCACGCTGGTTATGCTACAGCGTGCCTTATTGCGGTGAGGGTGCGCCCTAGGGCGCTGGTGCCGGTAGTGTTGTGGTAGAATCCTCGTGCATCCCGCGACACTACCACTCAGGCACGGTGACGGCAGCATCCCAGTGTTTTAGTGGGTAGGCCGGTGCGATGCACCGGAGAGTCCCACATAACCAATACGTAATAACTGACTCCACCCCGGGGGTCTCTTGTTACGTAGTGGTATGCGTAACGCATTTCACTGGGTCAACAAAAAAAAAAAAAAAAAAAAAGGTTTTGAGTTAGGTTAGGTTTTGAGTTAGGTTAGGTTTTGAGTTAGGTTAGGTTTTGAGTTAGGTTAGGTTTTGAGTTAGGTTAGGTTTTGAGTTAGGTTAGGTTTTGAGTTAGGTTAGGTTTTGAGTTAGGTTGGGGTGCTAGACAGGAAACCTCCCCGAGTGCCAGGGCTCTTCTCATACCTTTTGATCCGGTTGATCCGAAGGTAAGGGAAGAGTTCTGGACGGTGCACCCTGGGGGCAACGGTAAGCGATCTTCTTGTTGGCTCACAAGAGATCGCTTACCGGTGCTGCAAATATCCTGTGTGGGGGGGATGGGGGGTTCCGCGCCGGGTTGAGCTGGTTCTCCCTGGGCGCGGCAGGTGACGGTGGCTGCAGGATGGACCTCGGTCCTCCTGCGGTCTCTTTGGGGGGCACTGCGGGCAGGGGAACTAGGGTCCTGCGCCGTTGCGTGGTGGGCCGCTCCGATCCTAGTTGGCAGGGTGCTGCTTATAACTAGGTCGGAGTGGTGAGGGGAGGGTGGGTCCTTTCGAGGACCCTGGCTTCCTCGGGGAACAGGGAAGCCGGTGCGGGAAGGCACGCTGGTTATGCTACAGCGTGCCTTATTGCGGTGAGGGTGCGCCCTAGGGCGCTGGTGCCGGTAGTGTTGTGGTAGAATCCTCGTGCATCCCGCGACACTACCACTCAGGCACGGTGACGGCAGCATCCCAGTGTTTTAGTGGGTAGGCCGGTGCGATGTACCGGAGAGTCCCACATAACCAATACGTAATAACTGACTCCACCCCGGGGGTCTCTTGTTACGTAGTGGTATGCGTAACGCATTTCACTGGGTCAACAAAAAAAAAAAAAAAAAAGGTTTTGAGTTAGGTTAGGTTTTGAGTTAGGTTAGGTTTTGAGTTAGGTTAGGTTTTGAGTTAGGTTAGGTTTTGAGTTAGGTTAGGTTTTGAGTTAGGTTAGGTTTTGAGTTAGGTTAGGTTTTGAGTTAGGTTAGGTTTTGAGTTAGGTTAGGTTTTGAGTTAGGTTGGGGTGCTAGACAGGAAACCTCCCCGAGTGCCAGGGCTCTTCTCATACCTTTTGATCCGGTTGATCCGAAGGTAAGGGAAGAGTTCTGGACGGTGCACCCTGGGGGCAACGGTAAGCGATCTTCTTGTTGGCTCACAAGAGATCGCTTACCGGTGCTGCAAATATCCTGTGTGGGGGGGATGGGGGGTTCCGCGCCGGGTTGAGCTGGTTCTCCCTGGGCGCGGCAGGTGACGGTGGCTGCAGGATGGACCTCGGTCCTCCTGCGGTCTCTTTGGGGGGCACTACGGGCAGGGAAACCAGGGTCCTGCGCCGTTGCGTGGTGGGCCGCTCCGATCCTAGTTGGCAGGGTGCTGCTTATAACTAGGTCGGAGTGGTGAGGGGAGGGTGGGTCCTTTCGAGGACCCTGGCTTCCTCGGGGAACAGGGAAGCCGGTGCGGGAAGGCACGCTGGTTATGCTACAGCGTGCCTTATTGCGGTGAGGGTGCGCCCTAGGGCGCTGGTGCCGGTGGTGTTGTGGTTGAAGGCCTCGTGGACCCCGCGACACTACCACTCAGGCACGGTGACGGCAGCATCCCAGTGTTTTAGTGGGTAGGCCGGTGCGAGTCACCGGAGAGTCCCACATAACCAATACGTAATAACTGACTCCACCCCGGGGGTCTCTTGTTACGTAGTGGTATGCGTAACGCATTTCACTGGGTCAACAAAAAAAAAAAAAAAAAGGTTTTGAGTTAGGTTAGGTTTTGAGTTAGGTTAGGTTTTGAGTTAGGTTAGGTTTTGAGTTAGGTTAGGTTTTGAGTTAGGTTAGGTTAGGTTAGGTTAGGTTAGGTTAGGTTAGGTTAGGTTGGCCCTATATGGGGCCCCCATATGGGCTGAAAGGTTGAGGGAGAAGACCAGGGCCCTTCTCCGTCGACCCCAGAGGGTCGTCGCGCTGCGTGTGAGTCGGGGGTACAGAACTGTCTCACACGCGGCCGCGTGCCTTCTTGCCGGCACCCCGCCGTGGGAGCTGGATGCTCAGGTGCTGGCAAGAAGATACGCCAGGAAAATGGAGGTTAGGGCAAGGAACGACCCCCCTGACCTTGAAGGCGAGGTGCGGGCTCGTCGCGAAGACGATGAGGCCCGCATCACTCAGTGGCGCAACGACCTGGAGGGCTGCCTCTATGGAACTCGCACCATAGGGGCTGTCCTCCCGTCACTCAGGGAGTGGGTAGGTAGGGATCATGGGACCCTTACCTACAGAATGACACAGGTAATGTCCGGACACGGCTGCTTCGGACATTACCTGTGTCGAATAGGGAGGGAGGAGCTGCCGTTATGCCACGAGTGCGGCGCTCCTGATGACACAGCACAGCACACGTTGGAAGTGTGCAATAGATGGGACCAGGAACGCCGCACTCTAACGGCTGAAATGGGAAGGTGGGGAAGGGATGACCTCTCGCTGCACAACGTCATCAAATTCATGTTGTGCAGCGAGAGGAACTGGGATATAGTAGCCTCCTTCTGCGACACCGTAATGTCTCAGAAGGAGGCCGCGGAGCGGGAGCGCGAAGAGCGGGCTGATGCGCCCCAGCTCCGCCGCAGGCGTAGGGGTCGAAGGCGGGCGCGGTTCATACGAGACGCATGAACCGCCCCCTCCCCCTGTAGGGCTGGCGGGTGGGGACCCGCCTCACACATGCCCTACGCGTCTGAGGGGAGGGCTCAGTAATCCTCCCCTCTATTAGGCGCTGCCCCCCGCAACAGGGGGGCGACCGGGGGGGTGTCACGGTAGAATGCCAAAAGTGACCCCGACTCCCCCCACTGAACGGTCAGGCAAGTACGCCCGGAGTGTTTTAGTGGGTATTCCCTTCTCTCTCTCCTAACTAGTAGGAGAGACCGGAAGGGCGAGTCCCACATACCCCCCGTAAGACCCTACCCCGGGGCTGGGGGGATGCGTAAACGCATTTCACTCCGTTAAAAAAAAAAAAAAAAAAAAAAAAAAAAAAGGGCTGCGGAGGGAGAGAAGTGTCGGCGGTATGGGACGTCGCTCTTCCCATCCTCTGCAGCCGTTTTAGGGTTTGGCGGCGGAGCCACAGACCTGATCCGCCGCTGGGTGCCGGTTTACTGGCACCCATGGCCTCCTGTGGCGGGTTCGAGGGGACCCGTCACAACACACCACGGAGGCCGAGGAGGAAGGCGCGCCCTACCATCTGGCGCGCCTGACGTGGTGGGCCTTCGGGCTACCGCGCTGGAGCCGCGCGAGCGGCTGCCGCCGGCGGGGTTGTGGAAGAGGGCGAAAGCGTACCTACGACCCCGCCACCAAGGCGGCGAGGCGGCAAATGGGGGGGTTTTTAGTGGGTACACCGGGTCTCATCAGCCCGGGGTCCCACATAACCACCTGGGTCCCCCCTCGCACCCAGGTGGTATGCGCAATGCATTTTCCCCCCCTCAACAAAAAAAAAAAAAAAAAAAAAAAAAAGGTTAGGTTAGGTTAGGTTAGGTTTTTTTTTTTTTAATGTTAGAACTTTTACTAGTCCAGCGGCCCTCGCTATTGGTACGGGCGACCGTGGACGTGTTTATTCGAAAGCTCCCGCTTATGATACGGGCTGCTTTAATTTTCTTTATTCTTATTATTACTCTGTTCTTTTATTGGGGGACGCGCGCGGCCGTCTGTTCAAGTGTTCGCAGTAGAGTTAGCACTCGACCAGACGGCCGCGCGGCGCTCCCTCTTTACACTGTGAGTGTGAGCTTTTTAATTTTTTAATTGTTTCTGTGATTGTTTTAACTGTTTAAATTTTTATCTATTTACATGCTTATTTTAATTTTTAAGTGTTATTGAATTTTTTCAAGGTATTTATTATTTTATTACTATGATTAATGAATGACTCTATTGTTTCTTCTTTCTGTATAATTTGGTCTAGTTTATACGGTTCAAGTCGGTGAATATTGCAAAGGGTTTCGTGGTGTAAACGTGTTTGTGTATACGCAGGGCAGTCTTCAAGCAAGTGTTTTATACTTTGTGGTGTTGTGTTGTCACATGGGCAAGTGTCGTCTTCTGTTATGTGAAATCTGTGTAGATAAGTTTTATTGTATCCATGTCCTGTGAGTATTTGAGTCATTTGGAATGTAAGTTTAAAATGTTTTCTGAATGTCTGTATGTGTTCGATGGTCGGTAGAAATTGTTTGAGGTGTGTTCCTGTTGTGCTATTTATGTATGTGTTATCTTGGATTTTGAGTGTGTCTGCTCGTGTATTTCTCTTATGGTATGACAACGGAAATCTGGAGAAATCTGGTTCAGTGTTTTCTGCTGCTGCAAGTTTTGCCGTCATATCAGCTGCCTCGTTTCCGAGAAGGCCGATATGTGACTTTATCCAGCAAAATTTAACGTCTTGTCCTCGCTCCAGCATTTCCGTTATCATATGATGTGTACTATTAATGATGTAGTTTGTGCTATTTCGGTTTGTGAGCTCGAAAAGTGCGGATTTGCAGTCCGAGAATACTGTAGCGTGTTCCATACGCTCTTCCCAGCATATGTGGCACGCCTTTTGGATCGCCAAGCATTCTGCTTGGAATACTGTACAGCTTGAATGTAATTTTAGTTTTACTTTGGTTTCCTTGCCATCTGGGTAGTGTATCACGACTGCTGCTCCGACCAGTCCATCATATTTGCTGCCGTCAGTATAAATTCTGTTCATGTCTGTAGAGTAGTACTGTTCCAGTTCTGTTTCATTATTAACGTCCTTAATTTCTATTTCAGGTCTACGAGCCGGGTGAATCAGGCGAGTGACTGGCACTCGCTTGTCGTACTGCACATCATCAGGTAAGTACTTTGTAATTTTTTGTCTCTTGACATTTTCAATAGAAGCCACTTCCAGTATTTTCTGTGGTAAAGGTATAAGTCCTGCCAACGCTATTGATGGTATTGTTGGCAGGGTTCTGAATCCGTGTAACATTTTAATAGCGAACCCTCTTTGTAAACTTAGTAAACTATTGCACACCTTTTTGTAGTTAGTGGCATTGCACCATATTTCTGCTGCGTATGTTATTATTGGTTCTATTACCTGTCTATATATAGTTTCGATGTTTTCTGAGTGTATTCCCCAAGTCGGTTTAATAAATATGCATAATCTTTTATACATTTTCTGTGCTTTTTGAATTGTGTACTCTGAATGCTTGATAAATTTAAAGTGTTGATCAATTATAACGCCTAAGAGTTTAAAGTGTTCGCTGAATGAAATTTGTGTGTTATCCATAACAATTTTTGCGGCCTTTGCTTTTATAGTGCATGTTATCATTTTTGTTTTGGATGGTCCGAATTTTAGTTTGTTTTTAGTTCCCCACTCTAGAATAGTTGCCAATGTCTTGTTCGCATTTCCTTCTAATTCTTTGATATTTTTGCCCGCACAGATGACCAGAATGTCATCTGCGTATGCCTGAATATGACTGTAGGCTGTGGTTTCCTTTTCTAGAAGTGAGTCAACTATTGTGTTCCAGAAGATGGGTCCTAGCACTGAGCCTTGGACGCACCCTCTGGATTGGGTTTTGATGTTGGCTGTGTCAGCGTAGTTTAATATAATTTTCCTATCAGAGAGGTAACTTCTTATTATTTTATATATGTTTTCAGGGCAGTTGATGTCCTGTAGTCTCGTTAATAGGGCTGGCCACCATGCATGGTCAAATGCGCCAGCTATGTCCAGTGATATAGCAACAGTTAGCATCTTTTCACTTTTATATTGTTTGAGTTTGGTGATGGCTGTGTGTAGTGCATCTGTTGTGGAGTTTTGTTCTTTAAAGCCAAACTGTTGAGGGCTGCAGGCGTTGTGTATGTGCATGTAGTATGTGAGTCTAGTAGCTATAAGTTTCTCTAGGATTTTTCCGAAGACATTTATCAATCCTATGGGCCTGTACGATGAGACTTCATTATAGTTTTCCTTGTTTGGCTTGGGAAGTGCTTTTATATATGCTATCTTCCAGCTGTTCGGGAAGTAGCTGAGTGCTAGGCATCTATTGTAGAGTTTAGTAATGGATTCAGGGTAGCATTCTATATAGTTTTTACAGATATCTGCTGTTAGATGGTCAAGGCCAGGTGCTTTTCTAGGACTCATGTGTTTAATAATTTCTATTATTTCATTTGTGGTAAAGGGGGGCTCATTGTTATTTTGTGCTTGGTCTTCCTGTTCTTGTATTTGTCTATTATTATTAATCTGTGTTTTTCTTCTTGTTTCCAGGTGGTGTGCGGTGTCGTCAGCAGTGGTGTCATCGGGAAAGAACTTTGCGGCGAGTTTGTCTGCAGTATCCTGAGTCGACGTGGTGTAATTGCCATCCTCCGTTTTTAGCGTGGATGGAGGCTGCAGTTTGATGGTATCCTTCAAGAGACGATTTGTAACTGTCCACACATCATCCTTTCCCTGTTTGTTACAGAAGTCTCTAAAGTGGTCCGATGACGTCTTGCGGATTTTAACTACATATTCTTTCCTGGCATCTTGTACCTCTTTTAGTATGTTAGTAAGATCTTTTTTACCTTTTTTCAGGTCCTGCAGCCTGTGGTGCAGGAAGATGACGTTCTTCTTCATATCTGCGAGTTCCTGCGTCCACCATGGATTTTTTACCCAGCGCTCTTTTATGGTGAGTTCTTCATCGCATGTTTTAGTTATTGCTTTTATCATATCATTTACATATTTATCTATCTGTGCAATATTTAGTTGATCAATATCTATTTCATTTATGTTACTTCTTTCTATGTTTTGTTTAAGTTTTGTTTTGAATTCAACCCATTTTGTCCGTCCCGTATTGTACTTGTATGTTGATGTAGATTTTAATTTGCTATTATTGCGTATCTGGTTAGTTTTGATTTCAAATTCGATTCCATGGTGGTCTGATGTAGGTACCACTTCCGTGTTCACTCTCCAGTTTATGATATTACTAGCCGCAACGGGAGTGGCAATGGTTAAATCTATTATAGATGTCCTAATTTGTCCGTGTGTGATGGTTTCATACGTTGCTTCATTGCCAATGTTGCATGTTATTAGATCGTAGTTTAGAATTAAGTCATGTATAGCTCTCCCTCTTTCATTGTCCTTTGCCGACCCCCACGTTGGGTGCCAGCCGTTCAGATCCCCACACACAATGTACTCCCTATTTCTGTGCTGTTGAAGGAATTGCTCCAGGTGTAACATTGTGCGCGAAGGATCCTCCCCTGGCTGAACATATATTGAGGATAAGAGCAGCTTTTTATTATTATTATTTTTGCAAGTAAGTTCTATTGTTACAAAATTGGAGGTTAGGTTAGGTTAGGTTAGGTTAGGTTAGGTTAGGTTAGGTTAGGTTAGGTTCCCCCCCCCGGAGGGTGCCCACATTGACGAGGTGGGGGGGCTTAGTACCCGCGGTTTGGTCCGCCGCGGCGAAGCTAAGAGGCACCCGGGGCCGGCCTGTTTGGGGAGCGGGCTGGCCCGAGGAGGGCGCTCCTCTGAGCGCACCTGAGTGGGGACCACAGAGGAAGAGGAGTGCCGGTATTGCGGTGCGCCGTTCTCCCTATCCTCTGTGGCCGAGGTGGGGTCGCGGGGGTGGGGCGTGTTGGTGGAATGGGACGCCACTCTCCCTACCCCTCGCGATCTTGGCGGGGCCGTTCCGCAGAAACGGTTGCGGTGGGGCTGCAGGGGGAGAGAAGTGTCGGCGGTATGGGACGTCGCTCTTCCCATCCTCTGCAGCCGTTTTGTGGTTTGGCGGCGGAGCCACAGACCTGATCCGCCGCTGGGTGCCGGTTTTCTGGCACCCATGGCCTCCTGTGGCGGGTTCGAGGGGACCCGTCACAACACACCACGGAGGCCGAGGAGGAAGGCGCGCCCTACCATCTGGCGCGCCTGACGTGGTGGGCCTTCGGGCTACCGCGCTGGAGCCGCGCGAGCGGCTGCCGCCGGCGGGGTTGTGGAAGAGGGCGAAAGCGTACCTACGACCCCGCCACCAAGGCGGCGAGGCGGCAAATGGGGGGGGTTTTAGTGGGTACACCGGGTCTCATCAGCCCGGGAGTCCCACATAACCACCTGGGTCCCCCCTCGCACCCAGGTGGTATGCGCAATGCATTTTCCCCCCCTCAACAAAAAAAAAAAAAAAGGTTAGGTTCCCCCCCGGAGGGTGCCCACATTGACGAGGTGGGGGGGCTTAGTACCCGCGGTTTGGTCCGCCGCGGCGAAGCTAAGAGGCACCCGGGGCCGGCCTGTTTGGGGAGCGGGCTGGCCCGAGGAGGGCGCTCCTCTGAGCGCACCTGAGTGGGGACCACAGAGGAAGAGGAGTGCCGGTATTGCGGTGCGCCGTTCTCCCTATCCTCTGTGGCCGAGGTGGGGTCGCGGGGGTGGGGTGTGTTGGTGGAATGGGACGCCACTCTCCCTACCCCCCGCGATCTTGGCGGGGCCGTTCCGCAGAAACGGTTGCGGTGGGGCTGCGGAGGGAGAGAAGTGTCGGCGGTATGGGACGTCGCTCTTCCCATCCTCTGCAGCCGTTTTGTGGTTTGGCGGCGGAGCCACAGACCTGATCCGCCGCTGGGTGCCGGTTTACTGGCACCCATGGCCACATTGTGGCGGGTTCGAAGGGACCCGTCACAACACACCATGGAGGTCGAGGAGGAAGCGCCCTACCATCTGGCGCGCCTGACGTGGCGGGCCTTAGGGCTACCGCGCTGGAGCCGCGCGAGCGGCTGCCGCCGGCGGGGTTGTGGAAGAGGGCGAAAGCGTACCTACGACCCCGCCACCAAGGCGGCGAGGTGGCAAATGGGGGGGTTTTTAGTGGGTACACCGGGTCTCATCAGCCCGGGAGTCCCACATAACCACCTGGGTCCCCCCTCGCACCCAGGTGGTATGCGCAATGCATTTTCCCCCCCTCAACAAAAAAAAAAAAAAAAAAAAAAAAAAAAAAAAAAAAAAAAGGTTAGGTTAGGTTAGGTTAGGTTAGGTTAGGTTAGGTTAGGTTAGGTTAGGTTGGGGTGCAGGGCTGGTAGACCTCCTCGTGGTGCACCCTGGGAGGGGGAGGACAGACGCTCAGTTGCGCGTTACTGTCTTCCCTCTGCTAACTACCAGCAACAGATGTAGTCGCAGTCGAGTCTCTCCTGCGTGGGCTTCAGTGCCGTGTTGTTTGTCGGTGAGTGACTACTCCCAACCTGCCTCAGGAAATCTGAGGTGTTGTGGATGTAGTCACCCCTTTTGTGGTGGCATTCTCCTGCTAATGGAGGTGGTGCGAATGCACCTATTGTGGCGGGGCCCTGCTAAGGGTCAGCGGTCGCTTTGCGACGTGGGATGGCAGCCTTCAAGGCTTGCGGCGCGGCGGGTCTGGCGGTCACTGTCATGTGGCTGCTGGGTGGGTTTCGGCCTCCCGTCAGGCAACCCGTAACCCGCACTGAGCGGGCCGGTGGCGCTGCTCATTGAGAGCAGTGCTGCGTGGAGCAAACCACTATAAAATCCCTAATCCTAAGGTGAGCGGACCGTGCCGACAGGATGAATGGCTGGAGGGTGTCCAGCCCCAAGCGTGCGGGGGAGCTCACCCCCGAAAAAAGAGACGACGATGTGGAGCATTGAACAGAATGATAATGAAGGACGATTGTAAAATGTGTCCCCTGGCGGGTCTCCGAAAGGAGGAATCCCGCCCGCTCACTTCGGTGAGCGGCTGCCCTCCGTACTCAGGGGTGGGCAACAATCGCCTCGTAGACCGGCAAGGTGCCGGCCTTCGTAAACACGACCTTGGCGCTATGAATATGGACTTGAATGCTACTATGAATATGGATTTTGTTGTGAGGAAGGTGAAGGACTGTGACCCGACGTCGCACTCCAACACCATTGACTTTGGCGTGAGTGGTCCTCTTAGACTACGGGGAGGAGTTCAACCCTCGCGAGATTCTAAGGGTCGATTCGTTCATGGATCACCTCTTCAAAAATCGGGAGAGTCTATGGCGGAGTCGGAAAATAATGACTCAGCGGTGAACGTGGACGCTCCGATGGCGTGCACCGGATCCAACGACCTTGGCGTGAAACAGCTGCAACCGGTGGTCCGGCTGACCCGGCTCTCGGATTCAGAGTCGTCGGCATGCAGTATGGTGACGGTGGCCTCTAATGAATCTGTTAGAGGCAAATATTGGAGGAAAGGGGAGAAACGCGGAGCGGACAGTGATCTCCAACCATCATCTGGCTCCGATAATGATGGCGGAGTTCACAGTGATGAAGGGCATCTGGCGGAAAGGAAGAAATTCCTGAAGGCGACGCCCAAAAGGGGCCGCGGCCGGCCGCCTACCACAGGCAGATACGTAGGGCTGAGCCAACAGCAGGCAAAGCTCTCAGCAGAAATGGCGCGGGAGAGTGAGGCTCAGATGGAGGAGGAGGTTGCTGCTTACAATGAAGCTGTGGAGGCGGCAGTAAGGGAGAGGGCTATCCGACGTCTGAGCCGGCGAGTGCCTTTCGATGATCAGGAGGCAGCCAAAACATCGGCCGATATTGAAGCCCGAGTCCTCGAAGCCTGTCGGGCGGTAGAACTGGTTGCCGAGAAATCAGGGCACCTGAAAGGGACCTATCAAAAGGCATTAAAAATGTCAGTGGCCTCTGTCAAGGGGGCCATCGAAGACATGCGGTCCCTCACTGCAACGGAGGAGGTACTTCGTCTAGAAGCGGCAAATGCACATCTTGCGCGCCAAGTGGACGAACTTAAGAAGGAGGTGGCACAAATGCGCAGTCAACCTGCTGCTGCAACAGCCGAGTCCGATATAAGGAGGATTGTTGAAGAAGTTACTCGTTCCAATAGAGAGCAATTCGGCAGGATGCTGAATGCTCGTCTGGAGGGCATAGAGTGCCGACTTCTTCCGGAACCGCAGTTGAGGCCTCTCTTAGCTCATGAGAAGCGTGCAGAGCAGACAGTGGCGGCTCAGTCAAGAAGGCCAGGGTCGAGTAACATAGTTAACCAGTCTGTGCCTGTTGCAAGCACTTCTGCGGCCACCACAGTCCCTGCAGTTAATGAAGCAGAAGGTGTTCCGCCGAAACAAAGGCGGAAGAAGACCAGCATGGCCGCAAAAGAGGCGGCCACCGCCAGGCAAGCTCCTCCAGTCTCTGCCCCTAAGGCACCTAATCCCCCACGTGGGGCGTGGAGTGAAGCCGTTGGCCGGAAGAACAAGAAGCAGAGCGGTGCTGCAACATCGAAAGCACCCGCCATGCCGAAGAAGAAGGTCTCGCGGAAGAGAACGCTGCAGCCACCGCGCACTGCCGCAATTACTCTGACGCTAAAACCAGAAGCCGTGGAACGAGGGGTGAAGTATGAGACGGTTCTGGCTAAAGCGAGGAGAGAAATAAAGCTGGAAGATCTTGGCCTCTCCCAAGTGAGATTCCGGACGGCGGTGACCGGAGCTCGGATGTTAGAAATCCCACCGAAACGGAGAACGGCGAAAAGGCAGCTGATGATCTGGCTGCCAAGCTTCGGGAGGTGTTGGATTCGGATGTAATTGTCCACCGGCCCGTAAAGTGTGCAGAGATTCGGGTCGTTGGTCTTGATGACTCGGTCACAGCGGAGGAGGTGATAGTGGCTGTAGCCGAGGCCGGTGGTTGTGCCTTTACCTCAATAAAAGCCGGTATAATCGCGCGGGGCCAGGAGGGTTCTGGGTCGCTTTGGCTGAGCTGCCCCATAACAGCCGTAAAAAAACTAGCTGACGTTGGCCGCGTTAAAGTTGGATGGGTTTCAGCACGCGTGATCCTCCTAGAAACCAAGCCACTTAGGTGCTACCGATGTTTGGAGACCGGACACGTAGGCGCCAAATGTGACAGGGGAGTGGACCGCAGTCAAATTTGTTACCGCTGTGGGAAACTCGGCCACAAAGCACGGGAGTGTACCGCTGAGGCAAAATGTGCCATTTGCTCGGCCGCTGGCAAGCCGGCAGCGCACTCAATTGGTGCAAAAGGGTGTCTCAACACGAGGGGTAGAATCGCCAAAACGGGAGGCAAGAAGGTAGGGAATTCGCCTGTAGTTGCTCCACCTTCTCAGCAAAGTGCAGCGGAGGAACAATTAATGGATACCGCTTAAATATGGCACTAAGGGTACTACAGGCGAATATCAACCATTGCGCCAGGGCCCAGGATCTCATGGCTCAAACCCTCGCGGAGTGGCGGATAAAGGTGGCGATTGTGTCGGAGCCCTACTACGTACCTACCCGGGATGACTGGGTTTCCGACCACGACAAGACTGTGGCTGTCATAGCCCCCGCTATAGCCGGATCTCCGACCTTCGAGAACACCATGAAGGGTCGCGGATTTGTGTTAGCGGTTGTGGGCGGTGTAGCGGTCTTCGGAATTTATTTTTCACCCAACCAAAGTCTTGCAGAGTTCGAGCAAATGCTCACAGAAGTCGGAGCTCTGGTCGGGCAGATATCCCCCATACCCGTGTTAATTGCGGGGGATTTTAATGCCAAGTCCACTGCGTGGGGTTCTCCGGCTACAGATGCTCGTGGGGACGTGCTGGAAGAGTGGGCTGTCTCCCTTGGATTGGCCATCCTCAACACCGGGTCGGAGAGCACGTGCGTGCGGCAACAGGGCGAGTCAATCGTGGACATCACGTTCGCGTCTCACGCCCTAGCCCGCCGTGTTCGTAATTGGAGGGTCGAAGTGGGGGTGGAGACGTTATCGGATCACCGATATATAAGGTTTGATGTTTCCACCCCTACCAACACGGATGTTGCGGGAAACCGACGCGCTGCCGGGGATGGCCCACGATGGGTCCTAGCGAAGATGGACAGGGCGCTTGCCAAAGAGGCAGCAATTGTAGAGTCCTGGAGAGCAGGGCCGCAGTTGTTGGAGCAAGAAGAGGTGGAAGAGGAGACCGAGCACCTCGTCGCCACCTTGACCCGCGTGTGTGATGCAGCAATGCCCAGGGCCAAGCCAAGTACACCAAGGCGACAAGTATACTGGTGGCGACCTGAACTCCGCCAGTTGCGTGACGCTTGCGTAGCAGCTCGTAGACGGTACACGCGCTATAGGCGAAGGCGAGTACGGGACCCGGACGAAGAAGCTGTCCAATACAATGCCTACAGAACTGCTCGCAAAACTCTCCAGACTGCCATCGCTCATGCCAAGGAGGTGGCTTGGGAGGAGTGGCTGGAGACGCTCAACCGAGATCCGTGGGGTAAACCATATAAAATCGTAAGGCAAAAGCTTCGACCATGGGCACCCCCACTGACCAGCAGTCTCCAGCCGGCGCTCTTAGAACGCGTAGTCAGCGCGCTCTTCCCTGAAAGGGGTGCATTTGTGCCACCAGTAATGGCACCGACTGAAACACCACGAAAGGTTGTAGTGGAGCCACCCCCGGTGACAGAGGCCGAGCTCGGTGTGGCAGTCTTCAAACTCCGCTCTAAAAAGACTGCCCCCGGGCAAGACGGCATTCCGGGACGGTTACTGGCGGTCGCATTGGGTGAAATGGAGGAAAGGGTCAGAAAATTGTTCACTGCGTGCCTGACTCAGGGTAGGTTCCCAAATAGGTGGAAAACGGGTAAACTGGTGCTCCTCCGAAAGGATGGTCGCCCACCCGATCAGCCGTCGGCCTACCGCCCCATTGTGCTCCTCGACGAGATGGGTAAGCTCTTTGAGCGGGTCCTCGCAACTCGTCTTGTCAGAGGCATGCAACCTGGCCTCAGCGACTGCCAGTTCGGCTTCCGCCCTCTGCGTTCTACGCTGGACGCCGTCACTCAAGTGAGGGAGATAGCCGAGGAGGGAATCTCCGGGGGCGGGGTGGTAATGGCAGTTTCGCTAGACATCTCCAACGCGTTCAACACCCTGCCCTGGGAAACCATACAGGCGGCCCTACGATACCACAACGTGCCTGAGTACTTACAACGAATGGTGTCAGACTATTTTATCGGGCGCGTTGTGGTATTCCCAACAAAAGATGGATGGGGGAGAAGGGCGATGTCATGCGGTGTTCCACAGGGCTCTGTGCTCGGCCCGCTCCTGTGGAACATTGGCTATGACTGGGTGCTGCGTGGGGCCAATTTGCGGGGGGTCAGCGTCACCTGCTACGCGGACGACACCCTCGTTTTGGCACGTGGTGACACGCATCGAGAGGCGGCTTATGTAGCGACGGCTGGAGTGGCACACGTGGTGCACCGCATTCGCGCGCTGGGCCTGGAGGTGGCTCTTCATAAATCTGAGGCCCTAGTCTTTCATGGGCCTCGGAATGCGCCACCACCAGGATCACGCATCACAGTGGGAGGGACTTCCATTGCCGTCGGGTCATCGATGAAATACCTGGGACTCGTCCTCGACGGTCGATGGAAGTTCGACGAGCATTTCCGGCTCTTGGCCCCAAGAGTGATGGCTATGGCCGGGGCGCTCGGTAGGATCCTACCAAATCTGGGAGGACCGGGAGGGGCGAGCAGACGCCTATATATTGGCGTGGTACGGTCAATGGCAATGTACGGGGCGCCGATATGGGCGAATACCCTGAGTGCTCGGAACGCGGCACAGCTGCGGAGGCCGCAACGGGCCATAACACTCAGGGTGGCTCGGGCGTACCGTACATGCTCGTACGTTAGTGCGTGTCTGCTCGCCGGGAGTCCTCCGTGGGATCTTGAGGCCGTAGCCCTGGCTGACGTATATTGGCGAGTCAAGCGGGCCAGAGAAGAAGACAACCCTCCTGCCCCACAAGAAGTACGACGATGGCGGGAAGAGGCACATGACGACCTCTATCAAAAATGGTCGGCAAGGTTGGAAATCCCGGGAGCTAGCCGGGAATTGGTAAGCGCTATTCGGCCCAACTTAAAGCAGTGGGTCGAACGCAAGCATGGTGTACCATCTTACCACCTCACACAGATGCTGACGGGGCACGGTTGCTTCGGCAAATATTTGTGTGAGGTGGTGAGCAGGGAGGCACATCCTTTGTGCCACCATTGTGGAGGGGTGGCCGTGGACACAGCCAAACACACGCGAGAGGAGTGCCCAGCATGGGCGGAACCCCGCGCTGCTTTGTCCACGGCGATAGGAGGAGATCTCTCGCTGCCGGCCCTAATCAGCCAAATGGTCGGCAGCGAAGAGGCCTGGACGGCAATGGCCACCTTTAGCGCAGAAGTAATGTCGCGGAAAGAGGCAGCAGAGCGGGCGCGCGAAGACGATGAAGGCGCGGCCCCGCAACGACGCAGGAGGATAGGTCGACGGCGCAGGGCCTTCGCAGGCCGTATGCAGCCGCCGTAACGGGGACCTGCGGGCGATGGGTCGGGAGTCCCATTGTCCGCTACAACCTCATAAGGTCCCAAGCTGGAAGACCCCCCGTTGTGTTCCGGGGGGTCTCAACGCAGAGGCTACATTGCCAAAGATAGGTGGGCCTTAATGGCAACGCTGACGGGGTTACGGAAGATGGCAGCCGCGTTCCCGTGACCCCGTCTCAGGCGCATTGGCGGAACACCCCAGGGGTTTTAGTCCGTGCGAGTCGGACATACCCACTCGGTTTCTCCCGGCCGAGTGGGATCCATAACGGATTTCCCCTGGGTCAACAAAAAAAAAAAAAAAGGTTAGGTTAGGTTAGGTTAGGTTCCCCCCCGGAGGGTGCCCACATTGTCGAGGTGGGGGGGCTTAGTACCCGCGGTCTGGTCCGCCGCGGCGAAGCCAAGAGGCACCCGGGGCCGGCCTGTTTGGGGAGCGGGCTGGCCCGAGGAGGGCGCTCCTCGGAGCGCACCTGAGTGGGGACCACAGAGGAAGAGGAGTGCCGGTATTGCGGTGCGCCGTTCTCCCTATCCTCTGTGGCCGAGGTGGGGTCGCGGGGGTGGGGCGTGTTGGTGGAATGGGACGCCACTCTCCCTACCCCCCGCGATCTTGGCGGGGCCGTTCCGCAGAAACGGTTGCGGTGGGGCTGCAGAGGGATGCTTGGGGGCTTCCCATCCTCTGCAGCCGTTTTGTGGTTTGGCGGCGGAGCCAAACACCTGATCCGCCGCTGGGTGCGGTTATCTGGCACCCATGGCCTCCTGTGGCGGGTTCGAGGGGACCCGTCACAACACACCACGGAGGCCGAGGAGGAAGGCGCGCCCTACCATCTGGCGCGCCTGAAGTGGTGGGCCTTAGGGCTACCGCGCTGGAGCCGCGCAAGCGGCTGCCGCCGGCGGGGTTACGGAAGAAGGCGAAAGCGTACCTGCGACCCCGCCACCAAGGCGGCGAGGCGGCAAATGGGGGGGTTTTTAGTGGGTACACCGGGTCTCATCAGCCCGGGAGTCCCACATAACCACCTGGGTTCCCCCTCGCGCCCAGGTGGTATGCGTAACGCATTTTCCCCTAAACAAAAAAAAAAAAAAAAAAAAAAAAGGTTAGGTTAAAAAAAAAAGGTTAGGTTAGGTTGGGGTCCCCGGAGGGTGCCCACATTGACGAGGTGGGGGCTTAGTACCCGCGGTTTGGTCCGCCGCGGCGAAGCTAAGAGGCACCCAGGGCCGGCCTGTTTGGGGAGCAGGCTGGCCCGAGGAGGGCGCTCCTCTGAGCGCACCTGAGTGGGGACCACAGAGGAAGAGGAGTGCCGGTATTGCGGTGCGCCGTTCTCCCTATCCTCTGTGGCCGAGGTGGGGTCGCGGGTGGGGCGTGTTGGTGGAATGGGACGCCACTCTCCCTACCCCCGCGATCTTGGCGGGGCCGTTCCGCAGAAACGGTTGCGGTGGGGCTGCAGGGGAGAGAAGTGTCGGCGGTATGGGACGTCGCTCTTCCCATCCTCTGCAGCCGTTTTGTGGTTTGGCGGCGGAGCCACAGACCTGATCCGCCGCTGGGTGCCGGTTTTCTGGCACCCATGGCCTCCTGTGGCGGGTTCGAGGGGACCCGTCACAACACACCACGGAGGCCGAGGAGGAAGGCGCGCCCTACCATCTGGCGCGCCTGACGTGGTGGGCCTTCGGGCTACCGCGCTGGAGCCGCGCGAGCGGCTGCCGCCGGCGGGGTTGTGGAAGAGGGCGAAAGCGTACCTACGACCCCGCCACCAAGGCGGCGAGGCGGCAAATGGGGGGGTTTTTAGTGGGTACACCGGGTCTCATCAGCCCGGGAGTCCCACATAACCACCTGGGTCCCCCCTCGCACCCAGGTGGTATGCGCAATGCATTTTCCCCCCCTCAACAAAAAAAAAAAAAAAAAAAAAGGTTAGGTTAGGTTGGGGTGCTATGACGGAAACCTCCAAGAGTGCCAGGACTCTTCCAATACCCTTTGATCCGGTTGATCCGGGGGTAAGGGAAGAGTTCTGGACGGTGCACCCTGGGGGCAACGGTAAGTGATTTCTTGGTTTTCCAAGACTTCGCTTACCGGTGCTGCCAATATCCGTCAGGGGGGGAGGCCTTCGGGCCTGACGGCTTTGAAAGATGATGCATGTGTGAATGAATGTCTGAGATTAATGAATGAAAGTGATGAATGTGTGGCTCACGGCCGTCGTGTAGGAAAGGCTTCACGCCTATGATGACGGATGTATGAGCGATGTATGCTGGTCTCGAGAGAGACTACTCAGGGGAGTCTACGCCAGCTCGCCTTGAATCCCGGAACCCGCACCACTTTCCCAACGACCCCCATCAGGGCGTTATGGGGTATGGGCAGTGTGTGTGGACCGGAGGGCTTGCCTTAATTGGCCGGCCCGCGGGAAGGAGACCCTATAAAACCCGACAGCGAAGTCGTTAAAACCTGTAGATACCGGGCGACCTCTACAGTATAAGTCCACTGTGCGGAATAGGCGTCACCCGTCAGTGTTAATTTTCGTCCTATACTCGTGGGAATTCTATGGCAAGTGTAACAAATAAAAAACTCTCAAACGGCCCTTCTCAGGGCCAAAACAACAAAAATGAAAACGGCCCTTCTCAGGGCCAAACAATTCAGGAGGCGATGAATATAGATGAAGACGGTTCAACTGGTGCAAATACAAGAACTTTACGGCACCAAAGTAACATGGCTGGCACAGTTAGTGATGGACAAGCTAGTGGGTCGGAAAATGTAAAACCTCACCTGCAACCGTACGTCAAACTGACACGGATCGGATCGGAGTCAGACTCCTCTATTGCTAGCATGGAGACGGTGTGTTCACAACAAGACATGCCTAGCGGGAAGTATTGGCGTAATAAGGGTGAAAAAAGGGCCGCCGAAGATGGTAACTCCGGCTCTGAAAGTGATCCTGCTGCTGCTTGTAGTGGAGAAAGCTCTTCACCTCGCAATAAATATCTGAAGGCGCAACCCAAGCGGGGCAGGGGCAGGCCTCCGTCTACAGGTGAATACGTCGGTTACGGGAAATTCCAGGCGGAGCTCTCTGCCGAGAGGCAGCGTATTAAGCAGCTTGAGTCAGAGGAAGCGATGGCTGCATTTCTGGCATCTTCAGAAGAAGCAGCCAAAAAACGAAGCGACCGGCTTATAAACCGGCAGTTGCCTAGTAGTCAGGAAGTGCTCACAGCCGCTGCAATTGAAACCAAAGTGCAGGAGGCTCTAAAGGCTGTTAAGCACGTCGTTGATACGTCGGGCAATTTAAAGGGTACACATCAGAAGCTCTTGAATAACTCAATAGCTACTATTGGCAGCGCCTTCGAGGAGTTAAGGTCGCGTACATCCACAGACGAGGTTGCCCGTCTGGAGGCGGCGAACGAACAGTTGTCCTGGCAGTTGACTGAACTTCGGAAGCAAGTTGACGAGATGCGAAGTCAGCCAGCTTCGTTAGCTGAGAGAGACATTCGTCGACTCATAGAGGAGGTTTCACGCTCCACCCGTGAGCAATTCAACAACATGCTTAATGCAAGAATTGAAGGAATAGAGAGCCGATTACTACCAGAACCAAGGTTGCGGCCTCCCCTAGCGACTGATCGAAGAGCTGCAGAAGCTGCCGCAACGGTTGAATGTCACTTTCCAAATGTTATTGCGGTTGCTGACACTCCTCCTGCTGGTGAAAAGCAAAATCAGCCCCGTAAATCCAAGAAGGGTAAGCGGGTTAGCATGGCAGCACAGGAGGCAGCCGAGGCCAGGGAGGTGCTACCACCCTCGCAATCCTCTGTCGCAGTGGACCCTGCACCCGCCAAACAACAATGGAGTGCAGCAGTTGGCAGAAAAGCCAGCAACAAGACGGTGGGCACCGTGCCAAAAGCGACCAGTGGTCCAAATGTGAGACCTCAAGCGAAGAGGAAGCTTAACCCGCCTCGTATGGCTGCAATCACGCTGACGCTTAAGCCGGAGGCAATCGAAAAAGGGGTTAAGTACGAGACTGTCTTGGCCGAAGCCAAAAAGCGTATCAAGCTGGAAGAGCTAGGAATCTCTGCCGTCAGATTCCGAACAGCGGCCACCGGAGCGCGAATGTTGGAGCTTCCCCCTGACACAAAGGACGCGGAGAAGGCAGCAGATGAGCTTGCTGCAAAGCTTGTTGAAGCGATTGGTGTCGATGTTCTGGTCCGGCGACCGGTGAAATGCGCGGAAATACGAGTCTTAGGGCTAGACGACTCAGTTACCTCTGAAGAAGTTGTGGCAGCCGTGGCTGTGCAAGGGGGCTGTCAAGTCGAAGCCATAAGACCTGGCACAATCTCACAGGGTGACTCTGGTTCTGGGTCCCTATGGTTGAACTGCCCAGTAGTTGCTGTCAAGAAGATCCTAGAGACAGGCAGGATCAAAGTTGGGTGGATCTCTGCGCGCGTGGCCCTGCTTGAGGCGAAGCCCTTGCGGTGTTACAGGTGCCTTGAAACAGGCCACATCGGGGCCAAGTGCGACAGAAATGCAGACCGCAGCAGTCTGTGCTACAATTGTGGGAACCCAGGCCATAGAGCACGAGACTGCACTGCTGAAGCGAAATGCGCTATCTGCTCGGACAGCGGAAAGCCGGCGGGCCACCGCATTGGCGCCAAAGGTTGTCAGAACGGAAAGTCCCGCATTACCACAGCCAAAGGAAAGAAGACGGGGTCCGGCCCAGTAGCCATCCCATCTTCCAAGCAATCAGCTCCCGGAGAATTAATGGACACAGCTCAATAATATGGCTCTTTCATGTTTGCAGGCGAATATAAACCACTGCGCCAATGCCCAGGATCTTTTGATCCAGACTATGGCCGAGTGGCAGATAGGAGTAGCTGTTGTTTCAGAGCCCTATTATATCCCTAACCGGGACGACTGGGTTGCTGACCGTGACAAAACCGTTGCCATCATTGCCCCTGCTATGACTGGATCCTTTGAAAACATAGTAAGGGGTCGGGGGTTTGTGCTGGCTACTATAGGTGGGATCGCTTTTATCGGAGTCTATTTTTCTCCTAACCGCTCTCTAGCTGAGTTCGAGCAGATGATTACCGACGTCGGCGCTCTACTTGGACAGATATCTCCAATCCCCGTGCTCATCGCTGGGGATTTCAATGCCAAATCTAGAGCATGGGGATCTCCCATAACAGACATCCGGGGGGAGGTACTGGAAGAGTGGGCAATCTCCTTAGGGCTGTCCGTTTTAAACACTGGTTCGGAGAGCACGTGCGTGAGGCAGCAGGGCGAATCCATTGTGGATATTACATTTGCGTCAAACGCCATAGCCCGCCGTGTTCAAAACTGGAGAGTGGAGGTAGATGTAGAGACATCATCAGACCACCTATACATCCGGTTTGATGTCATGTCTCTCCCTACTGCCGGAAGAGGAAACCGACCTACAGCACAAGGCGGCCCTAGGTGGATTGTCTCTAAGATCAACAGAGAGCTCGCAAAAGAAGCCGCCATAGTCGAGTCCTGGGGTGTCAGAGCGGAACCCACGGAAGCAGTGCACGTTGAAAATGAGGTCGAACACATCAGCGCTGCACTGACCCGTGTGTGTGATGCGGCCATGCCAAGGGCTAAGCATTTCGTGCCTAAGCGCTGGGTGTACTGGTGGCGACCAGAACTCCGCCAACTGCGGAACGATTGCGTGACAGCGCGTCGCCAGTATACGAGAAGCAGGAGAAGGCGCATACGATCCCAGGAAGTGGAAGATGCTCTTTACGAAGCCTACAGGGCTGCTCGAAAAGCCCTTCAAACAGCTATCGTGCAAGCCAAGGAGGCAGCTTGGGAGGAATGGCTGGAGACTCTTAATAAGGACCCGTGGGGCAGGCCGTATCGGGCCGTGAGGAAAAGGCTCCGGCCCTGGGCGCCCCCACTCACCAGCAGTCTCCAGCCAGAGCTCTTGGATCGAGTCGTAGGAGCCCTATTCCCACAAAGGGAGAATTTGTACCGCCAGCAATGGCAACTACCTCAAGAGGGCGAGAAATGGCAGCTGAAATACCGCCAGTAACGGAAGCCGAAATGAGCGCTGTCACCCATAAACTTCGGTCGAAGAAAACGGCTCCGGGTCCAGACGGCATACCAGGGCGTGCTCTTGTGATTGCGTTGAGTGAGTTGGAGGAGAGAGTTAGAGCCATTTTCACCGCGTGCCTAACTCAGGGGCGGTTTCCCGAAAGGTGGAAAACAGGCAATTTGGTGCTGCTCCGGAAGGAAGGTCGCCCACCTGATCAGCCTTCGGCATACCGCCCAATTGTGCTGCTCGACGAGTTGAGCAAGTTATTCGAGCGCATAATCGCCACTCGCCTCGTAAGGAGTATGGAGCCGGGTTTAAGCGACAACCAGTACGGCTTTCGGCCGCTCCGATCCACGCTAGATGCCATCGCTCGAGTTAGGGACTTTGCAAAGGAGGAGGTTTCCCAGGGTGGAGTGGTCATGTCTGTGTCACTCGATATCTCCAATGCTTTTAACACCTTACCCTGGGAAACAATAAAGGCGGCCCTAAAATACCACAACGTCCCTGACTACTTGCAACGCATTGTAGCGGATTACTTTGCTGGACGTGCTGTGGTGTTCCCAACTAAGAACGGATGGGGAAGAAGGCAAATGTCGTGCGGTGTTCCACAGGGCTCGGTGCTGGGTCCGCTCCTGTGGAACATCGGATACGATTGGGTCCTGCGCGGAGCCACTATACGGGGAATCAGCATCACATGCTACGCTGATGATACCCTCGTGTCGGCCCGTGGTAGGACGCACAGAGAGGCGGCATATTTAGCAACAGCTGGGGTCGCGTACACAGTCCACCGAATACGGGCGCTGGGTCTTGAAGTGGCCCTACACAAATCCGAGGTCCTGGTTTTCCACGGACCTCGCAACAAACCGCCGGAAGGGGCGTCCATTACTGTTGGAGGAACTTCCATTGCCGTCGGGTCGACGATGAAGTACCTAGGACTCGTTCTCGACGGCAGATGGAACTTCGAAGAACACTTCAAGCGCCTAGCGCCTAAACTGTTAGCCGCCGCTGGAGCGCTTGGACGAATTCTCCCAAACCTGGGCGGCCCAGGAGGTTCATGCAGGCGGTTGTACTTGAGTGTTGTGCGTTCCATGGCGCTCTATGGAGCTCCGATATGGGCGAGTACCCTTGGACCTCGAAGTGCGGCCCTATTGCGTAGGCCACAGCGGGCCATAGCTCTCAGGGTGGCTCGAGCATACCGGACCGTTTCGTGCGCAGGAGCCTGTTTGCTGGCTAAAAGCCCGCCCTGGGATCTTGAGGCTCAGGTTCAGTCAGGCGTTTACTGGCGAGTCATAGAGGCAAGGAGGGAAGACAACTGGCCTGCCCCTCAAGAAGTCCGTGGGTGGAGGCAAGAGGCGCGTAATGTCCTCTACCAGAAGTGGTCAGAGCGTCTGGAAACCCCGGGAGCTAGCCGGGACCTGGTGGCCGCTGTTCAGCCCGTTCTGAAGGAGTGGCTTGAGTGCAGGCACGGATTTCCCTCGTTCCACCTGACGCAAATGCTGACTGGGCACGGTTGCTTCGGCAAGTACCTGTGCGAGGTGCTAGGGAGGGAACCAACGCCGGAGTGCCACCACTGTAGAGGGGGTGTCATGGATACGGCTCAACACACGCGCGTAGAGTGCCCTGCGTGGGCGGAGCCTCGCGCTGTCCTGTCCGTGGCGGTTGGTGGTGACCTTAGTCTGCCAGCGTTAATCCGGAGCATGCTTAACAGCGAGCAAAAGTGGGTGGCAATGGTGACCTTCAGTAAATCAACGCTTACACTGAAGGAAGCAGCAGAGCGTACACGCGAGGATGACGAGAACTCTCTCCCTCAGCGTCGAAGGAGGCCGGGCAGGCGGCGAAGAGCCTTCGCGGGCCGGATGCTGCCGCCCTAACAGGGACCCGCGGGTGATGGATCGGGAGTTCTATCATCCGCCTAGCAAGGTCTTGAGCTGGTAGGCCCTCGAGTGTTCCGAGGTGCCTTCAGCGGAGTTGGCTGTACAAGAAGCCACCAGCGACGGGCCTCAAAGAGCAACGCCGACAGGATACTGGAAGACGGCAGCCGCGTTCCCGGAATCCTGTCATAAAGGCGCATTGGCGGAACACCCCAGGGGTTTTAGTCCGTGCGAGTCGGACATACCCACTCGGTTTCTCCCGGCCGAGTGGGATCCATAACGGATTTCCTGGGTCAAAAAAAAAAAAGGTTAGGTTAGGTTGGGGTCCCCCCCGGAGGGTGCCCACACCCCCCCGGAGGGTGCCCACATTGACGAGGTGGGGGGGCTTAGTACCCGCGGTTTGGTCCGCCGCGGCGAAGCTAAGAGGCACCCGGGGCCGGCCTGTTTGGGGAGCGGGCTGGCCCGAGGAGGGCGCTCCTCTGAGCGCACCTGAGTGGGGACCACAGAGGAAGAGGAGTGCCGGTATTGCGGTGCGCCGTTCTCCCTATCCTCTGTGGCCGAGGTGGGGTCGCGGGGGTGGGGTTCGGTGGTGGAATGGGACGCCACTCTCCCTACCCCTCGCGATCTTGGCGGGGCCGTTCCGCTGTAACGGTTGTGGTGGGGCTGCAGGGGGAGAGAAGTGTCGGCGGTATGGGACGTCGCTCTTCCCATCCTCTGCAGCCGTTTTGTGGTTTGGCGGCGGAGCCACAGACCTGATCCGCCGCTGGGTGCCGGTTATCTGGCACCCGTGGCCTCCTGTGGCGGGTTCGAGGGGACCCGTCACAGCACACCACGGAGGCCGAGGAGGAAGGCGCGCCCTACCATCTGGCGCGCCTGAAGTGGTGGGCCTTAGGGCTACCGCGCAGGAGCCGCGCAAGCGGCTGCCGCCGGCGGGGTTACGGAAGAGGACGAAAGTGTACCTGCGACCCCGCCACCAAGGCGGCGAGGCGGCAAATGGGGGGGTTTTTAGTGGGTACACCGGGTCTCATCAGCCCGGGAGTCCCACATAACCACCTGGGTCCCCCCTCGCACCCAGGTGGTATGCGTAACGCATTTTCCCCCCCTAAAAAAAAAAAAAAAAAAAAAAAAGGTTAGGTTAGGTTAGGTTAGGTTCCCCCCCGGAGGGTGCCCACATTGACGAGGTGGGGGGGCTTAGTACCCGCGGTTTGGTCCGCCGCGGCGAAGCTAAGAGGCACCCGGGGCCGGCCTGTTTGGGGAGCGGGCTGGCCCGAGGAGGGCGCTCCTCTGAGCGCACCTGAGTGGGGACCACAGAGGAAGAGGAGTGCCGGTATTGCGGTGCGCCGTTCTCCCTATCCTCTGTGGCCGAGGTGGGGTCGCGGGGGTGGGGCGTGTTGGTGGAATGGGACGCCACTCTCCCTACCCCCCGCGATCTTGGCGGGGCCGTTCCGCAGAAACGGTTGCGGTGGGGCTGCGGAGGGAGAGAAGTGTCGGCGGTATGGGACGTCGCTCTTCCCATCCTCTGCAGCCGTTTTGTGGTTTGGCGGCGGAGCCACAGACCTGATCCGCCGCTGGGTGCCGGTTTACTGGCACCCATGGCCTCCTGTGGCGGGTTCGAGGGGACCCGTCACAACACACCACGGAGGCCGAGGAGGAAGGCGCGCCCTACCATCTGGCGCGCCTGACGTGGTGGGCCTTCGGGCTACCGCGCTGGAGCCGCGCGAGCGGCTGCCGCCGGCGGGGTTGTGGAAGAGGGCGAAAGCGTACCTACGACCCCGCCACCAAGGCGGCGAGGCGGCAAATGGGGGGGTTTTTAGTGGGTACACCGGGTCTCATCAGCCCGGGAGTCCCACATAACCACCTGGGTCCCCCCTCGCACCCAGGTGGTATGCGCAATGCATTTTCCCCCCCTCAACAAAAAAAAAAAAAAAAAGGTTAGGGTGGGGTGCTATGACGGAAACCTCCAAGAGTGCCGGGACTCTTCCAATACCCTTTGATCCGGTTGATCCGGGGGTAAGGGAAGAGTTCTGGACGGTGCACCCTGGGGGCAACGGTAAGTGATTTCTTGGTTTTTCAAGACTTCGCTTACCGGTGCTGCCAATATCCGTCAGGGGGGGAGGCTTTCGGGCCTGACGGCTTTGAAAGATGATGCTTGTGTGAATGAATGCCTGAGATTAATGAATGAAAGTGATGAATGTGTGGATCATTGCCGTTGTGTAGGAAAGGCTTCACGCCTATGATGACGGATGCATGATTGAGGTATGGTGGTCTTGAGAGAGAGACCATTCAGGGGAGTCTGCGCCAGCTCGCCTTGAATCCCGGAACCCGCACCACTTTCCCAACGACCCCCATCAGGGCGTTATGGGGTATGGGCAGTGCGTGTGGACCGGAGGGCTTGCCTTAATTGGCCGGCCCGCGGGAAGGATACCCTATAAAACCCGACAGCGAAGTCGTTAAAACCTGTAGATACCGGGCGACCTCTACAGTATAAGTCCACTGTGCGGAATAGGCGTCACCCGTCAGTGTTAATTATCGTCCTATACTCGTGGGAATTCTATGGCAAATTCGAATAATAAAAAACACTCAAACGGCCCTTCTCAGGGCCAAACTAAAAATGAAAACGGCCCTTCTCAGGGCCAAAACGAGGACACAACCGGCTCTTCTCAGGGCCAAAATGTGGAAGAGAGGGGAACCCCAGGAACAGGAGGTTCGTCAAGAACATGCTCTGGGAGGGCTCTACGTCACAAAAAGAACGAAGAGAAGATGAGTGAGGGTGAGGCAAGTGGGTCCAACTTGCAGCCAATGGTGAGACTGACGCGTCTTTCGGAGTCTGATTCTTCGCTGATCAGTATGGTAACGGTTGGCTCGGATGAAGACGCGCCCAATGGCAAATACTGGCGTCAGAAGGGCGAGAAACGAGCCGCCGAAGATCTGACCTCGGGCTCCGAAAGCGAACCTGGGGCCCGTAGTGGGGAGAGTGCTGCGTCACGCAGTAAATTTTTGAAAGCAAAACCCAAACGGGGCAGAGGTCGACCCCCAACTACGGGTGAATACGTGGGTTATGGGCAGTACCAGGCAGAGCTATCTGCAGAGAGGCGCCGCGAAAAGCAAGCAGAGGATGAAAAAGCGCTGGCCGCATTTATCGCATCGTCGGAAGAAGCGGCGAAAGAGAGGGCTGAACGCTTAATTAGTCGGCAAATACCTCGTGACAACCAGGAAGCGCTAACCGCGGCAGCTATTGAATCGAAAGTTCAGGATGCCCTAAATGCGGTAAAACATGTAGTCGGAACATCGGGTCATCTCAAGGGCACGCATCAGAAACTTCTGACCAATTCAATAGCTACTATAGGTAGCGCTTTCGAAGAACTACGGTCGAGAACTGCGACAGAAGAGGTTGCCCGTTTGGAGGCGGCAAACGCGCAACTCACATATCAGCTGGCAGAACTACGCAGACAGGTACAAGAAATTCAAAACCAGCCTGCAGTAGCAACTGAGCCTGAAATAAAAAGGCTTGTTGAGGAAGCACTGAACGCGAACCGAGTGCAATTCGGCAACATGCTGAATGCCCGACTGGAGGGCCTCGAGTGCCGTCTTCTTCCAGAGCCACGGATGCGGCCACCCCTGGCGGTCGACCGGCGAGCAGGAAGCACTGCAGTTGCGCAACCAAGTGGACAAAACCCTAGTTCCAACCGCGAACTGGAACAATTCACCCCGGAGATGGATAGCGCCTCTTCTCCCGCCCCTGGCAACGGAAAACAGGGCGCTAACGCAAAACCGAAACGAACGAAACCCAGCCTGGCTGCCAAAGAAGCGGCAGCAGCCAGGCAAAAACCGGCAGAACCACCAACGACTAGCGCTAATCCGCCGCGCGAAACTTGGAGAGATGCTCTAGGGAGGAAAGCAAAAAATGTAACCCAGAAAGCACCCACTGCAGCTTCCGCTGCATCGCGTAGGCCTAACCCCACTGGCGGACAATCGCAGGCCCACAAACTATCGCAAGGGCAAGCATCATCGCGGTCACAAACACAAGTGGCCCGCAAACTGCGGCCACCTCGCTCCTCAGCTGTGGTTCTGTCCTTGCTCCCGGAGGCCGAAGACAGGGGCATTACCTATAAAAGTGTAATTGCCGAAGCTAAAACAAAGGTGGATCTGGCCCAGCTCGACATTCAGTCAGTTCGGTTCAAAGTCGCCGCAACTGGTGCCCGCCTGCTTGAGATACCAGGTGCGACCAGTGGCCCAAAAGCAGACCAACTGGCTGAGAAACTCAGTCAGCTATTTAAGCCGGAGGACGTAAGGGTGTCCCGACCCACAAAGTGCGTTGAGTTGCGAGTGTCAGGGTTGGACGACTCCGTAACATCCGAGGACATCACTGGTGCAATTGCTCAAGCTGGAGGATGTCTACGACAGGAGGTGAAAGTGGGTGACATTAAGTCGGACCCCTGGAGTCTTGGCTCTGTTTGGGTTCGCTGTCCAGTAACTGCTGCTAAAAAAGTGGCCGCAGCAGGAAGGTTGCTGGTGGGATGGGTCTCGGCTCAAGTCAAATTACTCGAGGTCCGGCCTCAAAGGTGTTACCGATGCATGGAGGCCGGGCATGTGAGAGCAACATGCCCCTCTGACATTGACAGATCGGATCTCTGTCACCGCTGTGGCCAACCAGGACACAAGGCAAAGGAGTGCACAGCGGCCGCACACTGCATCCTGTGCGCAACATCGGGCAAAGCTGCGGGTCATAGGACTGGGAGCAAGACCTGCACTGCTCCTCCCAAGAGACCGAAGAAAAATGCTGGCGAAGGCTCTCGGGCCATTTCGCAGCATGTTAGCCCACCCACTGCAACCGTGGCTGAGGCACGTGAGGAGTCAGTAATGGAAACCAATTAATATGGCCACTCAAGTTATACAGGCGAACCTCAACCACTGTGCCAGGGCTCAGGACCTCCTGTTCCAGAGCATGGCGCAGTGGTCAATAAACATAGCGGTTATAGCGGAGCCATACTCTGTACCTGCTCGGGCAGGATGGGTTGGGGATCTAGATAATACAGTAGCCCTCGTGTCGCGGAGCTCTGCTGGCTCTCCTCCATTCCAAGATGTTGTTAGGGGCCATGGCTATGTTGCTGCAACCTATGGTAACATCGCTGTGGTCGGAGGTTACTTCTCGCCCAATAGGAGTCTAGCGGATTTTGAGCAGTTTCTCGTTGAGGTGGGCACCAAAGTCAGGCAGATGCACCCCTCACCCGTCTTAGTCGCTGGAGATCTAAATGCAAAGTCCAGGGCGTGGGGTTCGCCGGCAACGGATGTTCGAGGTCAGTGCCTGGAAGAATGGGCCGTGGCCTACGGTCTGAGTGTGTTAAATCGCGGCAATGTTAACACATGTATACGGCAAAACGGCGGTTCGATCGTCGACCTCACGTTTGCCGACGCGGCTCTGTCTCGTCGAATCCTAAACTGGGAAGTATTAGTGGACGTAGAAACTCTCTCGGACCACCGATACATTAGGTTCAACATCCTCTCACGCTCGGCCGCATCACCTGATCCCAGAGGACTTCGACGGGGAGATGGTCCTAGGTGGGCATTAAAGCAACTGAACCGCGAAATAATGGAAGAAGCGGCCCTGGTCAAAGCATGGCTACCAACCCCCGAAGGACTTTTGGACGTTGAAGAGGAGGCACTGTGGCTGGGGAACGCTATGGTCGATAGCTGTGATGCAGCCATGCCAAGAGTCGGACCGCGTCTACCACAGCGTAAAGTGTACTGGTGGTCTGCGGAATTGGCACAACTACGAAAATCTTGTATAGCAGCCAGACGCCAGTATACAAGAAGTCGGAGAAGACAGCGACGAGATGTCGAAGAGGAGGCCCAGCTCTATGCGGTATACCGAGATCTAGTCACCTCGCTGAAAGTCGCTATAGGCAAAGCTAAAGATCTAGCTGAGGAGGAGATGTTGGAGGGTCTCAATAAAGATCCGTGGGGGAGACCGTACAAGATGGTGAGAAGCAAACTCAGACCGTGGGCTCCCCCGTTGACACAGACTCTCCAACCGCAACTACTGCAGCGAGTGGTTGATGCACTATTCCCGGATAGAGCTGACCAAATTCCACCTCCAATGGCACCGTCACCGCCTGAAGATCTGCGGACTGACACTATTGTGCCAGAAGTCACTGAAGGGGAATTGGGGGCCTCAGTGCTGCGGCTGAAGCAGAAAAATACGGCGCCAGGTCCCGACGGTATACCTGGTCGCGCACTAGCAATAGCTCTGGGCCCCCTAGGGCACCGAGTTAAACACTGTTCAGTGCATGTTTGAGGCAAGGTCGATTTCCACGGGCTTGGAAAACGGGAAAACTGGTTCTTATCCAGAAAGAAGGACGTCCCGCGGACCTGCCATCGGCGTACAGACCCATCGTACTGCTGGACGAGGTGAACAAACTCTTTGAGCGAGTCATCTCGCTTCGCCTCGTCAAACATTTGGAAAACGCAGGGCCCAATCTCAGTGACCGGCAGTTCGGTTTCCGTCGACGCCGATCAACTATCGATGCCATCGCCAGAGTCAAGTCTCTGTCAGAGGAGGCAGTGTCCCAAGGTAACGTTGTCATATTTCGCTAGATATTTCAAACGCATTTAACACCTTACCTTGGGGCTGTATTAGGGAGGCGCTAAAACACCACGCTGTGCCTCGGTATCTGCAGGATGTCATCGGGGCTTATTTGTCGGATAGGGCGGTCAAATACCCGGCGCAGAATGAGTGGGGCGTGAAACCAATGTCATGCGGAGTTCCACAGGGGTCGGTCCTGGGGCCGCTCCTGTGGAACATCGGGTATGATTGGGTGCTGCGCGGCAGGAATATCCCGGGAGTAGAACTGACGTGCTACGCCGATGATACTCTCGTCACAGCGACGGCTAGCACGTTCAGAGAGGCGTCGATGAAGGCAACGGCGGGGGTAGCCCAAGTAGTGGCCAGGATCCGCAAGCTTGGGCTGGAGGTTGCACTCAACAAGTCGGAGGCCCTCTGTTTCCACGGTCCCAGAAGAGCTCCACCAGCTGGTGCCCAACTGACGGTAGGCGGAGTTTCCATCGGGGTCGAGTCGACGATGAAATATCTGGGACTCGTCCTCGACTCCCGTTGGAACTTTCAAGAGCATTTTAAGCGCCTAGCTCCCAAACTGTTGGGATCAGCTGGAGCGCTAAGCCGTCTGCTGCCTAATTTGAGAGGACCTAATGTGGGCTGTCGTCGTCTCTACACCATGGTAGTGCGCTCGATGGCCCTTTATGGAGCGCCCATCTGGGCAGACGCGCTGAACGCACACAACCAATCCCTCCTGCGGAGACCACAAAGGGTCATGGCGATTAGGGTTGTACGAGGATATCGTACCATATCGTACGAGGCTGCGTGCGCATTGGCCGGGACGGCCCCATGGGACCTGGACGCAAAGGCTCTAGCAGGCGTCTACAGACAGATTGCGGAGACCAGAGCGGGAGGACAAGAACCCCTGCCTGAGGAGGTGAAGCGCTGGAGGTTATATGCGCATGAGACACTCCTTCGTAGTTGGGATGAAAGGCTGCAAAGCCCAAATGCTGGTCACCGAACGGTCACGGCGATCCAACCGGTTCTCAGGCAGTGGCTGGACAGAAAACACGGAGGAGTGTCTTTTCATCTCGCACAGGTGCTATCGGGCCACGGGTGCTTTGGAAAGTACCTGTGCGAGAGGTCTGGGAGAGAGCCAACGCCAGAGTGTCATCACTGCAACAGTGCTGAGGACACGGCGCAGCACACGCTGGCAGACTGCCGCGGATGGACGGAGCAGCGAAACCAACTGGTTGCAGCGCTAGGAGCAGATTTGTCCCTACCTGCCATTGTCAGAGCCATGGTAGGAGACAAAAAAGGGTGGAAGGCCATGATGGACTTCTGTGAGGCTGTCATGACCGAAAAAGAAGCCGCTGAGCGCGTACGGGAAGAGGATGTGGAAGCCCATCCCACAAGGCGCAAAAGAACAGGGCGGAGGCGCGTCGCCCATGACCGCCGCATGCCGCCTTAGTAAGGACCTGGATGGTAGTCACGGGGACGACTGCCATCCGACAGATCTAGGGTCCTTGTGTTGAAGGGTGCGCCGCACGATCACGCGCACCCAAACCTGACGGTTGGGGGTTACATCCCCAGAGTTGAGGCTTCACAGCCAGCCGCTGGCGAGGTTACGGTGGTGTGCCTGCCCGTTCCCGTGACCCCGCCCCACAGCGCGAAGTCGGCAGACAGAGTGGTTTTTAGTGGGTAAACCGGGTCTCATTAGCCTGGGAGTCCCACATAACCACTGGGGTCCGTCCCCGCGCCCCAGTGGTATGCGTAATGCATTTTCCACTCTATAAAAAAAAAAAAAAAAAAAAAAAAAAAGGTTAGGTTAGGTTAGGTTAGGTTAGGTTAGGTTAGGTTAGGTTAGGTTAGGTTAGGTTAGGTTAGGTTAGGTTAGGTTGGGGTGCTAGGCTGGTGACCTCCCCGTGGTGCACCCTGGGAGGGGGAGGACAGACGCTCAGTTGCGCGTTACTGTCTTCCCTCTGCGAACGACCAGCCGAGAGGGCAGCTCTCTCCTCGTTTCTGTGCGGGGAGATGAGCGCCAACTCGTAACCCGGGCCCGATGGCGCCCGGACCGAGGGCCGTTGCTCTTTCGAGGGCTTGGGCCGCGAGGAAGAAAACCTCTGAAAAAATCACCAGGTGGACGGGAGAGGGCGGCGGTTGACTTTGGTTAGCTGTCGGCCGACTCGTAACCCGGCCCGTGGGGCCGGCGCGAGGGTCGCTGTCTTCGGACGGGGACTGCGAGGACGGACACCTCTTTAAAAAACCACACAGGGCGATGGGTGCTGCTGGCTTCGGTGTCGAAGTTAGTGGTACAGGGTGTGAGAGTAACCTCCATCGGCCGACCCGTTATCTCGAAATAAGTTCTGGTCATGTTTTAGGCTTATTTCGAGACCGGTGGCCTTGCCTTAACTGGCTGGGCCTAGGGGAGTCAACCCCAATAAAAAATCCACAACTCTTGACGCGAGGGTCCTCCGCGTCAAGATGCTCTTCGGAGCGGCTGGAGTGTGTATCAGCCACCTAGAGACCAAACCTGCGATACCGCCCGACCTCGCAGTGTAAAAGGGCCACTTAGGGTATTGGGGATCTCTGCCCTAGTGGAGCTGTTTTTCTCCCCAACTCGTGGGAATCTTATGGATAGTGCAAATAAAAACAAACCCTCAAACGGCCCTTCTCAGGGCCAAAACTCAAACGGCCCTTCTCAGGGCCAAACAACATCGATGGAAGAAAGGGCGCGTACGAGTACGCCGATTGTCCTGGTGCAGAAAATGGCATTACGATCCCAGACAGCCAGCAGATCAGGTGATGAGTGCGGTGCCGAAACCTGCACAAAACAAACGGTGCCGGATGTGGAGTCTGACGCAGAGAGCCTGGTCACAGTGCACTCTGAGGCAGCATTGTCGGACGCAGCCATGAGTTGCCAATCAGCTGACGAGGAGACCAACTACAGCAGACTCTGGCGGAAACGCAAAACTAACCCCAACCTCAATCTTTCGGGGTCAGGGTCAGATTCAGAGGGGTCTACAGCAAGTAAGACCAATTCAAAGAGAGGCCGTGGCCGTCCGCCATCTACAGGGCAGTATGTTGGTCTTGCAAAGGCCAAAGAAGAGCTCAATCGAGCTAAACGAGAGGAGCTCAGACTGAGAGCGGAAGAAGAGGTTGCTGGCATACGGTCGTCGTTGCTGACCCGCAGCCAATCACACGACGACAGACCTGCATTTGAACAGTCTGCAGAGGATGACCAATCGGCGGCCGCAGTCAGCCAGCGTGTTGAAAGCTGCCTAAAGGCTATTTCTTTGGTTGCTACGAAGTCCAGTAACCTCAAAGGAACTTTTGTGAAGACATTAAATGATGCTGTCGTTTCCATCAGTGCAGCTTTTGAGGATATCAAGCAGCGCACCTCCTCGGAAGAGACACGGCGACTGCAGAGGCAAAATGACCGGCTGCGTGCGGAGCTTGCGGAGCTCCGCGCCGAAATGGTGCAGATGCGGGCAGACTTTAAGCAGCAGTTTATGCGACATTCGCCAACTCCATCAGCTCCAAAAGAGAAGACGCCTCCACCCACTAGCACCCGCAAAGGTGTTTCTGGGTCTACTAACGTAGACGAGATAGTGCGGGCAATGACTGCCCAGGTGGGTTTAATGCTGGACGCTAGATTTGGAGCACTGGAGCTCGAGGGCAGGCTGCTGCCAGCCCAACCGATGCGCCCTCCGTTGGCAGCTGACCGGCGGCGAGAAGCTGAGCACGCGGCTTCTCAGTCCGAGCTCGGGGCCTCCTTGCAGCCCTCCCCCATGCCGGGACCGAGCCGTGGTCCTCCCAACATGACGGTGGAGCCACAAAAAGGGAATAAGGGGAAAGGAAAGGGGAAGAAGACGGTTAGCCGACAAGCTGCGACTAATCGGCCAACTGTCCCTGTTGCGGCTCCTGCAGTGCCGGCTCCCCGCCCACTGCCTCCAGCCCCTGCGTCGACTAATGAGGGATGGAATGTGGTCGCCCGGGGAAAGAAGAACAAGGTGATGAACCCTCGCCATGCCTCTCAACCGCTACCGCAAAGGCAGCAGAGGACGCGGAAAACGCGCAAATTGCGCCCCCCTCGTACGGCAGCTGTGGTGCTGACTCTCCAACCCGAAGCTGTGAAAAGCGGAGTGACGTATGCGCAGGTGATTACCAAGGCCAAGGAAAACATTAATCTTGATGGTCTTGGTATCAATGCCATCAAATTTAAGCGGGCAGCTACTGGCGCGAGGGTTCTGGAGGTGTCTGGAGAAGGCGGGAGCGAGAAGGCCGATAACCTGGCTAAGGAGTTAGCAGACAAGTTGGGAGAGAATGTAGTTCGGGTGTCTAGACCCTTCAAAACTGCGGAACTCCGTCTCACGCAGTTGGACGATTCAGTCTCACCAAGTGAGGTAGTTGCTGCCATTGCTAGGGCTGGCGGTTGCGAGGAGACCCAAATAAAGGCAGGAGAAATCCGTCAAGATGCCTCTGGCCTTGGCACAATTTGGCTCCGCTGTCCAGTTGTGGCAGCAAAAAAGGTGGTGGAAGCTGACCGTGGGAGACTGCAAGTCGGTTGGGTGCGTGCTGCAGTTAAACTGCTTGACCAGCGTCCAATGCGCTGTTACAAATGCCTGGAGAAAGGGCATGTGAGGGCACAGTGCAACTGCGAGGAGGATCGTAGCGATGTTTGCTATCGATGTGGCCAGCCAGGCCATATAGCGGCGGGCTGCTCTGCGACGCCACACTGTGTGATGTGTGCCAATGCGGGCAAAAAGGCAGACCATAGGTTGAGCTCAACATCTTGTACAGCCCCAGGTCCTAAGATGGTGCGGAAGACTGGAACTGGCCCCCGGGCCGCTTCTCAGCCCGCTGAACCAGAGGAGGATCGCATGACCGTGGAATAAATGGCTCTGCGTGTCTTACAGACGAATCTCAACCACTGTGCTAGGGCCCAGGACCTTATGTTCCAGTCCCTTGCACAGTGGATGATCAATATTGCTGTTGTGGCCGAGCCATATTCGATTCCTCCCCGGCAGGACTGGTTTGGGGATACAGACGGAGTAGTTGCACTAGTTGTGCGGACGGTGCCCGGTGGTCCACCTCTGTTGGCCTCCAAAGTCATCAAGGGGTCAGGATATGTGGCGGTCTTCTGGGGACAAATGTGGTTCGTTGCTGCTTACTTCTCCCAAATCGTTCTCTGGCCGACTTTGAGCGGTTCCTGGACGAGGTAGGGGCTCGAGTCGGTCAGTTTCTGCCGTGTCCGGTAGTCGTTGCCGGAGACTTTAACGCCAAGTCAACGGCTTGGGGCTCCCCGGCAACGGATGCGCGAGGCTCAGTTCTGGAGGAGTGGGCTGTTGCGGCTGGCCTGGTGGTCGTCAACCAGGGTACGGAGCACACGTGCGTGCGTCAGCAGGGTGGCTCTATTGTTGACGTCACCTTTGCTAGTACCTCTCTAGCGCGTCGGGTCCTAGGTTGGGAGGTGATGGTCGAGGTGGAGACGTTGTCAGACCATAAATATATTCGTTTTGAAGTCTCTCCACCCGTCCAGAGGTTAATGAACGACCTAGGCCGACCCGGTCAGGTTGAAAACAGTCCAAGGTGGGCTCTCTCTAAACTGGACCGTGATCTACTCAAAGAGGCGGCGATTGTAGAGGCGTGGCTGTTTGCTGCAGAAGGAGCGGTGGCAGTAGACGCTGAGTCGTACAAGTTGCGGGAGGCCATGACGCGCATTTGCGACGTCGCGATGCCTCGAGCGAAACCTCTGCCAACAAGACGGTGCGTGTACTGGTGGTCCGCTGAACTTGCGCAGTTGCGCATTGGTTGTGTGGCTGCACGGCGCCAGTACATGCGACAAAGAAGACGTCGTCGAACAAATATAGAGGAAGAGCGGCGTCTGTATGATATTTATAGGGCCCGCAAAAGTGAATTTTCGGTGGCTATACGGCGAGCAAAAGAGGCGAGTCGTGCCGAATTTCTAGAGACCCTGAATGCCGACCCGTGGGGACGGCCCTATAAATTAATCCGCAGCAAACTGCGTCCCTGGGCGCCCCCACTAACACGTATGCTTGAGCCGGAGTTTGTGGTGCGTGTGGTAGCCGCGCTTTTCCCCGAAAAGGGACCTCATGACCCACCCATAATGGCACCGGCGGCGGTAAGGGCAAGAGCAGAGGAGAACATCCCACCAATCACTTCAGCTGAACTTCATGTAGCGGTCCACCGACTCAGTGCCAAGAATACGGCTCCAGGACCTGATGGTATTCCTGGACGTGCCTGGGTTATGGCCATGGACGCCCTGGAACCGCGAGTATTGTGGCTCCTTAATGCTTGTTTGGAGCAGGGATGCTTTCCCAAAGATTGGAAATCCGGCAAATTGGTGTTGCTCAGGAAGGATGGTCGGCCTGTAGATTCACCATCTGGGTATCGACCTATAGTCTTGCTCGATGAGGCGGGCAAGCTCTTTGAGCGTATAATTGCGGCTCGCCTCATCAAACACATGGAGCAAATGGGCCCAGATCTTGCCGACAACCAGTTTGGCTTCCGCAGGGGCCGTTCAACGGTTGACGCAATACAGCGGGTTAAGGTGTTGGCAACGGAAGCGGTGTCCCGAGGTGATGTTGTTCTGGCGGTGTCCTTGGACATCGCCAATGCCTTTAATTCCCTGCCTTGGGAAACTGTACTGGAAGCGATGCGGTACCACCAAGTTCCTCATCACCTGTTTCGAATCATCGAGGCCTACTTCACCGAAAGATTCGTCACCTGGCCGGGACAATTGGAGTGGGGGAGAAGACAAATGACCTGTGGCGTTCCGCAGGGGTCGGTCTTAGGGCCACTCCTGTGGAATATAGGGTACAACTGGGTCCTAAGAGGGAAAACTTACGCGGATTAAACGTCCTATGTTATGCCGACGACACGCTAGTGATGGCTCAGGGACCCAGTTATCGTGACGCAGCCGTACTTGCCACAGCTGGAACCGCCCACTGCGTCAACAAAATCAGGCGACTGGGGCTGGAGGTCGCATTGACGAAGTGCGAAGCCATATGTTTTTACGGGCCGAGGCGTGCGCCACCTGCGGGGGCAGAAATTGTAGTAGGAGGTGTTTCAATTGCTGTCAAGCCGACGTTGCTGTATCTTGGCGTCGTGCTCGACAGCAAATGGAACTTTAAGGCGCACTTTCAGCGACTGGCGCCTAAGTTGTTACGGAGTGCAGCGGCTTTTGGGCGCATACTACCTAACCTGGGAGGGCCCAAGGTGTCATGCCGCCAGCTGTACACGGGAGTAGTGCGCTCAATAGCACTCTACGGAGCACCTGTATGGGCGGACGCTCTCTGCAGACAGAACATCGCTCAACTACGGCGTCCGCAGAGAGCGTTGTCCCTAAGGGTTGTGCGAGGCTACCGCACGGTCGGCACAGATGCTGCATGTGTCCTAGCAGGCTCGCTGCCCTGGGACCTGTACGCAAAAGCTCTTGCGGCTCTTTATCTGTGGCGGAAGGATGTGAGAGATAGGGGTGGTGTTTTGGCCCTGGAAGAGCTAAAGAAACGGCGTGAAGAGCTGCTGCAAGAAGCGGAAGACGAATGGAAGCTCAGGCTGGAACGTCCAACAGCTGGTCTTCGCATCATTGAGGCGATATTGCCGGTCCTTCACGACTGGACAACCAGACGCTCCGGGGTTCTCACCTTCCGGCTGACACAGGTGTTGTCGGGGCATGGCTGCTTCGGCAGCTACCTGCACAAAATCGCACAACGAGAGCCGACCCCGGAGTGTCACGACTGTGGTGTTGCTGTAGACTCGGCCCAACACACCTTGGCTGAGTGTCCTGCCTGGGGAATGGAGCGCCAAGATCTAGTCGCTCACCTAGGACAAGATCTGTCGCTGCCGGTCGTAGTGAAGAATATGCTGGCCAGCGAAGAGGCCTGGACAGCAATGCTCCACTTCTGCGAGCATGTGCTGACACGAAAAGAGGAAGCAGAGCGCGAACGGGAAGCCGAGGCGGAGGCTGACCCGATGCGCCGGCGTCGCATCGGACGCAGGCGCGCTGCGCACGATCGCCGACTACCGCCATAAATGAGGACCTAGGTGGCAGTCACGGGGACGACTGTCACCTAACAGGCACAGGTCCTCGAGGTGAAGGGTGTGCCGCATAACCAAGCACACCCAATTTGGCAGTTGGGGAACAAATCCCAGAGACGAGGCTCCACAGCCAGCCGCTGGCGAGGTCGCGGAAGCATGTTCCCGTGTGCCCGTAACTTCGCCGTCACAGCGCAGAGTCGGCAGACAGAGTGGTTTTTAGTGGGTAAACCGGGTCTCATCAGCCCGGGAGTCCCACATAACCACTGGGGTCCGTCCCCGCGCCCCAGTGGTATGCGTAATGCATTTTCCACTCTATAAAAAAAAAAAAAAAAAGGTTAGGTTAGGTTAGGTTAGGTTAGGTTAGGTTAGGTTAGGTTAGGTTAGGTTAGGTTAGGTTAGGTTAGGTTAGGTTAGGTTAGGTTAGGTTAGGTTAGGTTAGGTTAGGTTAGGTTAGGTTAGGTTAGGTTAGGTTAGGTTAGGTTGGGTTAGGTTAGGTTAGGTTAGGTTAGGTTAGGTTAGGTTAGGTTAGGTTAGGTTAGGTTAGGTTAGGTTAGGTTAGGTTAGGTTAGGTTAGGTTAGGTTAGGTTAGGTTAGGTTAGGTTAGGTTAGGTTAGGTTAGGTTTTTTTTTTTTTTTTTTTTAATAATGATGCTGGTAATAGTACCAACGGTCCTCGCTAGTGATACGGGCGGCCGTTGGACATTTGGCAAGGGGTTCCCGCTGTTGATACGGGCAACCTTTGTTTCTTCCGATGTATATATTTTATGCTGAAGTTATTATTTATACTATTACAATATTTTTTACTTCCGTTTTATTTCTTTCTGTGTATTAACGAGTCTTTTCTCTGTTTTCTTTTTATATTATGTAAGCTATTTATGTGTTATTGAATGCCTTTAGTGTATTTATTATATGCTCTGTGTGTTTAATAAATGATTCTTTAGTTTCCTCTTTTGTAGTTAGTTCAATTAAGTTATAGGGGTTCACATTATGTATATTACATAGTATTTCGTGATTTAATCTTGTACTGATGTACCGGGGGCAGGTTTCCATGAGGTGTTTGGTAGTTTGAGGGGTATCATTATCACATGGGCATTTATTATTATTAACTATATTGAATCTGTGTAGGTATACTTTATTGTAGCTGTGTCCGGTTAGTATTTGTGTCATTTGAAATGTAATTTTGAAGTGTTTCCTGAATGTTTGTATGTGCTGCATTGTAGGTAACCATTGTTTGAGGTGTATTCCTGTTGTGCTATTAATATAAGTTTCATCTTGTATTTTAGTTGTGTCTATTCGTAGGTTTCTCTTATGATATGATAACGGAAATCTGGAGTAATCTGGTTTTTTGTGCAGTTTGGCTGCCATTTTTGCAGTCATATCAGCCGCCTCGTTCCCAAGGAGGCCGATATGCGATTTTATCCAACTAAATTGAATATCTTGTCCACGCTCCAGCATTTCCGTTATCATATGATGTGCACTGTTTATAGTATGGTTCGTGCTGCTTCGGTTGGTCAACTCTTGAAGAGCAGATTTGCAGTCTGAAAATACTGTTGCATGTGACATGCGCTGTTCCCAACACATGTGGCACGCTTTCTCTATTGCCAAGCATTCTGCTTGAAATACAGTGCAGCTAGAGTGTAGTTTTAATTTCTTTATTGTTTCTGTTCCGTCTGGATGATGAATCACTACTGCAGCCCCTACTACTCCATCATATTTGCTGCCGTCTGTGTAAATTCTATTCATTTCTGTGGAGTAGTAGGGCTGGAGTTCTCTTTCGTTATGTACTTCTTTTATTGTTATTTCAGGTCGGCGAGCAGGGTGGATCAAACGAGTGACCGGTACTCGTTTGTCGTATTCTACATCTTCAGGTAAGTATTCCGTGGTTTTGTGTCTTTTAACATTTTCTATAGATGCCACTTCTTTTATTTTTGATGGTAGTGGTATAAGTCCAGCTAATGCTATGGACTGTATTGTTGGCAGGGTTCTAAACCCATGTAGTATTTTAATGGCAAATCCTCTTTGAAGACTTAGTAGTCTGTTGCATACCTTTTTGTAGCTGGTAGCATTGCTCCATATTTCTGCGGCATATGTTATAATGGGCTCTATTACTTGTCTATATATTGTGTCAATATTATCTGAATGAACTCCCCATGTGGGCTTAACAAATATACATAATCTTTTGTAAATATTCTGTGCTTTTTTAATAATGTACTCTGAGTGTTTTATGAATTTAAAGTGCTGGTCTATGATTACGCCTAGAAGCTTTAGATGTTCACTGAAAGGTATTTGTGTATAATCCATAAATATCTTCGCTGCCTTAGCTTTGGCCGTGCACGTAATCATTTTTGTTTTCGATGGTCCAAATTTGAGTTTATTGTTGATTCCCCATTTAAATATTGTTTCTAACGTTTTATTGGCATTATGTTCTAGTTCCTTAACATCCTTTCCCGCGCAGATGACCAGGATGTCATCCGCATATGCCTGAACATGAACATTGCTGGCGGTTATTGCTTGGTTTTCTAAGAGTGAATCTACTATTGTATTCCAGAAGATGGGTCCTAGTACTGAGCCTTGGACACACCCTCTGGATTGGTTTTTTATATTGGTAGCATCTGCATAGTTTAAAATTACTTTCCGATCTGTGAGATAACTATTTATTATATTATATATATTGCTAGGGCAGTTTATATCTTTCAGTCTCTTTAGTAGGGCTGGCCACCAGGCATGGTCAAAAGCTCCAGCTATGTCGAGTGATATGGCAACCGTAAGCATATTGTCCTTCTTGTATTGTTTGACCTTGTTAATAGCAGTGTGAAGTGCATCCGTGGTAGACTTTTGCTCCTTAAAGCCATATTGTTGAGGACTACATGCATTATGGGTTTGCATATAATATGTGAGTCTGGTAGATATTAGCTTTTCCAAAATTTTCCCAAAGACATTGATGAGACCTATTGGTCTGTAAGAAGCAACTTCATTGTAATTTTCCTTATTAGGCTTGGGGAGTGTCTTTATATAAGCTATTTTCCAGTTGTTAGGGAAGTAGCTGAGTGCTAGGCATCTATTGTACAGTTTGGTAATTGAGTCTGTATAACATTCTATATAAGATTTGCAAATATCGGCTGTCAGGTGGTCTAAACCAGGTGCTTTTCTGGGGCTCATGCCTTTAATAATTTCAATTACTTCGCTAGTTGTGAAGGGGGGTTCATTATCTTGTTGTAGTTGTTCTTCCTGTTGAATCTGTCTATTATTATTTTCCTGATTATTATTATTAATTTGTGCATATCTTCTTATTTGCAGATGGAGTGCGGTGTCGTCGGTGGTGGTGTCTTCGGGGAAAAACTTCGTAGATAGCTTGTCTGCGGTGTCCTGAGTCGACGTGGTGTAGCTGCCATCTTCCGATTTAAGTGTGGATGGAGGCTGCAGTTTGACGGCGTTCTTCAAAAGGCGATTGGTTACTGACCACACGTCATCCCTTCCCTGTTTGCTGCAGAAGTCTTTGAAGTGAGTTGCGGATGTGTTTCTAATCTTAGCTATGTATTCACTTTTGGCTTCCTGTACCTCTTTTAAAATGTTAGTTAGATCTTTTTTGCCTTTTTTCAGATCCTGCAGCCTGTGGTGTAAGAAGATGACCTTTCTCTTCATATCACTGAGTTCCTGAGTCCACCATGGGTTATTCATCCATCTTTCTTTTAAGGTAAGTTCTTCATTGCATGTTTTTGTTATTGCTTTTATCATGTTATTTATATATGTATCTATTGCTTCTATTGTATCTATTTGTTCTACATTTATTTCGTCTAAATTACTTCTTTCTACATTAATTTTTAGTTTTATTTTAAATTCATCCCATTTTGTACGTCCTGTATTATATTTATATGTTGACTTAGATTTAGTTTTTCTCTTTTGTATTTGATTAGTTTCAATTTCAAACTCTATCCCATGGTGGTCTGATGTAGGTATCACATTTGTGTTTACTCTCCAGTTTCTTATGTGATTCGCTGTCCTGGAAGTGGCTATTGTGATGTCTATAATAGATTCCCTGGTTTGTCCATGAGTTATTGTTTGATACGTCGCATCTGTACCAACATTACATACTATCAGATCGTAATTGACCGTGAAATCGTATATCACTCTACCTCTATCATTCTCTCTTGTTGATCCCCATAACGGGTGCCACCCATTTAGATCACCGCATACGATGTGCTCACTGTTGCCATATTCTTGAAGGAACTGCTCCCAGTGCTGCATCGTATGCGACTGGTCTTCTTTGGGCTCCACATATATTGAGGTTAGCAGTGTCTTTTTATTGTTATGTATTAATTCAATTGTGACGAAGTTGGAGGTCATATATTGGGTAAGCCCTATGTAGTTTCCTATTTTCCTGCTTATCGCGATACATGCTTTAGTTTTTACATTCATATCCGCACTTTGGTAGACGTCGTATCCATCAATATCACAGGAAAATTTTAGTTTGTTTTCTCCAATATATGGTTCTGTAATGAAAACAATATCATATTTCTTTTCTTTTACCACGTTTATCATTTCATACGTAGCGATGTAGCTGCGAGCTAAGTTACATTGGAGTGATATTATAGAGTTTTTACTGTGGTTGCCCATGTCGAGGCCTTTAGCAGTACCGGACAGCCAGCCTGGCTATCCGATCCCACCTTTCCCATTCGGGGCAAGTTTGGCTATATGCTGGGTGAATATGTGGTTTGCCCATTTCGCGGCAGTTGGCACAGCACTGGGCTTCCCTGTTGCGGGGGCAGCTTCTGGTGTCGTGACTCTCCGCGCAGTAGCCACACCTGCTGGCTGCGGTGCATCTGGCTGCAGGGTGTCCAAATCCCATACAGCGGAAACACTGCAGTATCGGCGATTGGTCTACTGCTGGTATATTCTGATAACCAATTTTTATCTTTTGATCCTTGAGGAGGCTCCAGACCTGTGGGCTAACTTCAAGTAACACGTTCTTTGTGTATTCCGAACGTCCTTTCATGCTGCGGATGTATCTCACTCGTTTCTGCTCTTCGCTGAGGCCTTCCAGCTTACGGGAGTTTTGGTTGAAAATGGCTTCTATTACTTTTTCGTTCGCATTTTCATTTATAACGCCTATTAGTTTAATGCACGGATTTCTCAATTCCGGCGCAGTAACTGTTATCCCACTCGTTTTCTGCCTAATTTCTGTGCTGAATTTATCTCTGTCTGATTCAGATTCGCAGTTTATTACAACTTTGTTGGTCTTTGTATGTCGTATACCATTAATGCCCACTCCCAGACGGACCACATCAACTTTCTCCTGGATTAGCTTAAAAGCATCTTTCATGTTGGTCCTAGGATCTGTTGACTCCACCACTACAGCGTAGCTAGTGGGATGAGTTATGCTGGTTTTTGCGCGCTGTTTAGCTCTATCATCGTCGTTATTAGCTGTGTCCAGAGTTCCAGCTCTCGCTGCGGCTTTTGCGCGTCTTTTGCCATTCTTGCTTAGCACCTCCGTGAATCCATGATCGTCTTCTTTCTCCTCTGTGGTTAGGGCTGCCACAACCAGCTCATTGATCTTCTTCTGCTCATCTATCAATTTCGCTACCTCATTCTGAATCCCTACCATCATTTCTTTCTTCATCTTGATCATCTCACTCACTGTTTTCTTCATTATGTTCTGCGCAAAACCCGCATTACCGAGGCCCATGCCGTCAGCTTTCTCCAACTCGGCGTCGGTTTGCGTGGCAATGCTTTTAACTACGACTCTAATGTTGCTTTTGGGGGGAGGCACATATCTAACGCTATTATTTATCGAGGCCTCTGTTTCTGTGGCATAGCGGTTTGCCACCTCTAGTATGGTGTCAGCACTTTTGAGGATTTCACTTTTGTTACCTCTTTTAACAGATTTGTTTTCTTTGAGTTGCTCCTTGATTCTGTCAACTTCTTGTTTTATGGAGGCCCTGAATCTGCCTCCGGGACTGCTTGACCCGGGGCTCAACGTGGTATCCGAGCTCAACCAGAGTCTGTCCATTGTGTCGGTTTCGGTGATGGCGTCAAAGACATCCGGGGTCGTAACCTCCACCGGTGCCATCCTCGACACCACCACTATCCGTTCGCTTGCCGGTGTGGATGTGATGGTCTGGGTATCGCAGGTGTCACTAGCCACATTAGAGCACATAACAGGTGCCACATCAGCCGCGCCTTCAGCAGAACCTGACTCGACAGCAGGGTCCATGTTGGTCTGTGTTTGGGATCGCATTTTTCTGGGAGATGTGGGTGGGGTTCGAAAAACCATTTTTTATTTGTTTAACAATGTCAAATTGAGAGTTACACAGTGAAGCTAGAAATAGCAAGTAGATTGTAAGATTACTAACAAATGAATTATTGATCTATGGTGTGCTGCATACAAAAAGAGAAAAAGAATCAGGGTTCGCCTCTTCCTAGTCGAGCCCAGAACTGCAGGGGACAGCAAAGACGGCGCATCCTACTATGACTACTGTCTGACTTCGTTCACTAGGATGTTCCCGGTGTCCGTGGCTCCGTCACGCGCCCGGGGATTCGCACGAAGGCGAGCGCCGCTCCTGTCTGCTCGGTTTTTCGTCGTCAAAAGAACGCGGAAAACCGAGCAGACGTCACACCCAGTGACACCTGAGCGGTGATTTTCGCCACGTACTTGGGGTTGCGGCCGGCGACGAATTGCACCAAGATCCCCGAATCGACACGCACCATACGTCCAGGGACGTGTGGGTGACGTTAGACGGGGCACATGGTCTTTGCTGCCGAGCCGCTTAGCACTTCCGTGGGTACTCATACACATCGAGGATGTCCTGGTGCCTTGCCTTAACCCTAATTATATTTTTGTAAATTTTTTGTTTTTATAATTTTTTGGCACCGCAGCGCCGGTCCGCACCGAAGCGCAGGTCAGCTCTTTGTTGCCATGGGGGGGTGGCTGTCCCCCATGCTGGAGTTCGTCTCTGCCCACCAAAGGGACTAACGAGACGGGCCGACTCCAGAAGGAGGACCTGCGAGACGGTGCGGGGCGGCTTGCTGCGGCCCCGGTCAGAACCGAGTATTTTTTGCATTTTTATTAAGTAGTAGAGAAGAGATGTAAAAGTAGTGTAAAAGAAAGATAGATAAGAAAGATGAGAAAAAGAAAAGAGTGTAGAGAAGGAAAAGGAAAGGAAAGCGATGGTAGTTAGCAGAGGAGGGACAGAGAGCGCGCGACTGAGCGTCTGTCCCTTCCCTCCCAGGGTGCGCCGCGGGGAGGCCTACCATCTTGCACCCCGGTTAGGTTAGGTTAGGTTAGGTTAGGTTAGGTTAGGTTAGGTTAGGTTAGGTTAGGTTAGGTTAGGTTAGGTTAGGTTAGGTTAGGTTAGGTTAGGTTAGGTTAGGTTGGGTTAGGTTAGGTTAGGTTAGGTTAGGGTGGGTTAGGTTAGGTTAGGTTAGGTTAGGTTGGGTTAGGTTGGGTTAGGTTAGGTTAGGTTAGGTTGGGTTGGGTTAGGTTAGGTTAGGTTAGGGGGGGTGAGGTGGGGTTGGGTGAGGTTAGGTTGGGGTGGGTTAGGTTGGGTTGGGTTAGGTTAGGTTGGGTTAGGTTAGGTTGGGTTGGGTTGGGTTGGGTTAGGTTGGGTTGGGTTAGGTTAGGTTGGAGTTGGGTTAGGTTGGGTTAGGTTAGGTTGGGTTAGGTTAGGTTGGGTTGGGTTAGGTTAGGTTGGGTTAGGTTGGGTTAGGTTAGGTTGGGTTGGGTTAGGTTGGGTTAGGTTAGGTTGGAGTTGGGTTGGGTTGGCTTGGGTTAGGTTAGGTTAGGTTAGGTTAGGTTAGGTTAGGTTAGGTTAGGTTAGGTTAGGTTGGGTTGGGTTAGGTTGGGTTGGGTTGGGTTGGGTGAGGTTGGGGTAGGTTGGGTTAGGTGAGGTTGGGTTGGGTTAGGGTGGGTGGGGTTGGGTTGGGTTAGGTTAGGTTAGGTTAGGTTGGGTTAGGTTGGGTTAGGTTGGGTTGGGTTAGGTTGGGTTGGGTTGGGTTGGTTAGGTTAGGTTAGGTTAGAGTTGGGTTGGGTTAGGTTAGGTTGGGTTAGGTTGGGTTAGGTTGGGTTAGGTTGGGTTGGGTTAGGTTAGGGTGGGTTAGGTTTTGTTGGGTTGGGTTCGGCTGGGTTAGGTTAGGTTAGGTTAGGTTAGGTTAGGTTAGGTTAGGTTAGGTTAGGTTAGGTTAGGTTAGGTTAGGTTAGGTTAGGTTCCACGGACCTGCTCGGTTGTCCGAGTGGGCGGGGAGGTGTACCCCGACGTGGCGCGTCCCCGGGTGGTGGATAGGGGAATGCCTTGGTTGAACACGTTTACAAAGTTGACGTTTGTCCTTTGTAGGCGTGTTGAACCAGGGTAGGACGTCAGTCCCGCGAACCAAACACTGGGGAGGGGTGGTTAGGTTAAGTTTAGGTTAGTGTTTCGGAGGTGGCATGTAGCGGCGCTTTCGGGAGGCCATATTACCGCATTCAAGGGAGCTATCCCTCAAACTAGCGAAAATGGATAAAGCAGCGTATCAAGACACACTACCCCAGGAGGGTACCGACCTCGCCGAGGTCGGAGAATCCCTCCCCGTGCCTTCGGGTTCGGGCTGCCCCTCGTATTCTGGGGGGGGCAATACCTGCTTAGAGAGTCAGCTTGCTGACTCTCACACTGACGACCAGGCATTGAACAAGGACACCGAACTACAAGCGAATAGGAAAAATTTAAACGAGGAGACACGTGAAGGTACTCGCCTCAGATTTCGAGGTTTCAAGGTACCTACATATAAAACGGCGGCTATAAGTGAGCATTCAAAAGGGAGGAAACTCAGTCGAAGACCCCGAAAAAAGGAAGTGACGGACCAAACTAGCGACCAGCAACTGGCACCTGTTACGAATGGTTCTCCGAGTATCGTATGTGACCGGGCAGAGGGTACTGAGCGGAGGGATGCCTCCCCAGATTCAGTTGACGGGAGATTCTGGGCCTGCGCCCAAGATACATTGGACCCCGTGCTGATGAGCACGGAAGACGAAAGTGTCGTCGAAGAACAGATGACTACGATGAAAAGGAGAAGGGACGGGGCACACAGCGAAAGTGAAAGCCCAAAATGCAAGCAAAAGCCCGCCCGTCAACAAAACAAAAATAAGGGGAGATTTGTTGGCCTCAATGCGGCCAAAGAAAAGCTGCAACTGGCGGAACTGCAGGAATACATGAGGGAAGCTGAAGCTGATGCCCCCTACAATCCACGTGGGCACAAATACCCAAAGGGCAGGCGGTCACGTAGTCCAGTTAAAGACCAAACGCAACCGGATGAAATGGAAATTAAGATCCCGGGTGAAATAATTTCTCGCTGCGCCCGAGCCGTTATGGAGGAGGCTGCCAAGAGCAAAAATCTCAAGGGAGAAGTGTGGAGTCGTATGAATGCGGCCTGCAACGAACTACTCGATCTGGCAGACTCCCTAAACGAGGCAGAAATTGTCCGCTCGCTCAGAGCGGACAATAAAAGAATGAAGGAAGAGCTGGCCATCCTCAAGGCAGAAACCAAGGCCCTGCGCACGGCCTTCTCTACGAGGAAGCAGCCACAGGACACGTCAGAAACGACGACGGCAAGCGAGTCACCCCTGCTCCAGGAGATGAGTACACTACTGGATGCCCGCCTGGAGAACCTAAAGCAGGAAATGTTTGTATCCATAGGCGATCTCATCAACATCAGACTGGAGGGTATTAAGGCTCGCCTACCGCCAGAGCCCATCCTGCGACCGCCGCTTGCCTCAGACAAGAGGCGGGAACCAACAGGACAACCAACTGCGATGGAGAGAGGAGAAAACGAGCCCAGGCCCTCCTCGAAGACCAAAAAGAAAGGTGGGAACTCCCAACAGGCTCCAGATCAAGGAGCCAGTCAACAGGTGTCGCAAAAAGCTCCCAGTCCTCAAACGACGAATCAAGTCACACGGACTCGAATGCAAACGCCGACCAGACAACCGGCTAGTCCGTCCGTGGCGCCTGCTCCCCAAGTGGAAACCTGGGTCACTGTGGTGGGTAGAAAGAGCAAAAAGGGCAATAGCGGACGGTCTGCACCTCCTGGCCCCCAACAAAAGACGGCACCAACTAAAGGTGCCCCCCCCAAGAAGAAGGCTCCTAGGCTAGCTACGCCAACAACAGCGGCGGTAGTGGTGTCCCTCAAACCGGATGCGCAAACAGACTATCGGTCAGTGATGGAGAGGGCCACCACCCTTAAACTAGCTGAACTGGGGGTGGATCACCTTAAGGTTAGGAAATCGGCTACGGGGGCTCGCCTAATAGAGGTCCCAGGAGAACAGAGTGGCCAAGCGGCCGATAACTTAGTGGACCGGCTGCGTAACCTTATAGGAGACGTAGCCGACGTATACAGGCCTACCAAAAAGGCGGAGCTGAGGATCTCTGGCTTCGATGAAGCAGTGACACCGGAGACCCTCAAAAAGGAGGTAGCATCAAGGGGCGGATGTGAAGAAGATCAGGTGGCAGTTGGAATGATCAGAATGGCGGCAAATGGGACAGGCTCCGTCATTCTTCGCTGCCCTGATGGCGGCCAAGGTGCTGGCGACGGCCGGCAAAATTATCATCGGGTGGTCATCAGCACGGGTAGAGGCCTTGGAGCAGCTCCCGCTAAGGTGCTACCGCTGCATGGGAACGGGCCACACCAAACCGTTGTGCCCGTCCCCTATAGACAGAGGTGACTTGTGCCACAGGTGCAGCAAGCCAGGGCACTTAAGCAAGAACTGCAATGCGCAAACACCATGGTGTGCTGTATGCCATCATGTGGGACGGAAAGCGGAACACGTAATGGGGGGACAGGCCTGCACCCCTCCACCGGTGAGAGGTAAGGAGCCAACCAAACCGGACCTCCCGGCTGCTCCCTTGGCTTCAACACAGAGAGGCAGAAATGGGACGGAGCAACAACAAATGGACATTTAATGCCTATTATAAAAGAACTGGAAGTACTCCTGTGCAACGTCAACCACTCTGCCCGTGCACAAGACCTCATGATTCAATGCGCGGCGGAGTGGGGCGTTGCAATAACGGTGGTGGCTGAGCCGTACTTTGTCCCCCAACAGCCAAACTGGGCAGGGGATAGAGATGGCTCAGTAGCGATAGTGGTTCCGGCAATGGGAGGAATGCCCCTCTCCAGAATCACCTGTGGCGCCGGTTACGTGGCGGTCAAAATAGGGGACACCACACTGATTGGTGTATACTTCTCTCCAAATAAACCGTTGCGAGAATTCGAGGTGTTTCTGGAGAGGATCGGGCATGTGATAGTGGCAGCGGCTCCCTCCCCTATTATGGTCCTCGGAGACCTGAATGCGAAGTGTATCGCCTGGGGATCCCCTGCGACTGACCCGAGGGGAGAAGTGCTGGTGGACTGGGTGGCTGGGCTCGGACTAGAAATAGTCAATCGGGGCACAGCCAATACCTGCGTACGCCGCCAAGGAGGATCAATTGTCGATGTAACATTCGGCTCCCCAGCGGCGGCGGCAAGAATAGCAAATTGGCGTGTCCTGACTGATACGGAGACCCTCTCGGACCACTTATACATCAGGATGAGGGTCTCTAGAGCCCAGCAAACACAACCGCCTGGTCCAGCAAGGAGAAGAGGGGAGACTATGCCAAGGTGGAGTTTGGTCTCGTTAGACAGAGAGGAGGCCCGAGAAGCGGCGTTGATCGAGGCCAGGTGGGGGCCACAAATACCCGAGGAGTTAAATTCAACTGCACTCCACTTCCGGGCATCCCTCACCAAAATATGCGATGCCTCAATGAGGAGAACCGGGCCGCCTCGGGTCAAAAAAGGGACGTACTGGTGGGGTCCTGAAGTTGCCGCCTTATGGAGAGAATGCAACGCTGCAAGGAGGGCGTATACACGCTGCCGCAGAAGGCGGCACACACCGGAAGAAGAGGGTGATCTCCACAGGGCAATGAATCGCGCAAAGAAGGCCTTGTCCGTCGCCATAGCTGAGGCCAAGAACACAGCGCACAAGGCCTTCTTGGCCACCCTGGACCAAGACCCGTGGGGGAGGCCATATAAACTAGTGAGGAATAAACTTCGTAGGGCCCCCCCCATGGATACTATAGAGGAACCCGCATTAAACAGGATCCTGAGTGGGTTATTTCCGCCAGCTCCCAATTTCAACCCACCCGCAATGGCTATACCACAAGATGCGGACATGGAGCTGACGGCCCCGGAGGAGATCCCTCCAATAACAGAGGCGGAGATGAATTGGGCGGCCTACCGACTGAGGGCATGCAAAAAAGCCCCAGGCCCAGACGGTGTGCCCGGTAAGATGTTACCGTTGGCGATGGAACACCTTGGGGATCGTCTCCGATCAATATTTGATCGATGCCTCAAAGAAGGACGATTCCCAAGGTGTTGGAAAGAGGGCAGGTTATGCCTCCTCCGGAAGGAGAATAGACCGGCTGACTCCCCTTCCGGATGGAGGCCAATAGTGCTGCTTGATGAGTCCGGGAAGATGTTGGAGCGCATCATATCTTCCCGGATCATCAAGCATCTCGAGGAGAAAGGGCCAAACCTATCGAGCCGCCAATATGGGTTCCGACAAGGGCGGTCTACCATGGACGCCGTGGGGCACTTCGAGCATTTGCTGAGGGCGCTCAAAGAAGAGATGAAGTCATTGCGGTGTCCCTGGACATTGAAAACGCGTTTGGCTCCCTTCCATATTCCGTGATCCAGGAAGCCCTCAGATACCATGAGGTGCCCCATATCTCAGAGGGTCGTAGACCACTACCTCACAGATAGGGTGGTGATCTGCGACACCTCCCATGGTAGGGTGGAGAGACGGATGGCCTGCGGCGTTCCCCAGGGGTCGGTGTTGGGACCCCTATTATGGAACGTCGGTTTTGACTGGGCCATCCGTGCAGAATTGCTTCCCCGGATGGCCATCATGTGTTATGCGGATGACACTATGGTGGCCATCAGGGAAGAAAGTTAAGGGCAGCTCTCCGGCGGGCGGAGGTGGCAGCAGAACTGGTCATCACAAGGATTAGCCTCCTTGGGCTAAAAGTCTCCATCGCAAAGACCGAAGCGATAGCATTCCAAAGGAGAGGATGGAGGTTGCCCGCTGGAGGGTCCCTGAAAATAGATGGAGAGGAGGTCCAGCTGAGACCCCACATAAAGTACTTGGGTCTCATCCTGGACAAACGGTGGAACTTCGGGGAGCATTTCCGCCAAATTGCTCCCCGCATTGTCAAGACGGCTTCTGAGCTGGGTCGCCTCCTGCCCAATGTGGGAGGACCATCACAGACATGCAGAAAATTATATGCAGGGGTGGCCCGGTCCATGGCCTTATACGGAGCCCCGATATGGGCTGATAAACTCACTCCAGCTACGAAGGCGCTGTTACGTAGGCCACAACGAGTAGTAGCGACAAGAATAATAAGAGCCTACGTAACAGTAGCATGGGCGGCAGCATGCGCATTAGCGGGCACCCCACCGTGGGAGTATGACGCTGAGGTGCTCGCTGATGCGCACAAAAGGAGGGTCAGGAGCAGGGAATCCGGCGAGTACCCTGCTCCAGAGGAGGAGAGGGCGGCCCGTAGAATGGCACAACAGAGAATGAGAGACCGGTGGAAGGACGACCTGGAGGGGTCCCCCTATGGCATCCGCACCATAGAGGCGCTCCTCCCGTCGTTCGACCACTGGCTAGACAGGACACACGGGAGGATGGGGTACAGGCTGACGCAGGTAATGACCGGACATGGATGTTTCGGTCATTACCTGCATCGAATAGGCCGAGAGCCTGCCCCAATATGCCACCAATGTGGCGGAGCAGACGATACGGCCCAGCACACAATGGAGGTCTGCACGCGCTGGGCCGTAGAGCGTAACGCCCTGTCGGTCGCCCTCGGAGTGGTTGATCTCTCGCTGCACAGCGTCGTGGCGGCCATGCTGAGCAGCGAGAGATCCTGGGAGGCAATGGTCTCTTTCTGCGATACCATCATCTCGCAGAAGGAGACCGCGGAACGGGAGCGCGAAGAAGACCCGGGGGCGCTCCCGATCCGACGCAGACGAGCGGGGAGGAGGCGCAGGCGGTTTGCTGCAGTAAATCGTGCCTCCCCAGTAGGGGCTGCGCGGGTTGGGGACCCGCACCGAATGGCTCCACGTCTAGGGGACGTCTAGGGGAGAGCTGAAGGCGTGTTTGCTGTCTCTCCTTGGCCTTTAAGATGGAGTCCGGCTCTGCCAGGACGGTTGGGGTGCTGTGGTGAATGCAAGCCACCCCATTGCACCCTTAACGTAATGACGGAAACGCACTGCAGGGTTTAGGTGGGGTAGTTGCATTCCTCCCATATGGAGGGGCGAGTCCCACATACCCCCAAGACCTCCCAGGGCTGGGGATGCATAAAATAAACGCTGGCACCCCAGTGTTAGGGTTAGGTTAGGGTTAGGTTAGGTTAGGTTAGGTTGAAGGGGTTAGGCTCAGGCCAGGGCAGGCCAGGCCAGGCTTCAGGCCAGGCACCAGCTCAGGCAGGGCTGTCATGGGGCTGGGGTGGGGCCAGGCCAGGGTCCAGGCCAGGCCAGGCTGTACAGGCCAGGCCAAATATGTGCTCAGGCCAGGCCTGTGTTGTAACAGGCCAGGCCAGGCCAGCAGGTCAGGCCAGGCCAGGCCAGGCCAGGCAGGCCAGAAGCTCAGGCCAGGCCAGCCAGGCCAGGCCAGCCAGGCCAGCCAAGGCCAGGCCAGGCCAGTCAGGCAGCCAGCCAAGGCCAGGCCAGGCCAGGCCAGGCCAGGGGCCAGGCCAGGCCAGCCAGGCCAGGCCAGGCCAGGCCAGGCCAGGCCAGGCCAGGCCAGGCCAGCCAGGCCAGCCAGCTTGCGGTGGCCAGGCAGCTCAGCCAGGCCAGGCCAGGCCTCAGGGCCAGGCTTTCAGGCCAGGCCAGGCCAGGCCAGCCAGGCTGAAGCCAGGCCAGGGGCCAGGGCCACAGGCCAGGCCAACAGCCAGGCCACTGCACAGCTGTGTCAGGCCAGGCCCCAGGCCAGGCCAGGCCAGGCCAGGCCAGGCCAGGCCAGGCCACAGGCCAGGCCAAAACAGGCCAGGCCAGGTCAGGCCAGGCCAGGCCAGGCCAGGCCAGGCCAGGCCAGGCCAGGCCGTGTCAGGCCAGGCCAGGCCAGGCCAGGCCAGGCCAGGCCAGGCCAGGCTCAGCCAGGCCAGGCCAGGCCAGGCTCAGCTCAAGGGCCGAACAACAGGCCGGTAGGTGGCCACAGTGGCCAGGCCAGGCCAGGCCAGGGCTCAGGCCAGGCCAGAACAGCAGGCCAGCTTAGCCAGGCCAGGCCAGGCCAGCCAGGCCAGGCCAGGCCAGGCCAGCCAGCCAGGCCAGGCCACCAGCCAGGCCCAGGGTCAGCCAGGCCAGGTCAGGCCAGGCCAGGCCAGGCCAGGCCAGGCCAGGGCCAGGCCAGGCCAGGCCAGCCCAGGCCAGGCCAGGCCAGGCCAGGTTGCCGGGCCAGGCCAGGCCAGGCCAGCTGTCAGGCCAGGCCAGGCCCAGGCCAGCCAGGCCAGGCCAGGCCAGGCTGCAGGCCAGGCCAGGCCAGCTGGTGCCAGGCCAGGCCAGGCCAGGCCAGCTGCGGCCAGGCCAGGCCAGGCCAGGTCAGCCCAGGCCAGGCCAGGCCAGGCCAGGCCAGGCCAGGCCAGGCCAGGCCAGGCCAGCCAGGCCAGGCCAGGCCAGGCCAGGCCAGGCCAGGCCAGGCCAGGCCTATGTTAAATAATTCCAGGCCAGCCATATCCTAATAATATAAGGCGTGATGAACAGGCTTATCTTTTATCTTGGTTTGTTACCAAGGACCAGGCCACAGACCAGCCAGCATACTCAGGCCAGGCATTTCTGTGGCCAGCCAGTATTAAGCCAGGCCAATATCCACAGAGTCTTCAG